>JAVKLA010000057.1:12196336-12256821 GCA_034782735.1 Sagittarius serpentarius
TCCCCGTCAGAGGTGAGGAGGGGTGGGCGGCGGGGAGCTGTCCTGCCGCGGACCCCCGCTGCCCTGCCGGGCTCGGGGAGGGACGGCTGCCCTGCCCTCCGTCCCCGGGGTGGGGGGCCGAGCGCTGCCGCTCGGCACGGAGGCGGGGAGGGGGCGATCGGCGGAGCGGCCCCGGGGCGCGGAGGAGGCAGGGAGGCAGACGGGCGGGTTCCCCGGGCGCCGGCTGCCCCGGGTCGGTCCGGGGCAGGGAAACGGCGCTCGCTCCCTCCAGACCTTTTTTGGGTTGGTTTTGTGCTGTTTGTTTTGTTTTGTTTTGTTTTTTCCTTTTAACTAGCTGAAAAAGTATTCCTGAGCTTTACTGCCCGCCTCCCGCAGTGGAAACCCTGTCTTGTTTTTGATCTTTTCGGTGAATACGTGGTACCCGTCCCAGTAGGGCCCTTGGGTGCAGGGGGGGTCCTTGAAGGAGGCTTGGAGGGGGGTTTTGGGGCGGCGGGGAGCTCTGCTGGAGTTCGGCTTCCATTTTCGGAGAGAAAGCGGAGTTACGGCAATTCCAGGGCATCGGGTAGTTCCTCACCAGAAAGTCTGCCGTCACACGATAGCCTTTATAAAAAAAAATTACTATGGCAAAACTGCGGGGTGAAACACACCAGTGTATTTTCCGAGAAGCTTCTCATGGCTTCAGTGTGTGTCAGGGACAATTTTTTTGAACCCTGATCAAAACGGTGTGTATGTAATAGCACGTTGGTATTTGGTATAAGGAAAGAGTTTGGGCGGGGGAGAAAAGTAGCAAAGTTCCCAATACCAATTTTTTTTCAGGAGGAAGACTCCTAAACTGGAATATGCAGTGCAAACCATGATTTCCGATTTATATGACTGATTTCTAAGAAACTTTTTCTTTTTTTACTATGTTAATAAGAATACTCGGTGCTATGCCTAGGTGTTTTCTTTCAGGTGCTTTGTAGAAGTAACACTTTAAAACTTACATATCTCTTCACTGTAAGAGAGAAGGAAAAATATCTGTTCGTAGATTTGACTGAAGCTATAGATACTGCATGCAGGATGCCAGATAAGCAGTTTGGCATCAAGCCTGTTTGAAGTCTGTTCTTCTGCTGTGGCCTTATTGTGGTCTTAACTGCTGGGTTAGCAAAGCTGAGCTCTTGGAAAAATTGTACAAATTTACAGTAATCGCCTTTAAAATTGACAGATGATTCAAGCTGCTAACATTTAGATATCATCTTCCTCCTTATGTGGAAGACTTGTTCCTTTAACTCTGCAAGCAGTCCTCATCGTCATGAAGAGCAGCGGTCATTGGTGTGATGCTCTTAAGATGTAGAGGTATTTGAAATCACTCAAAAATAGTCTTTCTAAACTCTGCCAAGAAGTTTGGAGGTAAAGAGAGTCAGCCTGGTTTCTGTTCCACCAGAGGGAAGGTGCACAAAAATTGCCTTCAGGGGTTTTGTTTTGAATTCTGAGGAAAATGGTGCTACATTTTTAATAGATTGCCCTTTAAAAGCTGGTTAAGTTATCTGGGTACCGGTTAATGCCAATAATAGGAACCAAGTAGACAGGCTATAATTACTTTCGACACTTTTTCCTCAAACAAAACACATAGGAATTCGAGAACTGTTGAGAATGTCAACCTGGGGAGGGTGGGGCCCTTCAGGGGAGTTTCAGATTTGTGGTAATACAATCTTAAATTAAAATGAAGGCAAAACTTGAATTACATACTTCTGAAAATGTTAATTTCACTGTTGGTAGACTGCCTGTAGTCTGAATCTGCAGAACTGCTATAGAAAGTTTAGGATCTAACCTTATAAGCAGTTCAGCTGCTGTGTGATGGTTTGGAGGTGACTGGTTTCACTGGGACTGCCTGCTTTCATGATTCAAGTGAACAAGTCTGTGCCTTGGGACTGAGAACTTCTTATGGGATCATCCATTTTAGGTACATGAAATCTGTTAGTGTTAAAACAACATTCAACATATCATGAGGATTTGAATGTGTTATTACACAAGGGTGAACGTTGTTATTTGAGCTTGCTTAGAAAAAAAGCTTGCCGGTTTAACCTCAAAACTGGTATTCAAGTGTTGTCTCATTTGCCAGGTATGAGCTCTGCAAGTCAGGCAAAGCTGGAGTTCAGGTATCATTGGGGCTGGATCCAGAGGAGGGTCAAATGTGAGTTTTTGTACCATCGGTTTCTATAGACAGTCTGACAGCTTGCCCCTGCTGAGGAGTGGGATCTTCCCATTTCTCTCCTCCTGTGTTTGGTCTTGCGCCCATCCAGGCCTGTACTGAGATGATTCAGCTTGATAAATCAGCAAATGACTCATCTGCTGCACTGAGTTTGCTCTGCAGCGTGTTTGATGGGTGTCGGAGCCAGCACAAGGGAGTGGCAGGGCCAAGCATCAGAGAATGGAAAGGAGGTAGGAGCAGGGGAGGAGAGGACAGGAGGCTTCCTGCTGTGGCTGGCTGTGAGGTGCGAGACCCGCTCAGCCGTCCTACATCTGCAAAACCACCAGGATAGCCTGGTGGCTAAAAAAAAGTATTAGGCAGCAGATCTTCTGTACAATTTATATGAAGAGCACAGCAGAAGGAGAATTAAACAAAAAACCCCATGCGTGATGAGCAGCAGCAAACTGCTGCATGCAGACACAAGGCTCAAAAGTCTCCCTTATCTACTGTAGAAAGACCATGGCATAAAAAGCTGTCTGCTTACTGAGGATCTTGAGTTTGGACTCAGGAATATATGCTTTAAGTATCCTTTGCAAGAATTGAGTAGAGCTGGTTGATTGAACCACAGTCGCCGCAAGAAACAGTTGTAGTGAACACCAGGAAGTGAGCAAAATACACTGGAAGCTGAGGTATCTGTGTTGTAAGATCAGTAGCCTAAGGTGAATTACAGGTGGAGAACCCTCCTTCCCTTTGCTTATAGCACTATAATTACAGCGGTCTTACGAAGAAAACACTTGTGCCGCTGACTTTTGTTGAGGCAAGTCGGTGTTGAGAGAAATGACTAGTTGGATGAAAGACGAAGTGAGCCTGTCTGGAATCTAGTAGACGGGGCTTTCAGCTGGTGCAGGGAGGTGGCACAGGGACACCCACCTGGAGACTGATTGCTGCTTTGTGGGCTCTGGAGTTGTTTGCCTTTTAAATCTGATTAAAAAAAACAAAACAACCACACAACTTTCTTTCAGTTGAACAATTTTAGTAGCAGTGCTATTGTGCATACATGGCAGCATGAACTTGAAAAGTACAGCACATGTTTCTCCATCTATTTTCTCTAATTTGAAATGGCTAAGAGGGGGATTTTTCATGTGTTGTTATTTATATAAAATGGCCACTGCACTGCTACATCAAAATTACATCACTGCAACAATCCTTAAGCTTTCCGTAGTTACAGTGATTTAACTTGGCAGGAGTTAAGTGTGACTCAGCCTACTGCTGTCCAGCCAAGACCAATTTCAATATTTTCCTGATGTTACTCTGGTGCATGTGAGGAGGTTGCCTGTGCTTAAGAAAGCACTCTGCTTTAACTCTTGCTGTCTTGAACCTCTTGCTGCAATCAGCTTGTATTTCATCAGGTGACAGCTGTGTTAGTGAAATGCAGTGATAATAGTAATCTTCATCAGTTAAGATCATCTTGCCAGGGGCAAGCCTATTTCTTTTAGCCAAACTGCTTTTCCGTGCTCTGGCATGGGAACCTAATCTTTGGAGTCTAGTATAAGTGTTTTGAGAGAATGTTATGAGCAAAACAGTCTCAACTCAGGGAACTTTTACTTAAATTAGCTTACTGTCAGTTAACACAAACTTCTGATCATGGATTTGGGAACTGAGAGAAAGAAAACGATCAATCAAACCCCTAAGGTCCTCCTCCTCCCCTGCTTTCAGCTTAAGCCAAACACCCTACCCACCCCATCTCGGCTTCCTTGGTTTTTGGTGCAGGTTGTGCTCAGCCCATCCCCTGCCCCTTCGGTGAGGTGACGGGCAGAGCAGGAAGGTCGTATGCCTAATGGCTCCTTTCTGCTGCCTCTCCTTGCTTCTTGCGGATTTCCCTCTACTCCTCTTTGCTTCTCAGTGTCTCTAGCCCAGTGAGGGTCACTTACGGTCCCTCAGGGCTGTTGCTGTTCTGGTGTGAGTGGCCCACAGCCGCAGTCCCTCAGGGTTGTCCTTGCCCTGATGTGGATGGCTCATAGCTGCAGTCCCTCAGGGACATACCGTGTGGGCATGGAACCTCTCCTGCTCAGGGCACATCTCCAGCCACATCCCCTCCGCGAGTCTCTCAGAGCATCTCCTCATGTCTCCTGTCCCTGCTGGCTGATGTTCTTTCGTACGTGTGTTCAAGCAGGAATACTCTGTGCTCCTCTGACCGGTTGAAGGTTTGGTATACACCATCGGTGTCAGGGCCAATGTGACATGACTGTAAGCAGCACGGAGCAGTTTATGGACTCTTCCCAGACAGGGCACCCTGCAGCCCTCTGCTGCTGAAGCCCTGCCCTGTTCGTGCCCCATACATTTTTGAGCAACATGTACCTAGCAACTGTTTGGACGTGCATTTTGTCTGCAAAGACATACGTCTTGTGTCTCCAAAACACATGGCATAGTTTATGAAGTAAAATGAGATTATTTATCATATGTAGCAGCACATACTTAATTTCATTATCACTTTTCCAAAGGCCGTCTCATAGGCAATTCCTGGTCCAGTTGCTGCAGAATAGACACGAACTTGTGTCTCAATTCTGGTGTCCCCAGGACCGACTGGTACTTTGTCACACAGCTGAACATGGGGTAAATGGTTTTCTGCAGGGCTGCTATGATGGGTTTTATGTTTTTATGTTAACTAGCTGCCCCCCGAAGCTTCACTGAGTTGAGATTCCCTTTCCCTGGAGTGCAGTTTCAAGTAAGCCATTGTACCATTCTACCTTTCCAGAAGCTTGGGGATTAGAGGGAATATGATACACCCGCTTTGCTCCACAATCTTCCCCTCATTCTTGGACAGCTGTGGTTTTGAAATGACTACTGCTATCTGAGTCTAGACAAGACTGCATTCCATCATGCCAACAAGTATGTTTGTTCCATCTAGGGTGCTGCCTACATTTTCTTTCTCAGTAGAAAAGCTTCTAGCAACCCTTTCTAGCTTTGCCACTGTGAGGACACAACACCTGCTGGCGTTGCTGAAGAGAAGAGGGCCGGTCTAGTTGCCAGGCTTCTTCAAACTTCCCTTTCTCCCACTGCATGTGCTGGTTCATCACTCATACTTCCCAAGTGTGTCATATTATTCCACAGATCTCACACTGCCTAGTTGCTTGCAGTACGGCTTCCTGAGACGAGTCTGAGCTGCGTTCCCTGCCCCAGTACATGAGCAGCAGTTTCATGTACCTACCTGGCTAAAAATAGCTTTCTTTTGTGCTCACACCCTAAATCTATGCTGGCTAGTTGAGCTAACTGGTCCGCCTGGTTATTATGTTTCTCAAATTGCCTTTGAATTTCAGATACGTGCATTAACACCATGTGTTCAAGTAGATGTTTCTCCAAGTAGCTGTTGTATTACTTTCCCTTCTGCGGCTGCTGAAAGTAGTTTTCCTCACTGCTGCTGGTTATCGTGATTCCAGTCTTTGAGCCATTTCTGCACTGCATTAGTGATCACTCAGGAGTCTGTGTATATGTATACTCAGGGCCACTGATGCTCCTGAGCATGTTCCAAGGCGACTCCAAAGGCCATTACTTCTGCAAACTGATGGCAGCCTCTTGTCCCTCTGCAGGTGGCAGCCTCCCCTGTGGAGGGGAGCAGCTTGGAGCCCCATTTCCTGCTGTGATTTTGCAAGGTCCGTCAGTAAACAAACTCCATTGGTTATTTTCAGCATATAACTCATATGCTGGGGCATTTCATAGCCAGAGGAGTTCAGTCTTCCTCATATTGTTGGTTTGCTGGCCATGGACTAAGCAGTTCAAGTTGGGAAAGATAAAGATTACCTGTTGCCCATTACTTAGTTCTGCTTCAGGAATTTTTCCTCTAATCAATACACCATCAATGCAGTGGAAAAATTATCTAGAGATACGTTGCTTTAAAGTTTTGTGGATGATGCCTTGGCAGATGGTAGGGCTGTGTTTCCACCCCTTGCAACAGCTGGTTCCAGACATATTGCACACCACTTCAGGTGAAGGCAATTGGAATCTTGCCTCTTCAGCCAGAGGGATTGAAAAGAAAGCGTTTGCAACATCAGTTGTAACATACCAGGTATATTTTTTGGCTTCTGGCTCACGCAAGAGCTGCAGGATGCCTGGAACTACCACTGCTAATGCAGCCGCTACCTCATTCAAAGCTCTGACATCTGTTGTTAACTGCCATTTTCCAGTATGCTTCTGGACAGGCTGACAGGACGGTTGTAAGGTAAATGTGTTTGAGAGTCCCCCTCCCCTTGTTTTTCTGGGGAATCAGTTTCTAATTACTTTTTAAATCTCACCAGCGACCCCTTAATCAGTTCAATACCTCTTTCAGCAAATTCTTTGCGTTACTAAGGGAAGAACAACTGGGTCTATCACAGTGCATGCAACATTGCTGGGGTCAGTAAGAGTCCTGCAGCTGGTTCCCTCCGGTACAAAGCACACTGCCTATACCAAAAGCCCAGTGCCTTCCTGTCTCATCTGTCCATCTACAGTGGTCAAGAAAGTCGAGCCCAAAGAGGGCAGGGGCCTCTCAACCCGTGAGTTTTACTTTTTTTTTCGATTCTCTCCCCCATCCCACTGGATGGGAGGGAGTGAGCCAGCGGCTGCGTGGTGCTTAGTTGCTGGCTGGGGTTAAACCACGACAGGGTGGAGGCAACAGGTATGGGCTACCAGTCTTGTCTATTCAAACTGAGGCTCCCTTCCACCAGAGGCGGGCATGTGTCTTCCCCACTTACTCTGTGAATAACTACTCAATCATCACTGCTACACAAGGGCAATAAGGTGCATTGAGCACCAGTATCCGTTAGAGCACGGTGTAGATGGGGCCAAGTGGTGCCTGGCCACCTTACCCAGACAGCCCACTAAATTTGGTTATCCGCACCTGCCAGGCCAGCAGCAGGTCCCCCCAGTGCAGTGAATTCAGGTGGATTGTCAGAACAGTATGCGGTCCGGAGGCTGGGGCAGGAGAAGGCAGTTGTTGAACCGAACTCCGACTCTGTCCTGTGCTCACAACTCCTGAGCTGGCAGTGCTGCATCTCTGAAGGGCCTTCTACTTGACCTGGGCATACCTTCTCTTTTTTCCGTTCAGGAGCATCCATAAGTCCCAGCATCTATGACAGGGGCATGCAGAATTCCCATTCTTTCCAGGCATTTTTCCCCAAGATTTACCATACTGATGGAATCTTGGTATTATCCCTGGACTTGCTGTTAATCCTACGGCATGCTCCCTCCAGCAAGGTACATAGTAGGTCATTCCTTTGTCAACAGGAGTCCCACCATGTCCCACTACCCAGACCCTGCAAGTTATTCCCAATACAGAGAAACAGTGTTCCAGCTTGTGTGTCTTGCCTTTTGCCGGTCTGTCTGTATCTTAGCGGCTGCCGCAGGAGGTCTCTGCCACCTTGCAAAAGCACATAGTGGCAGCAACAGCGCTGAGTCAGCTTTTCTGCAGACTTGGGACCAATACTGCAGAAGTTTGGAAGGTTGCTTGGTATCATAAAAATTAGTTCTAGCTTGCTTTTTCATTACAAAAAAAAAAAAAAAAACCACTTGCTTACTCTATGTACTTGCAAATTCTAGCCTTGGAAAGATTTCCCTTCTTGCTGTAGGAAAGCACATTTTTCGCCTGCTGAAAACAAAAATTACGGCAGTGATACTCATCACAAACTCCTTTTAAGCTGGTTTAGTCTCTGCATTTGATGTGACTGGGGAGCCCAGAAGAATAGGATCCAGAGATTTTCTACAAAGAATTCCAAAAAGTCATAAGGCAAATTCCTGTGACAGTCTGAGAACTTAGTTCTTTGTGGCGTAAGGCCTGTTGACAGTTGTTTTTCTAAATATAGAACAGTTCCTTTAAAATACATAACTAACATGTCAAATGCAGGAATCATTCTAACATGTTTTGGGAAAAAAGATCATTTTGAAAGAAAACATTTACATTTTAAGTACGGTCTCATCACACAACATCATTGGCTGTATAACAAATGCAGTTGGTTTCCTTAGTACAGATTTCAGTCACTTGTGAAGAGTCCACATACTATAACCATCTAAAGAAATGGCATCTTTAACTGTACTTGTAAAAGGAAAACCTCTTGACTGAGGCAACCGTTAATTAACTGCAGATGTTAATTCCACTCTACTTTCCTCATAGCTTGGGTCCTGTAAAATTCCCATTGGATCTCTTGTTTCTTCAGAAATTTTCACAAGAAATGCTGCTCATTTCTTGAAGTGTGTCATATATCCACAAAGCTTATTTCACTTTAAGCCAAAGAGTTCTAATCTGTGTAAAATCAAATTTTGTTTTTAGGACAGCAGTTGTTCTTTCATCAGGTAAATGTTATGACTTGGTATACAAGTTAATCTTTCCATGAGATAGAAGTTCTTTTTGATTAAGCACCCATCAATTTCATTGGTAAAAATCAGATTTTAATTATAAAACTGTCTTTGTATGCTTTTTTGCTTAACCACAGAAAATATTGCTTGCATCTTTTCTGTTTGTGAAGAAGTCCAATATTCTGAAAGAAAAATGAAGTGAAAAATTTGTTAAACACTGGTATTTCCAGGACAGCCAATTCTGAAAGTCTGGTTATACTTTGCAATATTGCTAGTATTACTGTTTTTATTACTGCCACAAAAATACGACACTCTAAACCTTTTCTATCTGGAAAAAATGGAGTTACAGTGTTTAGACACATATTTTACCACCACTTGTTTGTTCCCTGTGGTTTGGAGGAAAATTGAACCTGTGTGAAGAGGGAAGGGGCTAGTGGTGATAGTAGTGTGATGTGGTGAATTAAAAATAAGTGAAGCAAATGTGTCGGATAGGATACAGTTTTTATTAGAGCTGATGCTATTGTTGGACAAAACAGACAGCTCTGGAGTCACACAAATTTAGAAACAAGAAGTTTCAGGATAAGGTTTGGGGGAAGGGTTTGGGGAAGCCTATGTGGAAAGCTTTTGGATAAGGCTATCTTTTTCTATATTTCTGTCTTTATCTTTCAATCTACTGTTTCTTCCCTTGCCTCCAGCTATCCATGCCTGTCTGTATTTTCCCTCTTTGATGCCAGAAACCTCTGCCTGTCTCTGTGTTTCTCAGTATGCCCTGGACGTACAGCCAGCTCTTTACTGTGCTAACTAAACAGAGAGGTGGACCTTTTTTTCCCCAGAATTTCAGGCAAGAGCTGTGATTCTGAAGCTTGTGGCTGTAGAGAGCTAATAACTTCTTTGCATCCCAGACCTCTCTGACTCGGTGTCCTCCTTCCTCTTCCCTGCCCACTGCTTCTTCTACTTCTTTCTCTTGGGTGCTGCCATTGCATCTCTGTTGCTATCTCCACGGCCAATCCTATACCCAGGCGTGGATCCCTTCAGCTTGTAATTCTTACCTGTCCTGAGGACAATTTCCATCCACTCCTATTGCTTTCCTGTGGTGTTCTACAAAATGAGTAAATTTATAGTGCAAACTAAAGTCTGGCATATGTAATGGCTGTCTGCAAATAGAATATAAAATCCAGTTTGCGTTAGAAGGTGATAGAGAATCAGAGTGGAGATGGTGTAACTATTTCTTAGGGTGGACATGGAGAATTCTTGATACAAGTTTTTGTCTAAATATAGCAGAATAGAAATACTTCCACAAGATGCACTTGAACTGGAAATGCTTGTGGTCTCACTATGAATGCATTCCAGGTGTTTTGCTGAGCACATGAACACGTTGGAGCTACTAAGAATGTAGCCTTGGTACAAAAGGGAAGGTTTATCTTGTTCTTCAGGTAACTATAATGAAGGATGGGAAGTAAAAAAACCAAAAAACACCCCATACCAAACTTTTTTAAAATGAGAAACAAAAAGTAAACCCTCATCTGACAAAACCTAAGCCACATTGCTGGCTTGCCGTGTATCTGTGGCTGCCACTTAGTTGGATTCTACCTAATCTGTTTAGTTTTTGATCTGTCTGGTTTGGGCAACTAAAACTAGTCACGTTGACCTGGGTGCATGCAGTATCTCTGGGTACATGGCTGTCCTTCTGAAATATTTTTTTTTAGGGAGTAATTTTGCATACACGATACAAAGTTAGTTGAAGTAGAAAAAATGAGCCTTTTCCTGCAGTGCTCCCCATTGCCCAGCGAAGCAGGCTGCTGTCACGTCACACATCCTGTGGCTGAAGCTGGTCTGCACGTTTCCAAACCAGTGCTGGTGTGGTGCGGTGAAGGACAAGCTGCAAAATCCTGGCTCACTGAATTGTCACTTGATGCAACTCTGTCGCAGTCCCTTAGTAGTAAATACCTGTAGGAAGAAAAGTGTCACTGGTGCTACTGAAACACGTCAGTGTTTGAAGTTTGAGCAGAACAATAGGTTTTCTTATAAAATGGGTTGACTAGTGCCGGAACTGATTCAATCTCAGAGCAATGGATTAAAATATGAGTCGAATCATTGCAAACCACTGTACTAGGTCTAGTTTCCTCTACCCCTTCCCCACAGGAAACCCTTACTGTAAAACCCAAAGCCATCGTCTTCTACAGCTTTTGTTAAAAGAAAGTAGCTATTTTTAAGTATGCAGATTGAAAAGACTGAAGAATCTTTTTAGCCATAGCTGAAGAAGCCATGATGAAAGAGAGTCTAGAAAAGCAAAGTCAATTTTACTGTTCAGTTAATGTTTCTGACTAGATGACAGATTTTGTTTGGATTTTGCTATTAGCATACAAACTGTATTGAACTGGTAAGACCTCTGGCGAGGAAGGTAGAAGAAATAGGCTGTGAAATGAATTGGCAGTTTAAAAGTATCAGCAGACATAAAACAGTCCTGCTTACTACAAGCCACCATTTTGGTGTACTGCTGTAAAAATAAGAGTATTCTTGACCTAGTTCTGTGCACATTGCAAGTGTATATTTCAACTAAATTTTGTTTTAAAAACGGAATTTCTAAATGGAAGGCCAAGTTCCATGTACTTGTTCATCATAAATTATAATTTAAATTCTTTTTCCTTGATCAGAATGAGGGTTATTTCCCACTCTAACTGTTGAGTTTTTGGAGCTTTTACTTTGCTGGTTGCCAGATCACAAATCTTGGTTTCTTAATACTTCCTTCTTTCTTGTGCTAAAATTTTACTGTCTTTCATCTAGTACAGACCTCCCTAACCTTTCTGGAGCCTCGCCTTGCTGCTGCACTTCCCTTTTCCTCCTAGTCCCCTCTGGGACTGGTCTTTCTTCTGTCCCTTCCTGCCCCAATCCAGGAGGCTACCAGAGGTGCACATTCAGAGTGTGAGCAAATAAGGATGCAGACAAAACAAAATGCTGGTGTTTCCTGACCGTTTGGTGGGTAGGGAAGCCTCCAATCTGTCATCTTAGACACTTGATCGCTGTGTAAAGTGTTTTGCTGAGTTGAGATGAGCAGAAAAATCTTGCAACTCTTGAAGTCGTGGCCCAAGAGATCACACAGCTGACCTGAAAACACTTCTCCTTTCTCCGCAAAAGGCTGGGCAGTGTACTGAACTGTACAGGTGCATTTAGAGGTTTTCAGTGCAAAGGGAGGAGAATGTTACTGTCTGAATAGAAGTACACGTAAAGTTCTGGCAATAAAATAGCATTAGGTTACATGGTGTCGGTTGTAGTTACTTTCAGGAGAACCAATGTTTTTATTAAATTACACAATACTGAAGAGTTTGCAACCTGATTGGATAAAACAGTTTTCTTAAATTTGAGACTAATCTTTTGATTAACTGCCATGGTAGTCTTTCCAGTGTATTTAACTTTTAATTTTTGGTTGTTAAGCCAGTGAGGCTTAAGGTTCATGAATCTGTTCATGAAGGTGAGAACACATGAGCGTTCAAAGGGCCTTGAATGCACACCCCTTCCCAGCCCCACCGTCTCCTCTGGTGTTCGACTTAGTGCCATCAGTCTGTATGTTGCTCCACGGTTTTCGAAGTATAGTTTTGCCTGCTTGTGATATGCCCACTGTTTTGAAGTACATGCTTCAGAGCAAGAGGCTTCACGGATGTCGATCAACTGCAGAAAGGTTCTTGCCAAGAACTGCTGAAGCTATTACAAGTGTAAGTGCAGAAATCCTCAAGAAGTAATGAGATTCCTTGACGCTGGAAGAGGGACAGGTGCTGACATACTGACTTTGACCTTTGGGGAGTGTTACGAAAATTTGCAACTGGGCCTTGTCAACTGAGGAGGAAGGCTAGGACGCAAAATACAGAATTTAAAGGATAAATATTTATTCACGCACATGAGGTGTCCTAGCCAAATTGGGGCACCCAAAATGTGCTTTTACACAGGGTTCTTGTAGCCTTCAAACATTCAGGTACAACACGATTTGACTAGTCACTAACACTCATGCCACTGATTACTAATCGTCGTAAAACTTTGCAAAGCACCTGTATTTCTGCAGCATTCTTGCCTCTTGTCTATTGATCCAGGCATCCTTGGAGTCAGTCTCGCTATGGTTACTTACCAATGATGCCAGCTGACGCTGGGAGGACTTCAGAGAGGTGCTAGGATGCTGGCATTATCTTGGTTGTCCAGGGATATCTTTTATCCTTCATGGACAGCACCGAGTTTCCAAGAAATAAATTCCTTGTTTTCAGGGCCGAGCTGTCCTTTGGTTTCTTTTACTTAAGCATGAACAATACCAAAGTCTACAGTAAAATTCCACTGCCTCAGTACATTGCAATGTATAATGTGAACTAATATATGTTAACAAAGCGAATACACTTTCATACTATAGAGACTGATTGATATAATAGGGAAGGGAACTTTCATAACAAAGTAAACATGAGCCTTGTGGTTAGAATGCACTTGGAAATTTAGGCTATGTGAGGAATAGCTGCAAGGCTTGTGAAAGCTTTGTGAAAGCTTAAAGTCCTATCTGTTGAGCAGCTTAAACTTTGAAGCTGTAGACTGTGCGCAACATGTACTTAAAGGATTTTGGTTTCTTAGGCTTATAAAAAATTAACTACTGACATTTCTTATTCCAAGACAGAATTTCAAAGGTGGCTGAATGCAAAGCAGGTGCACAGTGCCTGCTTGATCTTGGTGAGATTTGAGAACAGGGTTTCCTAAGACTGCTTCGGAGCTCCCGGTCCAACCCTGGCACAGGTTTCTGAAGAGGCAATGGTGGAGAGCAGAGGTGTCTTGGCCTGTTGTGCCTGCTTCATGAGCCTCCCTGGGGGAACGGTGATTGCACCGGCATCTGAGACCTGGGAAGAGGGGCAGGGGGTACTCCTTGCCTGCCCCAGGGACAGAAGGACAAGGCTGGCTTCCGCAGGTGCTCTGTTGACACAAGAGAAGGCAGCGGCAGCAGTGGCCCCAGGGGTGGCCTTGCTGACATCAAGTAACTTCATGCTCAATGCAGAGAGTGATGTCTCTGTTGTTTAGGGCTGCTACGAGGAAGAGTACCAAGAACTCAAGACCAGTTACCTAGAAGGCTGAAAATTTCAGTGTGCCTAGCACTTGCAGGTGCAAGGACCAACATGCAGGCTTTAAATAATGTAAGGCTAGGCAATATTTAATCAAACACCTGCAGCCTTCGTCAAGGGTGTGCTGCACATGAATGCAGACAAGACTGTGCTTCTGTCTGACAGTCATATTTTGCCATAGTCCCTGAATTTAGATGAAACGAAACTTGGTATTTGCTTTCTAGAAAAAACTTTATTAAAGCACTCACTAATTTTAGTAATGCATTTATGCTTGGTAAGGCCAAGTACTTAGGTGAAATAGCAATAAGCACAGTATATGACATATGCAGTCTTGAAGCGTGGTCAGGCCTTCCTGAAGTTACAGGTAAGAAGAAATGAGAGAAAGTCAAATAAGTATGTCCAATATCTTTTTATTTGTTGCCATCTGGATTCAGCACCTTTATCACATTTTGCAAAACCCTTTTCCTCTCTTCCTGCTTCCCATCCCCGTCCCCCAAAACTTAATCTTGTCATTTCTTAATGCAAGTGCCATGCTTCTGTCACCCAGATTTTCTTCTAACACCTTTGTTAGTGTACCTTAGGTTTCCACTTACAAACTTCAGGAAACAGGGCAATGTATTTCAGTTCTCATCTGTAAAAAGAACTGCAGAGGGACAGCGTGATTTATTTCATTTGTAGTTATATGAGTTTTGTAGCACAAGGAATTTAGTCCAGTGACTAGAATTGGCCCAAGTCACAGAACCACAGTGTGCTGAGGCTGGAGGACACCTCTGGAGACCTTCCAGTCCTACCTTCTGCTCCAGCAGGGTCAGCCGCTGCAGGTTGCCCAGGACCGTGGTCAGCCGGGTTTTGAATATTTTTGAGTATGTGGGGGAGGTACTCTCTGCAAGAAACAACTTTCCCCGAAGCACAGAAAATGCTTTAGCTCTTTCCAAGCTGCTGTTAGTGACAGTGCTTTGAAAGCTCTTCCAAGCTTAAGGAGGACATCTGGGACCTGTTTGATGTTGGTTTGCCACCGAAGGTTGTAACCTGAAGAGAATCACCAAGTGTCCAAACTGTTACTTGGAGGGAAAACTGGTCATATTGGTTATGGACGTGCAGAATTACAAACTGTAAGAAAACAACCAGACTGTGATAGACAACTCATCACTGGGCAGGTTGTGATGAAGATGCCAAATATTTGTTTTTATCTTCACTACTTTATTGAAGGGACTCACAGGAGTTCATAGACCTTTTGTAACTATCGCGTAGTTCTCTTTTACCTCTTCTCATTTCTGGATAAGTAGTTCAGTATTTGGCAGGACTGTTGCCATCATGTGTTGGTTCTCTAGCTTCGTAGTTGACTCAGTTCTGTATGCTTTCTGCTGATTAGAGCTATTCATTCTGTCCTCTTACTCCTGTTTCAAATCCACCCTGGAAAACTCTGCTTATAGCTACTGTTTAGAGCCCCATTGTATTTTCCTACTTTCTACCACTCAAAGGGGCAACAAAAGTTGCCCAGTGCGTGGGAAGCTTTCAGACAAGCAAATTTCCCCAAACTGTGCTTCATAATATGGGTTTTTCTTCCCCAGTAAATGGCTTATTTTACCATGTCCTGTTAAAAAACCCTCACGTAACTACAGTTATTTAAGAAAATAGTTCTGAGTCAAAATTTGACCTTGTAGGCTTTTTAAAAAATACTAAATTGCCATTTCTGGATGGAAGGAATAGTTAGTAATTCAAATATTAAAATAAGTCACAGATTAGTCTAAAATGTATTTTTTAGCAGTCAGATCAGAAAAAGATTAGGCCACAAAATTGCCTAACATTTTCTGTACTGTATTTTCAAGACTGGTGCAAATAAAGTAACTTTTCAGGGAAGTAGCTTTTGGATTACTGCACAAAAATTAAATATGATAGTTATTAGGGTAATCTTACGCATCTTTTTGAAGAGGAAATAAATCTTTTTATTGGTTGCAGTGGAGGCTTAGCTGACTTTTTTCCCGTCAGATACATTAGTGGACGCTCCAGATGTGCAGAAAGCAGACACTCCCCAGATGTGAAAAAAACCAAAACAACTCTGTTTTTTGGCTGATTTACAGTTGTTATTTGTGTTTGGGCCATATTTATTTTAGGAAGGAAGGGGCTTCATTCTTCTGAACAGAATTTTATGCAAAGCTTTTTGTTTTCTCTTGCTCTGCAGAGAAACTAATCTTGAAAAGCAGCATCGATAGGTGGGTACTTGTAGGAAGAACAGGGTTTGAAACCAACTGTGTGGGATTTAATTTCATAAGACTCCAGGCAGGGCTAATTATAAAGTGCTGTTTGGCAGTGGGAGTAAACATCCCATCTGCACTGCCTGATGCAGAGGGATCCTGCCTGCAAACCTCTGCCCTGGCTGAGAGGAGCACAGTTTTAAGTGCATTCTTCCACTCGCAGTGAGTGGTTTTCATGTTCCAGGTTCTCCATTTAAAACCCTAGAAAGGCAGTTCTTGTAGCAAGGTATGGATAACCAAGTCACCTTTCTCCCAGGTTTTTTTTGTGATTAAGTTGCTTCTCTTCATTTTGCCTGCCTAGGACATGTTGGAAAACAACTGTCAGAATGTGAGCTTAGCAGTAGAAGTCTTTTACTGTAGCTAACTAATGCTGGTGGAGCAAAAGCTGGACTGAAATCAAGTGAAATTGTAAGGGATGTGATGGCTTTGCTCTGTTATTTAAAGTGTTTCATGAACAAGTTTCAATGTGTTGGCCTTCCTGTATTTTCTGTAGCTTCTGTTATGGTTAGGTGTTGAATATTTCTGCTCCTCGTGTTTTCAGTCCCCCGCGGGGAAGGAGCACAAGACACGGGAGTATGAAGTCCAGTTTCCTTGCTGAAAGTTGGAGCAACTGCTTTTCGCCTGGTTGCCCAAGAGTTTATGCCCTTGTGACTACCAGCACCCTCGTCCCCCAAGAGGGCTGCCAAACCTCGTGTAAACTCTACAGAGATGAGAGGCACCAAGCCTGTCAGAGCTCAAGATATTCTATGATTGTAAGTTAGTCAGCCAGTGACGGAGTGGCAGGTAACGTCCAGGAGTGGGACAGGGACAAGCTGACCACTGTCACCAGGTCCGTAGGCCTACAGCTGAAGACCAGCTGCAGCATGCTGGCTCTGTGGCAGC
This sequence comes from Sagittarius serpentarius, assembly GCA_034782735.1. Lineage (NCBI taxonomy): Eukaryota > Metazoa > Chordata > Aves > Accipitriformes > Sagittariidae > Sagittarius > Sagittarius serpentarius. The sequence continues at coordinate 12,213,049 of JAVKLA010000057.1, forward strand.
CTGTGGTGCACAGGGCACTGGGGAGGGAGGGAGGGAAGGGGAGCCAGCATTTTTAGAAAAACAAAATTCAAGCTGTCTGTTGCGCAAGTCAGAAAGTTATGTTTGTGGTGATTCATCACAAGTCTCCTTTCTTGGTGGTCACCATACACGTGACTCATGCAGGAACTTTCCAAAGCTCGTGTTGGCTTCTGCAGTGGAATGTAAATATGACTAATCTAATACTGTAGCAGTATCTGAGAGTGGTGATGGGTCTTTGCAAAGGACTCCTATTTACGTAGTTACTTGGCTGTCTTGAATACCCTGTAGCTCATAGGCTTTTTAAAAACTTGCGTTTGCTTTTTTTGTTTTATCTGCTGGTTTTCTGCCATCTGACACAAACTATGCAGGTTATTGGAGACAGCCTGCTGAAGATCTGTCTCTTGAGAACCTGGTATATGAGCTACGGAGATGGAAGGAAAATAGCGTAGACAGTTCTGAAATGTTCTTGAATCTGCTCATGCCCCTAGGTAGGAGCTAGAAATACCTGCTGTATTGTACTTTATATGCAATATAATATCTGCTTTATTTGCAATTATCTTTACTTAGACTAAGAAAACGCTCATAAGCTCGTTTACCCTGGGTGATCCTTAAACCTGTAGGGAGTACAGCATATTCTTGCTGACTTTTTCTTCTTGCATCCTGCTGCTACCTTTTTTCTAGTTCTGTAGCTTTATCTCTGTTGTCTGACTGTTTCTTCCATGGAGCCAGATGAATCCCTGATACTGAGCCTTCCTCCTTTCAGTCCAAGTAATTGAACTTCTAGTTTAGTTAGACCCACCCACACTAAAAGCTGAGCAAGTACAGTTGTAAAAGCAAGTGCTTTAAAGACATAAGAAGGTTTGTCATGAACAGTGGAACAACAGCCAGTCTTTGCTGGGAAAGCAGACTGCCAGCACTTCAGAGTGCAGATTATCGTAATGAGTTTCATAAGCTAGGTTTTGACATTTTCTGCTACTTTATTGAGATAAAGTAATGTGTTTGAAGAGCCTGACATGTTGCTGCATGCTTGGAAAACAGAATTGTGGTTGCAGAATATTGAATAATTCTAGTCAATATGGAATGATTTTTTTCTTTTATTAACTCTCAAATTTGTTTATTGTTGTCTCAAAGCATATCTTACGTGAGATGGGCAGTCAGCAGTCTCATCCCAAATTATTTCTCCATGAAGGTCATGTGTGATAACAATCCCTTAAAATAGCAATGATGTCACTGAATGCACCCTCTTTTACACTGGTTTCCTCCTCTTGAGGGAAACCACTGCAGCTGGAACCATTCAGAGTTCCCTGACTAAGTTTCATGGTGGCACTGGGAGACTCTTCAAATAGCATCTTTGCTGCTGCAGGTGAAACTTAAGCTGCACCAAAGCATAATGTTAAGTATACGTGCTTGTGTTTCCTTCTGCCATTCCTTCTAAAAATACATAATGCTCTTGAAATATATCCATCAATGTAACATTCATTGAGTTAGTGATCTCTTTAACCTTGAGACAGATGGTGTTAACAGATGGTGGTGGTCCATCCTCTGGTTGCTACTCTGGTAGTGTTTTGAGGAGCGTGCATCTTCAACAGATCCTTCTGCCTGCCTTCTGAAGAGTTAGGACCTGATCAGATATTTGCTACTCTGTCTTAGGCATTCCGCCCTGGAGGACTGTAGCTTGCAAGGTTCACGTACTTGAGAAAGCAAACAAACCAGAATTCAGGTTTGAGGAACAACTATGTAAATACCTGTTTAAATTTCTCTTGAGTGTTTTGATCTTTTTTGCCTACTAATATGGAGGTTTCTTGGTGTAGTCTAAACAAAGGGGTAACTTCAGAGTTAACTGAGATTTGGGTCTTAGCAACTGCTCATTTTACTGAGGTTTTTAAGATTGTATTGCAAGATGATGCAGGCTTCAGATAAACAACCTGCAAATATTTTGCATTCTGTGAAACAGTTTTTCATGAGCCAAGTATCTAAAAGAGCTTATGGTCTCCACCTGGAGACCATGGAGTGAAGAACAATAAGTAAAATTAAAATATCTTCTTGCTTTCTATCCAAGATCTATACCTAATGACTTTTATCTAGGACATGCGAAATGTCCTTTGCTCATGCACCACAATAAAGCCGTGAATTGGGTCTGTTTCCATTACGGAGCCTGTCATGGACCAGGCAGTGCTATCTCCCTACTTGGCTGTGAGCAAGGTGGTAATCCGTTCAGATGTTACAGTATGGAAATTGCTGCTTAGGCTTCAGGTTTCAGTTTCTGCTGTAGCAGCTGAGTTGGCCATACTGAAGACTAGCTTGAAGAGTGTTTTCAGGAAACTGCAAGCTTACCTTTGATTGTTTTATTCCGGTTGTCATTCCTTAAAATAAAAAAATAAAAATGTATCTTAGTCTCATTTCTTCTCTGGAAAAAAAAAATGGCATTATTAGTGCAGTTATCTGAGAAGGAAAAGAGATTTCAGTTTTGACCTCAGTTGAGAAGAAAGATGTCATCAAGTATATGAGCATCTGTTATTCCTGGTACTAGACTCATGATTTGTCCTTGTCTTAACTTGGCTTGTCATCTAAGCAGAAGGAATATTCTGCTTGTGGTTTGATTTTTGATGTTTGTTTTTTATTCCTCTCTTCAGACTTTGCAGTAGCCAGTTCTGATTCCTCTTTTGTAGCTACATTCTTAGAGGAAAAACCAGACACATCAATGCTTTATGTGTGCATCTTCTGAATTAAGGTAGCTCTGGCTGGCTTGATACTCGGTAGAAAAAGTCTTCTGGCTTTTTTGGGGCTGGAGCAGTGTATTTCGTTGTGTTTTTCTTGAATAGCTGTTATCTACTTTCATGCCTTTTTCTTTTTCCATGCTTCAGTGAAAGCAGGAATGATCAACTATCAGAAATATCCCAAGCAGTTGTTTTAGCTGTTCCATTTATCTTACAAGCCTCTGCTGCTGAGATCACACTACTATATTCATGCTGTGAAACCAGTTTGTATCATGAATATATTGAGTTAGTGTGTCTGCAGTTGGCTGGTGTCATGGTTTAACCCCAGCCAGCAACTAAGCACCATGCAGCTGCTTGCTCACTCCCCCACCACCCAGTGGGATGGGGGAGATGGGGCAGAGAATCAGGAGGAAAAAACATAAAACTCGTGGGTTGAGATAAAGACAGTTTAATAGGACAGAAAGGAAGAAAATAGTAAGGATAATAATAGTAATAAAATGACAACAGTAATAATAAAAGAATTGGAATATACAAAACAAGTGATGCACAATGCAGTTTCTCACCACTCACCAGCCGGTGCCCAGTTAGTCCCTGAGCAGGGATCCACTCCCTTCGCCCAGCTCCCCCCAGTTTATATACTGGGCATGGCGTCCCATGGTATGGAATACCCCTTTGGCCAGTTTGGGTCAGCTGTCCCGGCTGTCTTCACTCCCAACTTCCCTGTGCCCCTCCAGCCTCCTTGCTGGCTGAGCACAAGAAGCTGAAAAACTCTTGACTTAGTCTAAACACTGCTTAGCAACAGCTGAAAACATCAGGGTGTTATCAATGACCTTCCCATACTAAACCCAAAACATAACCCTATACCAGCTACTAGAAAGAAAACTGGCCCTATCCCAGCCAAAGCCAGGACAGATGGGTAAGCAGCAGTAGCTCTAGCAACTGACCTAATGCAGCAAGAGAGAAAGTTCTTTTCCTAAGGGCTGCAAATGAAACTTAATCTGCCTGGAGTGGAGAGCCCATAGTGGTGACAGCTGCTTTTAGCTGTCTTTTAGGAAGTTGAAGAGACTGCTCAAGACCATCTGTGGTAATAACTTAACCACCTTCATACTGTTAACCTTTGTTTGGGGAAAAGATAAGTCTTATAAGCTCATGAAAATTAATTTTTAATGCCAAGATATTAAATTCATTACCTGATCATGTAATTTTCATACCGGCCTTTGGCCTCCAAGGCTCTTCTTCCCAGTTGAATCTTGTGAATTCTTGTGAATTGGAGCTGTGCCCTACTCGTTTTGTGGTTCAGTGGAAGGAAGGCTGGGAAAGCATATGCTGTGGATGGCAGTAAGAAAGCATGCAATAGCAGCGGCAAGAATAAAGGATTAAGTGCATGATATTGACTGTAGGAATATACAGGCCCTCTGGATTCTTTATATAGAGCCAATTTTTAGTGCTGTTCCTTTGTTTTCCAAAGAAATGTGTGGATAGTGGTCTGGAGAAATAGAGAAGCATGTCTGTCTTCAGCCATGACTCAAAATATTCTTCTAGTCTGACACAGGAAGCAGAAAACATACCTCAGGATAGATCAGAGACATGTTTATGACTGTAGTAGGTGTTGGTTTTGAGTAAGAAAAAACAGTGTTCTTACTGCTGCTTTTATCTTCTACAGGCAATTTTGATGACTTCGATTTACAAGATGCATTTGGTAATTATTACACTCTTGCAAATTTTGGGAGGTAGGCGGGAAAATAGCAGCTGCTCTGTTGACTTGTTTGTTTCCAAGTATCGCTGCATGACCAAGCATGACACCTTCCCCACATGTGTTTTGTTTAAACCTCAGTGGAACAATTCAGCTATGGGTGTGTCAAAATGTTGACTGCATAGAAATGAAATTTGTCTTTGGGAACACTCAGGGATTCCTCTGAAGGGGAAAATGTCTTACTGTATAGACTTGATCTTGTGCGTTTCATTGTATAGACATAGGCTTACATTTGTCCTTCATGTATCTTCTGAACAGTGTGTTAAATGGTATGTAAACTTTTTTTTTCTAACCATCCCTGACAGAAACTACAAAGAAGCCTCCTCCATCTCAGAAGCCATCACCATCAGGTTTGGGTGAGATCTAATTGGTTTGGAATGCCTTTTACTGGCAAGTCAAGTGTACTTGAACATACTAATTTGAGAGCCTGAATTTTTCAATTTAGATGACACACAGAGCTGTGATATTTCTAGAAAAGAAAGCAGTTTCCTAATAGCAAAAGGATTTCTGCATTTTGGAGTCTTCTGCTAGTGCTTTCATGAATTTACTTTGTGATTTCACAAACTTAAAGACCCTGTGAGAATCCCTTCTGTTGGCTTTCAGTCTGTATGTTTTGAGCTTAGCTCACCTCGAGCTGGCCATTGGCATGTACTATGATCACCTAAAGCAGCATGTAGTTTGGCAGATAATGCATGGTAACTCTGCGGTGCTCTTCCATGGCCCACTGTTGAATGAGCATGCCATTATATTCTTGGTGAAAACATTGTGAGGTGCATTTTGTGTAAAAAAATAGTCTAAAACGAGCTCAGGTTTTACATTATGTTTAAAACTTCTCTTCCTTCTTTGTAGATGATTTCAACTTGGAACATGCTCTTCAGCCTGGTAAGTATCATGTTTTCCTAGATACTGCTCAATGGTACGTGGTGCACTGTCTATCTGTCCTTTATTACCTAAACGTAATAAGGGCACTGAGTTCATTAAGGTAACAGACTGCAGATAAAAATAATTGCAGTCTAGTTATGTTTGTTTACGTTCATTTTTAAGGGTCTGGATCACAAAAACTGTATGTATTTCACTCATTTGTTAGACAAGTCCCACTTGTTTCATTGCTGTGTCTTCACTAGATGGCACTAATTCCATAAACTATTACTTACGGAAGTAGTTTTTAAGTCTGAAGTAATCTCTTCCTTTCCAGGAAGTAATTTTAGTAGCACAAGGAAACATTGATCTGTTTTGAAATAATATGAGGGAAGGTACTCTTTTTAATGCGCTTCAGCTCTGCAGTGTGGGCAGCAGTAGAAATTGCAGTCTTGTTTTCACTTGGCCGGTAAAAGATGCATCCAGTTAGGCAGATAATGCACAGTAGCTTTTCGAGTACCATTACTAGACCTGTTGCAGTAAAGACAGCTTTCCTAACACAGGGCGTACAGTTGTAGGACAGTAGCACTGTTTGCTGCTCTGTTTGATTTAGCCCTTTGAAGTTTTGTCTCTCTTAAAACAGTCTGTTTCCAACTGCTGACGTTTTTGAAAACAGTTGGCTAATTGAGAAACAGTTGGCTGAATGAATCGGGTGGTTCACATAAGTGAAGAGAGAGGATCCTTTATAGGGTGGCAAGCCTAAGTTGTGGTCTTGGAACTGTGCTTTGGAGGTGCCTGCCTCTTTACTTTGAATATGCAGAGAGCCTAAGGAGACCTGGTCTGAACTTGTGCTAGAGCTGGGAGGAGGCAAGACCATGCAACATCAAGAAGTAGCATACTTTCTTGATAGATACAGAAGAAACTGGCCCCTAGATTGGTTGGTGAAAACACAGTTTTAGAAAACCACTGCTAGTGTGTTAAATTGATGTAGGCAACAAAGACTTTGACCAAACAGTACAGAGATAATTACTAAGATATCTTAGTCTCCTTTCTTTTTTTTTAGTATTTTTTTAAAGGCACAGTTAAGAAATACAATTGTTTTGTGTTTGAAAGATAGGCTTAAAATACATGTCCTTCCCTGCCTGTTGTGCTTTAGAGGTCTTGTCTGTCTTTGCCTAACTCAGAACAAAATAGATTCAGATGGATGCAGCTGTGATGAAGCCATTATCCATGTATATGGTGGTAGAGAGTCCTTACCTGGCATGCAAGCACTGGTTCTTGTTCCTTCTCCTGCCTGATTTGCAGCAGATACTTGAATTCAGGTCTTGCATGCCTCAGTACAGTGCTTTTGCCACCCAACTAAAACATCCTCTGATGCAATGCTTTTAGTTTTGCTGCTTGAAATGGACTGGCTTTGCATAAACTAAAGATTCATTTGGCAGCAGAGAGAAGGAGGAGAACTCAGGCCCCATGAGGTAGGGTCCAGTGGAAAAGGAGAGGGACTGGTTCAATGTCCTGCAATAAATCAGAGGAGGGAATTACATTTGGATCTTCCCGTTGTCGTGCAAATACTGCAGACGCTGGACTGTGGCATGTTGAACTCTCTTTTTCCTCTAGCTACTGTGTTGTACAGGTTCAAAAAACTGGTTGTGACTTCGAAACCCAACTCTGAAGAAAGATTCACAGCTGCAGCCTTGAAAAGAAATGGTCCTTTCCTGTCCATGTCCTTTCTCTGCTTTAACAGGATAGTGAGACTTGAGCTGTTCCAGTTAAGTAGTTTACAGGGCTTCTTGCTTGCTTAGCCTGTGACTTGTGCAGTACTACCTGTTCCTGGACACTGACTTCTCTCAGTTGTTTGGGGAGTCCAGAGGCAGCAGTGCTGCTATCAAACTGTACAGTGCTGAGCTGAAGGGACTAGAGATTGGGAGGGCTTTTGAAATGTGAACATGTTGTGGCTCTGACACAGAGCCTAAAACCACCACGACCTCAGCTGAACTACCTGGAGAAAACTTCCATGTCATTATGTGCTTTGAGATGTCTTTTCAGTGAACTTAAAACATGTAAGATAATTTTATTTTTTATAGGTAACTTTGATGATTCAGATCTATACGATGGCAGTTTACCAAAAGGAGGAGGTGATGGTAGTGGCAGCAATGGTAAGATAATGGGTTGTGCTTTGTATTGATCCTATAACTACCTGAGCTTTTGACAAAAGCTTGCTCACAAGCCGGTTAACGTGGTCTAACTTGTAACACCTTTGGTTCTGGTATCTGAAACTTAAGAGCATACCTTCCAGTTCAAAAGCAATGTGTTCTGCCTTTGCCAAAACCCTCCAGATAATTAAGAGGTAAAACTGGTCTAGAAGTAAAGCCTTCAGTGATTTTTGTTGTTATGCTAAGAAACATGGGGTTTAAAACTGAGATGTGAATGTAGTACTTATTTCAAAATTCACTGTGAATATAGTTCTTAAAGGCATCCAGGTATTATTTTCAGATCTTCTGTGGCATACTCTCAGCTTCTTTTAGTTCTTGTGATTAGAAAGCTCAGGGCTGGGCCAGAAGACGGTGCACCTTGTGTTCTCAAAGATTTCATCTGTCCCATATGACAAATTGATCCTTAGACTTCCAAGTGATGTAGGGTATACCTACTCTTAGCAGTGTAAAACCATTTTGTAGCTTACCAAACTCTTTGAGTAATCGGTCATGTCTAATCGTTATGGCACAGCTCAGCACAGAGATGGTCACTGGGACCAAGCTGCAGTACTGGCTGTCACTAGGGTGGGGTTAGTCGTCCCTGTGTGCATTCTTGCAACTTTACTATATCCAGATCAGAGTTAGCTTAAGTATCTTGGCGTGGTATTGAGATATGCTGCTGGTTACTGACTTCTTCAGAGAGCTGTGCGAGACAGAGATTACTGATGCTAATTTTTTGGGAAGCTTTCAGCTCCCAAGGTTCCTTTGGGGCAGTAACTTGAAAATTGGCAGGGCCAAGAAGCATCTGTTGAGACTTGTGTGGTGTTTTCATCTGCACAGGTTCCTGCTTCAGTGGTACGAGTCGCATAGTGACAAACAAGGATAGTATTTACAGAACTTCTGTCTTGTTTGCTAAGAGAATGGCAAAGGTATTTCGTAAATGAGGCTGGGATTTTAGGAAGAAGGTAGTTGATTCCATGGAAATATAGTTGAATGCTGCCCTGAAATTACATGCTGTCCTCTCCACTGAGTGTTCTGTGGTGGTGGGCAAGTTGATTAAACCAGATTTCACAGGTGTGCTGCGCTCATTTTGTAACAGTGCTGAGCACGCAAGGCTGAAGTTGGCACACCGTGAGCTGTGCTTTGAAAATAGAAAGTTTGAGTGCCAGAGCTTAGGACTGTATGGATATAATAAATGGCTTGTAATTTTGCATGGTTAATCGACAAAAAGGTTGTCAGTTGTTATATGACTGTTCTTTAGGCATGTAAAATCTAAACCTGTTGTTCATTTTTACAGAACGAAAGGACCCAAATCCAAATAATGGCCAATCAGCTGAGGGTAAATACATACATTTGTCTGTGATGGTGTCTGCCTGTCTGAAGCTTATTTTCTGTTTTTTCTGTATTGCTAATATTCTGCTAGAATGGTCACTGCTGCTAGGGGGTTTCAGCTTAAAAACTTTTGTGGAATCTAGAATTCTTACTTTCAAGCTCTGCTTTCATAATTCTTTAAAATCTCTATGTTTTAAATGATACAAAAGTGTTAAGGTCTCAGATGCTGGTGCAGTGATTGCATGCATACAACTTAGATTTAGCTATGAAAGGCTGGCTTTTTTAATTAGTGGAACTTACAACAGGCATGCTTAAGTTGCTTAACAATAGGCATTGCTGAGAAATCAATGGTTATAAAATTAGAGGATTCGCTTTTCATTATTCACAAAGACAGAAAGAGTTGATTACTACAGTTTCATGTAATATTTTCAGTTTCTTGGTTTTTGGAAGTGTTCACAGGGTTTACTTTGAGACAATACAAATCTGACATTGCTTTCAATTCTGAAAAATGTATACAAACTTTTTTTTTTTGCCCCCCCCAGCTTCTCAGGGAGCGATAGCCGGAATTGTAAGTGCTGTGTTTGCTACTGTAATTGGAGCAGTATCTAGTTTCATTGCTTACCAGAAGAAGAAACTCTGTTTCAAACAAAGTGGTAAGAATTCTAAATTAGTTTTGTTTTCTACTGTCTAAAGTGATGTGGGTTTGTATTTATATGGGGGCTAGGAATTGATCTTATGCATAAGGTAGTTTTAATAGCACACTGAATTTGTGTTCACAGGGAGTAACCTCTCTTACTAGTCATCTAAGATGGGGTGTCTGAAGAATGTCTCGGCCAAAATTTAGACTTTCAGAAGCAGACTGACTTAAGGGTCTGCATTTCTTAAAATAAAAGCACTTCCTGCTAAAGAGTAAGCAGGAGAGACTTCAAGAAAACATTTATTTAAGGAAAATTGAGTGGAGGTTGGGGATTAGAGACTATTTTCATGGTGAAAAATACTTCGTTGTTTCTAATTTAGTAAATCTTGCCTTTGTGCCTTCACAAGATGCTAGCCTACATGCTAGTTTTCTGACAGCTACCCGGATATTCATCCCCAAATGGTTCATCCTTCTGAGTCGTCTATTGCTTGCTATCAACTTCCCTTCCACCTAAATAAGATATAACTTCGATCGGAGAACTTTGGGAGTACTGTGGGTGATAGGTGGGGCAGAAGCGCTTTTTTTGTCCTTTCTAGTCTTTCTGACTGGGTGGTGAAGGGAGATCATAGAGCAGCCATCCAGCCAGGCATTGCTGGTTTTAATTTGGGAAGCCTGGAAACTGAGTAACATCTACCACACATGTTAAAATTAGCATGCAGGCAACACAAGGGCAACTCAGTTACCATCAGTAGCCCAATTTCTTCCGTGCTGTTTCTTCTTTCAAATTCTATTAATCAACAACTTTGAAGATAAGAGAATTCGAATGCTAAACATCTGTTTGTTTCCTAGCAGATGAAGAGAATGTGAATATGGAAAGCCATCGGGGAGCGCAATCTGAGCCACCTGGTAAGCGAAGAATCTAGATGAAAGATCAACTTTTTGCTGGGGATCCTATTCAGTGCACTTTACTGGCATCTAACATAGTGGAGAAAATTACTTACGCTGTTTTGTTTTGGTTCAGAAAAAATTTTTGTAACTACCATGACAACGTAGAACTGAATCAAGATCTCAGTCCTGATAATATGGCCATTCTTCTCTAGTTTTTTATTCTTTGAACAGATTGGTTTATTGCCTTGAGGAGTCCTTGAAATACGGGAGCTAGACAAAGTAAAGAATTGAATTTTCCCTGCAAAAGTATTATTAAAGATAATTATGAAAACACAAGCCTGCTTCCTTAGTGTGATACACGACTGCAGTTAGCTGACAGGTGGTTTATTAGCGTATGTTGTGTCTGATTGGAATCTGATACCTTTTTTAACTGTAAACCTATATAGAACTCTGCAAGAATGTATATTAAAAAATAATAATAGTGTTTGGGCAGAGATGAAACTACAGTGGAGGGAAGGAGGACTGAACTTACTAGCATGTTGTTCTAACTAAAACATTCTCTGTTGTGAACAGAGAATGATTCTTGTATGAAAGAATCATCAAATAATAAATCTTTCTACAATGGTGACAGCTGTGGAAGGATCTCTTTTAAAGCAACAAAACCCCTAATAGCCTCACCCTTCCAGGTATGGTTGTCTACAGTACTTGGCTGTTGGAACAGGTGATTAACTCCAAGAAAGCCATAGATAGATCTGAGAGGAAACAGTATAGGTGAAAACTTGGCCTTCTAGCCCTTCTGACTGGTCAACAAAGGAAGAAGCAGTACAACCTCATGCTGAAGTTGGCTGAGTGTCTTTGAAACACTGAATATTAAAATCTCAAAGTAGTGTAGATTTGCAATATATTCTTCTGTGGGCTTAATCTAAAACGCACAGAACTAGTTATGGTTTTTTATAATTTAAAAAAAAAAGTTATACCTTATTTCTCTCAGGTATTTCATCAGTTTGCTAAAAACTTCCATCTGGCTCATGATCCTCTTTATAAACATTTTTCCATTAAGCTGTTACATATATAAAACTCTCAAGGAGAAAACATTTTCTTGTGACTGGCTGTTGAAGTCAGGACTGGGGATAGGCAGGTATCCTCAATTCAGCTATGCATTAGTGAAGCAAGCAGTACTGTTCAAAGACCTCTACCAAAGGCAGTTAACGTATGAGTTGGAGTCAGGATATGCTAAAATTTTGGCCAAGATTCACCAGAACTCAGATGTGAAGTGAGTGAGATGACGCATACTTTATTTTAACCAGTAAAGTCAAACTTGGGATGTTATCATAAATGATTACTCCTGCCCACATATTGATGTCATGTTACATCCCAAATTTCATACCTCCATTATATTTTGCAGGCAGGCGTGAGTATGTTCTGAGCCAAGAAACTGGGCGACCATGGTCAGCATGGTGCTACTCCTGATCTAAGTTCTGGGAGTCAGCAGACATTAGCTCTGCTTTTGGTATTATAGTGTTGATGTACCTACATGGCTTCTAGTTAGAAGCAGTCTTGCGTTAAGCCAGGTCAGATGGCATGGCAGAACAGGTTTGCCTTTTTAAAATTTTATGTAGACATATCTTTGACTTCCTGAAAATGTAGATAACCTAGGCTAGCACTTTCTTTCAACAACCCACTTTTTCTGTTGGTTACGCAGGCTGTGCTCCATTTCATTTTTGCATCCGCAAAACTGCAAGTCTGAAACTGCATGTTGGGTTATACTGCAAGCGTAGATAGCTACATGGATCTAGTAGGATGTGGTTATTTGAGTGAGAAATCTGGGATGTAATAGCCCTTGGTATGCAGGGTACTGGCTTCACAGAATCAAGCCTCTGCTTACCTGAATTTATCTCACAGTTTCAAATGCCTACTGAAAAAGTCTGTTGTCCACATATGCCGTTACACAGTAATACATAACTTACAATGTATACTAACTTAGTGTACTAATCTTGAGTTGTTTTTCACTTTTTAGTTCAGCGCACGCTTCTGGAGAACTAAATTAAAGAAAACATGATGAAGAACAGATCATTGAAACTGGATAGAGAGCCTGCATTCTGCCTGGGAAAAAAAAAAAAGGAAACAAAAAAAGCATAATGTAAACAGCAGAGCCTGAAGTTGCATGAGAAAACAGTTCTTGTTCAAAACATGTCTGGGAGTGTGACTTAGACCTGAGTACTTCTGTGTGGTTAGCCCTGTGAAGCATTGTTGCGCACCAATATATGGCCTTCATGACAGGAGTGTAGAAGTATGTTGTGCCTTCACATTCTTTCCTTTACTCCTGTGACAAATGGGTGTGTCTCAAGTGCATTCAGTGTGTTTAACTTTTCCTTACCTCTCCAAAACCAATTCATGTTTTGTTATGCCATTGCTTTCAGGCAATGCAAACACTTTTTTAATATCCTGAACGCAGTGAGTGTACCAAGCGAACAACCTGGTGTATGTTGTGGGCACCTGAAAGCAAATGGCTCACTGTGTGTGGGTAATGGATCTGGGTGGGGGTGCTGCTGATACAATCTGTGTAGCTGCCTGGGTCAGCCACCAGGGAAGAGATACTTGTTCTTGAGCATCCAAGAGACAAAAATTCAGTTTTGTTTTTGCATATTTTTTTGTTGCATCTGTCTGGTACAGATTGAGAACACCCAAACTAGTGCACACAGACCCTTCATCCTTTCTGGCTCTTCCTGCTTAGCAAGTATTTTGCTGGTCAGATGTGGAAAAGCCTGATTCGCAAATCAGAACTGTAGTTGGATTTTGTACATCTGGTAAGATTGATGTTTGGCAGTTGTCTAAACAGTTGTGGATGAAGTATTGGGGAATGGGGATTAATATCTTCAGGCTTCCATAACCAAAACCTCAACAGACAATAATGTTGAATTCAGAAGGCTTATCATATGCACTTAAAAGACAGAAACAGTACTGCAGTTTGAAAGTACATAATAGCAAGACTGACCAGAACAACCCGGCCTCAGTCTGCAAGAATCCATTCAACATTATAAATAGCATACGTATGAAGAATGCTTTGGGACTTGTGAAGGATTGCCATCGGGATGAGGACCTGTGATTGCATCCTCAACTGAAAGCCCTTGTGAGTTTTGCTGTGGCTCTTGAAAGCCACAGGAAGGTTTCAAGGATTTGTGGAAACATGGAAAACTGCAGCTTATAACAGTTGAAGGACTAAGTCTGGAATAACAACTAGTTCTGTCTGGAAGGAATAGTCTGACCAGTTCTGTTGCCTTTCATTCTAATTGTTTCTACTTTTCATGCAGTTTTACAATATGTGTCTTACTGATGTGCTTCAGCCACCTGGCAGAGTTCTACAGAAAGATGTCATTTCATGGAACATCTTACAAGTCATTATGAATTTGGATATTAAACATGTAAATATATCTGTGCATTCAAATATGAATGTATGCCAAGGATAATTCATTTAAGAATTTCTTGTACATGTTTCTTAGCTTGCAACAAAGCTTTACACAGATTTTAGTATTTTTGTTATGGAATTAATTTGTAAACCTCTTTTTGCCCCTTAGTAAAAAGTGCTAAAACCTTTAAGTGTGTTTGAGGGTGGAAAAGTGATTTTTATATAAACATTTAATCTATGTAAATACAAAGAAATGAAATGTACTGCTTACCTGCATGAATAAACAGGTAGCTCATATCAATGCCAAGTGTAGAGAAAACAGAAATAAGCCAGTGTTTCTTAGGGATAGAATGGCAGGGGAAGCTTAAAGTACCTTTTAGCTAACCAGATTCTTGAATCCTTCTTCAGCTTTTGCAAGCCTAAAAATTACTTACTAAAACCTCCTATCAACATTGTGATTTTTTTCTAAAAATAAATTTAAAGAAAAGAAAAATTGTTTTTGTATGTTCATTCCCAGTAGCTCTAGAAATACAAAAATTTTGGTGCTCTACCAGAGAGTTTGTCTTTCTGCTGCATCAGCAATTCACGTTTCTTACAGACATTTTAAACATTTTAGAAGGAAATTGGCCAGTAGCAATAAAGCTGTGAGCCTTTCACAGGGTGCTTACCAGTGTGAAGTGCAGAGAAGACCTCTGTCTGCGTGAAGGACAGCACCGAGATTTGCTAACACAGAATCTACTGAAAATACGCACAGCAATAGAAGCCTTAGCATGGGCAAACTCAGCGGTGTTTGCGTTGAGTGTTCCTCAGCCAGCTATCATCTCAGCCCTTACGAGCTGACTCTTTTGCAGGGCCACGTGTCATTGTCTCACCGTCTGATATGAGAGGACCATAACTAAATGAGATGGCAATGCAGGGGTTGCCAGGTGCTGAATAGTAACTAATTCACTGATTTATTTTTTTTTCCATCTACACAGGCGTAGATTTCCGCATGAAATTTGGGCACAGCTATACTCCACAAAGCAGGCAAACCTAAGGATGATGTTTGGAGGGAATGGCTGTTGTAATGCCGATTTCAGCAGCTCTCATCTCCTCTGGCTTTGTCCATTTATGGCTTCACAGGCTGGAGTTGTGAGAGGAGGAGGAAAGGCTGGCTGCTGCCACCTAGGAAGCAAAGGTTAAAGAGAAGGCTTGAAATTTCAGGCTATTCTCTTGTGGTGAGCAAGAAACTGCCAATTTCTGCGTTTCTGTTACTTACCTATGGATAAAATGTAGCAGTTCTCTTTTTTTTTTTTAGTTATTAATTGCTACGTTGCTATCTGCCTCACTACCCACTGAGACTTTGATCTTGTGCCTTCCTAGCTCAACTGCTCTTTCATTGCGTAACTAAATATCCAAATTCATTATTTCGCACATTCATTGGGTCAAGAAACATTATCAGTTAACAGTTACTCTTCACCTTACTGAAGTATTTTTATGGTTATCTCCCACAGATCAGCTGCTGCCCGTCGTCGCCTCACGGGCTGTCAGTGACTTTCACATCCCAATTTGGGAAATTAACATTCTAGTTTCCATAATAGTTTTGATCAGACCGTGCAGTGGGATGAAAAATTACCGTCCTTTGCAGGCCCAAACTGCAAGTTCGCTCCTGGTGAAGTACCGTCACCATTAAGCTGAGTTTAAATGGACGGCAACAAAGAGCTCTGTCCTGGTCCTGTGGCACACCCTCTTCAGTTGGTTTTTTTTCCAGTCTGTCTCATTTGAGGAGGGGGAGTTACCTTCACTAGTGGGAGGAAAAAAGCAAAGCAGCATCTTCTTGTAGAATATCATGTCACTTCAGCTTCTACAAGGGAGCTGAGGTGGCAGTTTAGTTCATCCTAACGATCAGTTAAAGGACTGCTTGAAAAATGTTTTGACTGTTTCCGAATGTGATGTCTATTTCAAATACTTATCCAAACTTAACCAAATGAATTCATCCGGCTGCGGAAATGAAAGCAGGCGATTCTTAAGCATAAAATTTGGCAGCTTTTTACTGTAGCTCCTATTCATGCTCATTTCAATATCTGTGCCAAATTTTGAATGCCAAGGAAAACTTTTTGGTGCACTCAGTTTTCAGTGTACCTTGGGCTGAATTACACTCCCAGTTGTGCATTTCAGTGCTTTTCAAACTAATTATTTTAGGCCGCTATCTAAACTGCACCATTCTCTGTGTGTTTTTCACTTGACAAGATTATGAAACAAACCTTAACCTTTTAATGAACTGAAAAGATTATTTTCTTTTTCCTCTTTTCTGTTACGCAGATATAAAAAACACATTTGAAAGAAAGTGATGAGATGATTAGGCATAGGAAAAGGATTTGAAGGGAGCAAAAATACAGTTTTTTCAAACCCCTGCTTTTGGAGTACTTCAAGCACCACAAGAATAAAATACTAAAATGCATGTTCCTCCACCTGCTTGTGAAAAACCATTAAAGTTTCAGCTAGCGTGTAGTAATTGTATTCTTCGATTGCCAAGAAATTGTATCACTGATTCACTTGTGTATTTGGCTTATATTTAAATTAAAGTCTAGTATTACCAGATGTTTCAATATTTTAATTAAAATAATACTTCCATTCTCATGACAAAAGATGAATACTGTAGGGCATCAGTGGCTTTCCCTAGTAGTTGTAGTGTATAATTTGGTTCTTTCATCTCCGATAGACTCACACAGCAAGTCACCCATGCCAAAAAAGAGCAATGTCTAACCTCTGCCCACAGGAAGGATGGGGCTGCAACTGTGGTGAGTTGTGACTGTCCTCTTCTTCTCTTTTAGCTTGTCTCATCTAAAAGAGGCCTGATGGGCTAAAAGTATGTGGTGCAGAGAACAGACAGACACACTGGCTCTGTTTCTCCACCCATTTGCTATTTCTTAATACATGTTTTTTTCATGAAAGAACAAGTGAAAAAAAAATTGGCAAGTCATCCACCTTCTCAGGTGAATATTAGGCAGAACTTTATTTTCCCTTTAAATAGAGAAAGATGGATCAATGATTTCTCAAAGTGATAAAACTGCAAATTATGGTCAGGTGTAAGGCCTTATATTTGTTTCTAATAGATAATATTGTGTAGTTGATATCTTGGGCAAGCAGTTGCGTGTCTTTGACAGAGGGAGCTGAGATTAAGAAGTTCCTGCAATGCCCCCAAGAGCAGAAGTGGGGTAAGTATTCAAGACATCCCGACTCCAACGCCAGGTCCGCTCCTTCCTATGCCTTCTTTGTATTGTTTTTATTTAGCTAGACAGAGCAGTAGCTGGCTTCATAAGAACTAGACAAGGGGTACATCATCTTCAAACTTAATTTGAGAATGTTCAATATCCCAATGAACTAGTATCAGCAGACAGGCGAGATAACGCATTTTGGGAAAACTTCTCTTACAAGAACAACTGTTTTGAGGTAAAGCTACTGAACGTTTGTGAGCTGCTTGGACTTGCCTGGGACTAGTATGTAGCCTTGCTAACTTTCCTGTTCCCTTTGGGCAAATTCATTACTGATATGAAGATTAGCACATGCGTGCCTGCTTTTGTTATTCTGGAAAAAAATAAACAGTGGACTTATGGAATTGCTCTTGTCATGCTATAATTCTTGTTTTAAGTCAGCTCTTGAACCTAAACTTCCTTAACTCTTCTGAGACTGAGCAATTGGCCCTGACAAGGAGAATGACGATACATAAATTGAGCTTTAGAACTTCTGTTACTGGCTTCAAAATAGTTGAGCCATGTGATACAATAAGCTAGGCCTTTATAAACCATTCTTCTGGTTCAAATTTGGGGGGGTGGGGTGGGCTGACCTAACCAAACATCAAGCTTCTTGAAGATCCAGTATCACCGGGTTCTATCAGTCCAGTTTATGTTGTTGTGTCATTTTTATTGTAGTTAGCATAAAAGCATGAATTCAGAGCACACACTGTATTGTATGTTCTAGGTAATTCAACAGAAAAGCACTAGGGGCCAGCCTGTGCCCCACATCAGACTGAATCACCCAGCAACACCACGAGCGTACAGAGCGGCCATTCGTGCTCGCAGAGCCCTGAGCACGTTTGCTGCCCTAGCCAAAACAGCGCTGAGATAAACGCTTGCAGCTTCCCCCCCGGCAAAAGGGAGGACGCACGCCCAGCTCCTTGCTGGCGCCGGGTGCCAGTGCGACGGTGGAAGTCCAGTTCAAGAGTCAAGTGCGCCAGCATACGGGTTTGCTAGAGAGAGGCTAGGACAAAACTAGATTTAAACCACATCAGTGATTTTAAAAGTGTGTTCATGTATCAATGGATGTATGATTTTTGGTCATCTTCCAAAGCTTTGTGTTTTCACGCTCGACACTGGCTGAGATGTCTCTCCATGTAGGATCTGCATGGACATTTATATTTAAAAATATATCTAAATCAATGATAAAAATCATGACAGACAATGTTTACCTTGTGAAGATAAGCATCTGCTGGGGAGCTGAGCGTGCTTCAGTTCCGTAGTCCAACATCACATTTTAAGTTTATAAAATCAGGTTTTTTTGTCATCCCCCTGTAGACAATTCCCACGTCTCTGCAAAGCAGATTCTTGGCCTCCACTTCCCTAACGCGGCGGCCTGAGTTAGCGGTTGGGACTCTGACAGGATTGTCTTTATCGACAGTTACTGCTCAGCCGAAAACTGAGCAGGGAAGCAAGGCTTTGAGGACAGAGTGTATCTGAGAGATCTTTTTCACGTACGCTTCGGAGAAGGCCCGTCTCCTCTCACAAGCTGCTTCAGCTCCCACAGCACCACGCCCTGCTTTGAAGGCGAGGATGTCAAACAGGTTGGCTTTCCCTCCGGGAAGGAGGCGGATTCAGCCCGCGCGCTGGCTCCCTCCTCATTGGGTGCTGCCGCTGGCTCCCCGGCGCTCCACGCTCCCTGCCTGCGAGATAAATAGCTTTCTTAGAGGGCCGGTGGCCCTTACGGTGCTGCTCACAGCTTGGCCGTGGCGGGGTGGTTTGCTTTTGCTACTTGTCATGTACTAGAAGACGTTTTTGGGGGCTTTTCTCTCTTCCGTGGTGCTTGAGTGTGAGAGAACTCTTTGGACAGAGCCGCTGATTCCAAGCGCCTCCCTCAAACCTTGGTACTGCAGTTGCAACATCTACCATCATCGCTTGGAAAACAACCGCCAGTGCAACCAAGGCACTGCATAGAAGACCATGGGGAAATTCAGAAGTATACTTCTTTTGTGCCTTGGCTTTCTTCTAGTCCAAGTAAGAGGTAAGTGACCTTTGCCTTGGATTATTTCTAGGGGATGATTATTAAAAATGAAAACAAGAAACCCAACCCAAAATCTAAACACCAAGCCCTAAAAACATAGGCGTGTTTATTTAGAAATGCTTGCTGGTGTTATTTTTGTTGCTACTGTTTCCTGAGAAGCATTCGAGAGTGTTTAGATAAGTACTTCTGCCATTTCTAGAGATATGTATCTTTTGGATGATCGCTCCTAACAGCTATGCTAGTTGGAGTTTGTTTGTTATAATGACTTATTTTCTCTTTAGTGTTACTCCCCTGAAATTATTCACAAGCTTGGACTTGAGTATAAATTTTTTTAATGGAAGCTGTAAAATGAGACCTTCCAGGGGAACGTAAAGTTTCCAAAGAGATCTTTAGTCAAATACTAACTTCATGTTTTTAGACCTTTTCTTTGTTATTGATATTTTGAAACATATTAGTTATATTGTAAAAACAAATTCTGATTCATTTTAAAGATGCTCATGCTTTCATATTGGTGCTCGTGGTTTAATAATTATCAATTAATAATTTATTATCCTTAGCCAACATATTCATGAATATATAAAATCCACATACAAGCATACATTTTTTTTTCATGCAGGATTAATTAAGAATTTAATACACTTTGCACATGTTTTTTGACGAATGAATAGCAGTTGGGAAAATCTAGTCCTTTTATATTGAGTCATTTTTCTATATTCAAACTTAATTTTCTTTTAGCAAAACATTCTGTAAAACTTTTTTTGATATCAAACCAAATAGGATCATCCTCGTGTGCATCTGCCAAGTACCGTACTTGTAACCTTTTCTTTTTTGGATATTAGCATTACTTCAAAAACTTGTAGCACAGTGTCTGACTGCAGGAAAAAATCAATCATTAACCACTAGTTCCAAAATAGCTGCTGCTGCTCATCCTCCCACCACCCCCAAATTAAATGGGGTCCCTAGGAGATCTTGCAGTGACGGGCAGTGAAAAAAACCTTGCCTTAAATTAGTGCCATAGTTCCATTTTAACAAATGAGGAATTATTTAGAGGTCCTCAGCAAGCAACGTAGCACAGAAACAGCAAAGCCGTAGGACTGTGCTGGCCTGCCCCGTAGTATGTTGTGAGCAGTGATGATTCACACAACCTCTCCTCACTGGCATGTGGATTTTCTTGTTCTGGAGGACTCTCTTATGTTGAATATTTCTGTTCAAACGCTCTAAGCATGGGTAAGCCAATTTCCATATACTCTATCACTTTAATTACAAGGATAGCCTAACCATCCTTGCTTTATACATGTGCTCATTCAGAGCCAGTTCAGACCCACCTTTGGGGAAGAAGTCATTGCTGAAAGCTGCTGCAGGCTTTGGGCACAGTCTCATGACTGTGGAAACTATTTAATCCACTTTGGAAAGCAAAATGAATTATTTTAAGTCTACGGCAACAGCCACTGAATTTTATCGTCAAAGTATTTACCACGTTTCAGTGGACATTTACAGGAACCACTACTCAGTCTTAATCAAGACATGATATGAGAAAGGCTTGGCCATGCTGGTGAAAAGGTGGTCTATGACGTTATGATAAGAATGTCTATGGCATGATTCACCTTTTTATATGCAGCCTTAATTCTTATCTAAGCTGTAACCATCTGTGATATCTTTTAGAAACTACTGTGCCCCCATGGCCAGGCCAGATCCCAACGCTCCTCTTGCCATCTAGCATTTCCTTTATGTCCGGCTATCTTCAGTTAGTTGGCTAGACCAGCTTGATGGACACATCTCAACAGAAGCATGGCATAACCAAGGACCACATCGCAGAAGGAAAGCGAGACCTGATATAGTTCAGACACTTCCATGCTCACTGCAGTCTTGCATACTTCTATCTACACTCTTTGGCTTTTGTTATTTCCAAGCTTAGACAGGTTACGTGAGGTCTCCCATATAAGCTGAGCTGCAACAACTAATTGTCTGAGTGGCTTTTAGCTCAGCCCAAATGAAAGAAACTCCATAGAAACTTCTGCCACTGAAGTTCATGCTAACGGCCCACATCGGTTACTGCAGCTCATCCGACCTGTGGTAATTCAGCTTTGGTTGTGTTTACGCTGCCCACTTGGGGTGTGGAAAGACACAGCTTAGGTCCTAGCCCCCCAGCAACTGAGATCATGCACCTGTTTGACATATATTGTGGGTCCCGCTCAGGCCATACACCTCAGTTTTGACACATACTGCAGGGCCCATTTGGGGCGTACAGCTGTGTGCGGACCTGCGGAGGGGAAGCAGGGCAACCTGAGGGCTGTCTCCTACACTGCGCTGGAAAGCAGCTGAGACTCTCCCTCAGACCCGACTGCTCAGAAATGCTCCTGAGGTTCCCAGTATAAACATAATCTAGATTATATATCCCTGGTCTTTAAGACCAACTGATAGACCACATGTTTAGTCAGTAACAAAGAAAGCACAAAGGTTGATGGTGCTTTAGACACATTAACTTTACTGCATCAGGTATGGCATGCTATGCAGGTAAAAGGAACAGCGTTTGTTGCTAGCCAGTAAACCATGTACCTGTGTCCAGCTAAGGCTTACAAAGAAGTTGACTCAAAACTAATTGTTTTCTCAGTTAATTAGCTAGGCACTTTGTGGGGAGAAAATTACAGACTTGTTTGGATTTAAGACACTGTGTGACTTAGTTTTCTGAATAGTGTAGTTTTCACTGGTGTTAAAAGACAGAATGGGATAGATGAAAAACACAGTCCTGTTTTTCTTATACGGCTCCATCAAGCTCCAGTCCTCACTGTGGCTCGGCATGAGGTCCCTCGGTACGTGCCGAAGCACTCGCGGTATCAGCAGGGATATATCAGACAATGAATTCTCTTGTTGCTGGGCGCCAAAACTGTTTCGCTCCCAATACCAGAGCTGCTGTCACCTGTAGGCATGTCAGCGCTATCCTCCAAAGCTGTGATTGCAGTTTGATAGACATACCTGAACTAGTTGAAACGGTAACAACAGCAGAGCTGTTGCAACATCGGAGCTTGGGAAGAGCTAACAACCAGCGTGGTTGCTCAGCTTCTCCGGTTCCTTTCTCAAACATTGCTGCCACATGGCAAGCCTGGTAGCAGTGCCCAAACGGCCTGTTTTTACTATGTATTTTTCCCTCATTTGCACCAGCAATTGTCAATCCCTTTCCATTCCACTGAGGCTAATAAGTAAGTAAGTAAATAAATAAATGTCATAATTCTTTCAAGATTACAAAATAAATAAATTATGCCTTTCTGTGGCATTTTGCCTTGTGGTTATGAGAAGAGAGATTCAGAGTGTTTTGATCTTCTTTAACATCAGCGTCTTCCTTCTTTTCTACAGGAGGGCTGACATATATGAATGTTATGGGAAAACACTATCTAAAATCTGATCTGCAGACAATATCTCATGCAGGCAAATAGGCCATCCCAATTGAAAGAAAGGGCTTCAATGGGTTCCAAAATGTAACAGTCCCACTTCCACTGCATAAGCTTTGCCTGTCATCAGTGCCTTTTTTAACTCCTGAGGAATTTGTTTTAAAAGCTATATCACAGCAATATTTTTTCAAAGGGCAACAATGCTGCAGATTAAATAAAAATAAAGGCCAGAGTAGGCCCTAAGATTAGCAAAGCAAAGTCCTTCCTTATGTGCCAGGTCTTACAACTGTATGGGCGGAGGAACCGGGGCACACACCCCACACCGGGAACAGTCCTGAGTTAACAGCAACAAAGCCTCCCGGGTCACAATCTATATCAAAACTGCAACTCTACCTTGCAGGTTACTGTCTGCAAGGAGCAGAAATTGAGATACGAGCCAGATACTTCTATTCACAAAGACTGTACAGACCATTTTGTTTCCTGAGCGTAATGGTAACAAAAAGAAGGCTGGCTCTTTGTTCAGAAATCCAACCCAGTTTTGCAGAGCATTCTGCATGTCAAGACTCCTGATTTCTGTTCCCTCCGAAGGCAAAGCTGCCAGATCCTCTTCTGAGTCTCCTGCTTTTGAAGTTCACCTACCAACTGATGCTCCATCACCCTTTGCCCAGGGTCATCCCGAGAGGCTTCTCTGTGCACTCTGGTGGTGTGTGCAAAGGCTTCTTCAGCTCTGCGAAGGGAGCCTAATCGCTCTTCTCATTTAGTCCGAATGACATGAGAGGTGGCTCCTGACACTCCACAGAGACTTTGTTGCTGAACAGACGTGCTTGCTGATGTCCAGCAGCTCTTTCCAGCATTATTCTTTTCTAGAAAACATGTTCTTAATGGCATGAAAGAGAGAAGATGCAGGCCTTGTTTCTTTGCTGTCTTGCATGTTAAACACACAAGCAAAGAATGTGTATGAAACATCCCGATCATCCCCTTTGATTTGGCAGTATTACCAACCCTCTTGGAAGCAATATAAATAATTATGCTGATGAGCTACTGTGACTTCAGGGGGCACAGGATTAGTTATACAACAGAATTTCTGAAACAAATTCAACTCGATGTTAAGTTCCAGCATAGCATTACTGAGATCTGCGCTGCCCCTATTGAAGAGCTAAAGGTATTTTGCATGTGTTGTACCAGTGTACTTGAGATGAAGGTGGGAGGAGGAACTTTAAAAGGTACTCCGTGAGCAACAGGAATAGCAAAGCCTGGCATCTCCCCGACCTCCTGCATTATCTTCAGCTTCCTCTGTTGCCTCTAAACTACCAGCTGGGGAAAGTGTGGATTAGCCAGCCGGTACTTAGGCGGCGAGTGCTCACTCAGAGTGTGCGGCACAGCTGTTGCTTGTGCCACACTACAGAGTTTCAGTAGGAACACTCATACAGGTCTCTTGTTTGAGCCTATCTATTTGTACAGTTGTACGTGACCATCATGAAGCATGACGCTTTCAGACCAAATAGCTGAAAAGGGCTGACAGCTTCACGAACCACACAGGGAAAGGGAGAAGCTTTGGCTGAACAGCCCCCGCCATGGCCTAAGCTCCACTTCCTTGTGACAAGCAGCTCAAAATGTGAGTTTCAGTAAGACGCGCAGATATGCAGTCCTGCTTCATTGGAGATCCCAGCTTTTTTGCTCTGCCTGTAATTTTACAGCACACGCCAGCTGCTTCTGCACTCACTCTGAAGCAAAATATAGAAAATTACATATGTTTTATTTTACATATGCAGGCCACATCATGTCATAAAGAACAGCAGCTACCTTTGAACAGCTGTTGTTTGTCCACAGCAAAGCAAACACCGGAGAACTAGAAGATTTTCTTTCATGTTTGATGAGAGCGTGCCGCACAGATCTAAAGCAGTACTGCCACTCTTGCTTTATTAGAGCATCTTATTTGCTGGTAATTATTTAAATGTGTTCTTGTATGAATAAGTGAGAGAGACCTTTTCATTTCCCTTGAATTCAGACTGTAAACAGAAGTGGCCTAGCAAAAAACATGAAGCCAATAATCAGGTCCATATGCTGTGCTCTATAGACTGGAACTTAGATCTTAATTACAGATTTTAAAGCATACTCATTTTCCACCCCAACATTAAGGGGCTGTAATGGCAATCATTGTTTATGGAACGAAAGGGCTATGATGGAAAAAAAAAAGCTACAGTAACCTCACCAGGAAATATGGATCATGAGGGTATTACATCAAAGAAATAGTACCTGCTCATTGAGATTTTGTCCAAAGTGTCCACTCTGGGACGTAAACCTTCATGTTCTCCCACAACTTTTCTTGCAGGAGTAATTTCCTTTAAACAAACATAATTGCTTCCTGAATAAAGTTGGACCAGTAAACGGGTATGTTTTGAATCACATACCTGGGAGAATACATCCTATTTTCTCATTACAGGGGAAATATGTCTCATGATTGTATAATAATCAGAAATGATCTGTGCAAAGAATAACTTACCATTTCAGCTAAAAAGAACATAAAATGGGTCCCACGAGCAGTGTTGGTAACATATTGTTCCTTTTTAGAAAATTTCTGTTCTCACTTGTGAGTCACCCACTTCTTCCTCAGTCTCTGCCAGCTTCATAACGTTTTAAGCTCATTGTATTCACAAAACAATTCTTATGTAATTACACTGAAGAAATAATTTTTTTTCTTGTTTTTAAATAGTGTGAAATCAATTTATTTTCCTTTCTATCTAGCTCACATTTCTAACTTAGTTGCTTGTAATCTGTTTGTAACACAGGTGATCTCATCCCAATCACACGACTGCTAGCAATGCACTCAAAGCCCATTAATTTAATCACATCAATGACAAAAGGATTTATCTAACACACATGTGCTTGTATGCATTGAAGATGTATGTCCACACACGTATATACACATATAAACACATTTTCTCATGGATCTTAGCTTCATTTTTAATACTAGACTACGCATATTAAATGCCTGAGAAGTTCATTTCGTTTGTCGCATAACCTGACTCTCATTTAGCAATATTCATGCTGTCTTATTTAAATGTGCGTCACTTTAATGGCCACAAGCTGTGTTCATATGGATCCAGTGCAGGACTGAGCCTACTTATGGAGATTAAAAATTGCAGAGTTATGCTATGGTAGCCTTTTGTCAAAAAACTTCTGACAAAAGTCAGAAGTCGTAACAATGAACAGGTAACATCCACCTGCAGAATCCAGCCTTGTTCTTCGTAAATCCTCCTCAAAAACTGTGGCACCTCAGGCCCTTGTGATCAATCAGCTACATAGTTAAAGGGTGATGGATCCATTAACATTTAGGTCACAAATTAAACCATAGGCAAAAGACGCTGCTCTCTGCATTTTAGTGACTGGACATTTGGGTCACATTTTCAGAAAACTAATACGAGTAAAAGTTTGTGAACATTAAATGCACATGTGCCTGAGGACGCGACTTTGCAGGGGACTGCCTTGCTGGGGTAAGATGACCTCAGCTCCGTGATGCTTCAGCAGGATGTGTCTTATATGCAAGGGAACTTACTAAAAGTGTCTCTGTGGCAAACAGCAACCATAACAGTCTCCATAGCAGAGCAAGTGGACTAACAAGGATTTTATATCACCAGCCTTCCACACGTGGTATTAAAAAGGCTCATAGAAAGTACAGGCATTAGTGAAAGCGAATGTCCTACCTGGAAGAATTATGCCTGTAAAAATAAATCTAGTAACTTTGAAATTCAAGCTACTATGTTTTGATGCTTGGCTTTATGGGGTCTGTTCTCCCCTGTCTGGCTGCTACAGAGAAGTCTACTGTTAGCTATGTAGGCCAGGTCTACACTTCAGATTTTTATTGGCACAGCTACATGTGTTGGGTGGGGATGAGGGAATTACATCCCAAATAAGGCTGGCAGTGCCAGCAAAAGTCCTGCTGTTAGTATAGTTCATTGTTTTTGAGCAGCTAGTATAAACATAATTAAAACAGGTTCTTTCATGGTACGAACTGTATATCCATCTGGAAGGCTTGCTCTCTTAGCTTAGCATGTTCTCATTTGCAGGTAAGGGCTGTTCTGTGGTGTCAGGCAGGAGCTTATAAGCATTTTCTCAAATTCTCTGTTATGTATCATTGTAGACCACCCAACAAAAACCACTA
Organism: Sagittarius serpentarius; assembly: GCA_034782735.1. Classification (NCBI taxonomy): domain Eukaryota; kingdom Metazoa; phylum Chordata; class Aves; order Accipitriformes; family Sagittariidae; genus Sagittarius; species Sagittarius serpentarius. The sequence goes on from JAVKLA010000057.1 coordinate 12,239,654, forward strand.
TTACAATAATTTTACTTCTATGTAAAACCAGGGATATTCCCAGAAGAAAGGCTAGAAGTGATGCCAAGAAATAGCATACTAACCCAAAGCAGTGATAACAGAGATAACTCTGAGATAATATCTCCTGCATAGCTAAATCTCTTCATAACTTATCCAGGTCAAAAAAACCAAAACAAACAAACAACAAAAACCACACAAAAAAAACCCCAACCAAATAAAAACCCCCAAAGGATCAAAGCTGTTTTCTTCCCACTAAAATTTCTTTCATTCTCATTTTCATCAGTAAATTTCCAGCTGTTCCTATTATGGAAGCTAGTAAAAAGAAAGGGCCATTTTTATAAAATGTGGAATTTCTTTCAGTCTGTTTGTTCTGTGAAGAAGTTTGACTAATTTGTTTCCATTGTCATTTATCTTCAAGAGTTCCCTGAAGTGTCTGCAGTTCCTATTGAGCTAAATATTCTCTGAGTCTCTAATGCATTTTTTGTTTTAGACCCACCATTTTGCGGATGGATTCTGGGCTATTCAGCTATTTAACCATCTGTTCTCCCCCCAAATTAGATTCTTAAAATGTCTAGGTGCAGTCTCAGAAATGGTAATGAGCATTTAAAATTCTGCTCCACAAAAATCTTACTCCTTGCGGTCATTTGATGTTATTATCAGAGGAAGTCAGGATGGAAGTCCAAGCAATCTTTCGGTTTATTGGAATACCATTTGCCGTGCTGCACAGATGTCCACATACAATCTGCCCATCTGTCAAGGTTTATATTTACACAGCCAGAGAGATTTCAGTGTAGATTCCTGTCTTACCCCCGATCAGCCATTCTGTATTGATGTCTGTTTATTTTATTACTTGCTTTATCATGAGAAATAATTAAAAAAAACCCAATCTGAGTAATTTCTGAAGGGGATTTTCAGGCTTCTTTTTTCTCTTCTTAAAATTTATGTAGTTGTCTTCTATTTCTCCCTTGCTGTCTCAAAAGAACACCTCTTGTCTTTTCCCACTTTTTCGATAACAGAGCAGACATACAACAGGAGAGGGAAATGCCAGCATTGTCTGGGAGAAGGGCAGATGTTAGTAACTGTTTCGGTCTGCTGTTTTGCTTTGGTTCTCAGGCAATTGGAAGCATCTGCGTGATCTTGTTTGAATTCCAGAAACTCTTTTGATTAGATTCCTCCTTCTATTTTTTCTTTTCCCTAACATCAAAGAAATATTTTACCTGGAAGTGTTCCACAGTCTTCCTTCACAAGACCACTTTGTCACATTCTCCTTACAGAAGCAGACCTCGGTAGCTGCTTTCTGTATCATCGGTTCCTGCATGTCAAGACCTGTAACAAAGAGGCTGATTTGGCCAACAGCTCTTTGGCGTTACAAAAGTATTTCTGATGACTCACTCTGATGAGAAATGGTTTGAGCCCTCCCGGCGGTATCCTGCAGCAGCGGGGCTCAGGTCAGCCAGCCTCCTTTGGCACTTAGGGCACAGATTAAGAATGAAGATTTATCCAGAGGACAAAACCAAAGGACAGTCAAACTTAAGTTGCTCATATTGCTGGCACTGAAAAAATGCTTCAGAAAAATAGAATTTGACCATGTAAGTCAAGGCAATGTCAGGACATCAGCCTGTGGGTAGGGGTCTGCATAGGGATCAAATGGTCCCGTGGCTGGGCAGCAGCACGGCTGTGACAGCCCACAGGCAGGGGCACAGGGCCAGGGAGGGCTAGTGGTGCCCTCCGGGCTCCAGCAGAGAACATCTTCTGAGGAAGCCATTTGTCAGTTTTATGTACTTATGTATCTTAATGGATTCATATATTAAAAAAAATAAGCTGTCAGGGTCTTGGAATATTATCCACCTAAGGACCCAGTTCAAAGGTTACTGGACTTAGCCAGGCTGGCTGAGCAGCCAGGGCAGGGGAAGGAGAGGTGGTCGGACGAGGTGACGCTCCAAGATCAGTTCAAATGATAAGAGATAAAATGCTACTCTGATAACATTACTGGGAAAGCCTTATGCTCTTATCTGCTTTTCCTTTCCAAGCATGGATTTGTCATAATATTTTATAGGGACAGTTTGCTTTAGAAGCCATTCACTGCTTTGCATTCCAGCCTCATTTTATCTTTTCCGTCAGGCACCAGCTATAATTAAGTTCACAGACACGTGAAAATCCTCACGGCAATCAAAACATTTCTACTTTATTCTCCCGCTCTGATTTTTATCTGAGGATCACACAGTGTTTTACCACTGATAATTAATCTTTCCAGGAGCTCTTTGACACATGAGCTATTATTCAGAAATCATAGAATCATAGAATTATAGAACGGTTTGGGTTGGAAGGGACCTTAAAGACCATCTAGTTCCAACCCCCCTGCTGTGAGCAGAGACACCTTCCACTAGACCAGGTTGCTAAAAGTGAAGAGTGATTAATGTGAAGAATGCCATGAAGATTGACAGCACTTGTCAAGAAGTCACTCTCTCTGTTCCTCAGTTTCCCCACTTAAACAATGATGCCTTTCATGCTCTGAAGTGTTCAAGACTTACCAAGAAAAACACTTCATCGAAGAGTTAGGTATTAAGCCTTTTAGATGGGATAATAAACAGATGCAGATCAAGAGGCTTACTCGATAGAGCACAGTAAAACATTTCTGCTTAGGGAAGCCAGGGCATGTTGTGACCTTTTGCGGGTTTGTGCAGGCTGATCTTGTATTTGGTGTGCAAACACAAGGACGGTGAAGTTTCAGTCTGGATGAAAACTAATGGATACATACCCTGCAAAGAGGTGGTTCATGAAGGCTGTGTGTTAAAAGGAAAGCGGCAGATTGTAGAGAGTGGAAAGTAAAATTCACATGAATAACTGTGTGTTCAGTTCAAAGTCGTATGCTTCAGTTTATACATTTTAAACATTTTCCAGTTTTATTTACCTGCTGACTTCAAAGGTTAGAATGCTAATTGCCCTGCTGTGACATTTAATGACGTCATTGTCACCTAACACAGAACAAGAAGGTTCTTTTCTCCTCTTTCAGATTTTTTAAGGTATAGCGGAAACTAGATTAGGTAAACACATCTTTATATCTTTTACTGCTGGCACATGTTACTGGAAGAATTAAAAAAAAAAAAAGAAGTTGATTCATGTTACAAGTGATCACAAGGCAGGCTTGCCAGTAAGGCTGCTCTCTGAAGCTGAGCTTGTACAACAATAATGCAGACATTAAAAGTTCTCATCTAATGATTCTGGTTTGCAAAAACTGTGCCGAATGCTACTTTCAGCCGTCTCCTGGCAATAGCCCTTTTGCCCTGTAAGAGGCAACCTGTGTTCTTCAAAGGCATGTTTGCACAGCGGCTGAATACGGCTAACAGGTGAGAGCAGCTTCTCTTTGCACTACCTGAACGAATAGCTTCTTTGAATTAAATGAGCCCATCTTGCACGGCCATTCAGGACTGCGTGGTACAGGGACGACAGCTGACAGCTTGCCCTGCGCCTGCTCCTGTTTGGATGGATTTTTCTGTTGCCTCTTACTGGTGTTCTGGGTTTGTCCAGAGCCCTCAGAGCTCGAGGTCATGGAAACCTGCCCACTGACTTGTTTTTTTTCCTTCTGTCGCCTTCCTTCTAGGTCAACGTGATTTTGATTTAGCTGATGCTCTTGATCACCCAGGTAGGTAAATCTCCTATCCTTATTTTACTACGGCATTTAGACCCAATAATAAATCTTAAGTCCTTTTCCCTGAGGACTGGAATATGAGGTGGTTAATAGTTAAGTTAAAGATATAAAGAACTAGGAAATGCTAGATTTCAATGTTTCTGTTATAAAATTAAGACTTTCTTTAAAACAAAAAAAAAAGCCCGGCTTTGAAAACATATCCCTTCATTTTTAACTTCTGCCATGACATAAAGATTTATTGAATGCAGCTCTCTAGATTTGCAGATACCTTATCATGTTAAGTTGAAAAATTTTAAGCTGTTATTGTTTATTGGTCTGTCATTGTGTCCCACAGAGGACATAATTACCAGGAAGCCTACAGTGATCAGAAGACCGACAAGGCCTGTGCTGAGTGAGTAATGAAGACAACAGGTCATAACTGGTTTTAGATATGTAGAAACTGTCACATGAGATTCTTGATCATATTTGCTAATGTACCATAGCTGAGATAATCTGTGTGAATACTAGCTGTCTAGCTGTCTTCTGTATGTAAAGTAAGTGGGTTTTGGAAAATTACCAATTACGTGTCTTTACTGCTTCCAGTAAGGCTTTAGAGCATGACTGGCCAGTGATGGCATTTTATTTCCTGGAGATCTTCACACTTTTCCAGCCTGTACTGAACTCGCTGGGGAGTATAACAACGGGTAATTGTTGCTAAAAAAGGGTAATATTTCTTCTACTATTTTTCCCATTCTCTTTGCTTTTAGAATAAATATTCATGATGCTTGATAACAGAGTTGGAAAAGAATCAGAAGGAATTTGGGTATTCTTTCTTCTCCCTGTGTATTTACTTAATATTATCGAGTATCAACTGCTACAAAGATGTGTCAGAAAGGAAGAAAGGCTCTGAACAGAGGAGAGAACCAAAAGGTTTTAGCTGTAGTCCTGAGCATGACAAATTATGATTTCCAATGAACTCTCGTTATTGTTTAAAAAAACCAAACTCCAAACAACAAAACCACACATGCATTTATGATGGAACGCTTTATGATAACATAGAGATTTTTCAACTAAACTACAATGAAAGAAATTTCTGGCTATCGAACAAAATGCTTGAATCAGGAAATGCTGGGTAACGTTAGCCCCCACAACAACTTTCAGTCTTTTTCTGGGTAAACATTGCAATGAGTCTTTAGGTACACGAAAGCAGTTACATTTTCCACACAGTTCTCTGGCTTACTCCTTCAACAGAGGCAGCATTTTGCAAATGTGGTAGCTCCTAAATCCTGTAATGGTTGCATTCATCCTTCCCACTTCATGTTGCAAAGGAAATCTGTGTTGGGTCTAGATTAGAAGTGTCTGTTCTAAAGCACTGCTAAGCCACTGCCCTCTACTTAGCTAACTGTCATGACTCCCTTTAAAGTCAGTGGAGAGAAATCAGCATATCTAGGGACAGTTCATATCACTCTAAATGTGGATTTATTCTCATCCTAATATAGACATTTCAAGTAGGTTACTTGAATCATGCCCTAAAAGACTCTGTCCTCAGTCATGTTTAAAGGTAGCCTAGGAATGCCAATATCTACAGTGAAAGGAATTTGATTTTTAGGGACTCCTAAATCTGTTAGAGATATGACTGTCCGATGATTATCTGCCCTGCCTGAATCAACTTTACTAATTCTTGGGAATGAAGAACTCCACGTTTTCTAGATGATTTTGGAATCTCTTTCAGCACTGAAGAGGATTGCAGGGAGTTTAAAAGCAATTAAAACTAATTTGAAAACAAACGGTGTTAAAAATCAATTGCTGGGTTTGGAAACCACAGAAAGATGATACAAAAGTTTGTCCTAGCATCTGCCTGATGCTTCATCTTAACCTCAGGGTTTCCTCTTTGTCTCATTCAGCCTCTCATATCGTTGAGAAATGAGGCTGGCTGAGATGATGATTTTGGTTCAGCTGAGGCCCATTACCATACAGACCATGTCCTCTGGGCATCACTTTCCACACCCCTCTGCCTGAGTTGAAGCTCTCCTGTAGGCACCTCCCATCCAGTGTAACAAAATTCAACGCAAAATTTAATGGAAGGTGATGTTTATTTACAAAGTCTCTAAATAAGCCGATTTTACCCACTTACCTTCATCCAGCCATTGATTTAATTCAGCCGTATCCTCAAACCCACATATTAATGAGCACCAAGATGTGTGTGCTCGGGTGGTCTGGTGAGAATCCTGTGGAAGACAGGATGAGGTATGCCAGCTCCTGAGTCCTTATCCTGTCTCTGTGGTTCTTCTTGATCAGAAATGACAAGCTAGTTTATGTACAGATCTTTTATACCCTTTAGGAGTCATCAGCTCTTATGGAGAGGTCCTTTGCCTCATAACCTTGCTTACTTCAGCGTCTCAGAACCCTAGGCCAAGTTGCTGCCCACTGTCTGGTTTTTGCTTGTTTGGGGTACACAGACTATGTCCACAGCCTATTTTCTGGGTGGGCGAACAGGAAAAGTAGTGGAATAGGTGATAGGCTGCAACCTTTGGCTTTAAAGTGCCCTTCTGCTTTTCCTCTGCTGACAAGTCATCTGTGCTGTCATCTTATCGGACTGCAGGCCTGCTGGTTTTGACAGGAACAACACATTCCTCAATTTTACTGCTGGGAACAGTGACTTTTATTGTCTGTTCTTTAACCCTTTGCTCTGCTGTTTCTTCCAGTCCCTACAGACACATGTATTTCCATTTGTATTGCATTTATATCAACCTTAGTATTTCTGCATCAAATCTCTGCGTGAACCCTCCAGAGTGGAACTCTGCATCTTACCTGAATTCATCATCTTGATAGTAAATTGAAACCAGTTTACAATTTATTGCTTCTTACAGTGTTAACATTTGACACATAAAGATATTTTTGAAATGCAGCTCTCTGCTGGCCAGACACAGACTGGATCAACACCTGACTTGACAAGAACAAACCGAGTCATGTAATATGAATTTGATTATTTTCCTGCCAGGTTTCCTGGTGACATCAAAGCATTTCTGAGTTGTTACACAAATGAGACTAGATACTGTGAAAAAGCAGCTTCCCACTCCCTTTGGATATAAAGAACACAAGAAGGCAGAGTTCTGCATGGTGATGCATTTGGGTGGATTTTCCTGGGGTTTGGGAATTCTGACACAATTATAATGGAAAAAAACCCCACATATTTAGTTGAGTGTCTGTCAAATTTTCTGTGGCAATAAGCATCAGTGTCAAAATTTAGGTAGATTTTGCTGTCCCTTTTCTTCTGATTCATTCTAGCACTCCACATTTACAAGGAGCAAAAAAGGGATTCTTGGAGTTATGACATCCATCTAATATATTTTTACCTATTACTCTGTGACCTTTCAGAGCTCACCATCATTCCATACATACCCTAAAATATCACTCACATACTCATACCCACACCTGCACATTGGAAATGGAGTTCCTCTTGTTTATGCATCTGCAGCTCATGGACAAATTGTTTATTGGATGGAAAATTCCATCCCAGGTACAGCGAGACACGTGTACAGTGCTGAGGGAATGGCGATAGCCTGTTGTTCACTAAGTAACATGCATATGCAGGCATTTAAGTATATTTAAAAACCTTTATAGCTCAGCCAAAGAAAACCAGACTGTCACCCAGCCTCAGACAGGTGCATACAACTGCTTGAAGCAAAACTTTTTACATTACCACAACCCTTACATATGTGAGTTGATTCAATTCTCTCTCCCTAGGTAGGTTTATTACTTTCCAACATTTGTCCTTGAAATGGGTATTCAGTTTTTGCAGTTCAACAAATTACACTGAAGCCAAACATGCACATACCAGTTTTAACCCCCCCCCATTGTATTGGGTCCGGCCGAGATGGAGTTGACTTTCCCCACAGCAGCCCTCAGAGCGCTGTGCTCTGTATCGGGAGCTAGAAAGGTGCCGATAACCCACCGGTGTTTTGGCCACTGCTGAGCCGCACTCGCACAGCATCAGGGCTGTCTCTCCAACATTCCCCCTGTCACCAGTAGGCTGGGGCGGGGCAAGATCTTGGGAGGGGACAGAGCCCGGGACAGCTGACCCAAAGTGACCAAAGGCATATTCCGTACCATATGACATCATGCTCAGCAATAAAAGCTAAGAGAAAAGGGGGGTGGGGGTCATTCGTTATTATGACGTTTGTCTTCTGGAGTAACTGCTACGCGTCCTGAAGCCCTGCTGCCCGGGAAGTGGCTGGACATCGCCTGCTGAGGGGAAGTAGAGAATAAATCTTCTGTTTCCCTTTGCTTCCACATGCGGCTTTTTGTTTTTGCTTTATCAAACTGCCTTTATCTTGACCCACGAGTTTTTTCCATCTTATTTTCTCCCCTCTCGTCCTGCCGAGGAGGGGAGTGATAGAGCAGCTTGGTGGACACCTGATGTCCAGCCAAGGTCAACCCACCATAGACATAAATGTTAATAAATAAGTATATTTTAAAAATAGATACATTTTAATATTTTAACACAGCTGATGTTATTTATGTACTTGCAGATATATTAAAGAGGTATTGATCTTGATTCAACTATGAGATTTATTCTGAGCTTATTTAAAGCAGGAATGAATCTTTCGTATTTTCAGTAGAAAATGTTGTTTCATTTGTCAGTTATTGTGTAGGCAAACATTAGATTCTATAAGAGTTTTCAAGGAAAGTATAACACCGTATTTGAACTTGTGGGACTGACCTGAAAAAGTTGCTTGTCAAACATTCAGTTGTACATTTTCTACTAAAACTAACATTTCACTTCCCTCAAGAATTGTGTGTAACTCACTTCTCTACATCTTCCTCCTTTTCATTTTTAGACAATGATCTTCATTTAGGAGATGCTCTTGGTGGGGGTGAGTACTCTCTTCTTTTCTCAAATATAACGGCTGGATTTTTTTCTCAGTCCTTTTCTGAAGTCTGCCTATTTTGTGAAAAGAGATTTCAAGACTGTAGGAGGAACTGTAGTAATGGGAGTCGTTACTACTCATGTACGTGCAGCCCTTTTGCCAGAGGCCATCATGCAGAGTGGGGACAGCAGGATGGGCACAGCAGGACGGGCTGCGTCTGGTTGCCAGCTATGGGAGCTTGCAGGCTGGCCTGCCTGCGTGAACTGAAGTCAGCTATGGTTTACGTTACCGTGCCAGGCTACCGCGGTCATGGCTGGGGAGAGGACGTATTGCCCATTCAGCCCTCATGGTTCAGGGTGGTGGCTTCTGGCAGAAGGCTGAAGACAACAGGTGATGGCAGTAGTTTCTTCAGCTACCAAAAATGAGTCCGCCTAAGGAATCAGAGGTGAAAGTGGATAGAGAGAGATGTGAGCTTGTTGTAGCTCTGCTGATCCCAAATCAGAAATGCAGGAAGGAATGTTTCAGAGATGAGCACTGATGGACAAGATATAGCTTAAGCTTGAAGAAGTCGTGCTGTTGTAACCTGCTGTAACTTCCAGGTGTTTCTATAACGTCCAGAACTGAGCCAGGAACTATTCACCGTGCTGTGCCGAGCTGTGTAAACATATGAAATCCTTGACTTTGGGAATTTTGGCACCACATTTTTTTTAGTGTGTTTAGAGGTATACCAAGGATGTGAATTACTCTAGAAAGGTTCTTGTACACTGAAATTATCTAAAATAAAAATAGTATTGTATCAAAGCCTAAAATTCTACTTGAATCAAGGCTACACAAAAGAAAAATTACTTTTCAGCCCATTGCACAGAACCTCCAAATTATGACTCCAGTCACAGTGGTCTGGTTTACTCATGCTTCAGTCTTAGAGAATCATAACTTTTATATTATTCCTTCCCATCTTCAGGGCTTTCTGCATTTTCAGGCTCCCCCATGACATTTCATGCCTGTGTTTGAATGACATGTTAGCCTGCACTTTATAAAGCTGAATCTAATTTTGTTTCTCATTTCGATGTATATACTGTCACTTTGTCCTGCCCATACTAATTGTTCCATTCCTGCAAGTTTTTAATGGGTACTTTTATGAGAGGATATGTTTAGTATGTTGATTAAATTATTAATGAATAGCTTAAGTATCTTCGCTAAAACCCAGCTTTTCATTCAGAGGATGGCAAATAATGTTTGCCTCAGTTTTTATTTCTTTGTTCCATTTTCAGTTCAGATTCTTAGTTGACATTCATACATGGTGTAATGGGATTAATGATATGTACCTCATTATCCATAGTTCTGAAGACATATTTTCACTAGCTATGCCATAGAATATATCTTCTTATGTTTAGAGAAGACTGAATCAGTGCAGCATCATAATAGAAATGAATAATGGGATCAGTAGTTTTCTCCTTTTGTGCCATGGTAAGTCTTAGTTCGTTACACACATTTCTGAACAGAACAAGTCTCTTCTTCTGTTGAATTGGGCAAAGTCTGACTCAGCAAAACTTTAAGACTCTACCTAACGTCTATTGACTGCAGTAGGCTAAACTCACCTGAAGTTAAGCATATATCTAAATAGTTTGCTGAATCAGAGCCTAAATGTTACTCACAAACAGAAGAATTATATTTAGCAGCTAGGCAAGAAGAAAACATGATAAAAGGGCATCTGGCATGTATTGAAGGTGAAGGAAAGACTTAAGGAGAGAGAGGGAAGTTGGTATTTTCTGTGACCTAACTTTGATTTATTCAGAGCGAAATTCACTGTCTGGCTATGAGAACAGTTAAATATGTGACTGAACTGGTTGGAGAAAGGACGGCAAGGTGTGACCTACTCTATATATGCAGAGCAACAGCCCTGGATGTTAACTTTGGCAGGTTTTGACCTGAGTCAGCTCTTGCTACTCCAGCGTTGTATGTGCAGTTTGGAAACGGCTAATAGTCATCAGATCTCCCGGTCTAGGCAATGCATCTCTTTATAATACTTTGGCAAAAAATTAAGGCCAAATACCAGCACAAAGTACTAAACAACAAAGCTGAAGTCTGAGTTCAGTTTGCACTGTTGAAGAGTAGAAAATTCATCATGTTAGGTGAATTCAGCATCTGTTAGATGAAACTAATCTGCAGATCTTATTAATACCTGCTGATGGCACAGAGATAACCTGTTGCCTCCTACGCAGCCCAGAACACCAAATTCTCTGTTGGATCTGCATAACTGCACCACTGACATCTACAGTAACACATTGTGCTTCCCAGCCGTCAGCATTAAACAGTGTTAGCACTTGCCAGAAATACCTGAATTATTTTCCTTCAACATTTTTGTGAATTATTCTCTCATTTTAGTTTGAGTAGCTAGTTATTTGTTGATATAATGCTTGAGACTTTTTAACTAGTGACAAGGTCCTTTTCTTAATTCACCAGAGGACAAATTAGAAATAGGTACAAAATCTCAGGTTATCATGCTCATTATTTACAGCTCTAAGTTCTGCCTGTCCAACCATCTAATAATATTAATTATCAATAGGTGACATCCCAAGAAAACCTTTATACCCACCTCTTCCACCGCGACCGGGAAGCCATAGTAATTCTGGTAAGAATATTTTCTCCTAAGAAAATCTAGCACTATGAGCTGTTCAGAGCAGATATTTTGAATAGTTTACTCTCTTATTTCTTTATTAATAGTTTTTATCATCCCTTCTCTCCATCTCTCTTTTGTATTTACTGTTCTTGACACAGTGTTTGGAAAGATTTTCTGAGTTTTTATGTTGGTACTATAAAGCTTTCCCATCTGCCCAAAATGTGGGATGTTTACTCATAAGTGGCATGAGACTAACACTCATCTTGTTTGCCTTTTCATTTTGGGTATGTGTACACTGAAGGTTCAAGTTTGACATCTAGCCACAGGGCATGGATAAGACTGTGTTCAAATCCATACAGAGATGTGCACCTGAGGTGACCCTGGGGCATACAACAGGTGGGACTGGGGAGATGGATGTAAGCTTGTATTGCTTTTGGGTGTGGTCCCAGGCACCCACTTAAATGAAGTGGAAGTGGCACACCTACCTCAGGTACCACCACATATCCCATATTTACTCCTGGTATGACTGTAGTGGTGAGCCGCGGACAGGTCCCTCTGGAGTCCTTCTGGAGTCTTTCCTGGAAAGGACCCACTGACTTCCTGCTCCAGGAACCACTGGGATTTGAGATGTCCAAATTCTATAAGGATTTGTTCTACTGAGAGCCCAAGCCCACACATCCCACAGGTGCCAATACAGATGCAGAACGGGTAGACGCCGACTCTTCTAGTACTCCGTCTTCCATGCGAATTTGAATAGCTGACCATTCAGTGCGAGACACCTGACCCATCCGCCATGTCGAAGCTGGGATTTCAAAGGTCCCTCACCCCTCCCTAGAACATTACAAAAAGACTGGACAAGGGAGCTGAAGAGGTTACCATTGATCAGATAATTTTGCAACAGAAAGCCTAAAATCCTAATCTTTGTCTTGCAGGAGGTTTTGATGACTCAGATCTCCTTGACGGGAAGCCTTTACCACCGTACATAGCAGGTAGTATTTGCCAATTCTCCTTGCAGCTTCTCCCTAATACCTGTAACTCGGAGCTGGCTGGTTTTGCTTTAGTGGTAATCTGTTTGTCACTGAAGGTATTAGACAAGACTCCGCTATTTTTATTTAGAATAGTTATTCTTCTGCACAAACCATGGCTTTGAGCCTGAAGCTCAAACTTGAAACATATTCCTAAACATTTTGTAGCATTCTGGCATATGCCAGAACCCTGCAGGATTTATCCCTTTAAATCCAGCTAGGACAGTCCCAAAGCAAGGGGCTTCTGCCGAGAACTGAAAGTAGATGCACTGGGCCTATGATCTTGACTTAAATTATTGATAAATTATCTGATTGTCTAGCAGTAGAGAATAACTGGAGTATACTGGCCTCCCACTCCCTGTGAAATCAGCTTGATTCAGACTGCTAAGTATTATCCTTTTTTTAGAAGATAGTATTCTTCTCTTAAAACGAAGTGTCAGGAGGATGGACGGTTATTCCTCCAGCCAGCGCAGCTGTCAGTCAGGACTGGAAGGGGAGCTCCTCTCTCACTGTCCCGCTGAGCTGCCCCCTTTCACCTTCTGTACAAAATCACACTTTGCTGAGTAACGACTTTGTTCTCAAAACAAGATGAAAAACATTTCTTGATGAAACTTCACCCTCTATTCCAGGAGAAGAGGAGCATCATTTCAATCATGGAGGAAACACGGGTATAGTAAATAATTTATTCTATAGTTTGTTTCCAGTCATCATAAACCAGTAAGAAAACGTTAGCCTTATAAAAGTAGTACATACACTAAATTAGACTTTAAGACATCGTTTTCACACCAGCTGTAATGTAACATAATTTCTAATCTTCTGCTTAATTCTATTTAATGAATTTCCAACGTTTCACCAAACAATTCTTATAGTTTGGCAAATGCATACCTTAGTAGATAATAAGTTTAAGTCAAACAATTTCAGTGCCTCTGAAGAAAAACTTTCTCTTTTTCCACAGATTCAGGATTAATAGCTGGAGTTACATCTCCTATAATTACTGCTTTGGTAGTATTAGTTGTTGGATCCGTAGCGGCCTACTCCGCTTACAAGAACAAGAAACTTTGTTTCAAACCACAGGGTAAGACCAAACTAGTTTCCCATTTTCCAAGCTGATTTATAGTTAGGAATTTTACAAACAATTTCAGTGGGGGTAGAAATAGGTCAGGGATGAGGGCATTTGAAAATCTTGTCCTAAACCTCACTGGTCTGTAAGAGATACTGGTAATTAATATTCTTCATGAAGGACAAGTATAGGAAGCCATAACGTGCCCAGAAGATGGATGTATGTCACTTTACGAGGGAAATTACATGACGTGAGGTCTCTGCCACCACAGAGGTGACTGACTGTCGTGGCTCTGCATGTGGAAACCAGCCTGTGTGGCCCAGATCGGCCTCACCTAGGGCACCCCATGTACCCTCTGGCTGGGGCCCCCCTTTCAGCTCCGGCCTGGGTGGGCCTCCTGCCCCAGCCCGTGCCACATCCCCATGCACCTGCCCCGGCCGTGAGCCCGGACGGCTGGCTGGGTTTCCTGGCTTGGCCTTGGGCCGGGCTGGTTGCCTTGTCTTCATCTGATGAAGGGTGGCCCGTCCACGGGGCCCATTTGCCATCACCGCCCCTCTGCGCGCCGGCCGCTGGGGAGGCGATGGCTCGGGCTCCCCTGTGGCTGCCCTCGGCTCCCGGCTCTTTGGGAACAGCCCGTCCCTGGCCCTCAGCTGCTGTGGAGGTCAATTTAAACCTCTAATTCACGTTGTTTGTTCAATAATGGGACTAACGACTAAGACATGAGCAAAACGCAGGAGGTGTGTGGAGAAGCTTCACAGACATTTCTGAGAGATGTGGGATACCCTGGCACTTCAGAAAGCCTCAGCCTGGGGGTGCCGTGGCGGGCTCCAGAGCAGCCGCTGCTGCCCAGGTGCGGGGGGAAGGCTTGGGCAGGGTTACACAGGGGGGGATCCGGCCGGAGCATGGTCCGGGATGCCCTGGGGGAGGCTGGTCAGGGCCGTGAAGGCTGTTTGTACCCTCAGGGTCCCGTCAGTCACTTATTTTCCTCTGTTTCTATGGCCGGGGTGTAACTAAAGCATCAGGTCAGTGATCCCATGGCCCTCTGGAACTGGGGAGTGAGACAAACGAGGAAGGCTCTCTATATGTCTCCGGGGATACGAGGTCCCCACCTGCTGCCTCAAAAGGACTGGAGTGAAAAAAAGCCCAGAAAAGCTGGCAAAGGGCATCTGTGGTGGGAATACTGAATGTTCAATCTTCATTTTCAGCTGGGGCTACAGTGTAAACCGCGGAAAGAAGAGTTGCCCTCTGATCACAGGCTTCTTTGGTTGGTGACATTCGGCCCACAGATCTGACAATTTTTTTCTACTTTATCATTCTGACAAAAGAAAATCTTCCTCTAACGAATGTTCTGTTAAGATACTGCAATCCTGCTCTTTTACCCGACGTCACTCTTGCACTTTGAGCTTTACGTCATCACAGATCTGCTTAAAATGTCTGGGGATTGTACTGAACTATCTGACCTGCATTCATAAAGGTTGGATACGTATTTTGATTCAGAAGTTATTTTAAACAACAAAGAAATAAAATTTAATATAAGCTAAAAATGGAAAGATTTTGGTTTGTGAGCATTTGAGTCACCGAACAATTTTTTTCTTCTTGTTTTCAAAATTAGCCAAAATACTTAATCCTTCGGATAGAATAGGAATAGCGAAATTGACTTTTCCATTCATACAGGTTGGGATTCTTTAGTATATTTCTGTATTGTCTACAACATTTAAGGAAAACTTGGTTGTATAAAGAATTAAAAGTTTTAATGCCTTTACTTTGTATTTATGTCTGAATTCTAGCAAAGTGAAAGGAGGTATAGATGGAAAATTCATTCTTAATTTTAAAATACAGCATGAAAAGAACATGTACATTGATGAACCACTGCTCAAAAAAAATGAGAAGAAGAAATGCTGACTTTATTTATTTATTTATTTATTATCAAAATGGTATTTAGCTCTTCTCAGGAACTGGAATTTGATGTAAATTTTCTTTCTCTTCTTGAAAACTTAAGTCCTGTTCTAGAAGCCTTTACAGGCATTAATCTGGCAGGCTAGTTTTTTTAAGAACCATATTATTCATCATTTCTGTAAAGGGAAAATAGGTACAAAGTTTTCAGAAAAATTTAGAAGGAGTCTGTGACACTTTGTTGTATAAAATCTATGCCACACCAACTTTTAAGCTTCATACATATGCGGAGGTATGGTTGATACTGTTTTGCTAGCAAGGCTGTTTCATCTTTTTCCCTTGTCCCTGATCAACCTTGCCGTGCGAACAAATGTCCTTATGTAGACAGAACTATCAACAAAAACTAACACTTTTCCAGTCTCTCTGCCTTCATTTAGCTAATTGAATCAAAATACTAGCAAATGAATGAAATGCAGATGAAAGCTGGCAAAACTAGTAGTTTACTGACATAATTCTGCAATATGGCCATTTTAGCTGACTCTTTAAAGCATAGAGGAAATCAGTGGTTTTATCTTCATCTTGTATGTGAAGCATGCTTTTTCTTACTGAAATTCCATGTAGATGGAGGTAAACATGATTTTGTGTTTATTAAATTGTTGAGAGAAAGACAATCTGAAAAAGTACTCTTTTCATAGAATAAAATACTATTCTATTTAAATTATATTTGAAATGGATATATATCAATTGCTGAAGAGATTACCACAATCTTTATTTTGATCCTGAAAGTAAGAAATGATAATGTACATCAGTTTAAATATGGAAACATCCTGACAACGCACAAACGAACGAGCACCTTTATGGCTACCACTTTCAACTTCTGGATGATAACGTATTTTTAATATGATTTCCAAGGACACTTGATACTTCTTTAAAAATGCTAATTTTTCATGTTAATAGTTAAAACAGATTGGTATGTATTTTGCTAGGTAGACGTAAAGCTTTGATTAATGAAATGTTAAAATGTTTTGCAGTTACCACTTCGGTTGTTTGTTTAACAATGAAGATACATATTTTGCTTCTTTCTCTTAAAAATTTTCAATAAACACATACTGTGTTTTATCTAAGATGATCTGAGTTTTATTTGTTTTGTTTGTTACTTTCTGGCACATGTGCTGGCTGATACCTTTTATATACAAATCCACCTATGGCCTGCTAGGGAAAAGAAATAAATGCTTCAAATTAAAGACATTATGGAAAAAAAAAAACAACTCAGCTTAAGAATCTTTTTTTTTCAGAACCAGTGTCCAGAGACGGATCTATGCACATTATTAAGATTGTCGGGTTTGAAATATTATTACCATTTATTTAAATTTGTTCATAGTATTTTCAAAAGAATTTCTGACTCAGTTGAAATTGCCTTTGTTAATATTATTAGCCCAAAAGCCGATCTTTTTTTCGCATTCTGCCATCTTCACCATCAAAGGCGTGGACGTTTTCCTCAAAGGGCGACATGGTAGAGTCTCCCCCAGCTCATCTTCCTTCCTCTCTCTTTCCGCAGCGCAGCAGCGTGGCGGGCAGACTGCGTGGCAGTCGAGGAGTGCGGGGTGCGGAAGGGGCACGGGTGGCGGGACGCGGCCCAGGGGCTCCCCTTTTTGTCAGCCTGCCGCCGTGACCCTCCGGCCCCCGGCCGGGCGCTCCTCCGTCCCTCCCACGGGGGTTGCTCTTGGTGTCGGCCTGAGCCACCCCGCAGCCCCGCAGGGAACGGCCGGCGCCCCTCGCCCGGGAGCCTGGAAACAACGGCGGGGGCGGGGGTGAGGGGGTCTCGCTCCTTCCCGAGCGCCCCCGGGGCAGCGCGCAGGCAGCCTGCCGGGCGGATGGCCCGAGAGGAGGCGGTTGAGGGAGGCTGGCTGGCTGAAACCCACAGCCCCCGAGGGCAGCGCGCAGCGGACGGGACGGCAGAGTGGGGGGAGGCGAATGTGCCCCCCCACACCCCCCGCCATGACAGGAGGGCTCCACAGGGCGCCGCCGCCCGCGCCGCGCGGGCGGGCTGGGCGCTGCCCCGCGGCGGCCA
>JAVKLA010000057.1:12257858-12287848 GCA_034782735.1 Sagittarius serpentarius
AACGGAGCGGGAGCGTCGCGCCGCCAGGGGGCGCCGCCGTGCCGCCGCCGCGCGTGGGGGCGCGAGGTGGGGGAGCGCCGGGCGGGCCCGGAGCAGCGGGCAGGTGTGTGGCCCCCCTCCGGCGGCGGCCGTGGGGGCCGAGCTACGGGCTGTGCCCTGCCTCGGGGGCAGGGGGCGAGAGAAGGATGGCCCCCTTGCAGTGAAGCCAGCGCCGGGAACGGGGGGCGGGGTGGGTCGTGCCAGCCCTCCCCAATGGACTCTGCCGCTAATGCCGTTTCTCTGCTGCTGCGCAGGAGTCCCTGCGAATATAATTCACCTGCCGCTGTCTTCAGCAGGAAAGAGGCTAATCCCATTTCGCGGTTTATCGGGCCCGCCGCGAGCAGGCGAGGCGGCGGCAGAGGTGGGCGCCGTGGGCCTGGCCCCCGCCCCTGCCCGGCTGGCCCCCGCCTGCCGCAGGATGTCCGGTGAGTACCGCGGCTGCGGCCGCCGGGCTCCGCCTGAGGGGCGGCCGTCGCGTTTCGCAGCTCCCCGCTTCGTTTGTGTTCAGCCGCCGCTCGGGGACCGCAGGGCTGCACGGGCAGCGCAGGCCGGTTCCCCCCGGGGCCTTCTCCCGCCTCGCACCCCGCTGTGGTCGAGGGTCTCTGCTGTTTAGTTATCAGCAGAGCACTGTGCTGTAATTAGCAGTCCCGGATTAGGATTTAAACAGTCTGGCTGGTGGGATGAAAGATCTAAACTCATTTATGTGTTCTGCTTGTACATACAGATTGGCCCTACCCAGGCCTCCGTGGGCTTTCTGGGTGGATCTGCAGGGTGACCGACTGGGGCGGGGGCCCTCGGGCTGAGGCAGATTTGGAGAAACCTTTCTCATGTCCCTTCTTACATAGCAGCGCTATTGGTTTTATTCAGTTATGCTTAAAGCCATGAGGGACTTGAGGATAAAGTCCATTAAAGCCTTGACAAACAGGGTGGGTGCAGGTGCTGTTTTCTTTCTTCAGTGTGCTCTCAAAGCTGAGGAAAAAGTTGAGCAGCAGCCCCCCAGCAAGGGGTTTGTTGAACCATTTGAAGGGTGTTGCGGACATACTTTCCTTGGGCATTTGGCCAGGTGGATCCTGTTAGAATTTATGTATGTGGCACCTGAGTGCTGGGGGAAGCTGCAGAAAGGGAGACTGCAAATTAAAGGCTTAGAAGATTGTGTTTTTGTTTGGTTTGTTTGGTTTGTTGTTTTTTGTTTTGTTTTGTTTTTTTTGAAAGGAAGGTGGAAACACTGGAAACATCTAACTTGATACCTATCAAGTCGTCTGTGCTGTCTCTGGGTTGCTTAAGAAATTATTGCTAGTTTATTTCAAACTGGTATGTTGCTGTTTTGGGACTAGTTTTGGGTGCTATGCATTATACTTATTTGCATATTAGAAGGTTTTTGCATTTGATTTTTCATAAGGATCATTTACTGCCTGTTGAATAACAAAACTGCAGGATCTTGAAGCAGAATGTGACTGTTCTTAACTGAAAGACATGTAGTAAAAGCTACACAAAATAAGTTCTCTTTCTGTAGCCTTCCAAGATAACAGTTGTAATCCTGTCTACTAAAATTCAGTATTGTTTTAATAAAGGATAAAAGAGAATCTGGTTTTGGATCAGGCAGAACTTTGTTAGACCAGGAAGAATATTGCATGCCATCAAATGTCAATTTTTATTCTGTTATTAAAAGGACTGTGTAAAATGTTAGTTGTGCCACCTTCATCAGTAATAATGTTTCTACTATTGGACCCAGACCAAGGAAGCATGGGAATTAAAATTGCCAGCTGTCATTTGTTTACTAGGGCAAGAACTGCCTCTTTGCTGAAAACTTGCATAATAATTTCTGATGGCGGTCTGACATCATTATTCATTTTTTACCTACTTACAACAAAATGCTGCTTGACTGCTTTTAAGGTTGTGGGTGTCAGCTGGAGCAGAGGTTTCTGTTCCAAGTGCTGCTGATACGGTGGTGCTAGGTCAGAGAAGTGAGAAGGCCTGTAGCTTGCTTTATCTTTGCGGTAGTCTAACACATCTTCACTAAGATATGCTTCTGGGGGAGGATTCATAGAGACCTATGTGTGGGAGGGGGAGTAACAAAACAGTTGTTAGAAAATATGACGTGAGTTGAGGCTGTGTTATGTTATTGTCACTCGGGGTTTCAGAAAGATGCTTTGGGCTCAGTGGACACAGGTCCAGCCTGCAGCCTGCCTGTCCTGCAGATTGTGTCTGAAGTAGAAGGGGAGGTGACAAAAGAGCAACAGATGGTACCAGGGAGGAATTTAAGAAAGCAGTTAGACAGTATTGGTTATTTTGAATGGCAGTACATACTGGGGACCTAACCAGCCTGTTGGAGGCTTTTAGCTATTGGTTTATCTACTCTTATGCATAAGGCAGCAATGTGTTATTTAGAATATGCCTGTAGGAAGGTTATAGCATGTCTCTGGTCTCCTATTGCAATTTTGGAGTGGGCAACTTGGCACATTTCAGTTGTTACTCTAGGAGCCACAGCGAGAGCACATTTATCCTTTCTCTATCGGAAGAAAGACCGAAATATGCTTAAAAAGCTACGTCTAGTGGATTATGGAAAAAAAACCCTACCCTACTTAAACTTGTCTCGAAGCTGGCAGGTGCATGTGGTTCATTCAGTGCTTGTTATTATGAGTCACTCCTGATTCTCAGTGGGTACCTGGTGTTTGTTCATTCCCTCTCTCTTTTTAATTTGAGCATCAAAGTGAGCACCACCCTGTCCGCTTGCTGGTGCGGATTCTAAGTAAGGTTTTAGCTGCCCTGGAATTGGTTTTCAGGCCAGTTGAAGAATTTTGCCTCTGGCAGCGTCAGAAGTACTACTGCTATGAGTAAGTAGCATAAGAATTTGGTGATCTTGGCTGAAAAATGGTAAGAAGTTTCACATAAAATCACCCTGACTGTAGTGATTCACAGTACTTTTGCTGTCTTTTCTGCGTTGCTATCTGTAGCTGCAGAGCGGGCTCTAAAATAATTCATCAAAGTTACTTGCTTGAAAAGCCTTGGTTTGTTCTGAGAAACTATTGTTAGGTATCAAAACTAAGGAGCCACTGCTGATGATAATTATTTCTAAATTTGTATCTTCCTGTGCTGTGTGGTAATCCAGACAGGAGAAATGAGCAGACTTACAAATTCATATGACATGGTTTTAATGTGATTCTAATCATATCTTTACTTTTCTCATAATTCACTGAGAGTCAATGGTATTAGCCATGGGGTTCCACAGCTTGAAAACAATTTGCTTGAAAACTTAATACTGTTCACACTAGGTGTTTTCCATGAAAAATCCTATTGTCATTCAGCACAAAGACTTGAAAGTTATACATAATGGTATACTTGACACTTTAAAAAAAAAATCTAGTTGCAGTGAATTTTAAATACCTACACCTTTGGCTTTCAGACTTAAAAGATCAGCTCTTCTTTTGCAGCTTAAAGTCAGTGAGTGAAATCCTGTGTACCTTAGATTTAACGCAGTATTGTCCGTGATTTCAATTAAATGGGAATTTACAGGTAAATGGTTTACTTTCACAAGTTTATATGAAAATCTGATCCTTAGTTTTCAGTTATAAAAATAAAACATTTACTTATAGGGACAGTGTTCCAAAGAACATTATAAATGAGGTAAGTCAAGTAACACTTCTTCCTTGAAAATAGAGATTAGATGAAAGAACAAGTAATGATAAAATCTTTTGATGTAAAACCCTGTATGGAACCTTAATGAATTAGTGGTGCCCCTGTATAATTTTAAAATAGCTAGGACGTGGTTCTGTTTGCACCAGGAATATTTTAATGTTGCATGGTTTCAGTCAATAGTTTGGTTATCTATTTATGTCTGTAGTGATTCACTCTAATAGAGAGGGCCATAGTATGTATCCCACATCTGATTCTCAAAACAGACAATTGGTTTCTTTCTGTGTGAGGTATTAGCAAGAGTTTCTTAGAAGCTGTATTTGTTTGGCAGTGTGCTTCCTTGTAGTTCTGACCGCAACTTTTGCCCCAGAGGTACAGGGCATGAAAGCATACGTAGGATGTGGTAATTTTTCATACCAGCTTGCTGAACTATTTGATGAGTAGCTTGTGTATTTTTAGATATATTACTTAAGTAAAGATTGAGCTTCTGTAGCTAAAAGAATTTGCAGAAGCAATAAGAAGAATGTGTTCAGTTTTGTGGTTGTTATTTAAAACAGTATTTTAAGATTTAAACTGCTACTCATTTCAGAGTTTGCTTTTTGTATTAACCTACCTCCCATGTTCCTCTCAGTAGTTTTTTTTTTATTACCTTGTTGCCTAACACAAAAGTGCTTTTCTTTGTTGACTCTGTGTCTTTTGAGAATAATTTTATTGCTAAAGTAGCCTTCAGTGGTTTTTGGTTTTGTATTGTTTTTTATGTATGCTTATATTTATTCGTTTAGCCTTTTGGAAAATTGCAGTAGGAGCAGTTTACTTGCGCAACTGTCCTTTCAAACCACTCCATGTAAGGAACTCCTTATTCATTGTTTTCTGGAACAGCCATAACTTGCTCGAGCTGTTATGATAATGGGAGATTTGAAAGCTCCTTTTTTTCATTTGCTTCCTCTGGAAATTGTGTTTAAAAATGTTATTGGAATTTGCTTAGCTGAGGGACCTGCAAACTATTTTAAGTTTGGATGGATGATTCAGGCTTTTTCATCAAGTTTAACACTGCTGGGTTTCTCCTGAGGTACAGGGATCTGTTGCCGTGTCAGCAAATGGAAGGTCTATGTGCTTGATTTGAATTCAGATCTGGCTGGAGCTGAGAGGGAGGTAGGGCAAAAAGAGGGGAAGAAGGCAGCACCCCAGTGGGTCTGTGCTTTGCTCTGGGTTTGGAGGACCTGAAAAATGAAAATACGTAGTACCTGAGAGCTTGTCAATAGCACCAACCATACTTCATTGCATACCTTGATGTTAGGTTAGAGGTTTGAAATTAATTTTGGCAGCCTCTGGCTGAGGCAGCCGTGAGGTCATCTGTTGGGTTCTCTGCAACTCGTTCTGTGAGATTCTTTCCTAGTGTCTCTCACAGAGCCTGGAAACTGTGTGACAGGGTGTTTATGTTGTTGTTAGTGTTTGGTTGTTTTAATTTATTTAACATAATTGCTTGTCCCTTAAGATAATGGTGGTTTTAAACAAGTATTTCAACACAAGTATTTATTGAAGCTCTGTAGAGCTCAGTGGAATTCCCCTCATCTGTGTGACCCACTCATCTCGTTCTTGTTAATTCTGCAGCCTAGAATGCTGAGGTCTTCCTTCTGCTCTGAGGAGGCTGTTCACCTTGCTGAATCAGAGGTTCTGGCTGGTAACGGTGGTTCTGCCAGAGGGCAGAGATGAAGAAGCAGCCAGTGGTGATACTGCCACAAAATACATTAGGTCTCACGTTGTGCAGGAGTGCACCTTGCTTTCTTTTTTATTGTAACTTTTTTCCCCGTGTGTTTCTTGACAATGAGGAGCACTCCTAATTTTTTTAAAGTTACTTGATGTAGGGATCATTAGCTTCTGGGAGGTGTACCAATCTCAATAGAAATTTCTCCACATTTGTTCAGGCACCACCAGTTACTCCAGTACAAAGAGGACAGAGCAAAGAGTAATGCCTGTTGGGTTGATTCAGTGAGGTTATGGAAAGAAGGACATTTCTGGCTAGTACTTAACAGCCTGCTTTTTTCCTTAGCTTTTGGCACTGTATAAACAGGAACCTTTTTCTTATGGTTTGTATTATACTATGTTAGTTGAAAGTAAAATCTAAATATAGATAGACTTTTTTGATTGACATTATGTTTAGGCAATAAGATGTAAGGAATTATTTGTTTAAGGCAAGTCCAAAAACTTCATACCTGTTATTATGTAAATCGAGCAAACAAAAAATAACAAAATTCAGAAACATACATTCTGCAGTCATGTTCAATGGATTTTCTGTTCAGTTGTGTCTTCTGGGGGAATTTGGGAGAGAAAAGAGCTTATCAAAGGAACTGCAGGTTGCTATAAGCTGCAGCCTCTTGGTTAGCTGGAAGAGGAAGGAACCTGCCAAAAGGGCTTATGTTAAAGCTGTGAAGTGACTCTTCTGAATATTTGCTCACAGTAACGGATCAAGCCTTTGTGACCCTTGCTACTGATGACATGTACTGTCAAGGCGCTCTGGTTCTCGGACAGTCGTTGAGGAACCATACGACATCTAGAAAACTGGCAGTGCTAATTACACCAGAGGTTTCCAGTGGAATGAGGTAAGGATTCATGTATTTTTGGAGGCTGATATTATGGAAGAACAAACAACAGCATGAAAGATTTTAATAGGCTTCCTGTGGATTTTGCAGTGTTATGGCTAAAAGTTTCCCCTTGGCTAGCAATTTCTGAGAGGAGTTGCAAATAACATCCACAAAAAGATTGTACACCTAATAAGAATTCACTTGCAGAAGTAGAACTTGTGGCTGGAAGTTGTCTGAAGCCCATAATTGGGAACATAAGCTGAAAGTTTGGGAACTAAGATTTTAGTCTTTTGAGCCAAAATAAAGGCACTACTGGTTTTTTTCTCCAAGTCTTTCTCTGTTAGAGCAAGATACATAGCCACATGTGACATCAGAACGCTCCAAAAACCTTAGGGGCTTAGTTTCAGATGACTGATCTTAAAATATTGGTACACAGCTATCATGATGAGAAATTCATTTATTTTTGCTTCTTTGTTTAATCACTTTCCAATTTGGGTTGTGATTCTACAGGCACTACAGAAATCCAGAAATTGCATTGATGTGTTGAACTCAGGCCCTGTTATTTGGAGGACTGTGTTGCTTGTTAAAAAGGACATGACATGCCATAGTTAGTTAAACTCTTAGTACTGCTATGGCTTAAGAAGTGTGCAAGCTTCTGATTCCTGTATGCCATGTGAAAGTATTTGCAATGCATCTGGCTCAAGAAATGTATTTTCCCATTTTTGCTGAGATTAGATGTACAGAAATCTGGTTTTACAGCCTTTTTGAAGTATGGATTTTGTCAGAACACTGTAACCTTCCTGAGGGAATTCTGTATACATTTGACACCTGGGTGGATACCAAGTCCATCAGTTTTTTTCATCCCCATTCAGGGGTGGTGGTGGTGGAACCTGTATAATATATTATTTTATCAAGGATAGCATTTTAAAAAAAGTACATCACTGAACTATGCTTCTAGAAATCTGTACCTGCTCTTAGTTCTTTCCCACTTAAGTCCTGTCCCTTGAAGATCAGTCAGACAAAAGCTAATGACTTTGAAATCTAGATAATCAGCACAGGCTTTTCTTTTTCTGTGTTTGTATGACATCCAGGACTTTGTAGTTAATAGTGTAATGTAAATAAATAAGCTGTGTTTAAAAGACATTTTTCTTGTGTCTTGAAGGAAAATTACCTACTTTGGTATCACCTATAAAATTCCCATGAAGGAGATGCATAGGACAAAAGATGTCTTCCTGAAAGTCTCATTTGAGATGACTTGTACTAGTGAGCAATTATATATTACCTGTATTAAAAGATGCAGTTTCGAAGCCGCGTTTACTTGGCCATAATAGGTGCAAATGACTGCGCTGACGGTGCATGCCAAATCATGTGCAATACACAGGGAACACAGTTTGGTGCTGTTCTTTAGAGTCAATTGTGCAGGATGAAAGCTGCTTTAATTTCTGTTGGTGTTTCTATAGGAGATTAAGTAACTAAAATAAGGATTGGTTTCTCCTCCATACAGTACCTGTTGTTTTTGAAATGTGCTTGCCCTGTAGTAGAAGTGATGGTTTATGGCCTGATTGATAGCTGTCACTTCAGCAGACTGTTTACAAGGACTTTTCACTTCTGACTTCTCATTCTAACCAATCAGTCTAGCCTTTGTTATTGTCATAATAAATGTGGTGCTGTGTGTTACTGTTTTTATGCTAGAAGTGAACTCTTGATGAACCTTTCTAAATTCCCATCTTTCTCTCCACTGCTTGCTCTGGTAGGTCTGTCCTCCGTAGCGTATTTGACGAAGTCATCGAGGTGGCTGCGCTTGACAGTGCTGACTCAGGCCATTTGGCTCTGATGCAGAGGCCAGAACTGGGTGTAACCTTCACTAAGCTTCACTGCTGGACTCTTACTCATTATAGTAAATGTGTCTTCATGGATGCAGACACTTTGGTGAGTAGAGCAGGAGCCATGGAAACGTTCGTGTCTCTCTTAAAGAGCTGCTCTGAGTGTGGGATGCTTCCTTGTCAGGCAGCCTACTGGCCTACGAAATGACCAGATTTGCTGGTGGTCACAAGGCTGCAGGAGCTCCAGCTGGCATGTTTTGGCAACGCTCGCAGTTTTGCCGTCTGCATAGAAATAAATCGTGTTTTGAGAGTAGCCTCAGGACTGTCCTCAAAAGTTAGCACAGCACACTCTATGCAAATAGGCTTCAGACAGATGTTTAAAATAGATCTCTCTCATATACTTTCGTTTGGACTTACTCTGGTCAGGAAGGCAGGCCAATTTTAAAATGGGGGAGGGGGGAGCCCAAAAACATTAATGACTTATTTTTCTTTTTCATTTTTTAGAGGTATAGAGATAAAAATGGCCATAATTTTGGCAAGGACAATCACGTCAGCCGTCCCCTGCACTTACATGGCTCACTTGGAAAGACTGGGATGCATTTTAATTTAATAGGATTTTATTTGAATGGGATGCTTTTTAATTTAATAGAATTGTATTTGAATTAGAAACCAAATTAAATTATTCTTCTCAGGGGGTGAGGTGGGGAGGCTTATGATTTCCTGCTTCACATTAAAGTTAAAGGATGAGGAAAAATTTTTTTAGTTTAAATTCAATAAAGTAATCTGTCTCCTAAAAATGTTTCTTCTCCTGCCTTTCACAGTGGCTCAGTTGTGGGTGGGGTCCAGACTTTCAGTGACTGCACAGCTGTCTTTCTACCAACTTTAAAAGTGATATTGGCCTTAGCCTAATTGATTTTTCCCATTTCCTTGTGAAGCTTAAAAACCAGACAAAACCAGAGCAAACCTCTGAGCTTAACTTACATCAGAAAACTGGTAAAGAGACAGTTTTTCTGCTACCGCTTTAGCCAGTCTGTTACTAACTCAAATTATTTGGATTCCCAGCTTTCCTTCAGCTCTGTTGCAGTTACTGAGAATAGTGGACTCTGGGAAGGTGAGCTGAGAAAGAAGGAAATTGTGTGGTTTTGTGGTATGTTATAATGTATAAAGGGACCTTCTGGAGAGTCTGCAAGGTTCATGAAATAATTTCACAGGGTTTGTGCTTTTATCAGAGAAATCATGGAGAACCACATGTTGCCTTATAATATTAAAAATAGAGGTTCTGACCCCTAGCATATTTTGCATTTTCACTGCTTTTATGGTCTGCAAGCTATACACTTGGCTAAACTAGCAATTTACTCCATTGGTACTGGTTTAGCTGCTCATGTTGTAGAAGAACATTTGCTCTAACAATTTCTGTGTTTACCTACTGTCTCTAAGGTGCTTTGCAATGTCGATGAATTATTTGATCGAGAAGAGTTTTCAGCAGCTCCTGATTCTGGCTGGCCTGACTGCTTTAATAGTGGTGTATTTGTGTTCCGACCTTCTCTGAAAACTTACAACCTACTGCTCCGGTTTGCTGCTGAACATGGCAGCTTTGATGGTAAGAGGCAAGGCATAAGGGATGAAGTGCAAGATGTTCAATTCCTTCTCAGTAAGCTGTTTTTCCATAGCTTCCATGATATCAGGCAGAGTAGAGGAAGGCAGGAGTTCTTTGGGCTTTATGTAATTGTGCACCTGCAAACACGTAAGGTGTAGACCTTTGCCTCTTACACTGTAACTTAAGACCCATTGAGTTATTGTGGACTGTGCTTCCCAGAAAAGGACTATGAAGGAACATTGTGTCTTGAGTCTTGCTCAGTAAGTTTTAATTTTGCTGTCTGGTTTAGGAGGGAGAAATACAGCTGATCTTCAGTCTTCTGCTCTGAGGGAGACCAAAACCCTTTCCTACTCCTTTCTTCCTGTATTACAATAGGACTCCATTTACAATGAACTTGCATCGGAGTGGATCAGGTATTACTTACTTATACCTGCTCACATGGCCATATTGTCAAGTCCAAGTTGCAGTCCCATGAACACACCAGTCTCGCTCCCATTCTTGGATGTGAAATTTTGACGTAAATTTGAGTGTATGCATAATTATGGTAATACAGTTTTTATATTCTTTAGGGGGTGATCAAGGCTTGTTGAATAGCTTCTTCAGCAACTGGGCAACAGCAGATATTGGCAAACACTTACCTTTCCTCTATAACTTAAGCAGCAGTGCTGTATACACCTATGTTCCTGCTTTCAATCAGTAAGTAGTAACACGTCTGACTGACTGTAAACCTCTGTAGTTTGTTAACAAACTTTCTATTATAAGAGAGAATAATAATGCCTTATTCTGTTGATTATAAATTACAGCAGTCAGAAATGGTGTTAGGTAAAAATCATGCAGTAGAAGCTGAAATGCAATAGGAATGTCTTGCATCTGGATGCAGAGAGAGTCCCAGAGCTGACTACACTGTCTCAGATGCTGTTTTCAGAGAAGCTTTTCTCATACTTGAAAAGACGTAGGTTACTTTAGCATTAGCTTCTGACAGCTTTACTTTGAATGTTGTTCCCTTCTTTTCCAGTCAGTTCTATGGGAAACAGTTATGGGGTGGGGGTTTTTTATTATTTTTTTTAAACCATTTCTTAGGTTCTTCTGTGAAACAAAATTTGTGCTAGTAATTATATGACTTCAGACAATGCAGTTAGGAAACTTTTCTGGCAGAAGGCAAGTTGGATTTAGAGCGTCATGAATTACTGCTCCAGTTGTAGAAAACACTCTTACTGGAAGGTGAACTTAGGACAATGTACTTATTAGTAATTTTTAATATGGGATCAGTAATAATCAATTTTGTTGATTCAGTGTTTGAGGTGGTATTTATTTGTTTGTGAACAGAGTATACGGGAGGACTGGAAATGGTACTGCATGAGCCTGTCATTTTCCTTCATGAACTTTTCTACTAGAATCAGCAGCTGGAAGCAAATGGCAATGCAGCCTTTTGTTTTCTGTGTGGTAAATGAGATACCTTAAACTAGTGTGACAGAAAAAACACTAAGTGTATATACTTATATTGAATGTGTTGCTGTTGCAAAATGTCAAAATTACTTCCCCAGTGAGAGTAAGCATGTTTCTTCAGCAGTTTATATAGGCTAAAAAAAAAAAAATGTTTAACGTATAGACCTGTATGTTTAATATCCACAGTTTTGGTAGAAATGCCAAAGTTGTTCACTTCTTGGGAGCGACAAAGCCCTGGAACTACAAATATAACCTTCAAACAAAGAGAGTTATGCAGGATGGCACCACCTCTGGATCCTTTCATCAGCTGTCATTTCTTGCCCTCTGGTGGAATATATACAGTGCCAGTATATTGCCTTTGTTAGAAAAACTTCAAAAGATGGAAGAATCAGAACCTGAGGAATGCAAGGTAACTAACAAGGAGTTAGTGGGAATATGCTGGAATCACAACAAAAATTCTGAAAAATCATGTGTTTGCTAGAGGAAGGAATTACATGAAAAAACATAATATCTCTTGATTGGTAGTGGCAGTGATTGGTTCTAGAAGCATCTAAACTAGCAGTTTAGGAAGGATTTTTAGTACTTTCGGCTTTCCAGAGATTTCCCCCAGCCCCCTTCTTACTTGATGAAGAGTTTGTATGGGAACGTATGTGTATAGATTCGGCAAATTAAACACAAAGTATGATACAAATTAGCCAGAGAAGGTGGTAATCTGGCTATGAAACAAACAGACTTTTGACTTTTTGAAGGTAAGTTGATGTAGACCGTCAAACTAGGCCTTGAACTATAGTAAAATTTACGTTTTCAGAACTGCATTATAACTTGCTTTATGAGGGTCATAACAAACAAATCAGATTTGCAAAGGCCGTGTTAATTACATTTAAGATGTTATATTCAGTACTCGTATGTCATCAAGCATTTACTGAGCTCTTAACGCTTTTTTTTTTTTCTTCAAAGGAAGTGCAGCAATGTATGGTTTCCATGAGTAGAATAAAAAAAAATCTGTTTAAGTAGATGATTTCTTAGAGATCATCAGCATAAAGTAATGAGTGGAAGTACAATTTTTAGTTTTGTATCCAGACATGACAACTTAGATTAAGAAAATATTTACATATGCATAAAAGTAATTTTTTTTAATATTAGACTATTACCATCATTGAAGTAATTGCATAGTCCCATAAGATCAGTTGGACAATTACCATCAAAGCCCAAGAGAGGAATTTGGTTTGTTAACCCGTGACAAATTGGAAAGCAGAGGAAGGAATAGGAAGTTTTTGATTTCATACTTTCACATGCTTTAAATTTTAAGAACTTGTGCAGTAAAGAAATATTTCAGCCACAGCAGCATGAAGGTGGAAATACCTGTTAGGTTTACCTCCTGATGGTGCTGGCGTACTTAAGAGTGCAAAAACCTGAATTGCAACATGCTCTGAATCTGGGACCACAAACTTTTTTCAATTTATTAACTTATTCCTTTAATGCTGAGATCCCTGTAAGGAAGTGAAACTGTTGTAAATAAGATATTAATCTCCTGCAAAATTGCATTTCAGTGGTGAGATGTTCTTGTTTTTGTTAGCACACTTTCAATGGAGTTGAAATTACACTGGAAAAGGTCAGTCCTTATGTGGCCAATTCGCTGCAAATGCCTGTGCTTCCAGAGCAGGCATATGAAAGGTATCCCACATCATGTTCACCTGAGGAACTCGCTTTCAAAGCTGTAAGTATGTTATATATTATTATATGCAGTAACAAAATGATACACTAAAATGAGAATTTTTTTTTTTAATTATGTTTCTGATCTGGGAGATTATATCCTCTTCAATTTAGCTGTAGCTGTTGAATTTTCTTGCTAGCATCAGAAACAGTCTAAAGAGTATTTTTTCTTTAATCTTTAGTCACGCATGTGTGATGTGTCTGGAGGCTGAAAAAATTTGCATTGAATTTTACAAAGAGATTACGTATTGAAAGTTGTTAGGTACTTAATAAAGTGTAATAAAAACATTTCTGTTACTAAAGTAATCTTTTGAATATTAATACTCTTGTGAATTAATATATTTAAAACTAGAATCCTTTCTATTACTCCTCTGTAGAAATTATTTTTTTTTTCCAGAAGTGTTGACTCAATACTGTTCCCCAAATGTCTGTGATTTGGGCAACAAGGAGTGTCTTAAAATAATCCACTGATGGTCACTGTAGGGGTCCTGGTTCTTTTGTCACTCTTCTTGTGTTTGGGTGTTTCTGTTGCGCTGACTTCCCTTATTTTATGCAGGAATTAAGTTGGACATAATAGCACAATGCTTCCGCAGCTGTAAGTCATTACACGTTGTATGATAAACCATGCTACAGCAGGGTACAACTGGGAGAAAATAAAATTAATGTTCTAATGTCATCTGCTATTGCAACTTGTAGACTGCTCTGTAGTAAGATGAAGATGGTTTTTATTATGTTCAGTGCTTCATCCCTTTAGACTATAGTTACTCCATAAAGTAAAACTGTAGTCTTCATTCCTTTCTTTTCCACCCTGAGTGTGGAGGGGCTGAAGGAAAATTGCAAACTTTCCAGTTCTATAACTTAAGAATAATTTATTTGCAAAAGGTTTGTTATCTTGTGTGCCTCATACATCTGACTCCATTGGAAATGCTCAAACCAAATAGGAGCATGTTTTCAAGACGTTTGTTTGGGGTAAAAAAAAATAATCATAATGTTCACTTAAAGTAGTCATTCAAATTTAAATTTCTTGTATTTTTTAATTACTAGGATTGGTTTATCAGAAGATCATATTAATCAGAAATTAACAGCCTGATTCTCTCCTTACTTAGGAACACCATCATTCCATTTTTTGTTGCTTAGCTTCAGTAATCTTGTGGGATTTTTTTGGTTTTGGCAGAAGAGACTTCAGAATGGGGTCTGTCTACTCATTTACTTTTTGATATTTGGCAAAGGCAAATATTTAGGGCAATATGTTTTAGGTAATCTATTGTACCTCTGTTTTAGAATACACTGTTCTGTTCTTGTTGTATGCGTATAAAAAGCTCATGAGTTATAGAGTGAGCTATTATCCTAGAATGAGATTTTTCTCATTGAAGTTTGGCCTCTTGAATGGTAGGCATCTACTGGAAGCTAGCTTTCCAGGCTGTTTCTGTAGTCACTGAAGAATGACACCCGCTCTTGCACCTGTTTTAGGATGAGATAAACTGCCTTGTGGAGGTACTTATCCTAGATTGATTGTGGTAGGAGCTTAGATTCAGTGCCATTTTGATAGCTAAAGCTGGGTGAGATGAATTTTGTCCTTGGCGATAATGTGTTTCATTCCTTTTCTTCCCATCCACTGCTTTCCCCTACCCCAAGACTGAAGTCTGTTTGTATTGTATGAACTCTCATGATAAGGGAACTTATGAAAAAATACTCTCCTAATAAAACCTCAGTGGCTGTATTTTACCAACTTGTATGTGAAATTGAACAAAGTAGTTCTGACATCCATTTCTGAGCCTGACAGACCTTCAGAACAACTTGTATTTCGTTCTGCGTTTCAGGAAACCTCAGAACGGGTACATGTAGCTTTCTGCATTGTCCATCTGTTGATAACTGCATGCATGTCTTTGCTGCCAACATCATTTTGGGAAATCTCAACTAATCATAATGCAATGTGCAAATAAAATCTTTAGTCTTTTAGCTATGTAATTCCTTAACTGCTCCCAGTACTGGGTATGATCCCTTTCTATCAGTTATACTTCCATTTTTTAAATGTGTATTTTCCTGTGCTAGCCACCAAGTAATAAATGCATGGTGTTAATTCTAGCTCTCTAATATTAATACAAACAAAGCTGTTTGGGTCTTTTTGTTCTGTTTTGTTTCTTTTTTACCTGCTGAAGTGATGTTTCCAAGTAAGTGGAAAATGAATGTACAGTGAGTCAGGCATGGTGCCTAAGCTACTAGGCTTTCCTTTGTGATCTTGCACTGCATTTATCTGTGGGCAGTGTGACAACAGTGCCAGACTTGGCGTTGATGGGGGTGACAGGGTGTCAAGGACTTGTGTCCTGTAAGGTACACAACACAGCCGTTTTCTTCTTGAGGCCTTTTGTATGATTGTGGAGCACTATGGTGAAATACTTTAAAAGTGAGAAACAAAACTGTAGGTGAAGGTGTAGCTCCTGTGCAGCCAGGGCTGTCTGGGCTCTGGCTAAAGTTCTTCATTTCTAAAAACATGATGATTCCTGTCTTCTTGTTAATGGCATCCCAAGTGGTTGATAAGGGTTGCCAATGGTGGAGAAAGGAGTCTTCATACATTACTGTGGTTATGTGTATACAAAGCCTGAAAATTAAATGCCAGGTATTGTTGCATATTTGCATATATAGGGAGCAAGAATGCTCTTCAGAGTGTTTATTCATGTTTAAAGTCATGTACAGATTGGGACCTGGGTGGGGATACATATGGAAGGATGCAGTTGCCTAGGCATGTAGTGTTATGTTGGCTGTTTGAAATGCCTTACCTGGTCTGCAGGTGCAGGTCTTGTGCAAGTCCTGTGCCTTATCTGCCCCAAACTGGCAGATGTAATGGTTATTCCAGGGCATTAAGGCGGTTTAAGCCACTGATTCCTGCCCGTTAATTTCTATTCTGAAACATCGTTATATTGAATTTGTGAGGCCTTCACTGGAAGGCCATTCTGGTTGATTGCAATTCTGCTTATAACATAAGATGAGTTGTTTGCCTTGGAGCTTCTTGGAGTAGTACTGAAAGCAGGTTTTCAGTAGCTGCCTTGATTAGTCCTTGTTATATTTCATCTTTATTACAGGTTATATTTGTTGGGATGTTCCGTTTTTGCTGGCATTGGTCAATCATGGACACGGTTTTTCTTTTATGTGGTTGAAATTATCACTAATAATGCGTCTTGCATTTGTGCACCTATGATAACTTGATCTTGAACCAGGATTCACAATTTTGGACCGTCATTCAAAATGAACTAGTTATAGATGTAATGAATAATGTCAATCTTTTGAAATAATTTATATGGATCATGTCTCACATCTGCTAAATAATACTGACCTCACTGGAGATCAGATAAAGCAAATGACCAAAAATTCTAGGAACTTATGTTCACATGAAAGTCTGTTGAAGACAAAATTTGCACCAATACATGGTTACACTTTATTGTAGAGGACGCTCTACTCTAAAGAGGCCACATTTGTAATACTGTCATTGTGTTGCTGAGTATGCCAAGGTCTGAGTTAAGATAAGTAAAATAAATGTTTGGTATGTTCAAAGATGCTATGACAAGTAGTAAAAGCAAGGGATAATGAGATCACATTATCAGAACAAGAATGAATATTTGAGTACTGTTTGTTTTATTGGTTTAACTGGGACTGTACAAAACAGAAGTTTGACATTTAAGGTTTAACTTCACGGCACTGAAACGAGAACAACCAAATGACTGTGTTCCCACTGTTCTGCTTCTTCCCACAGAACGAGGTCGCACATTCTGTTTCAGAGCTGTCTATTCACTTCAAACCAGAAGAACCAAGTCCAGAAGATGAACGGAGAAAATGGGAGGAAGGGCGAATGGACTATATGGGGAAAGATGCTTTTGAACATATCAAAAAGAAACTGGATGCATTTTTACATTAAGATGGAGTGTACTGTAGTGGCCATCATGAGCTATATTTTTTCTATAAAAGCAGTCCCTGAATACTTGGCTATCTTCAGAGTTTATTTGACAGCAAAGTTAAAGAGGTAGCTATGGATCCTTGTCTATTTTGGGGGAAGACTAACAGACAGAGACTCTTGGTTTTTAACTGTTAAGTGTGCCTCATCTTTATTGTTATATGTGTTTCATCTTCACTGTTCTCCCATCGTGCCTTCTGAAGTATAACAAATGGTACCCTCTGTGTTTGAACTCTCATATTTATCACTCGTCCCCGCTCCTCCCCGTAGCATTCTGCAGAAACAGTTGTGAGTGTGAAACATGTTGGAAGTTGAGATTATTTCAAAAGTACTTTTACATTTTAGAAGATGCCATACAGCTATTTAAATGAAAACTTTGTTCTTGAAACCAAGTTAACACTTTCAAGGGGAACCATAGTGTAGACTTCAATATGAGAAAAAAGTGCGGAGATTAAATCCTGGCCTCATAGGAGTCTGCGACAGAACTTTTTCATTTAAGTATATTTAGGATTAGAGGAAATTCAGGCTTTGTCTGAGATCACTAGTGGACGTTCTCCCTATTTATAGGAAGCTGCTCAGCTTCATCACCTGTGTGATGAAGAGTGGTGTAAAACTCTTAAGATAGGCTGATAATGTATGTTAACCTTTTATATTGTTGCTATAGGATACTGTTCATTTTTTAAAATAACGTTAGGTTTACTTGCATATTCAGAGTTGTGTAGTCAGAGGAAGCAATGCTGACACTATGGTGTAAACCTTCTGGTGCTTTATATCAATTTGTTTACAGTACTTCAAACAACAGTTGACAAAGGCGTTGTTCTTGTTTAGCATGGTGGCCCCATACTGCAGGCAGTTTGAGTGCCACTGCAAACACAATTGGCACTTGTTTTGGTAAACAGGCCCTTTGAAGATCTTTTAAACAATAGTTGTGTGTGGGAACTAGTAAATCTGTGAGTGTAGTTCCAGAAAAATCTACTGATGAGACTCCATTATATTAAGGAAACTTACGGGGGATTGCTTTGTGAATTTGGGTATTTAAATTTGACTAATCTCAGCAAGTTTGTCTTAACAAACAAGGAAAAAGAAACACTTTGAAAGAAAGAAGCTTGACAGGTATGCTAATATGATAACAGATATGACAGCTTTTCATAATGCCACTCAGTATTAAAATAAGAATTCTGCAGTGATGATCCAGGACTTGACATACCAAGACTGAAACATGTTTCATCAGTTTTGGTAGAGATATACCTAATGAAATAACTTGGGAATTCTGTTCAAAACGCAATGATGTAACGTTATGCATCAGAGGGATTGCCATAGATGCTAGTGAAGAAAAAGGCAGGGTAGGAGAGAAGGAATTTTTGTTTCTTTTTTCCTCCATCAAAAGGGATGGGGAGGGGTGGGGAATGACTTGTACAAATCAGGAAAAGAGCGAAAGAGGCAAAAGGTCCCTTAAAGTAAGAAAAATCACCTTTTGAATATTTTAGAATTTCTTTCTAATATTCACAATAGTGGATTTGCTTTTACTTTTGTGGGGTATTTCTGATTTTATCTAGTTTTTTATTTCTCATTTATTCTAAGCACTCTACAAGTGGGAATCTCTTTGGTGGGTCTGCTGACCCACAAGCTTCTAGTTCAAGTTAGATGTGTAGGGTGTCTGAAGTCAGAGAGAGATGGCCAGACAATGATTCTTCTCAATTTCTCCATTGATCGTAAAGGGACCCTTGATAGCCTGCCTCTCCTGGGTAGGTAACCTTCGCATGTTAACACAGGTAGGTGCGTTCTCCCTCTTGCTGCGCATGGCCCAGGGCAGCACTATGTGA
Source organism: Sagittarius serpentarius (assembly GCA_034782735.1). NCBI lineage: Eukaryota > Metazoa > Chordata > Aves > Accipitriformes > Sagittariidae > Sagittarius > Sagittarius serpentarius. The sequence goes on from JAVKLA010000057.1 coordinate 12,276,461, forward strand.
TCACAATAGCTGCAGCGTACTCTTACTCACGTGACATTTGAGCTGCTGATTATCCCTGGTTCTTAGTGAACTTGTGCACTTCTGAGAAAGTTCTCTGTTTTATAAGCATTATTGCTAATATAATGCAAACTGTTTTTGAAGACTATATAAAACTGTAGTCAACAATGTGAACTCACGCTTCATGCAGCTGTACTTTACAGTAACTACTAGATCTTACTGGGCACATTGATTAGATTATGGGAGAAAAATTACAGTAACTGAAAGGTTTTGAAATAATCATATGAATGTAGTAAAAGGAGCTGTCATGGAATACATTGAAAGTGCTAATATGTAAAATGGTACTGTGTGTGGATTGTACAATATTTTGCTAAGAATTGTAGTACATTAACATCATGGAAATAAAGTAGAAATGGAAAGGACATATGAAGCTGTGTGCTTATCAGATGATGCAGAGTTACAAGTTCTTTGTTGTGCCAGGGAGTATTATTTGTGACTGACCAGTTTAATATGTTTTTTAATTTTATAAAATTGCTTTTGAGGTATTAGCACTACTTTGCTGAGCAGAATTAAAAAGTGTGAGTTATAATTGTTTCTACAGACATACGTAATTGTAAGCTTTAGGATCTCTTGAATTAGCACAACAGTATTTGTTTTATTGTATTTCACGGAAAAGTATAGCTGTGGTTAAAAATCCTCTCTGAGTCTGTGTCCTGTCTTCACACAAAAAATGTTGAACTAGTTGCAAGTAACGTAGTGTCATAGTGGATTCTAGCACGGTCCTGTTGTCATCAGGGTGTGAGAAGGGAGAGTCTTGTGAGTCCAGAATTTGCAAGTGCTGTGCTTCGGGCAGCATTCTTTGCTCTTAGGGACATTGTTCTGAAACCTTGGGGACACAAGCAGGTCTGGGGGGTGTTATGGGCTGCATGTTGCCGTGAACCACAGAGTTGAGGTTTGCTTAGGTTGAAATATGACTTGGAGAAAAAAAACCCCAACAAACCACTTAGCGAGCTTCACCTGGAGTTTCTTCCACATGAAAGTGTGACATAGGCCCAGGTATTTTTAGGGTAAAGAAAGCTAAGAAATGTAGGCTTTTTGGTGTCACTGTTCCTCCCTAAACAAGACATATTTTCACTCTGGCAATTTGGAGGGCACTGTAGAATAATAACCTCAATGAAATGTAAAGGGAAAAAAATGGCATGGTAAAATGAGAACCACCGAAAACCTTTTACCAGCTGGTCTGTGCGTGTGTGTGACTGAGAGTTTTGTCAGTATTGTTTAAGCCCTAGTGACCTGAGAAGCAGCTGTAAGGATTTTGAAAGGCCAGACTCTGACCTATTACTGTGTGGCAGGCTCTGTTTTTAGAGGATAGCTTGTGTTTAAAAGAAAACATGCTGATTCTTCTGTCATGTGCTGAGTTACTCACAGCTAGACTTAGAGGGTAATTTTATTTGCCATACGACAATTTTATTGGGTGCTTTTCATGTATAGACAGGAGATAGTGTGGGTGTGCCACAAGGAAAATTCTTGAAAATTTTAGACACGTGGGTTAATGCACTTCCCTAGCCTACAGGAAAAGGGAGGTGGTTGTTCTTGAAATACCACTTTACTTAACTGCCTGGTGTCTTGTGAGGACCTTTCCAACCGAGTTGTTCTTGGGAAAGAACTAGTTTTTGTGTCTCCAGTTCAGTCAGCTCACATCAGTTGTTTTGTAAGGCTGGTATTTGAAAAAATGCCTTTTTTTTTTTTTTTAAAAACTTTTGTTTTTTCTGCCCATGAATGGGGGGCTGGGTTAGTAGCAGGTGGTTTTACTCATTTGCATGCTCCTGAAAATGTCTACTTGTTCAATAGAAACAAGTCTGCAGCATGCCTATTTGTTCCTTAATGGATCTGATTCTGTTGTTTTGCTAATCTAAACTGTTTTGATTCCTCCTGTGACTTTGGAAATAACATGAGATGGGCCTGCTTTCTTAATTCACATCTCTAATATTTTTACTTTTGTGTAAAAGTATTTAGGTCAGTCTATGGAAAAAAACGTTTTGTGTATTTGATTGCTTTTTTCCCCCAGTTTTCATCATTTTTGGGTTTTATTTCTGTGGGTTTTTTTGTGTGTGTGTGTTTTTGTTGCTTTTTTTTTTAAAATCAGCCTATAAAGGAGATTAAATGTATAGCGATCAGTTCTTAAATAGCCTGCAAAAATACATGTCAGTTAATACTAGTCATTGAAGTGGCCTGCATTTTCAGTATATTGGTTGCAAAACGCTTCGGATGAAATTCTGTTCATCCTAAATTTCCTGGCTCATAAATAATAGTTTCCTTGGTGCTGACAGTTAAGAGGTGACATCCAGGTTATATGTTGCATCGTGGTATAAACTTTAAACTTGTAATAACAGCATACTGCAATTATAGAAAAAGTAGTTAAAAAAAATACAATGATATATAATTGACTTTAAACATTATAAAAACGAATTGTTTAAGACTGACAAGGATATACTATGAATAAAGGAATAAGAGTTGCAAGCATTTTTCCTGAATTTTACTTTGACTGTTGTCAGAACCCTTTCAACTTCAACAAACTGGAGGGGAAAAAAAAAAATCAAAATTCTAAGACAGCATCCAACTTGTGATTATTTTAATACTTTTCCCACTTCAGGCTGGCATGACGTTAACTGCCTTTGAGAAGTGTGTGTTCCCTTTTATGGTACTGTACAGGGTTCTGAACCATTATAAATATAGGTGGTTTTCCTTTAGGTGTGTAATATCAGAAACACGTGATTTTATTTTAGAGAAATATGATTTTCAAAGCCTTCTCATAGTATTAAATACTTGGAACAAAACTAATTGCATGTGATGAGTGGGTAACTGTTTTATGTTTTAGTTTAAAGACTTTTTTTCAAACCTCCATAAATTCTTTGTGTTTCCAAGCCTTTTACTTACAGCTTTTAGACAAATGGCAGAACAGAAGCCAGGGTTGTTTGGAACTTGTAGTATCCCCATTTATCTCAGAAATGTGGGGCTGGTTTTTTTCCTAAATATTTTTTCTTCCTTTCAAAAAACCTTAGTAATGAAGTAGTACAGTAATTCAAAGAAAAACTAGGTTTTTTTGATAAATTTGATTTTTTACAGAGTTGTTTAGATGTAACATTACAATCAAAACACTCTATGAAAATCCTCCAGTGTTTTATTCAGTTCAACACTGTGTATGTGTGTATTTTAACACACAATCTGGCAGTGGGCAAAAGTTTTTTGATATTTACTCATTCTTTTTGGTCATTTATGTAAATGCTTCTCAAATATACTCAGTCCTCAGGAATTTCAAGCTGGATAAACTTTGAGCTCAAATTGCTTTTCTCAGTTTCTGTTACACAATTATTTTGCATCCTCAAATGATGTGACCTTGTGATCCACGTGCTGGCATTCCCTTGGGTCCCCACAGGGAGCAAAGCGACATGTCTCATATTTAAACATGGTGAAGTGAGGTCTCCTAGAAGCTTATTGTCTCGCTACTGTGAGACTCAGTTACTTTGAGTCAGTCTAATGCAGCGATTCCAAATGTCATTTAATAATGATCAAACTATTTAGATGGAAGTCAGCTTCTTACAACATGAATGTCAAACACTTAATGCAGTTCAGCCACAGCTCTTTCAGTAAAAACAAACTTCATTTGCTAGAGTAATGCTTCCCTCTCTATGGTGTCTATATTTAACCATGTCTAGGCACGTTCTCCTGTGGTTATCCCTGGCTTGGAGATTTGCCAGCTGTCTCAGGCCTTCCCAACAGGCCATTTTATGTGGTGCTTGCTCTCTTCCACGAAGGGAGAGACCATGAGAAAAGAAGGGAGAAAGCATATAATTTAGCTTTTATTCTTATACTGATACATTTTGCAAAAGATCAGTATAGATGATTTTTCAGGCAAACCTAGGTAACTGACTTAAGAGTTTCTTTCAGTATTATTCAAATGCAAACAGTTTTTGTAACAGCTTTTTACCTGTTAATGCATTTTATGTGGAAGTGTACACCAGGACAACTCTTAAGTGCGATGTTGGGTTCACTTTCTTTATGGGGAATATACGTTTCCCAGGAGATCAGCATAATAGCTTGTGCAGAGTTTGCATGTTCTGGTTAGAGTGTATACAGACAAGAGATCTGCAACCACTCTGTGGCTAGGATCTGCAGGAAACAGGTGAAATAATTTACCTCCTTCCCCTGCTTACCACTGTCTCCTCAAAATTGGCATCTTTTAAGATACATTTAGTTTTAGACAGTGAAAGGAATTTAGGACTGAAAATAGTCTTCCCTCCTGTCCTCAGCGTTTTCTGAAGTGACATTGTGCATCCTGTTCAGTGATTTCTCGTTACTTTGTTCTCCTTGTCCCTGGCAGATTACCTCTGTGCGCAGTCTGCCCTTTTCCTCTCCCTCTGTATGGGGAGAGCCTGTTTCCCTACACCTGTCAAGGTCTCTAACAGTTACTTGACAAAAGCTGGTTCAGTGTTGCCAGGCCTCTTTCTTCCCCCTCCTGCCCGAAAGCCCCTCTTGCTTTCCACAGATGCCAGCCAAGATTAAATTATTTGTTTGGATGTCAGGGAGGCAGCACGTATATTCACGTGAGTCCTTAGCATCTGACTTTCTATGGCAGTTCAGCAAATTTACCTTTCAGAGAAGTGAGATGTTGCACAGATGTTAACGTTTACTTTGATATGGGGTGATATTTTTTTTTCTTTTCTGTGAGGTGAAGGGTAGGCTTGCATGATGGACGTGGTATAAGCCAATGCAAATGCACTCTGCTTATGTTGCTAGCTCTTAGCCTGGCTTTAAACTCGGGTCGAAAGTGTTTACACTGTGCCTGGCGATGGAGTTCAGGGGTTTTGCTGATGTACTGGGCTTCCTAGTTTGTCAACAGGAGTTTGGACCTACGCTTACACGTTGTGTGGGTGCTTCAGCACCTTCTCGTCCCCTGGTAAACGCTGTAATTGTGGCCTAGTCTGTGAGTGGGCATGTTCTTGTGTATGAACGGGGTGGGCAGGTGGGGAGTGCTGTGAGATGAACTGGGGAAAAAGCTTATCCTCATGCTTAACTGGCAATGTAAATGTTACTGATCTACTGGCTTGACTCTAGGGAACAGCTTTTGCCTTTGTTCCCCACTGAGCAGTAAGATTTCTCCTCCATCTCTGAATTGGCCAAGCTGGCTTTAAAATGCATGGTCTTTTATGCTCTTCTCTTTCCGCATGAATCCAGTGAAATGCAGCTGCTCTGGTTTCAATGCTTGTCAGCCACAGAAAAATGTCAGATCTTCTGACAAGTTCTTAGCAATGCTGATGTGGATTTCAGTGCTATTAAGCAGTAAGAACAAATGTATTTTTTGATACTTATGTCAGGTCTGACATTCAAGTGCCCTATCAGCTCATTGTCAGATTAGCAGTTTGATTTTATGTGGAGTAATTTTCACATAACTTGCTTGGGGACCTTTTAGAGGAAAGGTAAAACAAGAAATAACCTGATGAAATGCCTGGTCAGCTTTCTGGAGACTTGCTTTTGGTGCTGCATCATGGTCACAACCTGTGCTGGTTAGAGTAAAGTAACAGCGATTTACCACACCATTGACATACCACATCAGGGCCGTAAGTCAGGAGCTTGCCTGAAAACACTGCAGAAGGTGCATAGTCCAGGCACACACATTCTTTTGTCCTGGGGCTGGTGAAAGGGCTGGGACCTGCTGTTGCAGCTCAAGAGCTGAGCTCTGGGATTATCAGCTGCTGTGGGCTGCCTTATCTGCTCCCATTTCTAAAAGGCGAAAAATGACACACAGATAACCTTGATACTGAACAGAGCTGCGCTGGCAGGGTTCTGCAAGGTGGCTAGCTTTAAGGAAACAAGTCACCTGAGGCACCTGCTGTGCTGCTTTTACTGTCCCTTGTTACTTTTCAAATCTTGGTGACCTTTAGCTGTGTGGTAGGAGTTGAATACACAGTGTTCAGGAACGCTTAGAAGTTTGAATCTGAGTCTCTGGCACACAATCTACTTTTTTTAAAGCAGAAAATGCAGGAAACCCTGCTTAAAAATTGGATTTGACACAAAAACCCTTAAGAGCATGGTTAGGATTATATATTGAGATGATTTTATTTAACCTGAGGGCAGCAAGAGAGGATTAGATATTTTAATTCCCTCCCCTTCCCTAATGACTGTGCAGAGTGCTGACACTTGTTTGGCTTGGAGAAGATGACCTGTACACTGAAGTGATTAGCCTGTGCAGTGAATTTCTTAACACGTCCTACTGAAAACAAAGTACTGTCTCACAAAACAAAGCACATTTTTCATGGGGCATAATAGCACTCTTATGAAATCAGGGGCATTAACGCTCAGATGGGGACATGCAGCTTATGAATTGGTCTCACAGATTGTGAAATTTGGGACCTATCTTGTCAAGGCAGCTGGGTGATAATTTTCAGTGCTCTTGCGAGTGAGATGGCTTAGGGTGGAAAATGTATGTCAGTAGGAATTGCTGTGGTTTAGCATTTCAGAATAGCTAGATACTTGGCTGCTGAACTTGAGGTAACTTTACCTAATTTTTAAAACATACTCGTCAGTTCAGTTTCTCCTGGGAATTCTTACATGACAGATAAGTGAATGTACAGATGAAGCAAAAAATTGCTGTAAATTAATAGGTGTTTACTTCTTACAGGTCAGTGTGTTTTGGTATGTTTCCAAATTAAATGTGCAATTGTGCTTTTAAACACAGGACAGTTTTGGGGTTGGTGTTCTTTTTTTGTGGTTTTTTTTGTTTATTTTTTATTGAAAATATTTAAGGACTGAATAGAGATCCCCTCTTGGGCTCAGTCCTATTGCCTCAACAAGCATATTACCTGTACAAACAGCTGTAATTAAAGTTTGCTTTCATTCATAATTTATTTGAATTGAAAATCAGTAAGGAAAGAAATTTTGTTTCATTTATTTGGGTATTTGATCCAGAATTACGCACTTGAGGGATAGATTATACTGGTTGCCCATAGGTGGAATATGTTTGGAGCATTTTTAATTTTTTTAAACTAGAGGCTTATTGAATTTCTGTGGGTAAGAGAAAAGGTTGAATAAAAAGCATCAATAACGGCCCTTTCAGTTATTCCAGTGTAATTTGACCCATATCTGTGTATGACTGTAGTCATGTGAATGTAAAAGCTACCAGCTTTTTTAAAGCTAACTGTACTTTGATTTTGGTATTAAAGTATGCCATCTGCTTTGTTGTTTTCTTCATCACACCAACAGAATGGGAATGTGCCACAGCATGGCTGCAGCCACGGCTTCCATATATTATTGTAAGGAGACAGCTGTTGTGGCACTGGAGCCAGGGTCTTGCGATGCTCTTCCACAGCTTTTCTTATTCTCCTTGTTACAGTGTCAAACAAGGGCTCAGTGTCAGCTGATAGAGGATTTGCCTCAGAAGGATCTTGTGAGAGATCAAACAGCAGTGGAGGGTTATGATGGGTGACACCATCCCCAAAACATGGGCAAATTCCTCTTCCGAAACAGGCCCCAGAAGCTTCTGGTTGGAATATGGGAGTAGCATAATGAGCTTTCCATACAGTGCCACCTGTCACAGAAGAAGCACATTGGAACAGCTTAATGGCATTAGTTGTCGGGGAGGTCCCTGAAAGGTTGGTTCACGTTTTATGTGATCTGCTTTGTCGTCCCTAGGGCAAGCTTATGTCATGGTCATCATGTACCGGGGAAAGGCTCTTTTGGGAGCTGGCAGGGATTCACAGTGTTTTTTTGTGGCTCGTGGACACACCTGGGCTCTGGGTACATGCAAGGCCATATAGACTATGTGGATAATTACATATAATATTTTGGGTGCAGAGGGAGTCTCTGACACTTTCTTGTGTCCCTTTAAAACTCTACATGCCTCTTGGGTGGCAAAAATAGAGAATGTAGCCCCTGATTTCTGGGTGCAGGAACTGGTAGGTGGTTCTTCTGTTGGCTATATACATTTGAGCCAAGAAGAGCACCTGGGCAGAAACTGATCACAGCTCATTTCCACGCTCGTGTTCTGGCACACTTTCAAGTAGAGTGGTAATTGCAGGCCATGAAAACAGTAAAATCTTGGAGTCTAGTTTTTAACTTAACATGATGAAGGCAATGAGTATGCAGCTTTAGAGCTTGTACTTTATCAAGCTCTTGTACTGACCACTGCATAAGTGCAGGTCTGTAACTTGTCATGTCTTCATTACAAATGACTAGGACCAAATCTGAGTGAAGTCCAAGAAGATTTTCCTTCCTTCTCCCCGCTCTTTTTCCCCCTATTCCTTACCCTGCATTTTGAAGGCACTACACTGAACTCAGAGGCAAGGATGTGCCCAGCAAGAAGACAGCAATTAGATGCTGTGTCTGAAAACAGGAGGGGAGAAGAAAGGGGACTTTTACCACTTGGAGCCACTTCTGTAGTGCATTGAGCACAAATAGCTGGCAACTGCATTGTCCCTACATGGCATTTTCTTTTTGGTTCGGGAGAATCAGCTGAATTTTCCTTCCTTCCATTGTCCCTGGAGCTGTTCATGACTGCGAGTCTGCAGCTTTATTCTTGTCTCTGTGGTGTCACTACTGCTAGAACATATTTTGTTAATAAATAAAACTTTAAAACTTCTTAAAAGGTGAGGGGAAACAACAGATATTAAGGCTCAGCTAATCTTTTAAGTTGAAATCTCCAGTTGCTGGCTGGCTGTGTATCTATTTATTTCCACCCCATGGTTTCCATGTCCTGCTAAGGTATGCTTCTGCTGTTCTGTGGAGGGATGATGTCTCAGTGGTTTTGAATTGTTTTGACATAATTCATGTAGAAATGTTAGAGATTTTTAGATATCTCCATTTCTGAAATTGTGAGAGAAAGGATGCAGAAGGTATATTTCTTAAAGGAAATGGGCTCACTCCCTGATGGCTTACTGAGGACAGGTATTCATGTTCTTAGGTCTGTTTGGGTGTGTGATTTGCTGCTGGCTGGGATGTGCTCCATGCCCTTCTACTTTTCCCTGTCTTGTGACTAAAAGAGCATTTGTCTCATGACAAAAGTGCAAGCATCCTCTGTCATATCGGGGTTCCCCGAGCATGGGATTTGGGTCTTATGACTGTTGGTGAGGTAGCATAGATACTTGTTAGAAGGAGTTAACTAAGTACTCTCTGGGCCATATGCATTTTTCTGATTAGGTGGCTCTAGTCAGAGTGCTATTGTGGTACTGCTAAAATGACTATTTAATAGATAAATATGAGATGGACAGGTAGACTTACCTAGCTATACGTAGGAATTTGTGATCAGTGTTCAGAAAAACCAAACCAAGTAGTCATTCCTTTCCATTAATAGTTGAGCTGAATCCCTCATAACTTATACACTGTAGGGCAGTTCAGAGAAGTGAGTGTAGAGTGTCTGAGGAGAATTGTTCTGATTGTGCAAAATTTTAACATTCACTTTTCACAGCTGCAAATAATTACTGGAGTTGCAGAATGAGAGAGAGCCAGCTCCTTGTTAGTTCATTCGGAAGGATACTGTAAGGCTGATGGTAATTAACCTGTGTTGGTGAGCTGGGTAGACAGCTGGGTTACAGAGGGATCCAAAAAAAAAAAAAAAAAAAAGGTGGTATAAATAATTGGTTATGGAAGCAGCAGTTTTAGTCATTTCAAAGAGGCAAAGAGGGATATGCAATTTGATACTGAAGTAGCTCTGACAGAATTTGAAGGATGTGTGTGAATTTTAGGGCAACATGTTAATGTAATATGTCCAAGGGAAAGGAAACCTGCTTCTTCAATCCAAACATCTCTCGAACCCATCTGGTAACAATCAATCAGTTTAAAGAGCAGAAAGAAATGGCCTGTCACTAATAAGGCTTATTGTGCTGTGGTAAAGGACTCTTTAACATATAGACAAAGGATTCTTCTGGCTTCAGTGAAGGACTTAATTGATGGGTCCTGCCTGGGTGACATCAAGACACAATGGCTTCAGATCTAGCCTGTCCAATAGACAGAAGTAAACAGACAATAAATATGTAATATGAACGTGATATACTTGTAAATGAGCTAAAACAGACTCTAAAAAGTCTGTCAGCCCAGTCAGAAGTAATGGCAGTTGGAGCAAAGAATCAGAATTTCTGGCTTGGCTGAAAGCTGAACCATATGCTAGTACTTGATTAGCCAGTCTTTCATATGCAGAACAGCCCATTGTTTTCAACCCTCTTGCCATGAGCAGTTGTGGTTCAATGGGAAAAACTGTAGATAAGGCATGCATAGGAGATCTAGCTGTTCGTGTGGCTTCATAGGAACACAAAATGCACCTTGTATCTGCATATTGTACCTGTGTCTGTGTTACAGATAGTGTGGCCTATTAGAAAGTGATCTGTAGAGCAGAACAGTTCTGGATGGCTTGACATCCGTGCTGTGTTTGTGTGTGGGTGTTTTACTGGGGCTAACTCCTGTCTGGTCCCAGCTACACAACATCATCTTTCAGTGATCAGGCTCCAGGATCATACTTAATATGTTCTATCTTAGTTTAATCTAAACTGAAGTCATGATCTCCAAGCCCATTCCACAATGAGTGGGTATGCTCAAGAGGGCTTTGCTTCAAAGGCATGCTTCTGATCTGAACTAAAATTGTAACCTAGGAGAACAAGAACCGAGAGGGAGGTGAGGAGAACAGCAGACTTTTTAACCCAAAAAGCAGTTCTTCAACCTCATCCCTTGATGGAGTATGCATTTAGCCTTTCACTAGGGCTGTGCAGCATGACTCCTCTAGTAGGAATTTTTTCCAGGAGTCTCTACAGTCAGACAAAGCATTCTTTGTACAGAAAATACATGTATTAAAAAGAAATTGAGAGGTCTGTAGGAATAGTGATGGATTTAGAGGCATAAGAGGTTTAAGTTTCTGACTGCTGTTCTGCTTTAGGTAGTGTGAAGATGTGAATGGGCTCAGGGTTAGATGTGATCAAGTGCCTGGAGCTACAGGCAGTTATGGGGTGGGACCAGCTTCGCACCAGTCTGTGTCAGGGGTCTCTCACATCTTTTGTGACAGCTCACTGCTGGCCTCTAACTAACTCCCTGTTCTGCTGAGTACTGGGTACATGGGGAGAGAGACTCAAAGCAGTGACCCCCTGGCATCAATACAGGCTGGAGGATGGGGGGATTGAGAGCAGCCCTGTGGAGAAGGACCTGGGGGTGCTGATGGATGAAAAGCTGGACATGACCCGGCAGTGTGCGCTCACAGCCCGGAAGGCCAACCAGATCCTGGGCTGCATCAAGCGTGGCCAGCAGGTCGAGGGAAGTGATTCTCCCCCTCTGCTCTGCTCTGGTGAGACCCCACCTGGAGTGCTGTGTCCAGCTCTGGAGCCCTCAGTTCAAGAAAGACATGGACCTGCTGGA
>JAVKLA010000057.1:12297705-12310059 GCA_034782735.1 Sagittarius serpentarius
TTTCTTCCTTTCCGTTCTATTAAACTGTTCTTATCTCAACCCACGAGCTTTACTTTTTTTTTCCTGATTCTCTCCCCTATCCCACTGGGTGGGGGGGGAGCGAGTGAGCGGCTGCGTGGTGCTGTGTTGCTGGCTGGGTTTAAACCACGACATAGTGATATCTTCACATAGTTACATCTGTAGGGGAGCCCACCTCTCCCAGAATAATGGGCTACACCACCACAAAGAGCGAAAGAGGCCTCCCCCCATCTTCACCACCCAAAGAGGAGGACTACGGAGTTCCACAAGCACATTCCCATTTCCCTGTACAACCTCGCCAACATCACGCGAGGGAGATGCACCCAGAGCATGCCAGCAAAACGTCTGTGCTCCACTTGAAGAACATGAGCTGAGGCTTGTAAGATGTGCACCCAATGCTCATTCAGTTCTGCTTTGCCTTTTTAGTTTTGAAGGAAGGTAATCGCTAGTTTTGAAGGCGCATAATCACGTAAGAAATTATGTGGGTCAGTCCACACGAGTCTGGATTGGAGTGTTTTGGAGGAGATGGCAAGCAAGTGGAAATAGAGTGGAAAAGCACTAGGGGGATAGAATAGGGCTTAACTATGCATGACAAGGAATGAAGAAGTTCATGCTTGAGAAGGAGAGAAAACAGTAACTGTAATACTAAAACCAATGGCTGGAGAGTTAGCATATGGAGGGGGAATGGGAGGAATTCCCAGAAAGAACTTACAAAATTAAAATATGTTTGTTTTTTCTTCACTGCACATCATTTACTTAGGCCCCAATCCTATGTGCATATATACAAGTACTTAAATACACAATTACTAAAGCCTTGGATTAAGAGATTAAGAACATTTCTTATTTTGTAATTAGGCTTAATTACCCAGGATAGGTGCTCTATAGTGTTAAATATATTGTACTGAGAGATCTTTTACCTTATGGTTTTGTTCCCATAACAACCTATATCTCCGATGCCAAGATCATCAGCCAGAAACAGAAGTATATTGGGTTTAGAGTCCATAGCTGCACTCAAGCCAAACATGTTCCAGAATAAACACAAAGTCAACGCCATTAGGAGGCACCTCCTGAAACACAGCAAAATAACTTTTTACATATGTGACTTGTAAGGGTTGGAGAGTGATGGGAGTGCTCTGGCAGATCTGAAGCACAAAACAAAAAATGGTGGGAAACTTCATTTCCCAGTCCCACATTCAGTGGGAAGAAGGAGGACCGAGTTTTACTGAGTCCATTTCTTCCATCTCTACCACCTAGATCGCTCTAGTCAGAGAGGCTGCTGTGGCCTTTCTACAGCCCAGGAAGCAAGGACATAAGTGAAGGCTGTCATCTTATTCATTTGGCCCAGGAATTTTCATCTTTTATCAGTTACATCGCTTTCAAAATGTATCAAAAATTTCAAAGACCTGAGAAAAATTAGTGTTTCTAAGTTTCATAAATTCTGTGAAAATTCAGGTTATGTTCCAAAGTCATTCTGGCATTTTCTGAGTATCCTGTCTCCAGTGAATAAAGCAGTTTTAATCATACTTGGAAGGAAAGTGGAAAACCTAAACAAACTCTCCCCTCCAAGAACACTTGAACTTGAAGCCACCTCCTCTACCACCGTTCTAAGATGCCAGCCAGGCCCCATACCAGCATCAACTAGATTAAATACCCCCAAAAAACAGAATTTATGTTTTTACACAGGCATACCATACTATTTATATAAATATGCCTAGAACATTTGAAGCTACATGTTCCTCCAAGTAAGTATTGCTGATCAATAGTCTTAAAACCTAATCCTGGATTAATTTTTCACTTGGACAGGGTTATCATTGCAACATGTGCTAATTTTGCATGACATGGGGCAGCAGCAACTCTCTAGCACAGACTGAGGCAGCTCCTGCAAGTTATTCCAGGATTTGCAGTTTTGGTGCAAAGATCCTGTATACAAAAACATGTTTTTGAATGAACAAGTAACCACCACCTCTAACAGGCAAACACAACACACAGGACTTTCTGTAAACATGACTGTGAACTACCAGTTGTAAATAAGTAACCAGTGGCTCTGGGAATTTAATCACCCAAGAGCAAAGTTCCAGCTGCGTTTTTTTGTACATTCTACTACTAAGTTACAACAGCGATTTACAGAGCTGTGGTGAAACCTTGCTTTAGAAGCACTGTGGGCAATTTCTATCTCTATACTTGGATTACTTATTTTAAGCAAAGAAGAATTTTCTGTTTACCAATGTTGTATCTCCTAAGAGTTACAGGGTGCTATGCTGGTATAATGAATTCTTTCAGAGTGCTAATACATTCGCTTAGAGCTGTAGGGAGAAGGACTCTAAAGGACCCTGGAAATAAGCAGCCCCCAACAGCCCATGTCAGTCACTTGGGCATTCTTTTTGCAAGCTGAGGACAAGAGTAGTGCTCCTCACCTCCTTTTGTTAAATTAAAAAAAAAAAAAAAAAAAAAGAAAAAACAAATTGTGGAATCTGCTTTCACTGATGTCTGCAGCCCTGTCCTACGACTTTGTTTTCTCATGGTGTTAAGTGCTGGATGTTTGCTGATCCCTGTGGTAATCTTGCTTGTGGATTAAGATAGGGTCAAGGACAAATTACATCTCACAGGTAATCTTCTGCTTATACTTCCAAGTCCCTATCCTAAGTTGTTATGTAGCATTACTGTACATTATAAAATAACCATGCTTAGAGCTCCAAGTGATCATCTTTGAGCTACACATGGAGGAAGAGTGCAAGAATGTTTAGTTACTAAACACCAATAGACCTTGAAAGCAATAGGGTTGAAAGAAAGTAGAACATGCATATAGATACATACATGCATATATATATACACACACACACACACCCCTTTTAAGAATTACCTAGAAAGCTATTTCTGGAAATGGTAATGTTAAAGGCAGAGCCAGAGACTTCCTCTTCAGAGGCAGATATCATTGTTTAAAAATACGAAGACATTAAATAAGTACGTAGTTGAGATGGTCCTAAAAATCATTTGGCAGCTAGTACTACTAAGTGATTTTACAACATCTGCTTAATCAATCACGTAAGTGCAAAACATCAGGAAAATACAGGCCACTATTTCTGTAACTTTTATTTACAAAGCTTAATATGGATTTACACCATAGTTGAGCTCCTCTAGATTTACTGGCAATGATCTTCAGAGCACAGGTTAGAAGCCACTGGCACAGGCAATCAGATGTTGAAAAAACCCTACTAAACTATGATTTGGCGCCTGTACTTGCCTTAGAATTATTTTCTAGGGTGATACTGCTGTGCTTAGTGCGTACATAGAGAATAACAGCATTATGAGATTGTAACATCCTTCCATTCAAGAAACCTGCTCCTCCTACAAGATTTCACAGGGAAGTTATGTTCGTGTAAGAGCCTGGCACCTTAGACCACTTCTCTAAGGGCTTGTACAAAGGGAGAGACACCTATAGAACAGTGTGAGGATCACAGTCAGGGAGGAATTAAAAAAAAAAATAAAATAAAAGGAGTGGGGGAAGAGGAGAGAACAATGACGACGTGATCTTTAATGGAGTTGAATTTTCTACATGGGGGTAAGGAAGGGAACAACAAAGAAAGATTTAAAGCAAATGAAACGTTACGAGAAGTGATTCATTTGAGCCCAGGATTGCTTGGGGGGGAGGGGGGAAAAAAGGTGGGTCAATTCAAACAATGCAATTTTAATTCTGCCAAGTACAAACAAATACATGCAGAGAGGAGCCAGAAGTCTGTTCACCTGAATATAATGGCAGCAATGGCTGTGCAAGGTAGCAGTGCAATCATCTCCTGGTAGGCAGTGATCCTGAAAATAAGTTAAGCTTATAGTAAGCAACAACTTGAGCATAGTCACCAGCATGATGTTGGAGGGAAAAAAAACCCCAACAACCCTCAATCAGTCCTTGTATCTCTTTACAAGAGAGGGATGAGTGAGGTGATTTTACCTCAGACACAAATACTAATAGTATCAAACTGTGTACTGACCAAAAGCAGACTATTTTCAAAATGAAGTTTAAGAACTGGAGAGGGGGCAGAAAAACACCTATAAACGATTCAAGAATGGGAAAAGATGTTTTGAGAGAACAAGAGCTCAATCAAGAACAAGACAGTAAAAGATTAATTAGTGCATAAATTCATGGGGAGAAAACACAGGTCTTGGAAAGTTCATCAATTTTGCCAAGACAGAGCCAGTATTTAGAAGGTGGCATCAGACAAATATAGCATGCATTTTCTGCAAGCAAGGCAATTTATTATTCAATCATGTTTCCAAGTAGAGTGCAATATAGTCATAATTGTGCACCTTAAGCAGAAGAAAGAAAAGTACTGTAAAGAAACACAAGTTATGGGATACCACACGACTGCCCTAACACTTCTTTCTCCAAATTTGTCAGCCATTATCAAATGCTTAATCAACTTGTAATACAATTCATTCAAGCTGCCAGGAATGCCACAAAGCCTGCAGGTGCCTCAACAGTCACTTGAAGAGATTTAGCAGAAGCAGCTTTGGCTTGGTTAAGTAGCTGAATTAGGTGGACCTAACCCAAACAGATTCATAAAGACTCCATTTAGCCTTATATAGCGTTTTCTAGCCAATTGCCTTGTGCAGACTCCATTTTTTTTTTTTTTCAGCTCTGCTTTACAGAAAGCAAGCTGCAAGCCTGAAACTGCTAGAAAATTAGCCCCTTCTTCCCCCACTGCAGCTTGGCTCCAGGCAGTTCCCCCATCCTCCAAATATTTCACTTGTTAAATATATTCACAGATTAGGGTCTATCCTTCTTGAAGCATTACAGAGAAGAAAAAAGACAAACCTTCACTTCAACAATATCTGCCCATAGCCAAAATATTTATCGAAGCCAGGCATATCTCATGTTTCACCCTCATCCCCAAAAGACTGGCAATGCCACTACTTGCTCTGGGAATCCACCAGAATTAAAAGGATCTTCTCAT
The DNA here is from genome assembly GCA_034782735.1 of Sagittarius serpentarius. Taxonomy (NCBI): domain Eukaryota; kingdom Metazoa; phylum Chordata; class Aves; order Accipitriformes; family Sagittariidae; genus Sagittarius; species Sagittarius serpentarius. The sequence goes on from JAVKLA010000057.1 coordinate 12,302,673, forward strand.
TCTTAAAAATGTTGAGAGATACAGCTCCAACAGAAAAGTTTGGAATAAACTCTTGTCAGTTAAGCTAAGAGTGAGTAATCGGACACAGCAAAAGAATTCGCTTTCTTGTTTTTGTCTAACTTCAGATACTTAAAGAAGTTATTTGCACACTAATGCAAAACCAAAACAAAACCCCAAACACTTTACCACTTATTTAAATGTAATAAAAATATTAGATATAATAAAAGTGAATTGTAAGCATTAAGACCAAAGTTTTCAAGTAGTATGTGGAGGTATGTTGCTGCTTAGCTACCAAAAATAAACACTAGCTTTCCGCCTTCTGCAAAAACATACAACGCAACAAGCTAATCACATTCAACAGTATATTAGAATGTAATTAAAAAATGCTAATTTCAGCTTGCATCATGGCTCTGGAAGAAACACGTGCAACATACCATTCTACCTTGTTCCTTTCCTCCTTCTCTCTCTCTCTCCCATGGCTTCTAGGCACCCAGATGATCAGGAAGGAAGAAGCAACAAGGAAGAAATAAGTGAAACAAGGAATAAAAAGCTCCCAGCTGGTGTGAACACAGTCACTTGCTCAGTGCTTGCAGCTGGTGAGCCAGAAACAGGTGCTGTTCATCAACCATAAAACAAGGGATGTCCTTGCAAGGAAGGCAGAAGCTGAAAATGTGGAGATGCTCAATGGTCTGTCTTTTTTCCTCTCTGTTCTGCACTCCCAGGGCATCAACGGCAACCGTGCTCACTGCGGGGATATACTTCTTACTGACCTGGATAATATCAATAGTTTTTGTCTGTTACCACGATCATAGGATTGTATTACCTCTTAGCATTGTGCATCATCAGTAACCAAAACTCTTGTTGCAAGCAACCCACATTTTTTGGTTTATTATGGCTACCCTGTTCTGGCCTTGCGGCTGCACAGCAGCACCCTGCCTTCAGAGCAAGAGCAGAAGAGGGTGGTCTGGCCCTAGGCTTTAAATTAGCTCATGCATTTTCACATCATGATTAGCACTCCCTGGTCTAAATGATCTAATTGTGCCTTCTGGCTTCAAACTACTCAGCTAGGAACATGCAGCTTTCCTTACAGCCGGGACAAGAGCAGTGCACAAGGGTGGAAAATTGGAGACAGAAACAGGGCAGACAAACGAGAAAAAAAAGCGGCAACTAGGAGCACTGCTGCTAGAGAAACAGTGGAGATCACGTGGAAGCAATCTGGAGGCAAATTATGCTGTCTGCACGCCATTGTAAAGCCGCATGAACTCTAGCAATAATAATAGTAATAATAAAAGCAGAATACCTGCCGTTCACCGCCTAACCCTGCAAAAACTGGAGTTGGTTTGAAGCGCTAAAGAGAGAAGGAAAGCAGAGATTGTTAATTATTGTACACACACCCCCTCCCCAGCCCTCTTACCCCCATACACACACTCTGACCCCACTCACAGGTTGGTTTTGCTATTTATGATCTGGTGGGTCTGCTCCGCTGGAAGGCAGAGCCCGGGCTGCCCTCTCCGCCGGGGGTTAGCGGAGGAAGATGCGACCAGGAGCAGCGGCAGGACGCCGGCCGAGCAAAGCACAGCTCTGCCGGGCAAAGTTCCCTGTTTCAGCCCAGCTTCCCAGTAACGCTGCCCGGGAAAGCGGCAGCCGGGCACTGGGGCTCCGCGGCCAGCGAAGGCAAAGTCACCTCCCGCTGGAAAGAGGTGTCAGCTTTGGGTAAGGGGGGGAGGGAGGAAAAAGTCCTCCCCGAGGGAAAAACGGAGGCAACTCTTTTTTTAAATTATTAGTATTTTATTTTTTAAATAAGAAAAGCTGATCTTTTACTTACTGCATACTGGCTCACTCACTGGAGGAACTTTTCTCTGGCTTTCCACTTTGTCCCAGGCTTTCTGATCTTTGCTTCTAAAGAAGGGTTTTCAAAAGCACGTCTTGTATATTCTTATCAGAGTAATTGGTGGGTGTGGGTTCCCTTTAAAAATCTGGCCAAAGGCATTTCATCCCGCCTGCCGCAGAAGAGGGCAGGGCTTCCCCGCCTGCTCCTGGTAGCAAGTGCTGAGTAAGGAGGAACTGTTGTAAAGTAGAAGCTGGCATTACAGCTGCTGTAACAGCTGAGGCCCATAGAAAGAGCTTTAGCGGTAAGCGAGTGGAAAATCCCAGATGGTGGGCAGCGAGACTGAAGGCCACATCATGCCGTGTGGAGAACCACCCTGCAGATGGAAGCGGGACAGCCATGGCTAATGCAGAGGGCGAGCCAGCTAGCCCCCTTGAGATCAAAGAAAATCAATCATCTTAGCGTCATGCTGGTGCATGCATACCAGCTCTGGCAGCCTGGCCAATTCCCCATTACGTTATTATAGTGCCTCTGCCTGCGAGTTCTCTCCTGTGCCAGCGCTAGTACTCGTGCGGCTGCGCGGTCTGGCTTGCCATGCAACTTCGCAGGCCCATGGGCGCACCAGCCCCCTCTTTTTACTGGCCACGTGTGCTTACGGTGGTTTAGAAAGAGAGTATACATGTGTCATGCTGTAATCCACTGGATAAGGACTTCTGTCAAAGACAGACAGGAAAAAGGGTAGAGGTGCTTGGTGTAGACATGTTATTGCTCAGAGGCCAAAATAAATATTAATACAAAATACCATGGCAAGGTGGAGAAAACAATCAGAATTTATTTACTAGACCTTGATAAATACAATGTATGGATACAGTGAGATTCATATCATCATCAGTGGGTGCAGTGCGCGAGTTTCAGGGAGAACATTGGGGACTTAAAAGTTTATCTGGATATAACAGTAGCAATTGCACCACTTCCCTCAGGAACGAAGAACTTCTGCCCAAAGAAGTAATTGGTAGAAGTAATTGAAGCTGAGAGAAGCTCGTGGAGTGGGGCAAAGGAATGAGAGTGCAAGGAAGGAGCCTTCAGCTCAAATTAGGACAAGGACACTCTTGAGGAGAGGAGGATGCTTGCATGCATCAAGGAGCAGATAGTAAAGTAAAGCTTCAGAAATGCTAAAGAGAAAGAGGGTTTTTTTTGAGGGACGTGGAAAGAACTAGGCGGAAATGGTACAAGTCAGGCTGCGGCAGAAAGTTCCTGGGTTACAAACCAAGACTGAAGGAAAGGGTCCACTCTGCAAAGACATGGTGAAGAAAGCGGGGATTTGGTTTGGGCCCTTTTACTCCAGTGCAGGTCTATCACACCATTCTCACTCTATCCAGCCAGAAAGCCAGCTCTGCCGTCCTGTCTCCCTGACCACCTGCCATAATCAGAAGCAGGGCAAGGTAATGTGATTTTTTAAAGCTTTCCTTGTCAACAGCATCTTCAGTTTGGCCTCCAGAGAAAGATTGAAATATGGTGAAATAAAGTAACTTCAATATTTCCTGATTATGAATATTTTTTCTTGATTTCTCAAATTCTTTTGTATAGATTAAATATGAATTTTTAAAAATACTTGCTATTTTGACATGTTAATTTTGTGTTAATATTTTAGTATGTATTTTTGTTGATTTAACCAGTTTTAGTTAGCTTACATTATACATATCTGTTCTTTTTTTTTCCCCACAGAACTGAAAAGTGTAGTTATTAACCTTAGATACATTTTTCTATTTGGCTTTTTTTCTCCAGTGTCATTTGTCATGTCATTATAGGTTATTTTGACATTTTTGTGACTTCAATAGCTTTAGCTTGGGGTTTACAATAAGCCTGTTTTATTGTTAGTCCTCCAAGCCAATCTGTTTGGCAAGCTGAGTGACATAACCACTCTAAATGACACGTGGACCTCCAACATACAGGAATAACCAAAGAGACCAGCTTTAAATCCCCCCCTCCTCCCCATCCAAATGTAATGGATGGGCCACCTGCACAGAGCCTAAACATCAGTGTTTGCAGGAGCTGTATTCTCAATCACAGAAAAAGCCTGCAAGCGCCAAGAAAGAGCACTTTGTGAAGGGAGCTCCTTGGTAGCGGTGGCTTTGCTGCTGTGTGTAGTGACCCAGTTCCAGACCAAGACCCTGTCACATTGAAGACTCACAGGTAGTAATAAGGTTAAAATGACATTTGTTTATCAGTTGTATCAATATTTGAAGAGTCCCGTCTAGCACTGTTTAAAATCAGAGCCTGCTGAGTGTACTTGTCTTGGTACGCTTGCATATCGTAACAACTAAACAGTCATTGCACTTAAAGACACTTATTCGAGTGTCTTTAAACAAATTTTATTAATTACAGTCAAAATCTGGTAAACACTAGACCACAGAACCTGAAAAATGAAACCTGTAAGAATCTATTTGGTCTCAGAAAGGGAGTAATGGAGCAGGAGGAACAGACAGATGAGCAGACAGACTGAAGTTACAGATGATTCATTAAATACTCTGCTTTTTCTCTTCCTTATTCTTTTCTAAGCAACTGATTTTTTCTTGTATATTTTGGCCTACGTAGTAGGCAGTTGAAGACATGCCTATTTGACATGTTAGTTTAATCACCATCCAGTCCATCTTGTCTGCACTGTCTCCATATAAACCTCTGCTGTCCTCTCGAGAAATTTCTCAGTGGTAAAGAGAGGGTTGTGGACATATAAAAGGGGTTAACAGGGAAAGAATGGCTGTACTGTTTCCAAATGAAAAATAATATCAAATGAAAGAATAACAGAGCTGACATACCTAGTATTTCATTTGACTTATAGTCTTCTTCAAGGAGAGAGTTTAAATTCTTAATCGTACAATCATTAGAATAACAAATCAGTCTCTGCTTTTCAGCAGACCTGTGTTGGTTTTTCAGCTATGATTACAGATGCTGTGGTAGCATTTCTTGACATGTGACTGGAAGACAAAGGAGGAAAGTTTAAAACTTGAGACACGTGTGATTTGCACAGCAGGTAATATTCCCTGGCTTTTGATCCCTTACAGAAATCAGGGAGATCTGTTATTGCAGCACCTACTCTAAGCAGTATTGCCAGAAGCGGGAAGACTGGAAGTTATGATGAGTCCTTCCTGCTGGGAAGTGCTGGGCAGGGAGTAGAAAAAGCCTCCCTGTAGTTCTTACCTGGGTCAGTAGCTCAAGTAAAGTACAACCAGATGCGACTGCTTTGTTGGGCCCCTGACTGAAGTGAGCATGAAATACTTGCCATAGGATAGGATATGCTGTTCTGAAAAGCCGGCCTGCTCCCGTCTTTGGCTGCAATCCTTTAAAAAGTTTTCGTCTCCTGAGCAAAAATAAATATTTATTTAAGCATAGTCTGGACAATTTTGTTCCAAAATGTGAAAGTTTCAAAAAATTTTCAGTTCTTGAAAAGAGCTGATGATCATGGAAAATTCAGGGCTACCTTAGCTTTTGGAATCAGACATAAAATTATCATTAATATGGAGTCAGTCTTATTTTTGAAATCTTGGCTTAAAACACATAACTTACTGATCACTCATTTCTCAGATATTTAAACAGAGAACCAAGATGCCCCAGAAACAAAAGTATATTTGCAGGGAAATAGACTGTAACTCTCAGTAGGTGATGCTGCCTCCCTCAAGATGAGAAGTGAGGTCCTTTCTATCACCACTAGTTGTGTTGTAATTTCATGGGCTCTCATCATAACCCTGTTCCTGTGTTTTACAAATCGGTAAAGAGTAGTAGGTGGCAAACCCAGCCAGGCCAACGGTAATTTTCCAGGTGGCTGAAATTAAGCCAGTAAGTCATCCGAAGGCAGAAGTGAATGTAATGGGGCCAATCATCTGATTATAAAGCCAGAGCTTCACACTGAAGGCTCTCATCAGTCCTGCAGGCCAAGTTAGCTGACAGCTATTTACTAAGATAAAAGGCATTCCATAAAAAAAAAAACCCAAACCCATCTTTTAAAGGGTGATGACATTTGTCGTCATGGATTTCACAGCAAAGAACCTTGATGGTGGCTTCCTGAAAATATGTATGTTTTCAAATGTTAAGAAACAATATTTAAAATCCAGCTTCCTCACTTAGAATCTGGTAGCCCTTAGCGCTGCTCTTCCTTTCCTTGGTGAGGTTCTACAGAAATTGGAGGACCTCTGCATCACCCTATGACATAGATCACACACAAGAAGGAGGTATAAACCAGAATCTTGAACTTGAAGAGCCCACATTTCCAAGGCAAAACAGAATATCTCTGGCCTTTTTAAAATTCTGCCAGCTTTAAGAAGAAGAAAAGAAAATACGTAGTAAGCAAAGCATAAAATACCATTCTCATCTTACCCTTATTGTCTAGAAAGGGATTATGAGAATTCATGGAGTGAATGAACGTAAGTAACCAGTTTATAAATAGTTTATTAATTTTAGCAGTGATTAATAAGAAATAAATGAACTGCCTAATGGCAGAAAGTCAACTCTGTAACTAGCTCATGCATTTGAGTTTTGGAAGTATTGCAGTCTTCTGCTGAGGCTAGTAAAATCAGAAGAAAAAAAACTTGTGCAATCCTGTGCCCAAATGACTAAACTGGTTATCGGTTGGCGCTTCTGTGACCATCAATGCCGCTACACTCTTGCCAGTGCTGCTTAGGGAGCTGGGTGCGATGGGAGCTTTGGAAAGGAAGAATCCTTTCCTTCTTGTGTTCTCCATCAGAAGAGGCTGACTGCAATCAGAGAAGACCCATCCTGCTCAGAAGGCACAGACAGCTGTTACCCAGCTTGTCAGGTTTCCAAGGTTTATGCCTCACTCAGGCAATTTCTCCTGATCCAGAAGGCACAGGCAAACCAGCTGCCATCATCACTGCTGCTGGAGGGACTAGCTATCAGGAAAGAAGGAAGCTACTTTTAAAGGAGGTTCTGTGAGGAACCGTGGGCAAAACTATTGTTGAATTATTTTGGAAGCAGTAGTCTGCAAAAATTTATTATAGGGGCATCTTATGCATTGCCAATAAGTATAACAAAATTAAGGGAGATGTCAGTCCACAATCATTTAGAAATTCAGAACAAAAAACCAAAGCAGAGCTTCTAAGTGTAGATTCGTAAACAACAAAACATAGGTTATATCATTACTTGTACAGCTCTAATCTTGGCCCACTTCAGTGCATTTGAACTATTAATTCAGTTGTCAGCAGATGCAAGTTAAAACATGCTCTTCAGATCTTTCTGTCTTTATCCCTCCCTGAGAGTGTCCAGCCTAAAGTGAGCTTTACTGAATACTGTGCCATTTACTCCAACAATTCTCAAATAAAGGCTCCATTGAAACAAACAACCCACCAATCAATGCCTTCAAAGAAAACACTCGATCTAAAAACACTTTTGAGGAAGTAACTTTGGTTCTTTCCTTTATAGGTCAGCAAGCTTATTATCACCTTCCTTATCACACCAACAGAATGGGAATGTCCCACAGCACGGCTGCAGCCACGGCTTCCACACCACGTTGTACACGGAGAGCTGCTCTGGGACTGGAGTCAGTGT
>JAVKLA010000057.1:12310098-12340028 GCA_034782735.1 Sagittarius serpentarius
TACAGTGTCAAAGAGGGGCTCGGTGTCAGGCGACAGAGGTTTGCCTTCAGAAGGGTCTCGCGAGAGATCAAAAAGCAACGGAGGGTCATGATGGGTCACACCTTCCCCAAAACATGGGCAAAATCCTCTATCATAACAAGCCCCAGCTCCGAAAGGACGGAAGATGGGGGTCATGTAATGAGCCTTCCAGATGGCTCCACCTGGCAGGAAAGAAAGAAGGCTTGCAATGATACTGGCGGTTATCACAAGGCATTAGAAGAGTGAATGTTTTTCTTGAGTTCATTTCTGGTTGCACTTCAGCTCTATACTTATTAGTTGATACAGTACTGTAATTCAACTCTAAATTAAGTGCCATAGAATTAAACCAATAATGTAAAATGATTTCTGACATTTTGAAATTTCTCCAAAATTTTCAGCATGTATCATTTATCTCTCACTTTGTTTTTTATGAAGACATGAAAAACAGATTTGGGGTTTCCATGGCTTGCTTCCTTGTTAAGGTAGCAGAAGGACAGCCAAAGGGCTGAGGCAAGGACTTCTCCATGAGACAAGGAGGGCATGGACTTCCCAGGCCTTGCATTCAGATAGAGAGGTGGGTGAGACCCATCCTGAGCTCCAGTAGCCTGCCTGGCATGCCACATGCCTTGAAGCCCCAAACAAACACTTTGTGCCATACAATACAGGCAATGCTGGTAAAGTCCTTTACCACCTTACACCTGGAACTACTTGGAAAGCTGCAATCCCAGAAAAAATGTTACGACAAATATGCCCTCCTGTAGATTGAGCCTAATTCTTGGGAAAGAAATTCTGTACTCACTGTCCTTCTGGTGCCACCGCACAGCGTGTAAGTGAATGCCACAGTAATGAAACAGGAACTCATGCTCTGAGTGCTCAACTGTTCCTCGTAGTAAAGGCGTCAGATCCCGGCCATCAATTACCCTAGCAGAAAAAACAGAGACGATCAGACTGGGGTAAGCTGTACAGGACTGCGTTCCTTCTGCACACCTCTTGCTGGAACCGCCAGCTCTGAACGAGGAAGGTGCTTGTAGAAGACTGCAGGTAAATGGTGAATCTCAAACGTAGAGAAGAGGTGACTGAGCTGTGGTAACGTTTGTGTGTCTAGAAAAGGAGCAGGAGTGAAAAAGAAAATGTCAGGCTCTGCGAATGTGTTTCCAAACTAGATTTTCCATTGTTTTGGGAGAGAAGGAGGAATAAAGACACTTGTGTTTGTACCTGTCCTGGGGTAGTACCCCTCCAGCCAGATGAACTACTGTAGGATAAATATCCATAAGACTTGTAGGTTCATCAATAACTGTGCCTGCAGGTAACACTCCTGGCCATCTAAATATCCCTGGGACACGGATTCCTCCTTCCCAGCCTCCCATAGCTTTTCCACCTTTCATTAAAAAAAAATATAAATTTTCATTAGAAAAAGCTTCATTCAAAATGAAGAGAAATTTTAGACAAATGTTACTGTATTATTATAAGATAATGTTACTTTTATGAGCCTTCCTTACCTTTTTTTTTTTTTACCGCTAAGCTCCTTCTCCTCAGCATCAGTGAAAGTGTGTTCACTCTATCAGACCCCTTGAGTGACCTTACACACTTACTCCTTTCTATTGTATTACAAACACATTGCCCTATCAGAACTCAGTGTCGAGAAAATTCTCAGGCATGAAGTGATTTCCCCACCTAGTTCTCCTCTCTCTTTTACAAACTTGCAACATACCTGTTGTAGTTAAGGCAAGGGTTCAGATTCAAGATGCAACTAATATTTAATAAGAAGTTACACATGCTTAATCAAAATTAACTTGTGATCAGTTGCCTCATGAGGAAATGCCAGTTTGAGAATTCATGCTTATAAAGAACACCTGCACATTCTAGAATTGTCTAAATTTTTTAATGCCTGATTAGAATGAGACAAATTTGCTTCTCAATGATAAACCACGGTTACTCCTTGAGCGTACAGTCTTATCTGAGCTTTAGAGGTGTCCTGAGTACTTTACTAATTGTTGCTGGGTTGTCACCATCCCTGACAGCTCTTACCTCTGTATATTCCATTCCAGCCACCCAGCTGCCTTTTGCCTTCTTGTCTTTCCAGCCATCCACCGTGATCAGAGGCAAAGTAAACTAGTGTGGTATTTTTCAGGCCTTCCTTGTCAATAGCATCTAGAACCTGGCCTGTAAACACAGGAATATGTGTGTATTAAAAAGCAAAAGTATCGCTTGCACTACATAAATTTTAGCCTCTGAGTTGTAAACATTCATCCATGTAATTTCTTATCTGTGTGGTGCTGCTTATTGTTTAAAAGAAGAATTTTTTAGCATCAAGATTTGTAGTTGTGATTTCACTGTCTGTAAAAGCATAGAAAAGTTTTGTGATGTGCTGTAACTGCTTTACTATTAGTACTATAACAAAGGAGTGTGAGAACCACAGTCACAGACCAGAAGCCTCTATTGTAAAGTGCAGGAGTAAAAGTGTAAAGTGATGTAAAAATATGGAAAGAAAGCATGATCCAAGGCCCCTAAAAAGTTATTTTCTGCATCAGTGATGGCCATTGTGAGAAATGAGGAAAAAAATGTCAGGTACTCTTATATTTTCTAGACCACCATTAGTATTTGCATTAAATTACTGGCTGGATATAATATGCATTAATAATGTAGTTCTTTTTTATTCAAAAGTCGTTCTTGAGCTGTTTCTGATGTTCTTAATTATATTTGTAAGTGTTTGACAGGTAGGTTTGAAAACCAGTTCTTTCTGTATGTGTACCTGATTCTTATCGCTTTTGCAAACATGATCACATGACCATAAGGGGTTAAAATTACCTGACCTTTAATAATCACAGAAAATGAAATAATTCTCACTTATTTAGTAAGAAGAGCAGGAGGGGTCCTTGACAGGAGACAAGGCGACACTGTTGAAACTAGGTCAAAAACACTGAGTGAACAGAAGGACTCATTTTGTCCAAGACTGGAGAAAATAAGAAAGCTGTAAGACAACAGGGCTCATACAAGATTGACAGATGTTCATCAAAAGCTTAGGGCTTTTTTCCTTCTTGCTTTTTAATTATCTTCCTTGTTCTTTTAATAACAACTGCATTTTTATTATATATTCAGACCTAGGTGTTAGGTAGTTGGAGACGCTGTAATTTTCTATGGTGACTTACCCACCATCCAGTCCATCTCCTCTACATTGTCTCCGTATAAACCATGACGGCTCCTCCCAAGAAACTTCTCTGTGGTGAGGAGAGGGGTGTGGGAGTGTAAAAAGGAAAGAAAGAGGAGGAATGGCTTGTGCTTATTTCTAAAAAACAGAAATCAACACTTTGTTATTAGGAAGGAAGGTTTTCAATACATACAGAGGTCAGTCGTAATGGAAAATGGTATGATTTGCATATATACATATTTTAGCAATCACTTCAGAAACATCTTACTTTGTAAGGTACTAAAACCCAGTGATTAGGATCTGTCTGACAAAATGTTTGGCGTATATAATATGACCCTCTTTATTTCCTGAGTCATACATAGGCAAGTGCCAGACTGAAGCTCCATTTTGTGTTGTTGCAGACCACCACACTGCTACTGAAAGGACGGCGGCAGGTTCAGCTCCTGCCAGCTGTTGCCCATGTGTCCGTCCATAGATAAGGCTCTCCTCACAGCTCTGCTTCTCCTTCCCCAGCCCCCCCCGCCCCCATTTCTGCCATCAGCTGCTATCCCTTAAAGCTGCAATGTTGATCTCATTGATAGAAACAAGTATTTCCTCAAAATAGCCTAGAAATATTCAACCCAGCCCATGGAAATTTGGAAACATCATGAGCTTTAGTGAAGCTGGGAATAACAGACATCCTTAAGCAGCAGCTAATTTGGGGTTTAATAATATGATAACATTATTAATGTTATTAATAATTAATAGCCATAACACTACTTATAATCCTATATAAATAAAAGCATAAAAACTTCATGTGGGAAAGCACTGTTTAAAAGTTGCAAAACATGCAAGAACCAGAAAAACTGTGATCAAAGGAAACACGCTTTACCTTTCAATAAATGAAATGGACTCTCTCAAGATAAGGGACGTAGTCCTGTCTGTCACCATTGGCTGCTCAGTAACCTCGTGGTTTCTCATCATAATGCAGTTCCAGTATCGTACAAACCCGTAACTTGAGAACCAGGATACGAAGAACAGGAGACTAAACCCAGCAAGGCAGGTCAGCATTTTCCAGCGGATTGAAATCAAGCCGGTCAGTCTTCCCAGGGCAGCGGTGAGCGTAACGAGGCCAATCATCTGAGTGGAAAGCCAGAGTTTCCTTCTGAAGTCTCTGTCCATCTCTGGCGTTTCCTTTGGTTGGCAGTCACTTATTAGCGTAAAAGGCATTCCGTAAAAATAGTCAAACCCGTGGTTTAAAGGGTGATGACAATGGTCGTTGCGGGATTCACAGTTAACACCTTGATGCCACTTCCCTGAAAATACAGATTATTAGAATGTAAAGACATAATATTTAAAAATGGACTTTTCCTCATACAAAACATTTATCAAAAAATGGTTTTTTCCTACTTGTGATAACTTCTTTATCTACACATATATACCAAGTATGTACCGATATAATGGGATATATCTTATAATTGATGAAAGTTAACCTCTACAAATTATAAATTTCCAACAGAGAAAACATACAAAACATACAAAAATGTATGTCCTTCTGTCAAGTATGAAATAAGAGGAAGAAGTCCTTTTGCAAGGGCAGGGCAAAAGAACATTGTTCTGTTGTCCTGTTGTCTCTTTACCTTCAAGGTGCTATGCAGACTTGTTTCTGGAAAGTTTTGAACGGCTTGATATCAGGACTATGGCAACGCTCAGCGACGTGTTGGTGCCAGGCAGGTAAGGGAAGCTATGGATAGTGTAGTCAAGTAACTTGCAGCTCAACAGCGGGTTTGGCAGACAAACCGCCAGATCCAGAAGAACTCAAGCTCAGGAGGTCAGGATTTCTCATGAAGCTGTGCATATGTAAGTAACTTTGCTGGTAATAATATCTCCATATACTGGATGAGAATAAAAGGCCTTGTTTTATAAGTATTTTTGCCATTTATTTGTATTTAATCAAATTTAAAAAGTCAAACCTTTCTTCTTGTAAATTCTGAAGCCTTCAGTACCAAAAGGAACATGTCCTGACCTTTTGCAATACGATTTGTTCTTTATTATGAACATATGTCTACTTTTATGACGAATGGCACATCAAAACCATGCATTTGCTTCCCCTCCAGTCTATTCAAACATGCTGGTTAGGCACTTACACGGAGACATAAAAAGTTGGCTCATTTGGCTTGAACACTGAGGCTTGCGAATATCTGAATCATGCAACCAAAATCTACCTCTCATCAGAGAGACGCAGTTTAATTGCATTTTATCATCTCTGATGTAATGCAGGCCTTGGATACCAGATCCATATATCAAAATGAACTTTTGGAATTTTACTTGAAAACTAATTTGCAACTAATTCTTATTGTGGAGTAAGGAACTGTGTACTTACAGAAGGACATTATCCTAAACAAACAGTTCAGTATGTTACCAATACATATGCTAGCAGCCAGCCCTGAGTAGATTTCAATAGAATTGCTGTGCATGACAATAGAAGCAGAAAAAACTGCTTCAGAGGAAAAAAATTGCTGCTTTTTGCCTATAAATATAAAGAAAGAGTGAAAGTTCTATTCTAGGTAGATTAATTGCTTTCAGCTAAAATGTCTACTCAGTTTACCTCTTGACATATTTAGAGCCAGCTATAAAACAAAACCAGTTTGTAATCAATACACAGATGCATTGGTCATAAATACAGGTGCAGCTAAAGTATCCTTGGACTTCAGATACACACTCCAACACCTAAATCTCCAGCTGAGGTCGATAAAGGCTTCTGACATGCTACAAAAGACTCAAATCTCCAGAAGATAAACCGAGTGTATAATTAAGATAAATTAATCTTTGAGGGCATATGTTATACAACATTGGCTTTCTGACTACAAAGAATCTGCAAAGTGTTTCCCAACAAAAAGTCTCATTATCACGTCAAGCTGCAGGTTATTAATAGGATTTAACTTTGCAATTAAACTTCTTTTGCTCAGAGCAAAACAATTACAAACCTCTCAGGTGAGACTATTTAGTGCTTGATCAGCTGTGGTGATGTGGGTAGATGTTGTACAAGATTTCTTGCTTTGTGACTTGAATGTAAAGTTGTTCTTACAGTGGTTTTTTTTGTGTCACTTACGACCAGTGCTTTCCATCATCCTCTACGGTGTAATTAATCAGAATCTGTCAATCCAGTTAAACTAAGTGATGCTCTTGGTGTCTATAGTGTGATTTTAGCTGAAAAGCCCGCAGGGAAAATGCCAGCCCGTTTCCTAGCTGCTTCTAGGAGGTGTGCAGCACAACCTCCCTGCAGGGCAGGTCCTTTGGCAAAGCCGAGACAAATCTGATTGTTGGGTTAGTGATTACGTGCTGAAACCAGGCTGAAGCTCCTGGCTAATAGACATGGGTTTTTTTAATGAGCTGATTAAACCAACTAAAATAAGATTGCTACAGAACTAACAGGAGAAGGAGATTCAGTACTATAGAACTGAAAATGCTTGGAGGGCTTCGTTTAGTATCGTCCTGTATGGTTGAGATTTATTCTACTGAACACATACAAATCTATTCCTGCAGACACTTCTGTTAGTAAACTCAGTTTATTTGTGCAGCCAATATTTTTATGTGTCAGACACAGATTTTGGATGTTGACATTTAGATGCTCAAATGAGGAAGCGCAAATAGCTGAAAATTCAGCTCAGAAACGTTTGTGTTTTATCAGTTTGTGGAACTATGTGACACATGTAAGATAAATAACTATTTGAAACTGAACCATGACCAAAAGTTACAACTGTATTAAAAAAAAGTCCTGTAAAATATAAAGTAAAATGGAATTCATATTAATGCTGAAGGAGGCAATGTTTTTTGGGCTGTACTGAAATCTTGGTGAACTATAGTGGCATGCTGTAATTAAAGAAAAAATAATTGCATTCTGTTTTTGAAAGGCTAAATCCTGTGATGTTATGAACTGGCTCTAGTGTTTTAAGTAGCAGCTGTTCCCTTTTGTTGTGAATCTGCTCTGAGTCCTGTAAAGCATTGGCATGCATATTTAAACGTCATTCATGTTTTTGTTTTTTATGAAATAGCATTGGAATAATTATCATATACCTGGTAGAATAGTATTCAAGAAATATTAACATATTTTCCATCATATATTTTAACAACCACAGCTGTGCTTGAAAGCAGGTCAACAGTAAAGATTGTTCTATTTATCAGATGCCTGTTCTTTTAAGAGAGATTCTTTTTGGTCAGGATTTCTTTTTACAAGATATTCTTAAATCAGGAAATAAAAATATTACAACTGAGGTATAAGCAGTTGCTAACTAAAACAAATGGTTTGAGTGAGACTTGCAGCTGAAACACATTCTAGGCCATCTTCAGGAGTGTCCCCATACCTATGAGTCCTGTGCTGTAGCCTTGCTGCTGCAGTATTTTGGCAAAAGTGGTTTCGTTTGGAGGAAGCCCTCCTGAGCCGCCATTCCAAAAAATAACTCGATAATTGTTTATAGCATCCATCCCTGAAAAATACAGTAATAAATAATCTTAGTAAGTACAACTGGTAGAGTACTTTTATCAAACGTACTTTCTTGTTTCCTGGTTTCACTGAAGTTATAGTGTTAAACGTTTATCCTAATACTGTTTGTCTGGGGAAATGAATCTAGGACTTTGGACAAGATTAAGAAAGAGTTAAGTCTCTCAGTTATATAATACCTGTTCTTCTTTGTATCTCATACTGAGACATTTTATTTTATTTTATTTTATTTTATTTTATTTTATTTTATTTTATTTTATTTTATTTTATTCGGAATGGCACAGTTGTATAGGAGCTTTTATATGCCACAGTGGCATCCAGGCTGTATGAAGTGCACTTTGAGTGATGGTGAGGTAACTGACTTCTGAAACCCGCAGAGTAGCTATCTAGCGCCGCAATCTTCTCCTCACCTGCAGGTTAACACCCTGTTATTTAGCATTATATACTGGCATAACCCCATCATATGATGTTATGTGAAGTACAATCTGTCTCGGAAGCACCGAACATCTCTGGCCCTGTCGTTATAGTGGGAGAGAGTCTGTACAAGCTCATGTGTGTTTTCAAGCGATCTATCTCAGTGGGAGCTGTCATGATAAAAGTAGGACAACATGGCAGCTTCAAAATGCCTTGGGAATGAAGGCGCTGAAGATCATTTGCAATAGAACAAGCATTAGAGAGGTGCTGTTAGAAACACATAGAGCTATTTGTTTTTCATACCTCTTCATCTCAGGGATGCAGTTTGACAGGATAGTATTTTTTCTTCAAAAACAGAACTGGGAAAAATAATATAGCTGTCAAACTTATTTCATAGAATGGATGAATTCTGACACATAGGTCGCAAAGCTTTCCTGTAAACGGCTCGTTCTGCACCTCGACTGGAGGAAACGGACACACACCTGCATAGATCTACTCTGCTCCCTGCAGGGCTGAGCTCTCTCTGATACCTGATGAGGAGTCACCCATGACAGAAACTAATGTAACTAGTGCTTTAGAAATGTGTTATTAATCTTCATGTTCTGTGTAATGACTTTTTTGAATGTTACAATTCGTACTTACTCCATTCTGGCTGCAAGCTGTGCAACAGAGCACCAAAAAGCAAGCGAAGTTGCGAGCTGGGGGGAAGCACGCTGCTCTGCAGAGCTGGATCTTCTCTGCTTCCCCCCAGGTCAGTTCATTGTACCCCACAAATACAGATGCCACCTCAAAGGTACTAGGCCTAGCTGCTGTGTCTTTGTGTGCCTCAGTGAGGATGACACGTCCGTGGCAACCCTCCTGTTTGCACACCCTCTTTTCTTTTGTGCCCATTGTATGACATTTTTCCCTTCAGCACTAACGCAGTGTTTAAAGGCTGCTTGGTTTTGCAAGGCAAACCTGATCGGAGGGGATATCTGCCAGTGAGGAAAGCTGCTCTGCTGGGGGTGCAAAGTGGAGCGGCAGCGATATGTTGGGTCAGCTTCACTCCTTCCTTTGCCAGGTGATCAATGTTCGGGGTCCTAAAAATGCAACCAACACTGTCAGATATTATTCAGAGAGTCTTCAAGGTAATGGGAGTGAGGAATAATATACTTATCTTTATTTTGGGAAGTTTCTTCTATTTGAAGATGGCCAGGAAATATTTAATTTTTTTATTTTATTTTCATTTTCTCAGGTGAGAGGGAAACTTTTTTTTTCTTTCTTCATTAACGAGCACTGCCTGGATAAATTTCAAACCAATCATTCCTTCTTGTTTCCCAAGTCCTGTGAGGGGCCTTGCAGAAATGTACCCCACTGCTTTTGAAAAGAAAACTCACGCCTTGGGGATGATGCTATGCTGAAGAGGAGGCCTGGCCATGCAGAGCCCCATCAGCTACCTATGGTCATCGGCCACCTGTCAGAAACTTGCCAGCTGGTGCCAATCAGGGTGAGATTCCGAGAACTTTGGTGGATGAGGGGAGTGATTTCACCAAATGTGGTTTTGTTCAAAGAAGTGGCAATCTGGTAGGAAGCCAGCAGGCAATACCGCGGCATGATTTTCAAAAAGAAGGCAAGTTCTATGATCTTTGGGTCTGGAAAGAGAAGTATTTCCCAGTAACATAGCTCGTTGCAGTGATTTATACTGTACTTTGATGTGAGATGGGGAAAGAATGGCAAAATAGAGTTAAATGAGGTAATGAGGCCTGATACATGGAAAGATGGGACAACGTTTCTATCTTTGGGTATGTGCAAGAGCTTAGCTGTTTCTCATTGTCGGGCAATTAAGGAACACACAAGAACAGCTGCCGTATTCTCACAGGACAGCAGCTCCAGCGAGCAGGGCTGGCCCTGGGAATGCCCTCTAGGCTGTCAGATAATCCTGGTAGTGCTTTACATTTACCATTACTGGCACCGATAGGAAATCCTCCCATTCCTCCAGGAAATGAACTTGAAGACAGCTCAAACAGCGGATGATGGGCAGAGGATTGCAGTCTTACCTTAAACAGCACACCGGCTCTGTTCACTGGTATGCTCCTTACCTGATAGTATCATTCCCATAGCAACCTACGTCCCCTATGCCGAGATCATCCGCCATCAATAGCACAATGTTTGGCTGTGTGATGATGGAAAGCTGTGTAAGTGGTGGCTGCAGAAGCAGACCAAAAATCAGGGGTGTGACGCGGGATGTCCTGAAACACAGAAGAAGGAAAGAAGCCAATGACCTGGACATTCATCGCTCCCACTGCGCGTGCCTGAGGACCCTCCTGCGTGAGCTGGGCTGCAGACCAGACCGCGCTCTGCCCAGACGTAGAGGGTGTATTAAATTTTGATCATTGTCCCAAACAGATGTTATGAAAAGGAAAATGTCAGGACCGTAACTTTAAAATCTCCTTTTCTGATTGTTTCCAGACTTCCTATGAGCACTGTCACTTGGGAATTTACATGTGGCAGAGGGCATATAGGTGATTTTGCTTTAGCGGCTTGGCATGTTTTTTAGAAGGTGGTCTGGGAAACTGAGAATGAGATCAACTTGCTCTGATATCCTTCTCGCCCAGACTGGGACCTTTGTGTTGTGAAAAAAGTTAAGAATAAGAAAAATAAACAAACAAAAAAATCACATTGAGAGTATACTTTATAGATAAACAACGCTACTCTTTTATAACACAGTATTATGTCATTACTAAACTTTGTTCACTTTAGAGCTAAGTATGATATAACAATATCCCATGAACTTTTTTCTTACCAGTAAGATGTTAGTTGCCGAATCATTTCTGCATTTGGAATGTTCAGATCCTGCAAAACCAAGAAAGAGCCTTGTCATATTTGCACCTTCCTCAAAGTCACTGCAATAAAAATAGTTAAAAAACTTAATCAAAGCCTATCAAAATTCTCTGTTTTATTTACTTCAGTGCACCTCAGATCAGACTGTAAATGAAGAGGAGTACAGGCATTAATGTTATTTTTATTGCAAGTGCTTCTTCACTTCTTAGAGGAATTTTTCTTTTTGTGTAGAGAAGTTTATCTTAAAATAGCAAAATAATTCTCTTTTGTTGCACGACTCAGCTGTATGAAAAATACTTACTGTTCAGACAGGAAGAGAAGAGCTTTTTAAAATCCAGTCCTCAATACAACTTATTTTTCTGGAATCACAGAGACAGTAGCAGCCTGCTGCTTCTTCACATATGGTGCCAATTTTCCTTTCAGGCTTGTAGGAGATATCTTTAGTTGTAGAAGTTCTAGTCATCCTCTTCCAACAATGACATTTTCTTAGAAGACACTGAATTTGTGGCCTCTTGTTGTTTGACTCTGAGCTGAGCCTTTTCCTTCTTTGTATGTGTCAGATTTCGGGGTGTGATGCTCTTTCCCTGCCTCTGCACAGCTTTCTGCAAAGGTTCCTCTGGCCCTTTTTCTTCCACTGCCTGTGAAAGAGGAAAACAGAGACACTGTTTAAAGGCTTTGAAGTAAGGACCAAATGACCTTGGTTCAAAGGCTTTAAAATAGACTCTTTTCAAATTTATCCCATGTCTGTTGAACTATCCGAAGCATCGCCATTTTATAAATTTTGTTGCTTTCACATCTTGTTTTCCAGAAATGATAATATTTAGCAGCTTAGTTAATACCTGTAGTTCTTGCATTTTATTCATCAACACTGCAAGCCTCAATGGGAAAGTTGAAATGTCTGTGCTTAGAAAACTGGCAGCCAAATAGCCCTAAACGCTTATTTACAAGCACCAATGCTGATGCAGCATCGCTATCTACAGACACTGGGTGGCCTGCATTTGGATT
Source organism: Sagittarius serpentarius (assembly GCA_034782735.1). Classification (NCBI taxonomy): domain Eukaryota; kingdom Metazoa; phylum Chordata; class Aves; order Accipitriformes; family Sagittariidae; genus Sagittarius; species Sagittarius serpentarius. The sequence goes on from JAVKLA010000057.1 coordinate 12,321,984, forward strand.
TGTGCCTTTGCTGCATCCTAAGTAGGTACAGAAAAGATACTGGCGGACACCTCAGCCATCTTTTACATGCACATACTGTGTGCCTCCAAATCAGCCGAAACAAAAGGGAGTTGGAATTACTCAGATTTGATAGTATAATTGGTTGTCACTAACTGCCTGGACTTCACAACAGAGATACACTGATTCAAAGCACGGCCTGGAGCTCAAGACTGAGCTTCCTCAGAAGCTGCCTGTCAAATAGCAGGTAATACACAGAAAACAGTTACTGCGCTGGCTGATACTATCCCTGTCAAGCCATGTCCGTAGGGAAAGGTGATGGGAGTCCGGTCGGAGAACCTTCAGCAGCTCTGGTGGGAGCAAGAGGGACAGTGAAAGCAGCTTGCCCTGTTCCTCCCCTTTCTGAGAAGTCGGGGGGGGGGACCCCCCGTCCCCCCACAGCAGCGCAGCTCCCTGCTTGGCCCTTGGCAGCTGGGGCAGCGGTAACCGTCCGCCCGACTCGGCCAGAAGTATTTCGGAGGATGCCTTTTTGGTGACCTCCTCGGGACCACTTTTGCCAAAGTGGCACTTAGGCCATGCTGCAAGCAAACAGTCCCCTTTGCTATCTGAATTGAACTGGGTTTAAAGCAAAACTCTTTCCTCCCTCTCCCGTTAGTCAGTCCTCCCAAAGTAATTTAGATTGTATCCTTTTCTTCATCCATTTTAATAATCCAGGCAGATATAGGTTGCATACCTTTAATATTTTACTGTTTTCCTTTACTGCTAGAATAGTTTTGATCTGACTTTACTTTTCTATCAAAATACTTACAAGATACTGAAATCCCAATTCAAGCCAGTTTGCGTAAGAGAAAATATTCATATTTTTAGATGCACTCAGATGATACACTTTTCACAAGAACAGTACCCATTTGTGGCATCGGTTTGGCACCTCTCAGTGAAAGGTCTCACTGGTAATTCCATTCAATTTGGTACTGTTCAGTCGGTGAAAATGTCTTTTAAAAATTCCCATTTTGTAGACTTATATAGATAAAATAAAAGCCAGACTCATGATAACATGTTGCCTGCAGCTCTCACTTTATACACAGGCTTGTATGAGAATGAAGTTGTAAAGGGAAATGCCTTTTAAAAACTTCCTCGAGATATTTTTATCTACAGAAGCAGAAAAACACCTTTCCATATGCCCATTAAAATTTTCCTGTGCATTTCCCAATGTAGTAAGGGAGGAATACGGTACCTGGTCAAGTTATGCTCAAAGCAGGCAGCTGACAGACTGGAGCGTGAGCTTATTTTCAGTTGACTTAAAACCATTCCAAATTTCTCAGCGCAGTGACTGCTGCTACAGCACAGCGTCTGACATCTGTTTCTGAAGGCAGTCCTTAAATCTGCCCGAGCTGCTCATGCGCGCTTCGCCACGGGAAAGCTGTCTTATGCCAGAGCCTGCAAGCGGCTGGGTGGTCGCGCTTACCCTCGAGTCCCTTAAGCTGCACGTCCCGCTGCCGTTTGCACAATGGTGACATTCATACAAGGCGTGAGGGCTGGGCTGGGGAACACCACAGATGTAGCTAAAATGCTTTCTGCCCAGCCACCGGTTTCTCAAGGGAAAGGAAGGACCTCCTTCAAGGCCGAGACACTCCCGTGAAAGGCAGAATAAATGACAGCTCCCCACAAACCTCTCCTCGTTTCCGCCAAGGAACACAGAAAATCGCTGTACTTCCGAAGCAGCAATTCTTTGTCTGTAGAAATAGAAACTGAGGGGATATCTTCGCTTTACGGCAGCCCCGAGTGCCTGCAGCGATGACAAGGTCATCTCTGCACACACAGTCAGAAACAGTTTTAGGGTGTGGGGAGGAAATGCCGGCAACAGGCCTGAATTTGCTTTTTCAGAAAATGAGTCATTCGGCTTCGCTTCTGAGTGCTGCCTGTTTTCTAGTCATCGCTCAAAGGGATGAACTAAGGTTACATGCTGGCTAATGCTTGTTTTCTTGATTTTTTTTTGTTTGAGTCCTGTTGTACGGAGTGTTTTGGGGCAGCACGAGATACTATCAAACAGCAATCTTGCTTTACTGGCAGAGAATTTCCTGTGTTTTCCTACGTTAAAAGAGAAGGGAGACGTCGTTAGGAGTTGGTGGTTCATCGCGCATTGCAGTGCTCAGGTTGGTTTGCTAGCGGAGCACCTCTGAGGCAGGTTACAGCACCATAGGTGATCCCTCCCCTGCTCTCTCCCACCCCAACTTTTCCGTGCCGCGGTGGTTACAGCCAACACACACAGGAGAAGGGATGTGTCTGGATTTCCTCCTCCCATTGCCTGCTGCCTTATCCCCACCCATGTTACGGCATCTCAGTCTGTGCCTTTCCAGTTCCCATTCCCCTTCACTGTGCCTTTAGCCCTTCAGGATTCGTCAATGTATATAGGATGTCTTGTCTGATGCCCTCTGCTGCTGTATATTTTCTAAAAAGGAAGCACCTTCTGAGTTGCTGGGTTTTTCTGACCAGATTGCAATCAGTCCCAGCCGGGCCCTGCTGGCTGGGAGAGTCCCTCTTGCAGCTGGGCTCTCCTCCACAGCTTTCCTATTCTCCTTGTGTTCTTCCAGGACTTCTTGCAAATCCTATAGTATTTGTAATGGAGAACCACAAACTATAGCTGCTCTGTTATTTACTAAATTTAGAGTATAGCAGAAAATTGAATGGATGTCCGCAGTTACACAGCAGGAACACGTCTTCGTTGTTTCGTACATAGCCACCTTCTAACGCAGCGAGAGCTAGACTGGGTCACTGCTGCAAGTAACGCTCACCGAAACCTGGCTGCTGGGACCTCCCGCCTGGGCAAAGCTACGGTGTAAAGAAGATAAAGGAGGGAGGGTAGTGCTTGTGGTCTAAAGACTTCCCTCTCACAGTGACACTTGTGCTTATTTTGGCATTTGATCTTTGAAGGAGGGAAAGGTGAATGCCTTCTCACTGGTGCCACTTAAAGACGGCGTTTTTAAAAGGTCTAGGCAAAGCTAATTCTGTTCCCACCCACTGCACTAGCCATCTCTACCTGTTTGTCTGTGGGGAAATCTTTAGGAAGTCTGTATTTGTTCAGAATGCGGAATGAATGCAGAATTTTGCAGAAGCCTTGCATACTCTTGTCTTTTACCCTCATTTTCTTTAAACTGAGTACTGGAGGAAGTAGCACTCACTGACCCTATTAAAGTACTTCAACATGTATGAGTTGAAGGCCCAAGTTAGTAGCGGTTTGATACTAGGATATGACGATTAAGAGGCTCCCTCTAGCGACTAAATTATTTTTGCATTTTTGTTACGTTTCAGGGAACATTTGACTCACACTCTACCTTTCTGAAAATCATTGCGCAAGGATGTAAAATGGTGTTATTTCTTTGAATTCTGCTTTACACAAAGTCTTCAAGGCCTGAATGCCCAGGAGCAGTTGCAGAGCCTTACCTGTTGTCCTGGAGTGTGTAAACCAGGTTTGCGACACCAGGAAGGAACCTGGTTGGTGCACTCCGGGACCGCTCTGCAACATTAGCCAAGGTGCAGAAAGCGAGGGCGAGTGGGAGAGTCGCTTCAAAAGTGCACTCCTGGTATGGGGTAAAGCAGCAATTCAGATGACCCAGTTTGTGCCTAAAGCTCAACTTAGAAGGCTGCTGCTCAGAAGTCTCAGAGAACGATTCAGATTACTTACCCACCATCTAACCTCTCAAGGAAATCTAAAAATCGGCGTGTGTTTCCATCTTTGAAAAACAATTTGCTGTGCTGTCTAAGCATAACAGCCTCCTTTGGCCAGTATAAATAGCAGGGGCCAGGAAGCTGCATGTAGGCGTGATCTAACTCTTCAGCAGGGTGGGATGGGAACTTAGCTAAAAAATTGAAACCTTTTTTTCTGGCTCTTTGTCCCATGATTTTTGGTGGATTTTTTTTTTTTTTTAATTAAAAGCCGTGAATAAGGTATATAAAGAACATTTACAACAGGAACCATGGCTCTGGATTTCCCTTTCAGGAATCCCACCTTTTTCAAGAGAGATGGATGTTAGCTCTCTTCAGCATAGCTTATAGCTTTTTATAAGGTAGTTAAAGGCAAAAAGGGCCATGACCACTCTGTCCAGCCCAGGAAAAACTGCTGTACGTGATCTTCAATGGAGAAGAAATAGTCTTCTCCTTCTTGTGCTTGCCTGCACAAGATGGTGCTCTGATTCAGACTCCCCAGACTCTTCTGCCCTTGGCGCTGCACTTTTTTTGTCACAGGTTTACAGCCGCTTTTTTTATTTTATTTGTTGTTGGCTTCTTCCCACTCGGGAGCGCACAGCCCTTGTGCTGTCCCACAGAGGCGGCCACTTCTCTGTGTGCCACTCTAGAGGGGCACCCGCCTCCTCGAAGCACCGCGTCACCGCGCCGGACCACGCAGGCCACGTATGCGCCCGTGGCAGTCTGCACGGGTACCGCTTTTCAGGAATAGTCACATGTAAGTTACATGCTTAATAACAGGCAGGGGGGCTCTTGTCCTCTCTTCCTTCTACTGCAGTGAGGGCAGTAGAATAGTAATGAAGGCAGTAGTAGTAATGTGTGTGAATACATACGTACATACCAGAATTTATAGAGCTTATTTCAAATATTTCTGGTTTTTTTCTCATGGGAAAGAAAAGCAAAATAGATTTAGCACAGTTTTTAGGCAGTTAAGGCTGTTAGACTAAAATTTACACTGAAAATATTAAAAACCAAACCAAGAGTGTTTCACAAGTAGTAAGATCAATACAGAGTGGAGAGATCTGAAAAAAAAAGCCCATGGATTTTTTCTGACAAGCTATAAAATACACAAACCAGATTTTTATTTTGATAGCTGGTGGCAGCAAGGCACATATCTGGCGTGTTCTTAAAAGCCCTGCCCTTTAAAACCGCTTCAATCTGTAAGAGGCTTGGATAAAGCACAATAGTACATGAGGATCTGAAGGTATTACCTGATCCCGTGTTCTGCTGCTTTATGAATTTTCCAGCACTGCAGCTGTTCTTGCAGGTACCAAGAGCTATAGTCTCAGTGGGGTGCTATTCCAACTGCAGGGGATGGTTAAAAATCTACAGTATTTCATTTCAGACTGTTTTCTGATGCTGAGACTAAATACATTCACACAGGCAGAGACTATCTAGAAAAATTGCTAGGAAAATTTTGCAAAAATATTTTTACTAGCATGATAATTTATAAGATAACATAGTGAAAAACCACAAGCCACCAGTGTCACTAAATAAACACTAGATAAGGCACTCATAGGGTGTCACAGATTTTCAGTGTTTTTATAAACTTGAGTAGTATGAAGTCAGGCATGCCTTTGTGCTAATATAATTTAGAAAAGATTTTCAGAATGAAGTATAGGATGCTCACTAATTAGCAATTAATAATAATGATATTAATAACTGGACATTATATAAAATTCTAGTAAAATAAACAGCCTAACAACTTTGAGTATTTCATATTCACGTTAATTTTTCTGTCTACAGGAAAGTGATCATTTAAACCCACGATAGAGGAAATCTGTAATTCAGCATCCACAGACGTATGGAATCTTAAAAGGTAAAAGGTCTTGAGACTCCTTAAAAAGCTGGGAGCCATACCATAGAGCAAGCGTTGCATACAGATTGCATATGACTTGCAGGGGACAGAACACTCCTCACGTTTGTCTGCGAACAGACCCAATGGCAAAGTCAAAAAGAAACCCTGGAGTACGTTTTGGTAATGGTTACTGTTGTAGATTGGTAGACATGTTGGACCTTGTTACTACCGTTCACAAGTGAGCTTAAAACCATCTTCAGTATTTTTCTGGCAACTGCCACAAGCTGTAGTTTTTGAGTTTAGGATTTCAAAAACCGTGACACATTTTGATTTCCTTTTAAATAGTATTTTTGTATTACAATCTTGCAGAACAGCACTTGTCTTTCAGAACTAAGGATCGACTTCAGGGTAGTTCCTCTTGCCTATTTAAAATCACAAGTCACCTTAATTGTCCAATGCAATTACAACAGTTGAGCACCTGAATGGCTCCAGCACTGCAGATATTGCAGATCATCACAGGGATATTGCTTGCACTTTCAGGGAATGCAACTTTGCTCTGGAAATCAATGGTGGGAACATTCCTAATGAAGCCACAAAGAAAAAGCTTTGCTGGGATGATCTACATAGAACAAAAACATGGATTAGGAGGCCTGAAATGTTTTTATATCAATGGCATTCTTAAGCCAAGGTTGTACTACAGACTTTTGCTAGCATAGCTACGGTGGTCAGGGGTGTGAAATGCATTTTTGCGAGTGTATTGTGGGAAAGAAATGGCTAAAACAAACTAAAATGCTAGAAGTGATTTTTTTTGGTACGAAATGCATCTTCAGCAGAACTGATTGGCTGACACAATATTCCACCTTGCCATTTAAGCGCCCTAAAAATGGATGTGGTCTCATGCTTTTCACTCGTGAATGTGCTGTGTCTTCTTCCAACATCTCACTTCAATAACTCTAGGTTTGTGGGGAGGTGAGTAGACAAACTCAAACCTTGGGATTTTTGCTTGTACCTTACATGCTGTGATCTGGAATCCAAATATTCTAGCATCTGTAGCCTTATAAAAATGCTGAGTACTATATTTCACTCTCTCTATGCCAATTACCTATCAGTTTCTGAAGTTATAGATTTAATTCCTTTTCTCTCATGTGTACATTTTATTTTAATATGTCTGATTTTCCTACCCATTCCCTCCCTCTTGGCTTTTGTGGTTTGTAATTAAGTACTATGACCCCCCCTTTTTATGGGCCAGTGAATTAAATTCTACTGCTAGCGTAGCTTGGGGAAGGTCACCACTACAGAGTACACCCACAGATGTAATCAGAAATTTTTATCTTTTGCTCCTTCTATATATATCTATTGAGTCATTAAGAAATGTCTTTGAAATTGTCAATTCTCTTTGTTTTTCTTGTTACAGAAGTTTATGTAGTGACTTTACAGCCGGCATTGTATTAAGCAGATTTTCAGAAGCAGAACTAGAATTCCCTACTTTCATTTTTAAAATGAACACGTCTCTATTGTCTAACTTGGCAAATTACTCCTACAGAAAACAAGTAAAATTTCCTTGTATTTTACATGCCACATATTTACTAACTATAGCACTCTTAAAAGTCTTTTTATTTTTAGTTTTATCCTGGAATTTACCAGCTTGGGTTTACCAATGAAGCCGATCAGATTTCCCACAAACTGCAGACTTCCTTCCTTCCCATATTGTGTTACAGGCACTGGCCAGTTTCAAAATATTAAACAAACCAAGAGTTTCCCCTGTAGTTTTATAACTTAACTGGTCTCCAACCATAAGTACTCAGCAATACCAGGTACTTTATTTCTGTTATGCTGCCAAAGTCAACGTTTGTCTCTAGGGGCTCTCCTAGCTTTTGATCATCAGCAATATGGGCTACATCCACGTCCAGGTTTACCAAGGACGCAGAGAGGCTCCAGGCTCTTCATTCATTCCCACATTTCTTTCCCCTGCAAACCCTTTCCCCACCTCCACAGCCCCACAGCACACCCTGACCCAAGCCCCCTTGTTTCAGCGTCTTTACTAACCCTAAATGCTCACTTCACTGCAGAAGACCTGGAGATTCATGCGCTCCCTGAGCGGAGTCTTGACTTTTCTCCAGCTCTCAATTCCTACACCCCCCCGCCCCCACCCCGCCGTGTGGGGACACCTTAGGTGTTTCAGAGAGCCTGGGCTGCCCACTAAGCTGCTGCCCCGGTGTTCGCTAAAATGTCTGGGACCTGACCCCTCTATGTCTCCGCACGCGGGCTGCTGTCTCTGCCAGGACTGGGGCTGCACTACACCTCTTTTCTCTCTTTGCCTTCATCCATTCTCTTCTAGTCTGGTTAAGAAGGAAGAGAATTGTGCTGGGGTTTGAAGATCAGCTTCTTTTAGACAGACATAAAAATACTGAAAATGTCACGCTAGCTGACTCAGCTCTGACGCCTGCAGTTCCCCATGTCGTTTCTGGAGACCGCCCAGAAGGCTGCCCTCTTTGTTGAAAGCAGAGAGGGGATTTTGAATGACACAACTATTCACATCTGTGCTTTGCAGACTCTGCATTAGGGAGATTACATCTTAGCAACTCTACATTGATTTACATTTCTTATGCACTTATGAGAGTGAATTATTTTTTGTATATATTTCATTATGGTACATATGTGTATGCATAGTATGTGTACTATCTATCTATCTGTCTGTCTATCTACCTACCTACCTATGCATGCAAGGCAATGAAAAGCAGAATATTAGCAGTGAAAACAGGTCCAGATGCAGTAATTAGAAGAATACTTGTTATGCTACAGAACTAACTAGTTTGTTAATAGGTTCGGAAAATGTATCTGAAGAAATGCTAATTACCATAGCCAAACAATTTCCCGTACTGAAGAGAAGATTATATGAACGGTGTTTGCTATTACTTTTACATGCAAGTTTCAGGAATTCATTAATGTAGCAACTGTGATCCAAAGTGTATTGACAGCTTTCACATGCTCAGACCAATAAGGAAGTTTTATTATTCATTATATAGGCTCTGATATTAACAATCAGCTAAATTTTATTGTATTTACTGCAACATACTATACTCTAAAGCAGAAATTATCTAAAAGGGGAACAACTGAGGAAGGGGAAATAAGGGAGAAGTAGTTAAGATAAAGTTATTTGTATGCTCCTCTACATTTAAGTATTTTAACACATTTTGGGCATACAGCATGTGCACGGCAGTTATTTCAGTTATCCCAGCTACTTGTTGACTTGATTTAGCCAGAAAGTCAGGTAGGGATTTAAATTATGCAAAATATAGAATAAATCCAACTAGAATATACCCAGCACATCACAACTAATACTGTTTAGTCTGATGAAGGGACAAAAGCCTTGTACATGATCTTCAGGAAAACAAGCTTTTTAACATAAAAATCAAGTTTGCATTTTTCCATGCATTGGGATGAACTATAACATACGCTCAAACGATGTGGTTAGAAGCCACATGCCTTGTGTAAACCTTAACTTTTTCTGCCTCTGCTAACAACGTTGCATACGCATTACACTTTCCACCCGAGATTCTTAGTTAAAATACTCTACAAAACAAGTAACAAGCAGTTATTTGAGTCATGCCCCATTTTCTATTACTAATGCACACTCTCTCTCGCTGTAGCCCTCATTCCAGGCTGGGCTTGTTAACGGGGACACCTAGGTACCTGGGGAATCCTATTACATTTTGGTGTCTTAAGTGCTTTGGTATCCTATTTCAACATAAAAAAAATCATTTTATCTTTCATTAAGAGCTTCCAAACGCTTAAATGTCTTCTGGCTAAAATCTTGGTGATGTTTTTAAAACTTACTGCTTTCCGGGAGTTTGTTTTCACCACTAGAGGGTAGAGAAATACAGCATTGGCCGGCAGGTAAAAATGCCCTCAGCTACAAGGAAACTAACTCTGCTTCGCTGCTTTTAGGATCCAGAGGCTCCTCTATCGTTCTTTCCAACGAGGAGTAGAGTTAACAGAATACAGCTCCCAGGCAAGAGGTGAATCCAAACCAGATAGTTCCCTGGATTGCTTGCAAACAACCTTCTGCCAATGTATTTGAATACGAAGGTTCACTTCAACCTGAGTTGCGACACTGGGCCCGGGTGTTCTCTAAGGCTGGAAAGCTGAAGCCTAGCTATGCATTAGGTAGCCTAAACTACTTACTAAAGTGCACAGGTGCTTAAGCCTACTTCCGTAGGCGTGGTGGTATCTTTGATGAGTACTTGTCCTCTGTACCTCCGCTTTGCAATCCAAATCTCTGTGATCGTGATAGCCATTTTTTTCTGATGTGTTTTAAAATCCTCTGAGAGAATTTATCTGTATACAAGAATGCAGCATCTGGGAATAGACAGGTTTTTAAAATACAATTAGGCTGGTTTCTAACCACCTGGTGATATAATTAAAATATGGTATGTGGAGTAGTATGTCACTGCAGCTTCTCAAGGTTAAACTCAGCTTCTTGGTTAAACTTATCTGAAGGTTTTTGCACTGTCACTAAAGCATCTGTAAGTTACAAACGGGACAATTAAATTCTAAGACAACTCCTTTTGTACGTATACAGCAGAAACAAAATGCACAAAATGGAGGACAGTTACGTACATCCTTTGCCACTCAGAAGTTCTTTCTAACACAATACAATAAAATTTGTCCTTTACTGAAAACAACTGCAGGTCAAAAAATTTTGTTGCAGACAGCTCAGATACTTTCTAATGGATTCCTTTTTAGAGACATACATGGTGTGCAGGGCTTTGGGTGGCAGCCCTGGACTCAGGGTTTGTTCTGTATGAATGTCTTCTAATTTCAGTCTATATATGTTTCTGTTCATTCATCACTCTGAAGGGTACTAGTTCTGATGTACTGGGTATATTATAATTTGAGTTATTATCTATTTTGCAGAATTAAAATCCCCACCTGACATTCTAGCTAAATTAATTCACTTTCTTAAAGCAGTCTGAAATGCCATACTGTTTGCAAAAGAAAGACTTTAGTTGTTCCATGGGCTTTGTTTTACATTTCTCAGTGACACCGCTTGCAGCTGCCTGGTGCTCGGACACTTGTCATCATCACTGGGGTTCTGCAGCACTGCGCTCCTCCTTGACAGAATTTGTAGTAGGATCTCTGGTAGTGCTCTGCAGGGGATTTAGGGACTCCAGAGGAGCTCAACCTGTCTCAGATATAAGAAGCTACTCTAAAAATGAAGAGTAGATACCATTGATTAGGCTGTCAAGAGAAATTTATTAGCTCTCAGCAAGACAGAATAACTGGAGAGATTTTTTCTTTTCTGTTTTCTCTCATTAATTTGTTTTCTTCTGCGGAGTAAAACCCTGCTCAGAAAATAACATTTTCCTCTTCTAACAAGTCATTGACTGCTACCTGACTCCTTAGGTATGAAATGTTAGAAGCCAGTGAATCCTGTATTAGAAGCACCCCTATAATTAAAAGATAGGACACCCCCCCCCCCAAATTATACGTAAGGTAAAAGAGAATCAGAAGATAAATACAACTTTTCACAAAGCTGAATTTTTATATATTCAGAACAGGTTTTGACTTCCTTAGAGTTTGCTAAAAGCATTAGATGAAAAAACCCACTTTATTTGAAAAACATCTGCTGTAAAGAATTCCTGCTTGAAAGAGTCACCTTTCATTGCCTGCTGCCATACACATCAACAACTTCGCGTCAGCTCCGGCTGAGGCAGAGAAAAACAAAGTGGGAACAGGCGCAGGCCCCGTGTGAATGAATGGCCTGAACCCTGGTTGTTCCCCACTTCTTGGCACAGACCGTCTGATAAGAGCGGGAGAGGGAAGTCTAAGAGCCCACACCTCTGTGTGCGGAGCACTACCTATAGCCAGAGCACCACCTACAGACCTAGCACCCCCTATAGCTGGAGTACCACCCATAGTCCTAGCACTTACAGCCCTGGCTCTAGGTGCTCTGAAGAAAGGGTGACTTTAACCTACCGCAGCTGTGGGGAAAGGTTTATTCCCACCTACTGGGTCCAGTCAGCTGCACTGACACCGGTCCTGGTCCTGAAGCAGAGCCAGAGGAAAGCGGTCGCTCCGTGCCGGCTGTGTTAATGCTGCTGAAAATGAAGCAAAGGAGTGTGACACGGTCCATTTGGGAAGGGAGGCAAGAGTCTTTTTGGCTTCCTTGCCATCTGAGCCTGTGAATAAGGAGATGGACGCAGGGAAAGCTGAGGATTTGCTCTGTGCTGTGCATGTTGAGGGGGGGTGTTCACTGCAGGCACCATTTGAGTGACTGGCATCCAGCTCAGAGAGCGCATATTAGTCTTTGCTTCAATTACTGTTTCCTCATTACTGGTATGTTCTTGGCTTCGTTCTTCTTGTGGGCTTAGGCCTCTAGAAGACACATCCTCTAATTCTCTGTGCTGCAGCTGGTGAGCTGATTGATCCCTGTGAGTTGTGGGTGGCGGTAGCAGGGGAAGTGCCCTTTTCTGACCACACGCAGAAACTGTGAGAGATGTTGGAGGACTGACAGATCTCAAGCATGGCTCATCTATGACATTTTTACAAAGTGGGCAGCTTAGTTATTACCCAAACTGGATGAGATAATTATGCAGAAACATCATTCCTTCTGTCTGTCTGGAACTGAATGCTGCATTGACTACATATTTGAATAGGTGGCCAAGGAAACCTTTAGCCTAATGCCATGGTTTTAAAATAAATACTGATAATACCAGGGAAGTTTCAAAAAAGTAGGAGAGTGGTGATGTGGTGGTGATGTTTAAAATGCACAGGAAGATTGACCTAAGCAGACCTAGGCTAGCTACACTAACATTGCCTGTCAAACAAACCTGGTGTTTTCCTTTGCAATTACTAGCTTGGGAGGTGATGGTAATTGCAGGATTGCAGTCTACCTACGGCTTTGCAAGCCTTTATATAACGTAGAATGAATTCTAATTAAAAAAGTAAGTACTTCACAATACCAGCGAAGCATATATTAAATGGGTTAAGAACAGATTAACTGGCATATTATGAATAAGGCAGTCATTGGTGAGGAAATGTTATGCTAAGACTTGTGTTTATAAAGATCTGCCTTAGATCTAGCACAATCGACATTATCCATGTGACTTGGAGCAAAAAATTACTGCTGAACAGATTTGCTCCAAGGACTGAAGACGACTAAGTAATTGTCAAGACATGACAGTCCTACATTGGAATTTGGATTGCTTGATAAGCTGGGTCCTTTCGACAAAGGCAGGGCATTCACACGCCAGACTGCGAAAGGCAAGCTATCAAGTAGGGAGCATATCCTGGAAAGAGTGGCTGTGAAAAAGGGCTAGTGATAGTGTCCTTTTAACTCAGCATGCATTGCCAGAATGATAGTATAGAGGAAGGATTACGTGATGAGTTTAGACACACAAAGAAGTAGCAGAGTGCTAGAAAGCTGTTTTTCTGATACCAGTTTCTCAAAAGTGCTTTTGAAATTATGGAAGATGTACAGAAAAATAATTTTAGGATCATATAACACAATTTACAGTGGGAAGCTTAAAAAGACTTGATTAAAGAACATACCAAGAGGTGATTCCTCACGAATATGCAAGTTTCTTGGGGCAGGGCGGTGGCTAATGAATACCCAAGTCACTAATATATTAACAAATATAAAGACTTAACAAATACCAGTGGCTGGCAGCAGAATCTGAATCCTGCAAACAGGCAATAAGCCACCATTTTTGATCTCAGGTTGGAACAAACTATTGAAGAAGGCATAGACGTCTCTCTTAGCATGTTCAGCTCAAGCTTGGATGCCGTTCTGGAAAAAAAGTTTTAGCCAAATAGATTATTGGGCTTAATGCAGAAATAAGTGGATGAAATGTAAGGTCTTTTGGTATCTTGCAGGTCAGATTAGATGATGTAATGGTCCCTATTGACATACAACTCTTTGAGTCTCTGAAAAGGCTGTTACCCAACATGTTCTAGCAGTTCAGTGTAGACAAGACAGTCTAGACTGAAGCACACACCAGGAACCAGTGCTTTTAAGCAGTTTTGCAGGATTCCTTTTCATTATAAAATAAAACCCACGGGTTCATTACAGGAGAAAAGCCAAACTGGCCCTAAAGAAGGAATGACCTTCTTGGACCATTTGTTCTTGGCAGGCTTATAGTAATGCCTAAATAACAAGTAAGGTGTTGTCTAGTCAGGGAGCAATTGAAAGCTACTGCTACTTTTCTGAAATACTTTTCATTTTGTTCTTCCAACTTACTGTACTTCTTTCAGTCCAGTCAATTGTGGCTTGTTCCTGTGCATATGAGAAAACAATTATGCCATACTTCTCATGCCAATACAAAATGTTCACTATTAAAACAGTGTATATTTTGTTCTCCATTCATAAAATCTACCCCTTCCCCATGATTGATTCTGCAGATTAGTACAAATATCTGCAGTTCTGGTTTCAAACAAATTTCTCATTTCTTTCTTGCTCTCTGTTTTATATTAATATATAACTTTTAATAATCTAGTGTAGAAAAATCATAGTGAATCTTTTCTTTCAAGTGGCTCTATAACTGTGCATGTGTGATTTTATGTGAACTATAAATCCTGTTACATTAGTTATCTTTTTTTAAATTATTTTGGCCATAGATTTAAGGGGCCGCTCCAGAACAGGATATACTGACTTTATAAAGAGCACTTCTTCCCTAGGTTTTATAAGATGCAGTCAGCACTGCTGAATACCTAAATGCTGAGGGCCTAGGACTTTCTTAATGAGATCTTTTTGTGGAATGCAATTTTTTTCAGGGGTTATAAGTCTAAATCCTCCATTTATTTTCAATGTAAGTACTAGACTTGTGTGTGTAAATAGAGGAATTGACATAACCTTTCTGCCTTTCAACCATCTGCAGATATAAAATGCAAGCACAGTTACAGCTTTATGTATTGTGCTGGTGTAAAGACATTGTACAAAGGGACTCCATATTTCTTATGCTAATCCAGTTCTTATACTAATCCATATTTGCCCAGATTTTGCGACTTTACTTAGGAATCTAACTTTCTGTGGATGAAACAATACCTTGGCTTTCCTCCTGGCTCTAACTCCTCTAACCAGCGTTAGAGTGCAAGTTTCATGGCAGTATATTCTTTAGGTAAATCTGAGATCACAAACAGAAACGTAGACTGATGCCAGGGAGCTATTACGGTCCATCTGACATGGCTGAGCCATTTCACATGACTGCAAGTATCTGGTGGGTTATTATTAGAGACCCAAACAATCCTCAAAGTTAAATGCTTGCAGATTTTAATGCCTGATTCTTTTTAGGCACCTGACTGAATAAACAGTTCAGTTGTCAGGAGCTTTTGCACCTCCGGTTGGTGTTAATGTGGCAAAAGAAGGTTTATGTAGTTGCAAAACAAGCCGCCTGTCCCTCTGCCACGCTGTTTATAGCAGCAACGCTTGCATGTACTGGTTCTTCCCTTTTTAGAAGCAGCAATTTCTATCACAGCAATGATGCTATGAAGCAAAATTTACACAGAAATCTCAGCGAACAATCTAGTTAGCTGGGAAATCATATAAATGGTTTGACTGGTTTAAACATTGTCTTGAAATAAGGTTCAGTGAGAAAATACTAAAAATGATCCCCCCACACCCTAGGTTCCGCTATTCCAGCCAATGTTTTGCCAGGTGCTTTGCTATTTATTAACACTATTGAGCTGGAGCTCTCAGATCCCTGTGTTGTTTTGTTGTGTTTTTTTTTCCTCAAGGAAAGTTTTGACCTCCAGAGGAGTTCTTAGTAGCAAAGTAAGGGAAATGTATTAAATTGCAAGGTTGTTAGGTTGTTCTTGCCATTTGAGTGCTTACACTGCATTAGCAGTATTCTTGCTGGAACCAAGCACACAGAGAGCTATCCTACACTTTGGAATCAGCTGCTCTCTGAATTTGAAGGTTTCAAAATGCCTTTGCAGCCTAACAATCAAATAGGTGCATTCTGCAAGGATTCTTGAAGACTGGCAATGGACGCAAGGTGGAGGGAGGTGGTCACCGGTCTCTCAGCCAAGCTAATGGAGACAAATAACTTGATGAGGCCTCTGTGCCTTAGGAAGGAAACCTTACTTGGGTGTACTGTCTTCTCCCTATTTACAAGAAGGTTGGACCTGGAATGGCCCCCATTCCATGTTCTATGACACTAACTCTCTTTTTTTGAGCTCTTGTTTTTAAGTATCGTGAAAATGGTGGCCCTTATTTTGTTCCTCCTATAAGCAGGTGCAATATGCGTTATTTAGAAATGCTGTACTTCATTTGTCTGTCACATATAATTGTATGAAAAAAGAGCAAAGATAAATGAGAGGCAGGGGAGAGAGGACAGTAATTGAGCAACATTTCTTTTTCCTGCCTCATCCCATCAAGGGATGTGTTTTCCTCCCCATTAGGCATATTTTACTTCTCTCCGTACGGTAGAATTTATGTTCACCCATTAAGAAAAATACACATATGACCTAGGGGTGTATGTGGCAGCAAGTCAGAAATCATTTAGTCGTGAGATCATACCTGAAAAGAAGTACATTGCCAATGGAAAATGTTCTGGTGGTGTTATGAAAACCGATGCATTTGTATTAAAAGATGCATTATTGTGATAATGCAGAGTAGTTAATATGCTAGTGAGCATATGTATGTGAAATAACCAAAGTTAGGAAGTGACATGTCACCAACAGCTGATGATGACTTGGACTAAGGCTAAAAATGACTTTGACAGCACATTTCATTTACATGAGTGCTGAATTAATCACTGCCCTTAGCTAATGCATTTACCAGACTTTGTGACAACATGGATGAAACTTAGATTCCTTTGTGTTTTTTCTTTCTTGCATTTACATGGAAAAATGTATTATGTCACCCTGAACTCTCAGCCTAGCCAGTCTGCGGTGCCAAAGGGCTTACAGAACATTCATCCCACCTTCTTCAGGGAGTTAGCTACCAAGTTTTATCTGCTTCCTTACTGATGAAAGTAATATACTAGTTGCTTGGTAGTCTCTTTGTAATTCTAGAAATACTATGAGAAATACTGTAAGAGATAAAAGATAAATGCAGAAAGGAACCTAAAATGGGAAACAAGAGGACGTAAGTTGTGTTCTTTAAAACAGTCATATGAGATGGTAAGGCTGCAGAATATAGCACGGTGTAAGACCATTTTACAAAAGGAAAAATTACATACAACCTGTAAGATCCTGTGTGGAAATACTAATTTTAAGTATTTCATGTTACATGCTTCTGTATGAAAAGTATCTTTGCATCATTAATGTAAAGGGTGAAATTTGGTCAAAACCCCAACTATAAAGTTGTATAGGCTCCGTCTACGTTGGCAAGGAGCAGGGACCAATGCCCACACTGCTTGCTGGATCTGCAGCGTAAGGCAGTTGGTGCTACAACCCCACAACACACTTGAGGGATTTTTTTTACTTCAGACTAACTTCAGGCTGGTCCCAGAGACTGAATGCTGGACCTGCTGGAGTACATGAGGTGCGGTCCTGCAGTTCGTCTTTCAGTTTAATTTCACCCGAAAGAAATCCAGTTTGTGCATGCCAGCTCCACTAACTCCACCATAAAAACAAATGCGACATGTACATGAAAGTACAGGGGGAATTGCTTCAAAAGAGTAGATGTATCTATTAAAAGCAAAAGCATGACTTGATCCATTTATGACTACAATACAGGGGAATGTAGTGCTTGCAAGTAGCAAACGCCTATATCCTTTAATGTGCAGGAGGCATTTCTAAATCAATGCCAAACATTATGATTTCAGAGCTACAGCATACTTGCAACTTCTGATGTGTTCACTTAGTGGCCTGGGGCTACGTGGAAAAAATACTTGTTAAGGATTGCAATCTTATGCTGTCAATTCTGTCATTTACAGAATTGCTATTTGTAATGCTAATTAAAACAAGGAGCCTCAGTAAAGTGCGCTTCTCTCTTAAATATATTAGTTCAGAAGTATCTAAAAACCCGCGAAATGCTGAGCTATCGAACTTCAGGCCATAACTTATGGCAGGTGTGCTTAGGTGGGTCTTGACGAACTCCAGCTTGTCCTGCTTGCGCTCCAGGCTGCTGCACACCCACCTCGGAGGCAGATGGCTTCCTCAGCACGGCGCTGGGCTCTGGTGGGGCCATGCTCCTTCAACACGAGTAGTTTGGCTGGTTACAGACCTCCGCTGAACTGCACAGCCTTTGGGTCAAAACTGGCTCAGGTGCGGCAGCCTCAGAGCACGGGATAGGCAGGGTGGGTTAGGGCTTATCCGCCCGGGGGTGGGTAGGTACGCTCCGAGGCATGGCCGTGCCCCGCCAGCCGATCAGGATTCCCAAAACTGCCAATGAAAAACTAGTTTGCAAAGACAGCACCGTTAGTAGATTAGAGCTTTTTCCTCTGAACAAAGGCCGTGTTGTGGTTGCCATGTCCCTGAGTGCCCCCACTGCCCTGACTGTCCCTGCCCAGGACCGCTGGGGCTCCCCCCACCCTGCCCATGCCCCAGGACCCCATGTCAGC
>JAVKLA010000057.1:12340128-12364185 GCA_034782735.1 Sagittarius serpentarius
GAACACCGCTGGGGACCCGTCGCCAGCCAGATGTGGCCCCATTCACTGCGACCCTTTGAGCTCCGCCCTTCAGCCAGATCCAAAAGGTCAGGAGGAAGCAAGAGGTGGCAGAGGGCACAGAGACCTGGGTCTGTGAGGTATGCGAGGACTCCTCTGGCATAGTAGATTGTGTGACAGGGCAAAGGTGGAAGATGTCATGAGCTGTTTAGAGAGGTTACCTGGGACTGCAAGGGATGAGCTGTGTTGAGTGTCACGGTATCCAAGACACAGGAAAGAACAGGAAGGATGTGCTTGAGGCTAAACCCAAGCTGCTGGCAGGACTCCAGCATGTCCGTAGTGGAAGTCTTGAATTACTGCCAGTCTCTCAGTTAAGAGTTGAGAGATGAGCAAAGCACTAGATCTCAGACCCTATTCTGCCCTGAGCAAGCTGAAGTCTGCTCTCGTGACATCCAACATATATAGCATGCTATTTGCTTTCCTCCTTTCTCTCAGGTTCCTTAAGTCCACCACATTGTGATCCTTGCAGTAAAGACTGTCAATGACTGTCACATCTGCGATCAGTTCTTCTTTGATGAGTTGCAGATCTGGCCGAGTACCTCCTGCAGTCATCTTGTCTAGCATCTGTATAAAAATATTGTTCCTGGTGATCTCTATAATTCTCCTGGCTTGCTTGTACTCTGCCATTTTGCCCTTGTGGCAGGTCCCAGGATGGTTAAAGTCATCTCGGGTGGTTGAAATCCTCTCATGGTAGATAAAGTTCTCTCAGGGTAATAAAATCCCACTAGACCAGATTACCTCCAAGGGGCCACCTTTGAAGCCAAATTTTGCTATGATTCTGTGTTTCTAAATAAGCTTTCATTAATAATTTCCTTTGAATAACTTTTTAAAACAGAATCAGAGCACGAGCCTTCTGTTTAAGTTATAACTGCCTAAAATGCAGTTGCATCAGAAGTGGCTAACTAAAGCCAAAGCTTACTTTAATCTAAGGGGAATTAAACAGACAAGGTCTACTGGGTCCTTTCCATCCTGCTTCACTCACAGTTGATCATGGCCATTGGTGCACCCCTTACATCCCCACTGCTTTCACTATGAAAGCTGCTGAGACTGCAAAGCCATTCAGAAACTTGTTTGCTACCAGACAAAACCACCAGAAATCCTATCAATGAAACAGTGGAGGTGGGAGTAGGAGTGGGATTAAGGTATCTCTTTCCCATCCCTGGGAAAAGACCCAATATAACACTCACTGGGAAAAGATGGTCAGGCTATATAACCTTCTAACCAAGTGGCTCAGATGTTCACACAGGTAAAAGTCCTTTATTCTGGTCTCCTATGGCTGTTCCTCTGTTCTGTGGAGAAAGACATTTGCTAAAAACTAGAAAGTTCTTGCTGCAGGGACCAAAGAGAGGGCCTTGTCTCCCATTTGTATTTTTGCGGTCTGTGCAAAATCTGTAACACACTGTCATAGCAAAATGCCCAGGCAATTCCTGTGAGCACTCCTGTTGTTGTTGGAGCAATAAATTATTTTTCAAGCTTTTGGGACTTTTAAGAAAGGTTGGTTTTAATCCTGTTCCTGCAGTGACTCTACTCCCTGTAGAGACAGAATTTGTAAACAGCCCTAGTGTCTCTGCCCAGCTTTCTCTTCTCTCTCTCTTCTTCCTTCTCTTTCTCTTCTTATTCTCATTTCTATTCCAGCTCCTGGGGTCATAGTGAGGACACTCAACACTAGTTTTCTGGCCTCTAAAAGATAACAGACTTTGGTAGTGCCATCAATAACGCCACCTTTGCTTGGAGATTTTTTTAATTCGCATTTTTGAAAGCCTCAGGTGAGGACTTGCCCCAAATATAGGCAAGCAAAGAAATCCCCTGGGTAGGATAGTTTGTCCTTTGTCTGTGGTAACACCACTGTCCTTGTGGGCTGTCTGGATTTTCTGCTGCAGTATATTCCAGTCTAAAAACAAAAAGTACCTAAACCCCAAAACCTCAAAAGCCAGACTTCCTCATTGTGTTACAGAGGTCCATAATCTGAGAGAGCACCAGAGAGCACACTGCTCCTCTGCTGCCTGCTCTGCCGGCCCAGGAGATCTTCAGAGTGGGAGCATGGGGCTTTGCCTGGGGTGCAGAAGTAGCCACCCAGTTGAGAGTTCAACTGGAGAAGGAGAGCACTGGCCAGATGTGTTTGTCCTTGTCCACTCATTGCAAGATGCGTAACGGGGATGACTCAAAGGCTGGAAGTTGACAGCACTTCCCAGGACCAGATTTAGGCACAGAAGAAACACACAGCTGCCCAGGTCAGTCCATGTCCCACTGTGTCAGTGCTAAACAGTGTGATGAAAGGGTGTCTCAGATACAGACACTGCCCAGCAATCCAGCCACAGCCATCAGTGGGCACAGTCTTGTGGTCCAACGGCTTCTGCCAAGAAATCTCCATATGAGTGTGGAGCTACAACCCCCTCACAGCAACAGCTGCCCTTAAACACCATCCCTAATGTTGCAGGATCAGTAAATGCAACTTTGGTGCAATTGATCCTAGCCTTCCTCCTCCCCAGGCCAATCTCTGGGCTGCATGCCTCACCTCAACTCCCTCCCTTCTCCGCTCGTGCAGTGTGAGGTGCCAGAGGGTGAGCAGAGCTCCTCGTTTGGATGTGTCTGCTGACGGAGTGGGTGGGAGACTGCTTAACACTCTGGGAACTGACCTCTTGGAGGATGGAGACCAAGGGAGGTGAAAGGCTGGAGAGAGAAAGGAGAGAGAAAGGCAGATGCATGGAAACTCTGTCTTCCTTAATTTTCCAGAACCCCATTTGATTCTCTGTGACATTTCCTACGGCTCTGATTTTATTATCCTGGGCACTTCCTACCCTCCCTTCTCCATGAAATGCAGTCTGTTACCACCACGAAGTTGAGTGCTTTCTTCCAAAGATGAGGACACAACAAAGTGTGGGGGTTTTCATTCTGTGTAACCAGGAGTCCTTTCTTCCATCTTTACAGCACCTTAAGTGTTCACAAAAATACCTACACAGATAAGTATGGAATTTCTTTAATTTGGAAGTACAGTGAAACTTCTGACAATGAACTACTTTTTCCTCTGAATGACTATCATGGGCCCAGACCTGACGTCTAAACTTCCAGTTGCTTTGTCTGTTGACACCTTTAATATGACAGGCATAGTCATAGTGATTCTTATCAAAAAGAACTTCTTCTATGTCTAAATCTGCTTTTTGTTAGAATATCCACCTATTCTTATTTGCTCCTTATTCCCACTATTTGCTTCATAGCTATGCTGCAGAAAAACTTTGTCACATTTTTATTCTCTCCTAGCATATGAAATAAGTGAACTCCCGTAAATCGGTCCTTATAAAGCCACTATTGCCTTAGACCTTTCCCTCTGAAGCCACAAAAGACCAGGCCGGGCTCTGTTGATTCTCTCGTGATTACTGTTTCTAGGGATGACTGGAATTTTTTAAGTTCTGGATGCTCAAGGTGAGTTGTTCATCTCCTCAGACAATACCGAGTTACTGACAGGCATGATCAAATGCATGAATGCAACCACAGGGTGTCATTTAATAAGCTGTTTTTCAGTTCATGCCTTGCTCTATCCTTCTAGTACCGCGTGTGAGCAGAAGCGGAGCTGGTTCAATTTTTATTTTCGTAGAAAATACTTTTGCAGTCAAAAAGTTGCTGTTACCTTCATACTGTACAATTTACAGAGAAGAAAGCAGGTCAGATACCACTTTGTGTCGTCTGGTCTCAGTGACAGCTCAGTATCATTCAGGTTTACAAGCAACATAAGAGAATGAACTTGGAAAATGATGGTCCACTTACAGCTTATCAGTCATTAGTCTCACACCCCAGCAGGAATCTAGGAAGCAGAAATACTCATGAGCCTAGATATTTCTGGATCTCTAGAAAGTAAGCCCTCTTTGTCCCCAAAGACACTCAGCACTGCACTACCTTTGGCTTTCTCTTTTAGAAATAACTATATCTTAGTTATGTATAAATAGCTGATATATGAACTACTGCTGGTATGGTTATATCACTCTGTATGTCAATAAAGAAGCAGTAGTATAAGAATGACCTTGGGATTTTGACAAAAGTGAATCCTGGAGCATCCTGGAAGGGTGCTGGGCAGCAGCTGACTTTTTCCAAATACAATAGGCAAGAAATGGGAGTGGTAGAGAAGCACAGGGAGAGTTCTGTCTCCTACAAGTTTTTAACTCCAGCAGAATGGATCTGCCTGTTTTTAAGAGGAAAATTTTGCTGTTTGAAAAATGTTGTATTTTCTAGTGATACTTCAATTTCAACATGAAATTACTTTACATGGATTATAAATCTCCATATTAAGTAGATTACATTGTCTTCTGTGAAGCAAAGCCTTTCTGGATATAAGGGGGCTTTTGATGTTTTATACTGTTTATAATAACCCTCTCCTTTAGCAAATGCACAGCTGTGACCTGAGAAGGGAACTCTCAGCAGCAGGCCCTGGGCTAGCTTTTTGTAGTTGCATGCCTACTACTTCCAATTTTTTGTCTGTTTTTGCAGCGGTTTGTGGTTTGGGTTTTTTTGACGCTAGGAGAAATGGACTGAGAACCAACCTCAGTCACAACCAGGTGATAAGATATATCTTATTTGAAGACTTCATATCCAAGATTTTAAGTCCTCTTTTTTTCACAGGCTTAAGGAACTTTTACAATTTGCATTGTCATCTCCCTGAGTGCCTCCACAGACCACCCCTGCCAGCCCCCCAGGGCTCCCCCCACCCTGCCCATGCCCCAGTCCCCAGGGAGGTGCCCGACGGCCGGGGCTGGGGCTGCCCCGGTGGCCCCGGCTGCCCTGCGCCTGGCTGGGGCTGGGACGGGCCCTGGCTGCCAGGCCCTGCCCGGAGCCCCCGGCCTGCGGGACACCCCAGCGCTCCCAGGGAGCCCCTGGCCCCCACAGGGTGCTGGCGGTGGTGGTAAAATGAGCTGTGGTTCTGGGCAATCTTTTCAAATCACAGACTTTAAACAGATGTTAAATACTGTCCTTCAACTCACTGAAAGGTAAAGAAATAATAGGAAAGGGCTGTAGACTTGCATGTGTCCCCATCTCTGCATGCGTGCAGAGCGTGGAGCCAGATGGTGACTATAAAAGGCAGAAATAAAGAGAAAATATAGTTCCTGAGACCTCAGGCATATGAAGTCTTTTCTTTCAGTGATTCAGAAGGAGATTTAGTTGTGGGCATCTCAAGGTCTTCACCATGAGCTAAATCACTCAGAGAGCAAGGCTGGAGGATGTGAACCGACCTGGTTATTGCAAACATGACCAGGACATGTGCTTTCTGAATTTTGGGTGATATAATGATGGATGAAGGAAATGGTCACCCTTTTGCTGAGGCAAGAATTGCTAACATGGTGATGAAGTCTGGACAAGGTTGAGACACTGCCATTTTCCTAAAGCTCAGGAGAGCCCAGGCAATGTAGTAGTTTGCGTTGCGAGCAGGGACCCCCAACTCCGAATGAAGGTCAGGGGACGAGATACATATATTTGTGTGTGTGTTTGCAAGATCTAAATATGACACTGTATATACGTTGTTGGACTCTTCCAGACAAATATGCAACAGCAAGAGTACACAGAAATATCTAATGGACAATAATAGGCCAATAGGTTCTGGTGACAAATATGCATAATATTGACTGTATTTCTTAGTATTCTTAAAGTGTCTTTCATGTGAATTTATTCCCTGTTTTCATTTTGACTGATAACTGTAAATGATGGTGCACTGGGATATACATATACAGTGGCTGTAGGAGTCAAATCAGTTTAAGTTTTCCTGCAGTCCCTAAACCAGAATTTGGGCTGGTGTTTCACTGAGCAATGAAACCAGAGTTCAGGAAAGCGAGGGCAGTATGCTTCAGCATTTCACTTGCATGCTGCAAGTGCATGCTACAATCCCCTTTGGAATGGGATTTGTGTTAGTCCTGGTAATCTTGCCAGCACTCATTCCATTCTCCGCCAGTTCCTCCTTTAACCTCAGCTGTCTTGTTTTGCTGCAAGTCTCAACCTGTTTTACGACGCCTCTACCCTCCCTTATTCCCAGAAGCATAGGCATCGATGATGATGTATTTCCTGCATACACAATATTTGTAAATAGCTTTGGGATCCTTTAGAGTGAAAAAGGATATTTGAATGACAGCTCTTTTAACTCATCTGTGATTTACTTCTTTAAAGGAAATCCGTTGTCCTCATTTGTGCAATGTTGTTGTACAAAAAAAGATTTTATGACAATCAAAGTCGATTACCTAATCAAGACTGATTACCTAAGGAGAGTTAAAACAGTCTGTGTTATTAAATAACTAGATAAACAGTTCACATTCGTTATTTGATCTTACAGATAGTGTCTCTATGCAGTTCTGTAGGTTTTTTTTTACTTTAAATTTCTGTAATTCATTATTTCTACATCAGGGTATTCATTAAGCTCTTAAAAATATATATAAAATGACGAGTAAGTCTAGAGTCAAAGCATCAAACATCTCAAGTTTACGGTAAGTTATTTCATATAGCAGTTAGACATACACAGAATCTATGTGCAACTATAGAAAAACACAAACAAGTTGCACAAGCTACTATTTTCTGTTTCTTTGCAAGATATCTGAACATAATGAAAGTAGGACATAGGTAATTTTAGTATTTATTCAGAACTGAAACTGCTTATACCTGAGTAAGATTTGTCCACATGTACAGTGTGGTTGAAGTATTAAATGAAAATATTTTTGTTCAGGATCAGAATGATGAGGCTGATGAAACCTTATTTTGGCTGCTCAAGGAAGTCTTGGGCCAACAGAACCTAATTCTCATGGGTGACTTCAATTAACCAGACACTTGGTGGGAAAATAACACGGCAGTGCACAAGTCATCCATCAGGTTCCTGGAATGCGCTGAGGACCGCTTCCTGCTACAGATGCTCGATGTGCTGACAAAGAACAACACATTGCTTGATTTATTGCTCACAAACAGAGAAGACTTGACAAGATAACCACCAGTGTTAGCCTTGGGTATAACAATCACAACATGAGGGAATTCTAAGATCCTGCTGAGCACACTGAAGACCAGTAGTAGGGCAAAGACCCAGGATTTTAGAAGAGCCAGCTTCAATACCCTCAGAGCCCAGCTGCATGGGGCTCCATGAGAAGCATCCATGGAGGGCAAAGAAGCGCCCTGTCCAAACCCAGGCTGTACTATGTTTCTGTGTTTGTTAAACTTCATCAGTGTAATGCACTGTATTCTGTAATGCTATGTACAATAGACCAGCACTTTATGTTTTCTGTGTCCTGGGGAGACCATTTCTCTTCCCATCTACAAATCGACAGAGAATTACGTGTGATAGGAGATGGATTCATTACTAGGTCAGCTGGATTTCTCAAACTGACAATGAAGGTAATGAAACAGAGTGGCATCATTCATAAATCCTGTCTATATACATGTCGGGTAGGCAAACGGTGAAAAAGAATTTCTGATTTAAGGACAGTGATGTCCCAGGACCAAACAGTTACAAGCTGGTTTTAGGAGGGTAGCTTCTAGAACACACTTCCGACAATAATGAGACCTATGTGTACTTTAAAGATATATTTAGATAGTTGTATTTGTTTTTCAAAAAATTATGACATATCTGCCCATAAAGGCAGAAAATCAGACTCTAGGACCCAGCAGGTTCTTTCCATTCTCATGTGCAAAGTTAGCTAATATATTATTAAGACTATCATATATTTTAAAGTTGTATTCAGACCTATTAAAAAATCAGAGCCAAAAAACGTAGTCGATAGTGAATACTGTCTAGCAGCAAAAAATTACAATAATTTCTCTAGTGTATGTCCAAGCATGTGCCACTGAAGGAAGAAGAAGTTAAGAAAAACTTAAGGGAGAAGATTTATTTATCTGCAGTGTTCTGTTTCTGCAGCATGAAATAAAAGAAGGAAGCTCTTTTGCCGTGAGACCAACTGACAGCTGCTATCAGAGGTACCTACAGGAGCTACTTGTGGATCTTCCTTTGCTGAAGTGTATGTATGTGCAATTTGTGCTTTCAGTTTTTACCAGTGTGCGTAACTGGCCAGAAAAAAAATGTTTTTCAATACCTCTAAAAATGCCCCGTCAATTGCAGATTCACATGCATTCCCATGGATTTAAAAATCAGCTTAACAATTCTTAATGTACTTTTAGGCACAAAGCATTAGCACCATTTTTCCTTTTTTCTTTCGCTCTCCAAAGCAAAGTAAAAAGAGGGATCCTTATTCTGGACGCATACAGAGAATGACTGAAGGATTTCCCTCGTAGAAAATGCTCGCTCTCCCTGCTGTCAGCTTCCCCCTGTTTGGAAGACGCTGTTCCTGTTGGAGAAGAGTTGCTGCAGGGAGAGAGTGAGCTCTGAAAGCCTGTGCCTTGGCCTGGGGAGTGAGAGTGGGCCTCAGCCCAAACCAGAAGAAGCTCCCCTGCGTGCAGAGGGACCATTGCTGAAGGACATTGTGTGCTACCTAAAGATGGCTACAATTGCTCACCGCAGCACTGGAGCAAATTAGTAAGCTCTTGTTGCTGACGAAAAATCATACTCAAAAGAGAGATGTTGTAATTTTGAGAACTGATACATTTGTGGTTTGTCTTTCCTTGCCGTTTTATGTGCTTTAGCACTGTCTGATGCCAGTAAAATTAGATCATGGGATGAGAGAGAGTAATCGTTATTCTGCTTTATTTTCAGAGTGCCCAGTGAATGCTGTACCTGCGATGATCGGTGAAGTATCTACAACTCAGATGAGAAGCAATAAAATAAAGGAGCATGACGTTAATAGGATTGAGGAGCGGGCCTGTGAGAACCTCATGAGGTTCAACAAGGCCAAGATCAAGGTCCTGCACCTAAGTCGGGGCAATCCCCAGTATCAGTACAGGCAGGGGAACGAAGGGATTGAGAGCAGTCCGGCGGAGAAGGACTCAGGGGTCCTGGTGGAAGAAAAATTGGACATGAGCTGGCAATGTGTGTTTCCAGCCCAGAGATCCAGTCGTATCCTGGGCTGCATCAAAAGCAGCATGGCCAGCAGGTCAAGTGAGAGGATTCTCCCCCTCTACTCTGCTCTGGTGAGACCCCACCTGGAGTACTGCATCCAGCTCTGGGGTCCTCAGTACAAGAAAGACATGGACCTGCTGGAGCGGGCCCAGGGAAGGGTCACAAAGATGATCAGAGGCATGGAGCACCTCTCCTGTAAATAGCACCTCTCCTGTGAATACAGGCTGAGAGAGTTGGGGTTGTTCAGCCTGGAGAAGAGAAGGCTCCAGGGAGACCTTATTGCAGCCTTTCAGTAAGGGGGCTTACAAAAAAGAGCAAAAGACTTTTTACCAAGGCATGTAGTGGCAGGACAAGGGGCAACAGTTTAAAACTGACAGAGGGCAGATTTAGATTGGACATAAGGAAGACATTTTTTATGATGAGGGTGGTGAGACACTGGAACAGGTTGCCCAGAGAAGCTGTGGATGCCCCGCCATTGGAAGTGTCCAAGGCCAGGCTGGATGGGGCTTTGAGCTACTTGATCTAGTGAAAGATGTCCCTGTCCACGGCAGGGGGTTGGACTAGATGATCTTCAAATGTCCCTTCCAACCCAAACCATTCTGTGATTCTGTGATATATGACTTGACTCCTTCCTTATTTCATTACTATTTTGGGGTATGATTTACTATTCAGCATTAAGAACTTACTTTGAAGATTGTGTAGAAGAAGAACGCCCCCAAAAAGAAAAGGCTCTTTTACACAATAGACAAATCAATATGGTAAATAATAGACTACAAACTACAAAGAAGCTCAGAAACTTATTTCACTTTGTTAAATACTATGGATACAGGTAGAGAAGCTTGCTATATTTGCATTGTAATAATATTAATTGTTAATATTATAATGATGAATATTAATGACTTCTGCCTATTGATATAATGCAGATTAATGCAAATATAATAAGAGGTGGGATAAAAGAATGCCCATGCTCACTGGCACTCATGGAAAATGAAGCCACAAACAATGCAATTGCAGCCCTGGCTGATCTCTGATGCTGATAAACAGCTGATGTAAAAATAGATGCAGAGGTGGCATCACAGTTACAGATGTTGTGTTACAGTGAAAAGGGGAGAGAGTGGATCAGAAGAATGATTGTGCAAGTTGCAGTGTGAAGGAGTGGCACTAAGTCTCTGCCTCCCAAAGATAACTTGTGATCTAGAAATGGAAAAGTTTCACGTCTGTTGAACAGAAAAGAGTTGTTGCCCTGTGAGCTGTTTCTGCAGGTCTAACAGCTGAGGCATTTCTTAAATATCCTAAGTGAAAGATACACAGCCAAAAATGGGATTTTCATAAATAAATCTATCTGGTTTTAGGAGAATTTATGTTCTTTTTCTAAGCCATTTCCAACTTTATAATGAGAGTTTAACCTTGAGTTTGCTTGAATATTCTGTATCGTTCTTTATCCATGTACTTGTACGATAGAACTGCGTCCAGGCAAAGGTGAGGAATTAGGTTATATTGCCTATTTGGAGGGAAAAGATCCAAAATACAAGAGCGTGTGCCGGCAGACCTTGTGGATCTGACACACTGACATGTGTATAGATGCCTAGGGGCTACAGCACATTGCCTGCCAAGCCCGGGGAGCCTGGGTGCTGGTTTTGCCAGGTCCTGGAAAGGCATCTCCTGTGTCAGGCGCAAATCAGTCCTGCTCCTGTAAGACAGAGGTGGCAGGGAGGTGGCTAACTCTGGGCAGGCTCCTCGCCTATCACGCCTGTGTAGCAGCTGTTATTGCTGGACTCTATACTGGCTATAGATTCTCCAAATTAAAAATGGGATGTGTTCCCATGCTCCAAGGCAACTGAAGATTTTGACTACCGAAGCTGTATGCCAATAAATACTATACAGTGAAAGAGTGATTTCACCCCCCCAAGAATTAAAATACTACTTTACCACTGCTAATTTAAAGGAAAATTACTTCAAAATACATCCCTTGGAGATAGACTTTAGAGGCCGCACATTTACAGGATGGCACTAAAGAGAAATAGACATATTTATTTTTTATCTGGGTCTGCTCAGAAAAAAATATAGATTTGAATAATTATGAATCATTCATTGAAAAGATTGTATTTCATATGTGACTGCACAACTTCATGGCCTTTTCACACAGAGATGCTACTGTTTTGCTGGTTGTGGCATTCGACTTTCAACTTTAAATAGAGCAATTCTGGACAAGAAATAAGCATTTTTCACTCCATTTGATTCCTCTGTGGTGAAAGACAGCATCTCAAGCTATTTTTAAAGAAAAGATACACAACTTCTGTGTCTGGAAAAAGCTATACGGTTATTAACTCATGACCTGTAGCATTATTTTAGAGAAGAAGAATAAGCTCTTCACTGTCATATATTGTGGACAGTCTGGTTGTCACCTAAATTCCCCAAGTTGCATTAGACTCTGACTTTGTTAGGCTTTGGGTCTGTTGCATTAGCAATGAAACAGTTACTTTAGCATTTCCTTTTGCAGCTTTCCATTACAATCTATGTGAAATCCAGATGTATTTGTTTTCTTCCAAAGAGTTACCTTGGGATACAAAATCACGGCTAATGAATCTGAATGTGTTGGATCAGATCCCAGCCTGTCCAGCTCTCTGGGAAACCCAAATTCCATTACCTCAAAAAACTGAGCCCAAAATACATTAAAAATGCTTTGTACGCCAAATAACCACGCTTATTGATCATACCAAAATCTATTGCTTTTGCTTTACAGGAGGAGTTAACACAGTTGAGACAGTGGAATAATAAATTGACTGTATATCTAGTCTTTAAACTCCTTTTTTCTGTCTCTACATTTAAAAAATAGTTAGGAAAAAATAGGTGCTCTCGGACTGAGGATTTTGTCAGTGGAATTTTATCCCTTTATGCCCCAGAAGGTTTTTTCTCCCCACTAAGTTCTAGCTTAGACATCTGAAAATAGATCCTTACAATGGAAAACTTGACTAAGTCCTAGCTGTGTTATGACACTGCCAGTGTAGTATTATATTGAAAGTAGTTTTAAAAAACATAACAATTTAAAACAGAGGTGCAGGAAGAAAAGCTAGAGATAAGTCACTTAATACTTTCTGACTGAATTATACAGAGGTGACAGCAAACTTCCCCTCCTTTTTCCTCACCCAGCACAGAGGATCTGTGCTTGTCTCCTTTGTGACCATTAGCGAAATTTTTTGCTATTGCTGTTTTGATCATGACGAACAACTCTGTTGCTAAAGACCCTTTTCAAAGAAGAGCTGTCCGAGTCAGGTGCCTGCAGTTAGCAGACGCAAAACCTCAGAGCATGATTAAACTCTAGCACGTACTCAGCACATAGAGCTGACCTGCTCCTCTGCCTCCCTTACAATATTCTTTTGTTGCCAAACTGTCTAGAGATTGGGTTTTCCAAGTAATATTTTCCAGAGCAGAAAGAGTAAACCAGCTAAAAAGGCATACTGAGCATCTTCTTCAGCACTCCTGGAGTATACCGTATCTTTTATCACTTGATAGGAAGTGGTTCATGCTGAGCATCTCAATATCTTTCAAAACAAAAGATTTAATTTATTTAATACCATATCTACAGTGATTGTGCAACTGTCCAGCCAGCCAGTCACTTCTTTATCTTACAACTCCATTAACCTGTTTCCCACTTTCCTATCTATAGGGAACCATAGGATTTTACTGTCTTACCATAAAACATTAAAGTCACTGAAGGTTTATTATTACCACTTCCAGTAAGCTAGGAACACTACAAGTTTGATCTTTATTTTTCTCAGTGATGCTATACTATTTATTGCACCCTTGTGGAAATCAAAAGCCACAGGCCGGATCTCCAGTGAGTGTCAATGATCATACACCAAGGAAACAGAGATCCAAAGGCCTGTTCTACCTACATGTATAAAAAAGGACATACAAACTAACAACCTTCTTCTTTACAAATCTTATTTCAGAATGAAGTTACAATGTTTTTCCACCTCTGGAATTGTAAGAATGACAGTGGAAGTATGTGAATGTCCCAGGAAAAGAAGAGTTTACAGTATTTCACAAAGGACTAGATGCCAAAGGCAAAAATGCAACGAAACAGGTTTGATTTGACCAGATGACTTTCACAGAACTGCCCAGCACTACAGTGTTAATTTTTTGATGCACAGAAGTGAAGTCAAACATGGTGACATCAATTTCCAAGAAATTTGTTTTGGGAAGAGCAAGGTTTTTAATTTACCTATTCTACATCCTGAATAAAGCCTTGATTTTTTTGGTGAAAAGGAGAGAGTCTTTCCTAGTTTGAAAATCTTGGAAAGATTTGTTTCATTCCCTGTGTAGAATAGGAAGGATTTTATTTTAAAAGTTCTTTGATTATACCCACTTTGAGTTCAGTGTGTGTTATTTTAAAATTAGGTTACACTATATGCAAACTTTTGTCCTTCACAAACAAGATTAATGCCCAAGACAAAGATGATTATCTATTAATGAAGAAAATAATCTATTTCTGACTCTTTTCTCCTGCCTCCTTTAGGTTACTTCAGATTACTCTGTCAAGATGCTACATTTCTTTTCTAGAGAGCAGAGAACATGAATGCAATATGATGAATGAATATTATATAAACTTTCGTTGACTGTAAGACTTTTGGATCAGGGACTGTATTTTGTGCTTTTGTCATGCCCAGCAAATTGTTTGGAATTTTCTTTATTAAAAAGAAAGAAAGAAAAAACAGTATATAAATTAGAAGCAGAAAATGAATAGCAAGGTTGAAACAGAGCACTGGAAGGGTTTAATAAACTAAATTTAGGTTTGTGACCTTTTTTGTGACTAGTCAGATGACCTAAATTAGACTCATTAATATGAAACATTCTGGATTTGTTACTCATTTATTGCCAGAAAAAGGGCATTTTTATAATACAATGTTAACTCTGTATCCCGAAGCTTAGTTTACTTTGCAATGCCTGTTTGCAAATAGATTTTTCCTAGAAGCCGCATATTGATTATTCCCACAGCTAACTGGTATTAAAGGACTTTGCAATATTGTGGCTTTTGACTGTCTGATTAGTTTCATTTTCTTACTAGTAATTGGCATAGTATATTAATTTTCATTTCTCTTCACTAATTCTTTTTAAAGATGTGAATGTGTACTTCATCTGGGATGAGAAGGGTATGTGGCACTAATGAAACATATATAGTCTACAGTACATTTTTGTAATGTATGTGTTAAAGTTTTACAAGGCAAGTAGCTCATACTGTTGAAATAACTGGAGAAGAATGTGCAACTAGTTGAGGCTTTTAAGGTGAAGATTAGAAGAAAAAAGTTTGCACCTTTTAGTTGAAATACACCTCTAAGTGCTTGCTGATACAAGCAAATTTGAGAGCTTTCATCGCTGTAATTTCCTTCAAGGGAAATTTCTTAAAGGCAGAGGAACACGGGCGGTAGCATGGCTATGTTGTAAGCTCTCAGGACTGAGCAGGCTTAGTATGGGTTGTTGCACCTCCAGCTTTCAACTGCCTGCACCAGTGCCTGGGAGCTGCCTGTCAGTTTGCCCATGAGCAGCAGAGTGCACAAGGGCATGGACCTTATTTAGCAGAATTTTATGGGGCGTTCCTGATAAAAGAAATAAAGGAACATCTAAGGTAGACAAATGAAGAAACAGTTGGGGCTGCAGCCTGAACGGAGAAACACCTTCAGGGGCTTTATTCAGCTGCTGGGCCTTTCTCTGGCAAGGTATCAGAAAGTGACCTGTCTTTGGCAGACATGAAGAGGAATAGATAGAGCATAAGATGACTTCATTTTTAGTGTGCTTCTGCTTTTCTGCTCAGTCGCTAAATGCTGTTGTTTAGAGTAAAGTGGCTCTATTGAATTCCAGCATAAGACAGCCCTGTGGCAACTGGATGGAAATTTGTCAAGACTTTCCGTTTAATTCTTAGAAGTCTAGGGTCAGGGGGAGCATGTTTGTAAATTCTCTGAGAAGTTTAATTATTCTGGTCCCGAGCCCTGTGTCTGGCCCTTGCAAGAAACCCTGGAGCTCTGCATTCCCTAATAGCTGGAGGAGAAACATGGCAGTTGCTGTCTGCAGAAGACCTTTGTTGGTTTTTCATTAGAAGGCTCTAGGGTTTCAAAGCAATCACTTCCATTTCTCTGTGTGGCTCATATATAAAAAATGGGCTTGTTGCCTGACACTTGGAAATAGCCTTGCAATAGCAGCAGTGGGAAAATTCTTTTGGTTAAATTTACAGGTAAGAAAAACATTAATATTAAGATGTAAAAAGAATAAAGTGTAAAATTTAGTTTTAACCAAGAGTGCTGATACCAGAGAACCTGATAACAAACTGTGCCTTTTCACAAATGGAAATAGTACTACTTGAGGCAGACTTCTCCAGTTGTCAATGCCTCTCAAAAGCTACTGCTCATCAGCAGGCTCTAATGGAGGAGATACAGGCAGTTTAATGGCAAGTTTGGTTTGGGTCAGGATGCTCCAAGTTGGGGAAGTAGGAAGGCAAGACTACTAGAGATCTATCACTACCTATTTCACCACATTTCAACAACCCTATTTTGGAGGAATTAATCTGGGGGTTTTTTGTCATTATTATTTTGGTGAGTGCAAGACCCATTATTCCTAGTATTGGACAGGTTTTCATCTGAGGCACACGTCACATTTTCTTTTCCAAAGTTCATTTTCCAATGCTTTACTGTTAGACTAAGACAGAAGTAACATCTCTAAAATTAGACAGAGAGGATTGTCTTTAGCTGGCTGAGGTAGCGATAAAAACACCCACATCCTTTTCTTCTTAATTTTGGGTACACTCGCACTTCTCTTTCCTTAAGTCAGGAGGTCTCTGCCCAGGGAGGATCTACTGACAGTTTTTTCATAATGAAACACTGATGATTGAGTTGTAACAAAACTAACACTGTAATGAGTAACTTTATGCTCAATATGAGACCACAATGAAAAGGCCTCTTGCCTTTGTTGGATGCCAAAAGCTGTACATTAGTGAAACCCCGAGTTAGATTTGTGTGGATGAGCTAAAAAAGGTTTTATTTGTCACTTACACTGCTAAGCACTGCATGGAGAAATTAATAAAACACACATTTGGGGGAAGAAGAAGAGTCTTGCCTTTTCCCTAGGGAAATATTGGTTTTCTTTACAGGCACAGGAGGTCCAAGATCATGGGCTTCTAATCTCTTTTCCATTACAGTACGTGGTGGGCTGGTTTGCAAATACAGGACTAAGGAGAAATTGCTACTTTCTTCTTTGTTATCTGTATACTAGCATAATTGATCATGGGAAATGCAGGAACTCAGCTGACACATTCTGGTTCCCAAAGCATTTCTTTCTGACATGATACGATTAAACACAAAATATTTTGTATGAAAAAGAGATGAGCGGTGCTGACTGGGTGGAGCACACAAGGGGAACACCTTCGTCCCTACCTCTGAAATCTTGCCTGTAGACGTCTCAGTTTCCAGAACCCACCAACTACATTTTCCAACCATTTGCCTTTGAACGTCCCTTGATTTTTAGGTCTCAACGGTATTTACAGGGATGGTCCCTTTTCCACTTCAGCAGCACTCAACGTTGCCTACGTCTCAGCAGTTTCTGCCATGTTCCTTCTGTAAGGGCATGTGGGAGACGAGAGCCCCTGCTTCATTAAGGTCATCTGATCAAGGACCTTTTCAGTGAAAAAGGGGATGACAAGTAAAGGGGGAAGAGATGAAATCATACAGAGACACAAACCTATACGACAAAGATAATGAAGACAGTGGGAGAAACAAACCTCTTTGGTCACACAGACTGCTGTGCCATCAAGAAATTGCAGGCTTTGCCACTGGTAAGAATGCAAAGCTGGGTGTCCCAGATATTTGGGGTGGGTGGGGTTTCAGTGACTATGCAAAACTTATGACGGAGTGTGTAGGCGATGGGGAGGAGCAAAGGGGTAAGAGGTGGACAAGGCTGTGTTTTAGAGGGTCCGGCTGTGTGCAGACTACGGCAGGTCAGCAGGCTTCTCTGACCCAGCCCTGTGCCTCATCGCCGCAGCCTGGCCTGTCTTCTTAAACCCTGTGGTGGCTCTCCCTGCACCACTTCACTCGCTGTCCCATGGGGGTGTGAGTGCCAACCGCTGGGGGGGGCGTGAGTGGATTTGGGGCCAGGCATTGGAGCCAGTCAGGGGTGCAGGCGCCCTGGGATGGTGGTGTCAGTAGCTGGAGCCTGTGGGGTCTCAGGGACACCAGCAGGAGCAGGTGGGAGACTCATTTGCAGCCCCTCGGACAGGAACAGTGTGCGTCCCAAAAACCAGCTATGAGGGGATCAGGTGAATGAAGCGAGCGATGGGCTCCATGCCGGCGGCTGGAGTGGGGCCACGGTCACAGCCCGTGTGCCTGGTGCTGGCTGCTGGGGGGGTGAGTGTCCGTATCTCCCCCAAACCGTGTGTGTGTGTGTGTGTGTGTGTGTGTGTGTGTCAGTCGCAGCAGACTCCACGCTGGACCCACTGGTGAGCAAGAGGCCCTGGGTCTGGGCAGGGGCACCAGAGCAGCAGAAGAGCCATGCTGGCGTTTGGGGGGGGTCTGTGAAATGTGCTTGTGACTCTGGAAGGTGTTCGTGTGCGTGTGTCCATGTCTGTGTCTCTGGGCTACACACTCAGCTTCACTACTGGTTGAACCCGCAGAGGGGAAAGGGGCAGCTGTGTCCCTCAGCCTGGGCAGAGACCCCGGGTCCCTGGGCAGGAGGGGGCTCCCAGGCTCTGGGGCTGCGAAAGGCAGCGGCCACTTACAACATCCCGTAACAATTTCTTGTATACAGAAGAAGAATGCAATGCTTGGGGATATTTAAAGTAATTTTCCTTCTGCTTTCTAAGTATCCTTGGACTGACACTTGTGTAAAAAATTAGGTCAAAAAGGAACTTGTTTGGGTAAACTGTAAGCCTGAAAGCAGAGAGGAGATACTGGGATTCAGCCTCAGTTCAGACAACTACCATCCAACTTGCAGAACTGTACACAAATAAACACATTAAACAAGTAATATGAATATAAAGAAATAATTTTACTATTACCTGGCTTTGTCAGCCGAGCGCAGTCCCTTCATGTTTGACCTAAGCAGGCCCACCGTGTCAGCAGGAGTCCAGTGTCCCACAATGGGGCTTTGGAGCTATCAAAGAAAACCAAAATGCTTTTTAAGTCTTTGAAGATGAAAGAACACTGTCTGCTTTTCAGACCTATTTCCTACTGACTTTGTGGTGTGAGAGCACAATGAAAAGCAGGTTTTGCAACAAACTGAGGAAGCACTCGAGCAGTTTGCAAGGAGTGAGAGATTTAGGATTTCTGGTGACCGTGCCTGTTGTTATTCCAGTCACCCAGGAAGAACCAAACAACAGGCACGGCCCTTGGAAAAGTAAGTTACTTTTAATGTATGGCAGTCTCAGTAACATCCCAGCTTTACAGATAACGAAGGATGATCTTAATTCAGAATTAAAAGATAATTGCACATATAACCCAGCTATGCAATACTTCTATTTATGAACACAACGAAAGGAGCTAGGTGGGACAGCTTGCCTTTTAAACTATATTAGGGACAAAGGTTTGATATTCTGGAGCCTAAAAATACATGTGTGTGTGTGTGTGTTGGGAAGCAAGTTTCAAAATTTGCATATTATCTGGACTATTTTCCAGTCCAGCATCACTATATAATTACAGTAAACTAGTATTTAGGGCAGAACCAGTGCTGAGATGCTCACTGTATTAACTCACTTTGTGTGCCTGAGGACTGAGATAAAGATATTGGAGTTATGGAAATCAGATTTTCCAACTGTTTTCATGGTCAAGGCTGTGAGAAATACCAGTCAAAAGCTTGGTGTGGATGACAGAAAAGTCTTTCTTTCCATTTTGGAACAAAATTCTGACAGGAACTCATGCAGATTTTGATATCCTTGGCACTAAGTTGGTTAACAAGCGAGCTGGGTTTTCATTAGAAAAGGACACGAGACTATTGGACAGCTTAGGACCCATTTTAAAATACTCAGGGCCTAATGACATGAGGTTTTGAAATCAGTGAGAGTGGAGAATGTTTGGCATCCCTGGAATTATGCAGTGCCTCAAAAATTATTTAAGGTACAGTGTTTTCTTTGTTATATTCTACATGTAAAGCATTAATTTTCACTAGAGTCCCTTCTAAGGAAATGAATCATGACATGGGCTGATGTTTAAAAAAAATACAAAAGATATCCAGGTTACAGCTTGGCTTTGTCTTTAAGTGCTTGTTTATTTCTGAATACTCTGAACTGAGCAATGCATTTTTACCCTAAAACTCTATTAAAAGAAAAACAAAAAAGCCAAGTTTTATGCTTTTAAAAAATTCGTCTGAAACTTCAAAATTCTTGAAAGCCAGCCCTCCTCCCTGTCAATCTTCATGAGCTTCTCCTCCATTTTAAAGTAATGGGATCACTGTTTGCATTCATTTGTATTTAAACAAAGCACTTCCAGGAGGAAAAACTACACTGCGGAGAGAGTTTTATTTACATGAGGAACATAGCTAGCTGTCAGCTGTAGCTTAATGACTGGCAAAGAGCCCTTCAAAGATTTGTCTTCTATAAAACCAAACTGCATTGCTTTCCAGAAAAAAGATATTTTTCTCCTTGAGTGACCTGCCGTTTGTACTGATTAGTGTCAAGGATGGATTTCAGCACTGCGATGACAGATTTGGAACACATAGTGAAGTTTACATGTCAAATAAAATTATGTGGACATTCTTCGCTTTCACAGCAATCATTCACAAAACTCAGGAACATCAATAGATTTATAGCCTGCAGAGTGTGAAAATGTTTTGATGAGCAGTGTCATGCTAGGTCGCCCATCCTTAATAATACTGTTTCACATTTGTGTCACAAACAAAACCAGCTCAGGGCAAAATGAAATGTTACACTGACTGCTGCTGGCCTTCCATGTAGAAGGGCAAAGAGGCGCTATCAGACCCCCTAGCTGGCTTCATTTGCAAAGTTGTCAATGTAAATCAAAGATTATTAAAGATTCCCCCCAGAATGGGACATATGCTTAAAACCCTGATGCTCCTGCCGTGAAAATAACTTGTCATCCTTAGTCTAGTGGTTTGCTGTTTTAAATTTGGAGGGGAGCTGTGATTTTCTGTCACAGGGTATCCCTCATAAAGGAAACAAGAGGTCAGTAGAAACACAACATGGTACACTGTTCTTTTATAAGACGTACACATCTGCTTTTAACTCTTTTGTCCGTAGAACTGTAGAATCATTTAGGTTGTAAGACTCTTAAGATCACTGAGTCCTACCGTTAACCTAACACTACCAAGTGCACCACTAAACCATGTCCCCAGGCGCCACATACATCAGTACACACTTTAGGCTGAAACACAGTTCTTCCTTGGTTAGGAGGGTCTCGCTGCTGTGGCTTTCTCCCCCCTCCTGGCCTCACAGGCAACCCTTTTCCTCATTGCTGGATCAGGTCCCACTCTTCACCTCAGCAGCCTCAGGCTGGTGAGGTTAGTAGCAACTTAGACGGGAAGCAGTGGTGGAGGGCTTACCTTCAGTGAGGCTTTTTCTTTCTGTCTCCTCTTCCTGCTTCTTCTCTAAGTAGGGAAATATAAACCCTAAGATTTCATATTCTCATTTAGTGACAAGAATTCGTAGTTAAGTTACAAAATAATCACTGACGGTTTATGCATATAGCAATGTGAGATGCGACCCTCAACTGGGGAATTGGAGATATTCTTGGGGAACACGGACCTTCCCTTCCTTTCTTCCTGCACTGGAACCGGTCTTTTATTACCAGTCATTCCACTGTCACAGAAGGGCAATATGAATATGCTTGGGGTATCTTTAAATTTCCTTGCTGGAACATTATTAAACACCTCAACCAGCAGCTGATTATTTTTAAAATGTGAAATTAGTAGTTTGTTTGTTAAGCTTAAAAAGGACTTTTTCCTCATGTCTTTTTTTTGTTCTCGTAATGGTCAGAGACAGACTTCCTGGACTGTGAGGGACCACAGTCTTGCCCTTGCTAACCAAAATGCTTTCATTTTGCTAAGAGGAAGTGCATGAAGCCATGGCTGATTCTTGCTGCTTGTTGAAAAGACTCATGGGTAAATTAAGAAGCTGAACAAAACAACATGAATACAGTACGCTCAAGTACATAAATGACATGAGATTACATTGTGCATGATACTTAAACATTATTAACACATTGAAGCTGACACTCCAGTGTGCATTCACGAGCACTTCTTACTTGTCTAACATGTCAGCGGCTTCTGCAAACAATTAGGAGGTCAGCTTCAGCCTAGAGCTGAGGGTTCGCAGCCGTCACTGCCTGAGAGTTGTGTGGCATTACTTTGATGAAATCAGAGCCACCTTGCCACATACCTAGCTTCAGCAATGTCAGAGATGTGTCTGCCCACATATTCCTGGAATTGCAGATAGCAGGTCTGATGCCACCATTGTCAGAGTCCCGCTTTTGAGGCTAAAATATGTACTTAAAATGTGCATTTGATTTCGAAATCGTAACAATTTTTTTGAAAACTTGGAAATATTACTTAAGATCAGTATTTATTATAGTTAATCAAGGGGTGTCAGGACATATGACAATAATATTTGTAATTCTTCTCAAGACAGCCCACTATCCTTCTTTACTTATCATCTTGCCCAATCTGAAAATGTCATTTAATCCTATATATTAATTTGTAGGTGAAGGGGTAGTAAAGCAATCATGCTCTGTTGTTACCTCATAAAACAATTTTATCTGCATGAGATTGCTCTTGGATCACTCCTAGACTTTACAACAAACACGGAGAAGGCCAGATAAAAAAACATACCCTATAAAAATTGACTTACACAAGAGTCTTATTCACCAGTGACAAAATCTTTCTTTTTTTGTGTAAAAAGAAAGCAGTTATGGAAAGGGCAAAAATTATGTGAGAGGTTTCGTGCATGAATGAAAGATTTATTACTGCCTCTAGACTGGATTTATTTCAGAGGAAACGTACTTCATATTATGCATTATCTAGTAACCCATCATATACCTGGAATGAAATATTTATGTGGACAGCTTGTATGAGCAGGTAGGCACTCATGAGCAGGCTGGCCTTCTGCTGTACTAGACTTTTCAGATGCAATAGCCCTTGGAGAGCCTAAGCCCTACCATACACATAGGAAATAGATACCTTTTGGTTGAGATGTCACACGTAGCTTACCTGACTCTTTACTATCCCCCTTAGGCCAGATGTTCCTCCAAGGAAATGACTCTAAAAGAGATACATCAGTTATAGTAGTTACAGATTAGCTTGCCCTGTTGGGAAGACCACATCTGATGGTCTCATTTTCTTGCTCCATTTTGGAACCTGTAAGAGTGTACACATGTCACATGGGCTGGAGATTGCTCTGGCAGCTGAGTGGATTTGCCTTTTCTTAGGTTTGTTTGGTTTGGAAGGGGAGGAGAATGAGTAGGACTATAAATCAGTCCCTTCCCACCCAGCTCATTTTGTTTGTTCTTGGCCCCATCTGGGCCCCATTAGTTGCAGAGCACCAGGGCTGCAATCAGCAAAGCATGGGGCATTGCAGAGCTCCTTGCTGCTCTGCCTCAGAACAAATGCTGTCGGGGGAAATTAGGTCATAAAATAATTTCCTGAACCTGTATTGTATAAGAAACTGGAAACAAGCATGTGTTTCAAAATAGAGCTCTGTTATGATGTTTCACTTTTTTTTTTCTGTCTCGTTGGTAAAATAGTGTTGATTTCATTATATTTTAAATCTCATAACTGTTATCAGGCTGTATTATATCAGTGCTTTGTAATGGGGTTTGAAATGCTTTGTTATTGTCTACAGGCATATTAATGATCTAATCAGATGTTGTTGGTGTCTTAGCCATATGTGTATTGTATACTTGAATTTGTAATCATATGCATTAGCCAAGAGCAGAAAAATTCAACTTAAGTATTTGAGTAGAATACACAAAGCAGTGCAGAATAGCTAATATTAATATTCACATATAGTGTGTCATCTAACTGAATGGCAAACCATAATATTGTTCTTATTTGAATCTAATCAGCTGAACTGGTATTAAAAGCCTGGGGTCAGTCAGGATTTTGAGGAAGGACATTGTTATACAAAATGCACATAGTCGCTGTAAATTGCATCTGCATGATAATCAGTGTAAGCTGTTTTATGATATCAGACCTTGTAAGTATGCCTGCAGTTCTTTCAACTTGCATTTGAGCAAAAGCAGCTGATCTTGCTGAAATCAATTAATTGTAGAGTCAGTTGGAAGGAAACCTTGGAGGTCACCTAGTCCAACCTACCACAAATCTAGCACCAACACTGTATGAGGTTAGCCATAGCATTGTCTAATCAAATGTTGAAAATCACCAGTGTTAGAGATTCCTCAGTCTCTTCCGATATCTTCTTCCAATGCTGCACATTTCATTCATGTGAATGAAAATTTTTAATCCTAAATTTGTCTTGAACCTCCCAAACCTTCTAAGTCACTCTTACAGACGAGGCTCAGATGCAAAAATCTGAAGCAGAAATCAAGTGTTCTGATTTTCAGTGTACTGGCACTACGCTGGTATTGTATGGCAAGTACATAAATTTTATGTTGTGTTATTTGTGATGTATCATAGTTCCTTTTGCTTGTTTCTCTAAAAAATTATAAATATCAGAATCATCATCATGATGCAAAAGTCTTGCACTTTGGCCTAGATAAGCTTAAAATATTTTGTTTATAAATCAGACATAAACCTTCATGCCTCCAACTCAGGTTTGCTGCTCAGGTGAACAAAATCAGACCTTGAATTCAATTAATTGGATAAATACTCAATAAGGCAACTCTTGTGTCAGTACAATATATCAGAAATATGGGTGATCACTGTCAAGTTATACTGAAATAAAACATAGAATCATACAATCATTTAGGTTGGAAAAGACCCTTAAGATATCGAGTCCAACCGTTAACCTAGCACTGCCAAGCCCACCACTAAACCATGTCCCTAAACACGACACCCACACGTCTTTTAAATACCTCCAGGGATGGTGA
>JAVKLA010000057.1:12365093-12383484 GCA_034782735.1 Sagittarius serpentarius
GTCTGTTCACCACAACTCTTTGGGCCCGGCCATCCTGCCAGCGCTTTACCCAGCGAAGCGCACACCTGTCCAGGCCATGTCAGTATAAATACTGATTTAGTGATTTACCTAAAAACTTTTACATTGTCTAGATTTCAACAAATGTGGATTTTTTCAAGGAAAATGGAAGCACTTCATTTAGCATATTAATTAACACCCTAGCAAATACTTGGGTAAAATCAGTATTAACCAAAATAATTCAGACACTTCAAACAATTAGTATGATTTGATACAAAAAAATGGGAAATTATACAGGTAGAAATAAGATGTTCCTTAATGATAACAAAACTTATTTCTTCATGCATTTGGTGGTTTGTGTAATGATCACCGCAGAGTTTGAAAACCTGTGCAGTGAATGAAACAACATTTTGACTATTCTGTTGTAATAAATCAATAACCGACTTTAAAATGTAAATTAGAGAGCTATTCTTTTTTTTATCAGAGCAATCTTTAGCAACCTTTAAAAAAATGAGATAAGCATATTTTAAGCAAATCATCGGGAGTAAATATTGCAAACTGGAAATTTTCGTGCTAGTCTTACATTGCTAGCTAAAGCTCTAATAGGAATGAAATAGTTAAAAACCCTTCCATTGCTATCTTTTCAACAGAAAAACTATAAATCCCCCCCGCCATGCTTTCAGATGTAAAGCTGGTAATTAAAAAAATATATTTATTCCATCTGAAGTGCTTTCTGTTCATTTTCTTGCTATTCCAGATGGCTGTCATTTTATGGGAAAACAATGGCGGTTGTCATGTCAGTAGTGGAATACCCGTAACTATGACAGATATTCTGTCCATAAAAATCTCTCAGCTCTGAAAATTACTTCAAAGAGCTGTAGAACAGAACCAGACTGAACTAGTATGTTGTTGTTAATATATTCCCATTCCAGTGGTCAGAAAGATCTGATCTACGTGTTGTTAAAATGGAATGGAAAAGTGAAGTGTATGAATATCTATTTATGGTAGTGGAAAAGACTGAAAGTAGGACAAGGTCGTTTTGTCCATAAAAAGAGGAGTGTGAGGAAATGCATCTCAAGTACAAGACAGAAGACTCGGAACATCCTGTAGAACTGGCATGTGCTACCTGCCAAGCTGGGATGCATTAA
The DNA here is from genome assembly GCA_034782735.1 of Sagittarius serpentarius. Lineage (NCBI taxonomy): Eukaryota > Metazoa > Chordata > Aves > Accipitriformes > Sagittariidae > Sagittarius > Sagittarius serpentarius. The sequence goes on from JAVKLA010000057.1 coordinate 12,366,239, forward strand.
GCATTTAGACTCAGCTCCTCTTGCCCAGTTTTCTGTCCCACATGTATATCTGTCATATGAAGTGTTATTTTTGGAGGTAGCTCTATGTATCGGTGGAATGAAACTTTTTTTCAAGTTTGAATTAGCTGGCACTTTTTAGACTTCATCTCTTCTTTTAATTCTGCACATATTTTTACAAATATGTTTTTCAGCTTTCTCTGACAACATGAGCACTACTGGAAAATGGTTATGGGCATGAACTGAAAGGGCATGTTAAGTAGTGACATGCATGCATACATGTTCCCAAATTCAGTACTGTTACACAAGTTAACTCTCGATTTAAAGTTATCTGGGTCAGACAAACTGGTAAGAATCACTTACTAGAAGAGTATGAATTAGCAATGCCATGATAAAAGATTTGGAAGCATATGAAGAGAGTAGGGTATCTGCTTTGGCAGTACCAAAACTGTCCATGGTGCACTGATTGCTCACAAGGTCTGGAAGTAAAAACCGCAAAAAGTTCTCCATAATGTTGGCTTAAAAGGATAGGCCAAATCCTCACGTTAGGTTGAGGTTTTTATCTCATAGGAATTCAGTTTTTGGGTGTTTGAGGGTAACTCCTTAATATAAAATGAGATATATGTAGAAGGGTCAGTGATAATTAGTATCTGTATGGGGAATTGAATTGATTAAAGCCTGAAAATACTGTCTTTTGATTACTTGGAAGAGCTGTATTTCACAATTTGTTTCTGCAGTCTTCCTTTCCTTAGATTCAAACCTTGCTCATTTAAACCCTCTTTTAAAGAAAGGTAGTGTAATGAGTGCTTTATCTTGGCTCACTCTTGGGTGCAAATGGCATTCAGTTCTTGTATTAATTTCTTATGCTTGTCTTGTTTAACTAACGGTACTTAGGTATGGGAACACTGCTTAGGAAAGCCCACAAAGAAGCAGTAATGAGAATAATCATGAAGAGAAACTGGCAGTCATGTGCTTTTTTGAAAAATGCTGGCAAGCAGATGACATGCTTTTGAAGTGACAGGTTCATAAATGGTCCCAGTCCACTGAGAGCAAAGCATCTGAGGAAGAAAACAAGCACTGAAGTTCAGTGAAATAAGTGCTACAGAAAGAAAGAGAGGAATGGGGAGCCCGACACAGGACAGCAGGGAGTAAGGAAAGCAAAGAAGTGCTGAAGTGACGTAGCAGTTTGGTTGAATTAAACCGAGGTGGGCATATTGATCAAAATAGCCTTAAATCTCACTCTCCTCTTTCACCACACCCACACCCCCCCCCAGCATAAGCCAAGAGGAATGGAGGATCTCCTGAGTCTGACATCCAAATTGCATCTATCATAAAATCAGAGGATGATGGGATTCGTGTCTAAAAGGTCACTTCCATTTCATTCTGATTTTCCATGGTTTTGTTGGAGCAGCACAGGCCCTTCTGCTTAAAGTGCTATTTGACTGCTTATCTTCTCTGTGTTTTAATATGCACAGTTTCTTTGTTTGAAATGGGTCCATGTTTAGAACATGTTTCTGCTTTTAGGAAATTCTTCCATGCATCAACCTTTGTATTATGAGCACAGACCTCCCAGTTAATAAAGGGAGCCATGTGCTGTTGCAAAGGTAGCGTCAAGGGGCTTCACCTCACTGGGGCCTGCAGCAGCCACAGACTCCCCGGGTGTAAGGCTGGGACTCCTGCCTCCATCCCACTCTCTGCCAGCAGCAAAAAAAAGTCTGTCTGATTAATTCTGATCTGGTTTGGGATCTCCAAGCAAACTGCTTTTTGGATGTACTCTTAAATGTTGTCCAGCTTCTCTCTGATCCCAGGACCACATCAGTGATTAGCTAAATAAATCTGATCCTAAGCATCCTTTTAGCAGAGTCCTGTGGCAGTACCTAGGCACTTCTGAGCTTTTTGTCTTCCCGAGTATATCAATCAGATCCAGCTGATTTCCTTATGATTTTACAAGGCCCCATTTTTCAAGTCCTGGGAACGCTTTTTGTTTTAACCCATCTTCTCTAGGTCTCTAATTGAGAGTAGTGTTTAAAATACCTTTTATGGAAAATATGATTAATGTTAAATGCTATATAGGAAAAAACCTCACAAAACCTTAGTGAACAGTATTAGCAAAAGATGTACTTGCATAGCTGTCTTCCAGCTGGGCAGAACTGGACAATTTTGTTTGCGAGTAATACTCAGCAGTTGAAAAGTTCAACTTGTTTGGAGAGTTTCCTTCAGGGATACGTGTGATAGTTCCAGTGCTGCTTTCTTGTTGTTATAACTGACCTCAAATTGCTAAAGAATGCAAAGTTTATTTCAGGAAGTTAATTCTACTGTAAGAATTTTCTTACATCTTTTTAACGGTAGCTCAGCAATAATTTTGGATTTTTGGTTACTTTTGGCTATTTTCTTGCAGAATCGTTTACCTCACTTTAATGCTAGTTATGACAGCTACCTCGAGCACAGCCACAAAGTGTTGCAAAGACCCACTGTCAATTGCAATATCTGGCCGTCCTGTAAATGAAGCCCTCACATGTTTAAACGGCTCTAACAACAGCAGAAATATCTCCACTTGATAAGAGGTCAGGCTCTAGTGGATGGCCGACACCACTGAAAATTTCAGGGAGGGATGCCAACTTTTCAAGCTATGCATACAAGAAGTAAAAAATGCTTCCCAGGCTTCTAATCTGTGCAAAGGAGTGAGCCACATGTGGAGCACGCACCAAGAACAAGGGTTTTATTACTCTGATGAGTCACTGGCCTGTAAGTATCCGCCTGTACGTTAAGAGCTGTTTAAATTAAAAAATGCAGCTTAGGGTACTAGAAATGAGGGGTTTTTTTTCAGGTGTGTATTTAGGAATTGAAGGCATGCTACAACTGTAATCTTAATGCAGGCTAATGGAAAATTTTCCATACATATCATTTTTTACAATAACATGATTCGTAATGGAAATGTTACTATAGCAACATTAGTTTTCAGCTAGCTGGTAATTTTATAGTTCAACTTTATGGTTTACTACATAGCATAATGGATGAAATACCATCATCAGTAAATATTCATGCAGAAAGAAAACAGAGAATTATAGGCTACTGTACACATACCACTGATGTTATACGGCAATGTCCTCAATATACATAAATGTTAATGTACTGGGAGGGGAATTTTATGAAACTTAAGTAAACAATTTCAGCACTTAGTTCCCAGTTTTTTAATGTGGTGTATGCAGAAGGGGCTTGATGCCCTGGTGGGTTTAGGCATCAAAACGAAAGCAAACTTTTTGATTCACCACAGAATCCACGACCTGCAGTAAAATACTTCGGCACCCTTTTCGGCACAGGTAGGAAAATGGACAGCAAAACAAAAGAACCCACAAAATTTGACAGAAAATAAACCACTTAGAGGGAGTGGGTCTTCAAGATTTTTTTTTTTTTTGTGGTGTGGTGGGATGACCCTGGCTGGCAGCTAAGCTCACGCCCAGTCATTTGCTCACTCCCCTGCAGTGGGATGGGGGAGAGAACTGGAAGGCCAAAAGCAAGAAAAACTCATGGATCAAGATTAAGACAGTTTAATAAGTGAAGAAAGAAAAAAAAAAAACCCCAAAGCAAAAAAACCCTAAGTAATGCAAAGGCATTCACACACCCCCTCCCACCAGCTGACTGACACCCAGCCAATCTCTGAGCAATGGCTGCCTTGGAATAACTACACTCTCCATGCCCCCAGTTTTACGGCTGACCATGATGTCATATGGTGTGTAATATCTCTTTGGCCAATCTGGGTCAGCTGTTCCAGCTGTGTTTCCTCCCAGCCTCTTACCCACCCCTAGCCTACTCACTGATGGGGTAGAATGAGAAATGGAGAAGGCTCTGACACTGTCTAAGCACTGGTGAACAACAGCTGCAACACTGCTGTGTTATCAACACTGTTTTGGTCACAAATCCAGAACACAGCACCATATGGGCTGCTGTAACGAAAGTTAACTCCATCCCAGTCAGACCCAATACAGATGTTTAGGTACTTTCCCCATGCTCTGTGCTATCTGTGATACACAGACCTGAGCCCATTCCTGGAGGTCCCACGTCCTCTTTTCAAATCAGACCAGAAGTAATTCCTTAAAAATCAACCAATGCCAAGAGGTTTTAAGGTAACAGCAGCTGAGTAGTTAACCTCTATTATAGCTGAACAGAATGGTACAGTGTAATCATGGGGAAACCAACAAGAAAACCAACCCACCACACAACCGCAGTAGAGACAGGATGCATGGAAGAAAGAAGATCCTTGTTGGATTTGCACCTAAACCCAAAGCCTGCTCAAGCAAATACAAAGATGACGCAAGGAAGTCATTGCAGGTGTTTGGTGTTACACTTACTTAGCTTCCTGCATTACCTACAGTGAAATTGAACAGATTTGGAAACATTGTGAAGCCTGCAGGTCTATTTTCTGCAATTATTTAAGCAACTGAGTTGGTGAATCATAAAACCCAAGGTGTCCCTAACGGAAGACCTCTGGAAAGGGTTATTCAGGCTATTGATAGTTAAGCCAGAAAGTTGTGCTTATGTGAGGAGCTAGTAGACAGATTTTGTTTTCCATGAAAAATGTGAGACTGGATGAGTAGAAGCAGTGATGTTGCAGAATTGACTTTCTGAGGGTATAAACAAGGCAACTTCGGAGGGTGAAATCATAGCTTTTATTTAGCTAACATGTATTTTGAGAAAGCAGTTGAGTTTTTAGGCCACAAGACTTCTTTGGATCTCAAACAGAAGCAGTAGCATTCAAACGTGGTAGAGTTGATGAGCAATTCTTCCAAGTCTAGCCTCAGCTAAGCAGAGCTTGAGAGGCCTCATATGAGCCAGCACTGCAGCTTGCGTTGCTGGAGGGAGCAGTTTCAGATAACCCATGCCCCGCGCGATAGATCTCAAAAGCTGGCTGGGCAGGCGTCTACAACAGGCATTGGACTGGGGCTCTGCAGCCCTTCAAAATACAGTGAAGTACTTTTGAATGTAACCCATTATTGTGAATTGCTTTTAGCTTCATAGAAAAATCTGATCTGTACTCAAATTTTAATTACTGTAACTTTGTTTATGAGAAACATCTGTGTTTATCACTGAGAGACAAACTCTGCTTTGAGCTATAAACCACAAAAGAACTTTAACTGGGGAACTTCCAAAGTGAATTAAAGTGCATAGGAAAGAATAATTCGTTAGCCCTAGATTTATGGTATCTGCTATGGACTAGTATATCTACTACCTACAGTAGACTAAGGACATCTTTGGATTTTATTTTTTTTTAAGTATTAGTATATTTGTATGTGGTATATGGAGAGAAGGAATGTTTAATCTCATTTAACTTTAGCTCTAAGAAAGTGAGGCACCCAGCCTCCTCTGTGGTCAATGGTGAGAGAATCATCCCTTCCGTGTTGGATGCAAATTCTCAGAGAGGAGAGATCTCTGACTTCTGGAGCTTGGTTTGAAGGGTAGGCAAAAAGGCTAAAGCTAGTTGAAGCCCACTATAAATGCATGGATGTAACTTGTGTCTTCTTAAAGTCTCTTCCATAGAACTAACCTCTTTCCCTGACTTACATGTATCCATCTGTTTGTGTTTATCTCAGGAGAAAGGACCAATGAAGAATGTAATTTATTTCATATTGAAGGTTACGAATAGAGCGGTGCTAAGACATTAAAAGAAATGAAAGAACCAAGTTCTGTTTTGATATTCTGATTCATAAATATATGCTATTGAAATCTCTCTAGATTTCTGTGAAGAAAAATGTAGTTGTATTATACTGTCTTGTATTTTCCTTAGCACTGTTGAATGATTTTGTAAATATCATTACATAGGGGTTTTTTTAAATTAAAATTCAGAGCTGATTTACAGTAAAAATCAGGATGAAATTTCACTCTCACGTCCATGTTATTTTTAAGTTTTAGAAAGATTCCCCCCCAATCCCATCAAGATATTTGCATGCATACATGTAGAGTCATATTCTCCCTCATCTAGGCTGGACAAGAAGTAGAAACACTTAATTAATATGCACGAGATAGTATTCTCTGCAACAAAACAAAGATATGATGACAGCATGTACCGGCATCCTTGTGTGAATGTAATCAATGGGGAGCAGTAGTAATAACCCACATATCTTTGGCATGTACTAGCAATCAGGTTTCAAACTCTACAAATTCATATTCTACTCACTAGTTCAAGCTAAAACATTTACACCTTAATAGTTATTACCTACCTGAATGAGGTATATAAAACTGGTGTGCACTAAAATTGCGCCTTCATTTTATAGATATAATATTAATACACAAACCCAGAAAGACCTGTGATTTTCTTCATCCCAACTATTCAGGAATGTGAGTCAAGATCCCAAAATCATGAGATTTCTTTAAATATTATCAGTTCTAAAGACAAGGCATTCTGGGTTCTTTTTCCTGCCCTTCTAGTTTTTGAGCACTAGAATTTGTATTTCCAGACTCTTCTTCAGTCACGAGAAGGAGAAATGAACTGTTACTTTTTATGAACCCTGAGATACGTTAATTGCATCACTTCAAGGAACTGTGACTATTTAGCAGGAGTTTCAGGAGGCATTTAAGAGCTGATTTCAAAGAATGTTGAATTTAAAAGCCTGAGAGGTTGATTAACATAAATAAATTGCAGCTGGATTATTAAACTTCTGGACACTAATTACCTTTGAAAACTCTATGGATTCTGCAGAACAACAATCTAATGATGATTGGTTTTGTGCATTAATATATATTCCTAACCTGTTATCTTTTAAATTAACCTTAATTGTGCTTTGATTTAAATACATTTGTTAAGGTGTATTTTTAAACAACATATGACCACATCAGCATTTATTGGATTGTACAGGGGTTATAAATGATTTATTGTACTGCTTTAATCAACACTCACTTTTTTTCTGTAAGGAGACTGTGGCATAAAGCTAGAATGGACATTAGAGAGATAAGGAAGGAATTTAATATAAACTGTAGTCACAGGATGTGGTAAGGAATATGGCTGCGCCAAAATAAAGTCCACATCTGTTCAAGTAATAGTGGCAGAGGGAGAGGGAGGGAGAAGAACTCAGGAGTGCTACCCTAGTTACTTTAACGGGAAACTCTGGATCTGTTTTTGTTGTTAATTCAGGAAGTGCCCATATATGAGGAGCTGTGACAGAACTTTAAACAAGAGAGTATGAGCTCTGATTTTTGTAGTGACATTTGAATTTTCACAGCAGTGAGCAAGCAACCTTCCAAACACCTTGGGAGCAGGACAGAGTGGAATTTCAATAGATTAAACATTGTGTATGACAGCTATGAATGCTGTCAATGGAGTATTTTCATATACTGAAAATGGTGATGAAGAACTAAAGGGCATACCCAATGCAAATATATTACTTCTTTGGAATTTGCAAATGTATGCTGCTATGGACTTACATTATCTCTCTAGTAGTGATATTTTGGGATTTTTTTTTTTTTAGTAGTATCATTGATCAGCACTGACTTGAGTCTTCACTGAAATCCAAAGGACTTTTACTATTGATTTTAGTATTAGTCCTGTTGTATCGAAAGCATGTTCCATTGAGTATTACTCCTAAGATTCCTTGTGTGGTTTTCATTAGATTGGAAGGTCCATTCATTTACTGACATGAGTAAAATATTTTCTATGAATTGTATTGCTTTCCTCAAAATAAAGATAAGAACATGAACCACCATAATGAATCAGACTAAAGATGATCTAATTTTTCCTGTTTATATAAGTAATAATAACAGCTGTATAGGAAAATGTGTAAGAACAGGGAATGAATAACAGCATACTTTTTCACCTCCATTTGGGATTTCCTGAGCTTTATCGTTAATAGCTCCAAACAGGTTCTTCTTCCATGAATTTGATCTCTTTTTGAATTCATGTAAACCGTTAGCATCCACAGCAAACTATCGAATTATATTAATAATTCACTTGTTGGTTTTGGGGCTGAGTCTGACTTTAAGTGCTAGCAGAACTGTATTAACTTGTTCTTATCTGCAGAAAACATCTCACATGACACAGGGAGGTTGGTCTCAAGAGTACATATTAAACAGGAACATATTCAACGTTAATACTGCAGTAATATACCCTGTCTTCCAAAGAGCTTAGTGATATCATAGACATCTGTGCTCAATCAAGTCAGACGTCTGGGCTGTGAACTGTTCAAATATGAAGATTCAAAGGCCTTAGAGTTATGACACCAATGCATGGAATTTCATGGACGACTCATTTATATAAATTTTCATTCTCTGAGTGACAGTAAAACAAATAAAGAAGAAAGGTACAGATTTCCAGAACAGATTTGCCTGGAAACAACACTGTAACCTCTTTACTAAAAAAATCAGGCAGTCTTTGGGCTGATTTAAGACCCATAGTAAGGCAAGTTGCAAAAGCAATTAAGTAAAGATCAACAATACTGCACTTGACTTTATGAGCATATAAATCTCAAAGATGGAAATATCATTTCATCATAGCTATTTACCAGAGACAAAATATGCCTATTAAGTGCACAGACTTTGATCTGATTTTGTGGTTCCTCAGGATCTGAATTCAAGAGATGTTGTCTTTCTGACGATTGGCACTGAAGAGTGAAAGGTGTGGAAGACGCAAGTGTTTATCACTGCTGAAAAAACAGATGGAAATTTTTTAACTGGAGTATGTCCAAGAAAATGTAATGGTCAAAGACCCAGGCAAAATAAGAATATAAGAAATAGATGAGACTCTTTTGGCTGTAGGAAGAGAAGACTACAAAATGCATCTTTATTAGTATTTTTGCTGCAGATTGAGTGATTACCCAAATGACTTTCAATATTGAATATTGAAATATTCCACCCAAAGTATTCCATTTACAGCTGATTAGAGCCTCAAATTCTGCGTTTCTGAAAGTTTGAAGTATAAACCAAAAATCAAAATTGTGCAATTTTGTAAGGAAATTAAATTTTTTTTAAAAGTTTTGGATATTTTTTCTGGTTCCTTTCTTTTTACATCAGAAAACTAGCAAGTAGCCAGCTGTTTCATTACTGAAGCAGTGTCCTAGAGTCAGGGCACCATATGGGGCAGCCCCATGGGATCAGCGGCAGCCTGAGGAGTTTCACAGAGCCAGGAACCAGCTGCTTAACAAACCTGGGAGCCATGGTTTAAACTAGGAGACTTTTGGAGAAATCCGTGAAGAAATACAAGGCTGCATAGTTTTGCTGGAGAATTCCTTATCACTTCTAGCATTTTTTCATCATTACCATACTTGCGTAGCCTACAGATATTGGTTGCACAGTGGAGGATGGATTGAAGTAGGTGTCACTTACAAATGACATAACACCCAACTGCAAATACACACATAGAAGCAGATTTTTCAGGAGTATTTAGCAGCTAAACAGAGTCAAATAGTCACAGATTTTCAGCAGCTCCTTGAAACATTCTGATTTGAAATCAAGATACCAACCTTACTCAAATGCTTTTGAAAGCCTCACTAGGGGCAGAACCACAGCTTTAAAGACCTAAATGACTCTAAAAGTGTTGTCTCCGCTCCAAGAGAAGGACCAAAAAGGAAAGTAACAAGCTCTGGTGTGAGACTGGTGTAAAGGAAAGTGTCTTGGAGTGGCCAGGTCAGGGATAGGTGAAGGCAGGCCATGAAATTCAGGCCAGCTAGAAAGGATCCTGAGCATCTTCCTCATTGACATGATCTCCCTAAATAGTGAGTCTGAAGCTCTGGAAGGCGCAGGGGCTGCTGTGCCCCTCAAGGTCTCTTATGGGCATAGAAAAATGTTTCCTTCGTTAAGCAATGGATCCACAGTCTTTTGCACATCTTCCCTCAGTGAAGTACTAAACCATGAACTGCTTACTAAACTACTGCAGATGGTGGAGCACATTGAATCTTTGTAGATTAATTAATTTCTTTTCTAGGGTTACATCATGACAAATAAAAATCTCCTGACCCCTCCCCTCCAAAAAAACCTGTCCCTTCCATCAAATTAGTTAAATTGGTGGGGTATATGCAGACTGCAATACATATTTATATGAGGGCTAACAGCCAGATCTGAGCATACAGCCTGGGTAAGTTAAGTCATGGGTCAGTAAGCCCCATGGCAGCCTGAACAAGTTATGTGAATTCATCCAGTAGTGTGCAGTACGAGGACCTTAAATAGGGATAAAACTGGACCCCATGGACAAATCTTACTGTGTTTCTTCTTTTTTTTTTTTAAACAATTGTCTGTTTTCCTTCAACATATATTCATTTCCATTTTGTGTATCTATTTGGAGGTAAAAGTAGTCTGTTACAGAACTCCTTATTCTCAGCTCTCAGATGTAGAAGCCAGGAATCCCATGCATCTCTGCTGAGGGTTTCTGTTACAAATCACTACAAAAATTTGTTTGGATTATGACTTCTAAGTCAAACAACCACTGAAATTTACAGTTATTAACTATGGACTTTTGATCCCACCCTTTGCAGTAAACCAGCGGTGAATGTAACTGTCTCCCTCCCCTGCATACCCCTGTATTGCAGCAGCTTTGCAGATTTGGGGATTTAACTGTGTTTAAAAAGGTCACTTGGTGTTTAATACCAAGACTTAGTCAATATTTGCTCTATAAAAGTCTTCCCTCATCTCTTCTTTTTAAAACAAAGAAATAAACCCCATATATTTTATATTAAACATATTAAAGCACACACTTATCTTTTGTCTGTAATCACAACTCTCCAATGAAAATCAAATGGGAAAACCTACTGCATTGTTTTGTTATGGCAGTAATGACATGATGAGATTATTTCTCAAGCAGAGAATGAGAGGATGATGATTACAACATCAGTAAATTCTTGTTTTATATAATTCATGGTCTTTCCAATCAGGCATGTTGCCAATGATAGATACCTTTTTTAGAGCATATTTATGATGTGAATCTCAAGACAAAGAAAACTCAGCTCCCAGCAATAAACTTTGAGAAAGTTAAAAAAAGTTTAAAACAAAATAGCAAATGATCAGCACATCAACAGCCCTGAACCTCCATGGACACACCTGAACATCCATGCCTGAATAAAACTGCAAGTTAATGACAGATGTCAGTACTGCGGTTGGTGCTATTAACTTGTCTGCTACAACTGTATTTATGGCCCCAGGAAGACTGTGCAGTCTTCAGGCCTATGGGTTTCTGGCAAGGTCTTGCCGTGCAGTGAAGCTACATGCTGCTGTCTTAATTTACATGCTCAGGTGGCTTAAAGCTCATCTTTATACAGCTGTAATGCTGCTGGCACTCAGTGCAGGGATGGTTCCCTTCGGTCCTGTGGGATTTTCCTGTGAGGTGCTCTATGTTATGCCAGATTGCAGTGAAGACAAGGAAACAAGCCTAGACTGGCTTAACACAGATGCATCAGATGCATACCCTAAAATGTATCAGAATAAAGGATCTGGCCCACGCACTTCTGTTGTTAAGTGATGGCATTTTTTACTATTTTAGTCCTTTCTTCTGAAGTCAAATGAACTATAGTTCAAATATATTTCCCAGTGTATGAATTAAAACAGATTTAATTATAAATCTGTTTTAATTCCAACTCTGAGAGACAGAAAAAAGATTCCTTAAATGGTGGAGGACTGCAGAGCATCATTAGGAGTTTTGCCATGCATCTCTTGAACTGCTTAATTTTTACTTTGAGAACTCCCACAGTCTCCAATTGACAGGAGTAATAAATCTCAAAACGCTTGCCAAAAATTACCATGCCCCTATATATTTTTTTTAAAAGTAATATTTGGACCAAAGTATGTAATGCTGCTAGGTGAGACACTTGTTTCTTTAAGCTCATGGACTAGAAAGCTGTTGGGGAGTGTGTTACTCATGTCTGAGCTGGTTCTAATTACAGGAATCCAGTGCACTGAAATTTTGGGCATAACAGCATCTGGAGTTCGCAGACATGCTGCTGTGGTTTGGCCAACTCACAAGAAAAAAGAGCAGATCTTTCCTTAATAATATATATACATTTTTAAGATAAACCTGCCTCAAAACCTGCGCAAACTGAAGACCCGCAACGTGTACTTGATACTTCCTTAAAAGACACCGATGTCCTCATAGAACTGCAAGATCTGCCTACCCATATGGAAGGTATGTCCTCCTTTTAGAGGTCTAGATCCAGTCACCTGTACCTTATGAACAGTCCCACTGAAGTTACTGAAAATTAACTGAAGAGTAAGACAGGATCCAACTTCAGTAAAGGTATCTTAATACAGGCCCAAGCTTTAAGTATGGAGTCACAATCTGCATTTGAGTTATGGAAACTGGAGAAACATCCTTAAAAAAAATCTCTGACACTTAAGAAGAGCATAGATGTAGGGTAGTTCCTTATGTAACCTGCATGCCCAAATACATTTGACCAAATGTTTTTCAAGTATCATCGTTATCTAAAAACATTTACTTTGTTGTTGTTGGTTTTTTTTATTTGTAGCAAGTATTCTTAAAAGCTTTTGTTCTATGCTCCTGCTTTTTTTAATTATCAGATTTACAGGCTTATTTGCTACAGGTTGGGCATGTCCAGTGCTGATCTTGTCAATTAATGTTATACCCATACAGGGGGAGAAGAGAGCAAGTGCCATGTGCTGGTAAACGCAATAGCAGAATTTGTTTTACCTGCTGCCTATGTGTACCATTAGTATTAACTGGAGTATCAACCACTGCTTTTCTGTTCTTCAGGAATGACCTGTACTGGGAAAAGCGCTGCTCAGTTCCTTAGACCTTCCTCTCAGTCCCTGATTCTCTGGCCAATGTGTTGTGCTAATCCTGACAGAAGCCTGTGTCTCTGTTGCCTCATACTGTGGGTGGTCATTACCAGCAGACCTTTTTTTTCCAATTAGGCTAATGCTTTGTAAACACATCTGAATTTTATTATCTGTAGGTAAATCTACAAGGCACAGAGCAATGAGCAGTCTATCATTTATTCACTAGAAATGTGATGGATTATCATCTCCCTCACGCATACCAGCGAGGCGTCAGAGTGCGGCAGTCTCCACCCTTTGGCCAGAGAAGAGCTAAACTAAATCATCATATCTGTAGCTAAAAGTCAGTCGAAAATTGTCTTGCTTTTTTTCTCTACAGTGGAGGCTCTGAATGTAGGAAAGATTCTCATTCTGGTACAAAATCCAGCCCCTCAAATTTGGAGTTCAGTATTCCAGTCCAGTGAAGCTGTAAACACCAAACATTGCTCATCATAGGGTCAATCCAGTGGTGTTTCAACTATACAGCAAATTAAATATATGCCTATAAATCAGCAGATGTGTGAACTCAGTATGCTACTTTATTGCTGAACAGAGTGGTTTGGAAGTTGTGACATAGATAAAGGGCTGGCAAGATCTCAGAATAAGACCCACTAATTATTGTTGTTAATCCCAAGCAATTTTGCCATGCTTCACTTCAAGCACACAAAAAATATTAAATGAAGGATTAATTGTTGGTGTAACCGCATTAGAAGGACTAACATCTTTTTCAGAAATATTTTAAAAGGTCATTTGTAGACACAATAGTCCAATTATTAGGTCTCATTACTGATACAGCAAATAATACAACTTCCAGTGGCTTATCATGGCACAGCTCTCTTTCAGTTATTTTAAAGCAAACGCATGTTTAAATAAATTTTATGCCAAATTTTTTGGTCAGTCATTCAGATAAAATGATGCCATAAAAGGTTTATCAAGTTCTAGGGAAAAAAAAATGACAAGCAATAACTTTCATATGATACGTGAAAGTGAATTGTTACTAAATTTTGAGACTTTTGACATATAAGACTACTATTACATGGTGCTACACTGTAAAAAACAGTAAGTTGACTGAAGGTGAAAGGAGTGCTGTAGTAGACACTCATTAACTTCCCTTTTATGGTGAATAAAATCTCAGCAAATTAGTTTTGAGTTTGCAGGTTCCATTTAAAACTAAAAACATCTGCTCAAGGGCTGTTGAAATGCCACTCAGAATAGATTAATTTTGTCTGGAGGGAAAAATACGTGTGTATTGGTTAGGAATGGTTTTGAAAGGATAAGCTAATAGAAATTTGAAAGGACTGAACTGCAAAAGGAGAGAAATATTGGAAAAGACTATTCCACTTACTTTTTTTATTTATTATGCTCACTTACTTGGCTGTGCTAACACAACACCATGCCAGTATCTAGATTTCATCATTCACAATTCACACTGAAGTTCCTCCTTACTGTAAGACTAATATTTTCCTATTTCCTTTGATGGGAATTTTGAAATAATGAATCCCTTTGGATCTCTGTTTGGCATGTTTTATCACATGGTAAGCGAATTGGCAAATTGAGCAACACAAGCTTAACTGTATGTTGTCACTTATATATGCTAAGACACAGGTGTTTAAAAAAAATCTTTTGGATACATGCTGGAAAAAAGTCAGTTAGAAGGACTGGAAGTATTAAAGGTTTGTGATAGCGCTTTTGGCCAGACTATAGTCTAGTAACAGAAATGTGCCCATGTTTTGCAGAGTCAGATCGAAAGTATTTCTACAGACCCTTTTTTTCTGTGCAAATGATCTGTACAGAGACAGTCCTATTAACAGAGCCTGCACTTGAGATTTGAACCTATCGCTACCACCAATGTATTTTTGCAAGCGTTGAACTCTAACAGATTAAAGGAGCAACAAAAATTTAAATTTCATCTGTTTGTTACAACTAATAGCTAAGAAAATCACCTCTGTTTCCAACGAAGCCCAGAAAATGTTTAAAAGTTGTAAATTGTCATTAACAATGTATTACTGTTGTAAATTTTGAGCCTATACTCCACCATTCTTGAGGATATTGTGCTTAACCAATACCACTTGTTCAGAAAGGTGGCCTTTTCCAAGGAAACTTTCTTAATTTCCTGAATAGATGTAATTTTGCACCTCATTTCACTTTGCAAGATATCTCAGGCTGCTTTTGTTGCAAGGGCATATTGTGGTGATTTAGCTGAAGCTAAACTTAAACAACTTCAGCAATCTATTTCAGTGGTACATTTCTGTCTAAGATATGGTTGATTTAGATTTTGTGCTGGTTTTCACAGCCTTGCCTTGGAATTTGATGTTTCAGTGATGTCAACACAAAATCTCATCTGTGGGCCATAAAGAAGTCTTTACAGAGCTCAGCTACACAGGAGTGACATCAATCAGTCAAGTGGTGAAGCATGTTGCTGTTGGCAAATTCCAGAATGTTTACATTTACCTGGTGTCTGCTGTGTTCAGTGTAACATTCTTATTCTCGCTCCTTTTCCTGAAATGAAAAGTAACACTCATCCAGAAATGAGGAGAACTAGATGAGATGGGAGGATTATTTCCTTTTTATGTGCCTTCTGACTCAGAAGGTAATGTAAGCACATGTAGAAATACCAAATTTTCCTGAAAAATCTCACTAATTTCCTATGAAAGAGCAAGACCCAAAATGTTTTTAAAGACTAAATTTTTATTCTATTCAGATATAACCCATCAAGGCAGCTGATTTGTATTTCTAGTTTCTCATGGCCTTTAGTCCTTCTGTGGGCCTGAGAGCATTTCAGCTTGATGCATGGTGCTCTCATTAGCATCTGAATCTGAAAGTACTTGCTGAGTCCAGGAAAACATTCATTGAATCCATTGAAACGAAAATGCTGTAAGCTCACAAACACAAAGGTATCAAGCACCTCTTAAAACTCACTAGGGTACTTGCCTTCAGTTCTCCAAATGGGAAGTTATTCAAGAACTCCACTTTCCCTCTCATTTCAAGCCTAATGGGTCTATGAGCCTTTTGATGAGCCACTGTTGAACATCATGGGATGATACAGTCAAGCTGGATCACAGAAGATAATGAAGCAGCAGAGACACAGATACAACATTGCTAAATAAAGATGCTCTGGTGTTTTTTTAGTTCCCAGTCTAAAAGCAGGAAACCTCTTGATTTTCAATGCATTTGATTTCAACAAACTTCCGCAAGGAGATAAACTGAATTTCACTTTTTATGATCTCATTCACCTTTTGACTCTGCTAATTCCCAAACTCTACAATGCCCCTTTTCTGTTCCATCCCAATATGTCTTTCCAAACTCGAATTCAGACATTTTCTGCCCCATTCCCTACCATTTTCTCATGTCAAGTACTTCGGTCCCACAGACTACAGCTTTTCAATAAGAAAGCTGACCTTTGTCTTGTCATCGCTTTCTTCGCTGACACTGCACCTACTTTCCCAATTCAACACCTTCCTCTTTCCTGCCACTTGCAAGGTTCAGAAAGCCCCCTCTCCCATAAATTACGAATCCGTTTTAACTTGATTCCAACTGCTCACACCTAAATTCTTGACACTGTCCCCCTCCTCTCCCCCCCCCCCCAAGTTGTAATCCTTGCCTTACAACAACTGCTCCCCTTTCAGTCTGCAGTTTGTGTGCTTTGCAGGGTTCTGTTCAAACAGTCCTGTTTGTTTAGCTGCAGCTAAGCCTGCACTTCTTCTGCACCACTGCCTCTGCCTGCAGTCTGCGCTCTGTAAAGAGCAGATATACAAAGCATAGTAAGCATCTACAAAGTATTTACTCTGAGTAATAGAGAGGTGGGGAGGACAGAAGTGCTGAGGTGAGACAAGGAGTGTTGTGTGGGAGTGGAGGTTGGCCACGTATGCGTTGGTATGACTGCGAGCTTATAAACACATAAAAGTAAAACGAGGTGACAAGTCTGATCAGAGGGTTAATGCTTTACCTCCCTTGTAAGATTTAGCAAATTGAATGGAGCACCCAATTTACCCAAGAATTTCTTCTCTCCATCTTGCTCGGGCCCATACTCCTCTGGCTGTGAGCATGGACTGATGGCAAAAGACTCCCAGTTGAGCAGCCAGGGTGGTGGTTCTCGGACACAGCCTCGGCCCCCTGAGCACCTGTAGATTCACTATGTATGTGGAGCAAGCCAGATGCAGGACACTTTGGATGTGCTGCCTAACACCTAGCAGGTGAGCTGTACATTTCCTGCAATTCTTGTCATGTCCAAATATGAACGGACCACACACTTGCAGTTCGATTCGCATAGGCCAGTCTTGTCAGAGCTGCTGTATAATACAGTTTAACTGCATGTGCTTAGCAAACACGTCTGAAAAGTGAATGATTTTCTTCTCCAGGCAGGTAGCAAACATCCAGAAACTGCTGTGGGTAGAATCTCTACAGCATTCTCCTGGAGAAACTGGCTGCTCATGGCTTGGACAGGTGTACGCTTCGCCGGGTAAAGAGCTGGCAGGATGGCCGGGCCCAAAGAGTTGTGGTGAATGGAG
>JAVKLA010000057.1:12384302-12436373 GCA_034782735.1 Sagittarius serpentarius
TCACCATCCCTGGAGGTATTTAAAAGACGTGTGGGTGTCGTGTTTAGGGACATGGTTTAGTGGTGGGCTTGGCAGTGTTAAGTTAGCGGTTGGACTCGATGATCTTAAGGGTCTTTTCCAACCTAAATGATTGTATGATTTTACAATTCTATGATTCTACGATTCTATGATTCTATATGTAACAGCCCTTGTCGCTGGTTGGATTAGACCTAAACCTCTCACTCATTTCCCAGGAGGTTCAGGGAGTGCCAGTACCTTACAAAGGATCAGGCTACAGTCAGACTACTCAGGAGAGGGAACAGGGGAGCTGTTAACATGGTCCATTTAGCAGTTTGTTCACTGCATGTATTTCCATACAATTCTAAATCTGACCTAACTTCTCGTTCCACCAAGTTCTTAAGAAAGTCACTATGAATCATCCAGTTATATGAAGTCATTAGTGAACATCCAAAAAGGAAGAGAGATGGGAATTCTTTGTGCGTTACCTCATTTATGGCTCCCAGCCCCGGGTGGGGGAAACCGCTTCTGCAAGGGAACTGGGACTCATGTGAGGGGCTACTGGAGGGTCCTCACCACACCTGCTCATAGCTCATCTGTCAGATAGCCCCTGGGATCCCCACCGTATGATGCAGACATGTTCCTGATATCCCCTGTCCCTTTGAGGTCAAACAGCACATGCTTCATTTTGGCACTTTCCAGTGGATTTCACAACCTGGACCCTTCACTGAGCCAGCTAAGGCTCAGAGTTTCTGGATGCCTCAAACTGAAAAGCGCTCAGACTCCACAATGTGCTATACGTGCTGTTGACCAATTCAGAATTAGGACCATACACACAGGAGGTGCAACAGCTTGTGTTATAAAAAGAGCTCATTATGTGCAAAATATTTGATCTGTGCAGTTCACTCTACTGTTTTGAGTTCACTCATTGCTGGCGTATCAGCGCAGCAGACCGGAGTCACAGGAGGAAATGATAATAAACACCTACAAATCTCTAAAACAAAGCAAACCAAAATAACAAGGCAAAACATATCATATACAAAGAATTCTGGCAGCTGTTGAGAGTTGAGTGAAACAGCCTGATCCAATGAAAGACTCATATATTGGATGCTGACCTTATATAGATTTCAGACATATAGGCCCACGATTATAATTCTAAAAAATCACATTCTATTGCTCATCCAACTTCATTTTTCTCATTTTGTTTTCTTCTTTTTGCTTTAACTTTGGGGAATTATTCAGCATCATGCCTTTTTGTGTCCCCAGAATTACCTTCCTTTTACAGCTTGTGGAGATTTGCCTCTGTGTGCCTTTGTGCCTATATGATTTATCTTCAGATACTTATTCTCTATGCATGCTGCTCATGGATATTAATTTATTTAATAGTTAGACTGAGAGGACAGTAACATCCAGACTGAATATTTTCCTCTGCAGTTTTTTACATTTTCTGTGTAGTTTGTTACATATCCCTTTTTACTGATTATTTCAATAGCTCATATTTTTTCTCATTTATTAAAATGAGAAGTGTCTAGTACAAGTAGATAATGGTTGGTTTGGTCTGCAGATTTCAGTAGCCGTTACACTATACTCTTTGCACACAAGCTGTTTCTAGCTTCTTTTAGTTCATCTTCTCTAGCCCTCACAGTTGCAGTATTTTTTTGCACTATGGCGGTTCAACGCCCTCTCATTTCTTTACATTATTTGATGAGCATTAAATTTATAGGGCTATTTCCCATCCTCATTTTCCTCCTGCAAGTTTCAATTGCTTCTTTTGACTTGCTGCATGTCTGTTACTTTTCCATCCCCATAACCATGCTTTATTTCGCTGTTTGGGTTTTTTTTCTGAACATGGCAATTTCTCTGTAAAAGCAGCACAAATTTTAGCTTATTATTTTTGTATTATTTAAACCAAAACAACCGAAAGAAAAATAAAAACCTGTCAGGAGAGGACTGGAGAATGTAAGAGTTTGTGTTATTTCAGTATCACTATGGATATATTTAAAGATACAGATTTTGAATTAGGCCCATATTCTCATTAGATAGGATTCACACTTTCAGTTGTGGTCCTTCTCTGTTCATGTGTTAATGTTATGCTAACATCAAATTATTTTACAGAATCTTGCACATCATTTCTCTCTTGCCATTTATGTCCTTTTTTCAAAGAATTTTTCGTAAGACAGGGAATGAAGTTAGGAAAGCAGTAACCTTCCTAAATTCTAAATTAGGTCTGCACAGTAGTTTTTGCTTTTCAGATAATGTTTTGGTTGCAAATTATCATTGCTTCCGCATCAGGATGTCATGTAGAAGCCCACTGCTGCAGAGGAAATTGTTACCGTGCCATTGGCGTGCTACGATTTTCCATCACCCGCTACATTGCAGAGAGCCAGCCAAAAAATTAGTTAAAAACACAGCAGAATTCCAATGTTTCTATTCCCTTTAACAAGTATTAATGTTTATTATTAAGCTGAATAGCATATAATCCAGTCTCGCTAAAAATAGCAGCACATACATTAGACACGCAGCCCAATACTTTAAACGCTGAAGGCATTCAGTTTTGCACATACACTGAAAAACTGTGGACACATTAAGCCACTTAAATGCTAACCTAGGAGACAAGTATTTTGGGGATTGTGCCAAAGACACAGGGACACACCACTTGAGCACACGGGCTGCCGTGGCTGTGGGCACAGTGGATTTTGGCCGGCAGATGGGAAGGTCATGAAGAAGAGGAGAGAGGTGGAGGCATCGCAGCAGAAACAGGGGGATGCAGGCAGTAGGGCAAGGATTTGGGGTGGGAGGCAATATACTGATTCTCACGTTCAACTTGTGGGACTTGGTCTCAAACGACAAAAAATGTGTGTTTATCTGGGCATGCTCCCAATACAATGACTTTTGATGGACGTGACTTGGAATGAGAGTTCAGCTCTGCTAAAATGCATAACCAGCACCGTGCGGTGCTGTGTGGACCTGGATTTTGTGTTTCACTGGATCCACTGCCTCTAAAAGTCAGACCTTTGCTGAATGCACAGTATTTTCTTGACAGCTGTGGAAATGAGTTTTGGAAGACAAAAATAACAGTGAATGTTAAAGCGGGACAAAACCTTTGCTATAACCCGATCTGCCGCATAAAAGAAGATGTAAGCCATAAAAAAGAACTTTACTACGTTACCCATGAACTCTGCATGAAACCTACGGTTCAGTTTTGAGATAGGATTTTCTATAGCTAACTAACCTTGGTTAAAAATATTGGACAACGATAAGTTCACTGTATTCTTTACTATGTCTCAGAATGAGAACTTTTGAGATAAAGTGTAGCTCCGTTCATTTCACTTTTGCTCAGAAGAAGGACAAAATGTGAAACGTAGATATTTCTTAGAAAATAAAGAGCAGATGTTATATCAACTCTGTGATGATGGGAACCATGAGTAGCCCAGAAAAGTCAGATAGGAAGTTACAGTATTTGGTTTCTGAAAGGCAGGATTTTCTTCAAAAGAAAGATTATGATCCAAGATATGACCCTTCTACTATAAAGCCAAACACATTAATTTATAGTATATTAATCTCTGCTATTGAGATTGTAAAAATTTTGATTGTAAAGGCAGTACTGCTAAAATAATCCTCATTTCTGTTATTTTAATTTTGCTCTGGCAGCATTTGACAGAAAGCAATGTGATTTGTGGTGAAATCAAGTTGGCCATTGCATAATTGAATGCTTGTTTAAGATTTAGGTTGATGTGCAGTTTGACTGCAGTCTCCAATGCGGCCATTTTCAGAGTTCGAGCAT
This sequence comes from Sagittarius serpentarius, assembly GCA_034782735.1. Classification (NCBI taxonomy): domain Eukaryota; kingdom Metazoa; phylum Chordata; class Aves; order Accipitriformes; family Sagittariidae; genus Sagittarius; species Sagittarius serpentarius. The sequence goes on from JAVKLA010000057.1 coordinate 12,388,084, forward strand.
GGAAAATGAAGTCAGCTTCTATTTTACAACAAAACATGGAAAATAACGGTTCTGTCATGATTTCATAATAATATTTATTTTCAACAAATTAAAATGTATGTTACAATTCAGAGCTCACCAAAAGTTTGTTTTTCCAAACAACTTTTAAATATATATTGTACTAAAATAAAAGCCTTTAAGACATCAAGACCATTTTTCCTCTGAATGTGAGTGAAGAAAATTAGGTCTCTGAATCCACTGCTGAATGTTGGATGTAGTTTTCATAGTTGTTGAATACCATTTTCCAGATTTCAAGTACCAGTACTCAATAATGATAGCTCTAATGTCCCAAGGAACTCTACCTTAAATTTTGCATTCAAGTAAAATGTGTTTATTTTTTCTGGACATATACATACACATGCTTAAAAACATATGCTCAAGAGTAATAAATAAAGTGAAATATATACATTCTTAATGGGTAGCTGGGAGCTATTTTATGTAATAAATATCTAACTGCATAGCTGTTAAATATCACAGTGTCAATTGTCCTCTTGAGAGAGTAGTGTTTTCTTCCAAGCGTAGGTTAGGATGACCTTTGACGGTCCCTTCCAACCCAAGCCATTCTATGATTCTATGATTAGAAAAGGTTGCAGCTTGTCATACGGTGGTATTACTCAGTAACCATGGTTGATGTTGTTACACCCTATGTCCTTAATGTTTGCCTTTCCTCTTGATAAATCTGAACAGGTGAACTTTCCTGCAACAACTTTTGATGTATAAATAATCCTCAGTAAATAATTTTTGCATGGATTTGTTGACAGAGATGACATTGCATTTATTAGGATACACATTATAGACTGTAAAACTGATTAATATTCATGTTTGAACAAAAGGCAGCTATTTTCTTTGGAAATGGAGATACCTGGGTAATCTCCATGCTGCAGGGAGGGGAGCTGCTGGCAGGGGATGCCATGAGAGGTGTCCTGCACTCGGCTTACGTTTTAGCTTCTCAGTGCAGTTGCTCAGAACATTAAAGATTCCTACTCCACATGATTTATGCATTGCTCTGTCTGTCACTGAGTTACTACAGGCAGAGAGAGGAAGCATTGTTCAAAAATGAGGCGTTAAAGTGGGAGGTAGGCTGCTGGTGAGGGCCCACCATCCGTCTGTGAAAGGTAGCCTCAAGGAAGGCAAGGCACAAGTAGCACAGGGAGGCTTTGACACTAATCTGACATTAGCTATGGTTTTCCTCTGGCAGAATTATTTTATTGAACTAGCAGATTTTTCCTCTTTTTTGTTTATCCTTTAAATCACATGCAGGAGTTATAGGCTTCATTTTGCCAAAGAGTATGTCTTTGGAAAAAACACAAAATTTGAAGAAATGTGATATAATTTAAACATCATTTTCCTGAGGAGAAAAGTGCTACATGATAATTAGCAACAGAGTGCCTTAAGAATCCTACAATTGATTTTACATTTTGTTTGTTTGCTTTTCAGAGCTGGCAAAGCTCATGGAATAAAGAAGTGGTGGTGACACACATCATTCAAAACCAGTCAAAACTCGGGGTGGCTGAAAACCCTCTCAAAGCAGTGAGAAAGTTCAGGCTGGGAAATGAACTGACTCACAATAACATTCGCCTAATGCCAGACAAACCTGGTAAGAAATAAAATGAGTTTGTGAAAGAGAAGAGATTACAGTGCCACTGGATAAATAAATAAGATTTTCCTAGCTGGAATATTATTCTTAGTTCTAGTCACGACATTTTGTGTAGTACTCACAGAGGCAAAATTATACAAAGGCATGTGACACGACTGTGAAAGTCTGAGGTGGTTTCCTTAGACTTTTTTAGGTGAAGGAAATATAAAAGAGATTGGACCTGTTTCCTGTTAGCATAGATACATAAGGTGAGACTGAAGAAAAACACGCAAAACCTTCTGGAAGAAGTAACTAACAAATTTATTCCCTCTTGTATTACAGCAGTAAGGGATTTCCAATGAATCTGAGAACAAGTGGATTAAAAATAATTTAAAAAAACATAATCAACCCACAGAACCGAGGACCACAATGTTAAGAGCATAAAACCCTCAAGCTTTAAAATTTAAGTCAACTCCTTGGTGGCTGGAGCCAGGGGAAAGTTCTCAATGGGTTCATGGGTCTCCAATTGCCCTTTGTTTTTTTGTCAGATGCAGCCGTAGCTGGCTGCTGTTAGAGACAAGATACGGTATCACTGGTCTGATGTGGGATGAGAAAATCCATGCTCCACTGTTTTCTTAAGAGGAAGAAAGAGTCCACTAACAAGCAGGAATCTGCTTTTGAATCACTCTTTGCCGGAATGAACAGTAGCTGTTCCAAAGGCAGGAGTTCTCCACTTAATGTGAAACAGGTCTCGGAAAATATAGCCAGACAAAGCAAAGGAAGAGCAGAATCACTGAGATGAGCTGAACAGATAGTGGGATCCAGTTATTTTGTTGCTTTCAATAAGGAATGTTGGGATGAATTAAGTACACAATGGAAATTTGGATCTCAAAATACATGTGAGATCTAAAGTGCTTTTGGGTGTCCAAAATTGCTAATTTAATGGGAATTACCAAAAAGGGGGAAATTCTAAATTCTAAACCCACAATATCATGTGTTTAAGACTTCACAGTGTTTATTGCCTCAGAAGGTATGAGATTTCTTCATGGTTTTAGTATTGCTTCCTGTGATTTATATTTTTTTTTTTAGATTTTTGAGATTGGCAATGAAGTTATTTATAAATCAACACTATGAACAGAACTGTTCCTCCACAGGCTGCAGCATGGAGACAAGAATAATCTTTGCCTTGCTCTTCTCTCTTTCTCTCGAATAAATTTTTTGGCTTGCAGTGCATCCTTTCCTATTTAAAATTAACTTTTAAGATTTCTCAAGCACTGCTGTAGAATCTGATCCCCAAAACAACAGAAGCCAAAGCAAAGAATCGCATCGACCTCAGTAAGCTTTGGATTAGCCACACAATGCATTATCAATCACTTTTTTCTTTTGCACAGGCCTGCAACCACTTTGCTACCATGTGGAATATATCGATGTGGAAATACTCTGCAAGGAAAATTAGCAAAGAATGTAGAAGGTCTTGCAGTAGTACCCACTTAAAAGAAAAAAAAAGAAAGAAAAAATGCTGGACTGGTTGTTATAGCAGCTGCTTCCTGTATTGTTGCATTTAGTGACTGGACATGTAATAGCTTAACATAAAGGAGAACAAGTTTGCTTACAAATTTCTTCTCCTACATAACTACATTTAGAGTAAGGCAAATTTTGAAATTGTGAGAAGATATATTTATTATGTAAATATGTCACACGAACATCGTGTTATAATTGTTTAACTCCACTGTGATTTCCTTGACCTTTTTCAGGAGAGAAGATCAAGCTAAAAATGAAAACTGAGGAAAAGACAGAAAGATCCGAATGTAGTACAAGCCCCCCTATTTTTGGCAAGTTTTCCAGCACAGCACCCAAGGGGTTGATCCCAGCCAGAAGAACACTTTGGCAAACAGAAGTCTTAAATAGCAGACACATCTGCTGTGAAATTCTGGCTGTTGATAAGCCAGAGAGACCTGGTTAAGGACCAAGTAATATTAATGTCTGCTGAAAGGCATATATTTCCGCGCTGGTTTGGGATTTGGGGTATTTCACTGTCAAACTGATGATCTAACAGTGAGGGTGTACAAGAGACAGAGATTTCCAGCATTACTGTAACTTACCGAACATTGTAGTGTAATTATTAATAAAACAAAGCATCGTGATGACTTGTGAAGGAATGTGGTCTCAGTTACCATAACACCCTGGGGTGATTTAAAGAACACAATATTATTCAGTATTCATGTGGAAAAAATTCCACAATATTACAATTGCTTATTTTGCAACAGCTACATGTGCTACATAATTTCTTTACAATGCTTATTTTGCTCTGGAGGGAAAGTCTATGTATTCCTTTATACTTCTCTAGTATCCTGCACCTTAAAAATCATGCACTTGCCAAACATTTATGGATTACGCTTCTTAGCCTCAAAATACATACTAGGAGGCTGTGTTATTGTCTCTGTTTTTCATGGCAGATAAAGAGAAAAATTCACAATTAACCACAAGAACACTGTTGTCATGATGAACTTAGCCTCTTTGGTGCATGAGTCATCTTTTTGCTGAATGTGCTGTACCTAAAATAACGGAGCTTTAACTCCTGCCTGGGAGGGTCTTACTGGGGTATAAATAACAACGGCTGGGGAAGAAACCTGTAGCAGAAACAGAAATATAGGCCTTGGGATTTCCAGCATCCAGCATTTCCTTGAACAAGATAACCCATCTTCGCTTAACTGGAAAGTTAGTCAGGCCTGTTTAATTTTTAAATATAAAAGTATGGTTCTTTCTTGGAAGCTATTTTGAGGTTAGACAGTAGTGGTTGTTGCAGGAGATGCAGACACTCCCTTTTAAAACTACTGTTCGTGACTTTGCTGGAAACAGCTCAGTATGGTGTAGAGCTGTGAGTCAAAGGATGCCCCATTCTGACCACACTTCTGCCGTTCTCTTTAGTGAATGCAAAAAAAAGCTGGGATGCTTGGGGCCTTTTGCTTAGGTGACCAGTGTCAGATACCCTTGTAAAAAGATACAGCTCACCTGGGTTTCATTAGCAGCATGAAAAAGGAGCTTACCCAGCTCCCCTGCTGGGAAGAGCAGAGCTAGTGCAGAAGGCCACCCTGCAGTTCCTGCCCATGATTTCTTGGCCAGTTTTTTCAGTAAACACTCATTTTTGGAGTGGTTTCATTGCTCAGTAGGTTTCTCTCACTAATGAGGAAGTCTTAATAGGCAGGAAATCTAGAAAAAGAAATAAACCATGTCCTCCAGCATTCAGTCAAGGTGAAGGGACCTCTAGCCGTGAGAAGGAAGGACCTGCTTTTGCCCGGCTTTGTTTGCTGTATCCTGGACCCTAGTTATTTCTAGGGGATTTTATTCCACGGGTGTTCGAAAGGAAATTGCTTCTTGCATGCTTGGGAAAGTCTTGTTCTTGACCAAGTATAGCTTTGTCAAGGTGTATTAAGAAGTAAATAACATAACAGGGTGTAATTATGGGCTTTTGAAAATTAAGGTAGAGTTCAAGTAGTGTTATACTGTTGGTGGGGGATGGGAGGGCTGAAGAGAGGTGATCAACGGGCTCGACTGCAAGAAAACTACAAGTCTTCCCTCTCTCACACTCACATGAGCAACTAGCTGAAGAAAAGAGATGCGTGAGCACTCCGAGACCCCTTGTTACTGTATAAGCTGTCCTAGTACACCACGCAGCTTTCTGCCAAGTCAGAGAGGACACTTCTGAGGTGGTATTTCTGCAGCCATCAAGGATTTCACAGACAGTGCTACACACCATGCGTTTCAGATCTCCTGAAACATTTGCAAGGGCAAGGGCTTCTCTCTGAAAGAAGAGTCCCAAACATCTTATGTAAAAGTTTGTTCATGCATTTGGTAGTCAGGGTTTTTCTACAATGTCTTGCAGGCTATTCATTAAAACATATCTTTTACAGAGACAGCATTAATGGAGCCATAAAAGTAGAGTATGTGCTCAAATGCCTCATAGCTGTTTATTGACCCCGTTGTCAGTGCTGTTTTCCAAAAGAAGACAGCTGAAATGCTGCTGGAGCTGCTGCAGTCCATCTGGTGAGTGAGGAGTTTCAAAGAAATACCACCCTTCGCTGCCAAGACTAGTAGATGCGGTACTTCAGTGTAACTAATAAAGTCGTGCCTGAGCAGTTCCTCTGGGCTATTTCGTCAACATGACAGTGTTCACCTGACTGAAATGGGGCAGACATACTTAATGAGGATCTTCATGAGGTGCTGGATCTGTGCCTGTCAGAAGGATTAAGTCAAAGAAAAGAATGTGGGCAAACTGCTGACCTGTGCTTTGGCAGAGGCTCGTTACAAATTTGAAGCAGGAGAAAAAGGGCTCAGCAACCCTCTCAAGCTCTGGGATAAAGAACCACAAGCAGAAAACACTTGCATTGTATTTGGCCCTCAGCTGCTTGGAGTAGGCCATATGATGGAATGAGCAGGAGGAGAATGAGTTCATTCCCTCTGAAGGGGCAGAAATCATGACTCTTCGTACAGGGAAAGGAGAAACTTTTATTTTAACTTGCTGAGAATAGCCAAGGAATCTAGTGATTATTCTGGCCAGGTTTATGTGAGAAGGACATTGTCAAGTACTTTATAAAACAGATTATAAAACTCTTCAGCACTTCAGCACTTTCTCTTAAATGCATGAAAATAATTCTTCCATTACCAGTTGCAGCCTTCACCATTTGGCAGCAATCTGTTCCTCCTTCCCACTTTAATTTATATCTAAAAAATGCCATGACACATACATTACACATTGAATCTGTTCTTCAGTGGCTTGTAAGTTCACCTCTGCCTATCTGCTCCACAGAGAACCAAGTTTCAGCATGCAGCTATTACATCTAGGTGAAGGGAGGAAAAACCGTGGTAAAGGGAAAGGAAATTAAAATGTTGGTAACAGAATTGCATCTGTTTGAATATTCTTTTGGCCGTGACCATTGTCACAAAAGCTGACATAATGCAGGAAAGATTATTGCTGAAATGATGTGCTTTACCCCTCTGAAGGACAGGTGGTCAGAATTACATTTAGCAAACAATAACTTCAGCCACAGGAGTTAATGGGAGGGAGAGGGTTGATGACGGGGCCACAGAATGATTAGGAAGCAACTGTCAATGGGGGAGAGTTTGTCTTCCATGACGAGGCGTGTGTCCTATGCCAGCCTCCATGTGTCTGTGTGTGTGTGTATGTGTAAGAGGGGTTGAAAAGGAGGGATGCAGCTCCCTTAGCCTCTCCTAGTAAATCTGTTACCACTAAGTGAATTGAAAATGAACTTCTTGTGAAAGGGCAGCTCCAGAGAAGGAAGAGTTACCTCTCTCTTCCAAAGCCGCTCACCCCCTTTTTATCTTGACATGCTACTTTATTATATAAAGTTTCCCAATATAGGGATCAATTAATGTTCCTTTTCCCTGTTGTGAATTCAGCTGTGTTCTTTCCAACCCTGTCATGGCTCCAGGGAGCCTGCACAGGGTCCCCTCTCTGGTCTCCAGGAACGGCATCCTTTGAGACACTGGAAATTAATCCTTGGCTTCTCCCAGTATAGAAAAGCGTGATTCTCTCAATATTTGAGCCAGTCTTGGTTTTCTGGGTCTGCACAGCAGTTCCTGGGTTTCTCTTGGGAGCTGGCAGCTTTCTTCAGGCAAGGTATTTATTAGGAACTACCATTTGCACAAACACAGGGAGGGGAAGGGCTGGCTAAGAAGCAGCTTTCTAACAACAACAACAACAAAAAAGGATCTATGCTTATTGTGGAGCACAAGCTGAATGTAAGCCAATAGTGTTGCGAAAAAGGCACTCTAGGAGGCATATTGTCTGCACAACACATTAGCTTGTCCTTCAAGCCCTCTTGAAGCTCTTGAAGCCTCAGCTGGAGCACTAAGTATTATTTGGGGTAGTGTAATTAAGAAAAGCTGTGAACCAGTTGGACAGAGGCCAGAGAACACTGAGAATGGTCAGATCTTGGAAAAAAAAGGGCTTCAGGAGGGTGACTGAACATGGGTGGTTTAGCCTAGAAAGCAAAAAAACTAAACTGTCTTCCATGTATCAATCAAATATGGAACGGAATAAAAAAAAAAATTTTTACGTGCTAACTGTAAGAAATAACAGGTCTGTATTACAGAAAGTGAGAATTGAGAAGAGCAAAAACATTCTCATTGCCAACAGTCATAAGTCTGTGGAATAATTTATCCAGTAAGTGTGTAAATTCTTCCCCAATAGAAGTATGTATAAGCAAACATTTTAAACAGACACTGATGAGAATGACATTATCTACAGATGATGGAATAAATGACATCTTGAATTTCCTTCTATTCCTTTTTCCTATGTGTCTTTGGTTTTTTCATCTTAGCTATAAGAACAAAGCACAGTAAAATGCAGGGCTTTTCAAAAAGTCCATATATATGCATTTTACATTACTGTCTGCCCACGCTGTGTTGGAAAGGAAGGTACGCCCAAATTCTTCAGAGTGCTCCAGTGTGGATCATTGTATATCAATCTGAAAGCCTTCCTCTTGGAAAGAGAGAGAGACTTTTTATCTGACCTGGGTCATTAGTTCTCTGAGTCCTTACATTTTTGAATGAGTTCGGTAGGCTGAGTGAAAAGTCAAGTTAAGCTATGGCTCCCCCAGGATTTTCTTGTAACCTACAAGTTTTCCCTGCTAACTGTCCTTTCCTCATCTTGTGATGAATTGTAAGGTCTTCTAGAAAACACACAGGAAAGGAAGACAATGACCCTTCTTTCCTGTATTTTCTCCTTGATTATTTATATATAAGCTGTACAGGAAATCTCCTACTCACCGAAACAACACGCTCTGCACACAAATTACAGGACATAGCCACATCTGTCCCTAAAGGTTTTTGAAATGTAAAGATTTTTGAATGTTACTACACAATTCACATCATCTTACATCTGACAGAAAATGCAGACAAGCCTGTTAACTTCTGCCTTATTTCCTCTCTCTAAATATGTCCTGTTTAATTGAATAAAGGCTACACTGAAGGAAAGCGAGCTGTAAGGGCAATTTTTTTCCTCTCTCAAAATAATTTCTCAATCTAGCCTTTAAAATGTAGCAAAGTAAATGAATAAATATGACATTTCTTCAAATGAAGTTAATCTATAGAAAATAATTCAAGTGGATTAGAAGGTTACTGTCAGGTCAGTTCAGGCTGTTTAGCTTTTGTGGAAAAACTAAATGTGACAGTTGTAACCAACCTGTTGCAAGTTGAATCATCATGATATTTGTGATATCTCTATTTAGTTCTGATGGCAGCATGTCTCCTCTAAACCTTAAAACCATATTATGCAATTGAATTATGAGATGTGCAAATCACTTAGCTTCATAGCAATAGCACTTGTAATTTACCTTGGTTTTAACATATATTTTTTAAAGCAAAGGGGATCAACAGAGTTATAGAAAATTGTATTTCAAAATATGTTGTTAGGTTCTACTTACCTATAAGGCCTATACAGTTGAAAGTTTTTTTAAAATATGCATTGGTTCCTGAATCCATTTTCTGTAAATCAGTCCATCCAGAGGACAGATGTCAGCCAGGTCCCACACAGGAGCTCCCATGTAGTCAGTGGAAAGTCCAGGCTTGCCTGCTGTGCTCTGGTGTGACAAATCTCCTTTCAGAGATTCCCAGTTTTCCTCCATTTTCTACAGAAGATAAGTTTCCAAGTCTGAGTTAGTTATCTCTCAGATGTCCTAAGTCAGGTGAGAATAAGTATTTTGAATTGGTACCAAGCAGTGATTCATAGGAACTTATTATGCAGCAAAAAATACCCAGTATCAGAAATACTTGTTTTTACTAGGAAAAGCAGAGCAGTCAGAGCCAGGCTTTTCTCAGTGGTGCCCAGGGATGCGACAAGAGGCAATGGGCACAAACTGAAATACATGAAGTTCCAGCTGAACACAAGAAAAAAATATTATACTGTGGGCCACATTTCATCAATCAAGGAATTTTTTTTTTTTTTTTACTTTAGCTAGAGTGTGTGATATATTTTAAAATCCCTGGAGACTCTTGACTATTAGGAGTCAAGCTATCGTATTTATCTACTGTGTAAAAAAGCTGACCAGTCCAAAGGGGGAAATTTAAGTGTTTACAGAACATCTGTTTGAAAAGCAAACAACTAAAGCACACACCAGGACTGAATCATACTGGAAATGTAGTAAATGTGTTTCTAGCAATTTCCTATATAGAAAGGATTATTTGTACTTCCCAGTCTATAGATATCCTTACTTAATATTTTGTATGTACATTTAGGTAGACAGGGGAAATCTAAATGAGAAACCAAGCATTTCCTTCCTAATTTTTGCTTCCCAGTATCTATTTGAAAAAAAAATAAATCTTGATGTTGTTTTAAGACTTGGAAAGCTGTTTTCCATGGAAGATAAATACATTTAATGCAGTCTCTTAAAATTACACTTGTTTAAAGTAAATTGAATACAGTCAAAATTTCAGACTGAAGTTTCCATTTGATATATGTACAAGCCAGAAATATTCTGCAACTTTTATTTCTACTCTGTCCAGTACAATACATGTACTTTTTCTGTTTTAGGAAATCTAAGATAAATGTTCATACTAAAAAACCAACCTATTAACCTCCAGCCACTTTAATTCAAAAGAAGCAACCAACATTTTATCAAAATCAGGTATTAAAAGGCTACTGGAATGTTCACATTGATGCATTTGTCTATAACAGAAGACAATTATCAGACTTGTTATGTACCACAGAGAAGTGAAATGACATGGAATACCTCCAAAGTTTGAATTAAATTTCAGACATAATCTGCAACCTTTTCAGATTTCCCAGTTACAGTATTTCAAGGAGTATTTATAGGGGTAGACAGGACAATAGTTCCTATAGGAGAGACTCAAGATAGAAAATATGGCCTCTTAAGAAACTAGTAATTCACACTTTGCAAACACAGATAAAATCTATGCAGCCATTCTGATACAAATCCATACACAGCATCAAGCATTGGCTCAAAACGATGCAAAACAGCTATCTGGAAGGAATAGTTACTATGAGGATGTAAAATGTACGTGTGTTTGGTCAAAAGTGCACATATTTGACAATCTGAGAAGATAAGCCTCACCCATACAAATTCTGATCCTGCAGTGTTTATTTATGGCATTTATCACAACCTCATTTAGTAGGACAACTCACATATGTAAAATTTGCAGGATGATAGCTGAAGGATGTGCGTTTCCTAAGACAGCCTGACAAGACACTAGTTTCACCCTTGATTTCCTGACCTCTTCCCTAAGCTTAAAGAGTTCTTGCTGCTTTTGATTTATCCCCTTCCAAAGCTGCAACATGTTTCAGTCACAAAAATAATTTTGGAATGCAGACATCTATTTAAAAAGGCAGTATAAAGGAGACAAATATAATATATTATTAATGGTACTTACCTGTAACATTTTGCCATGAAGGAGCAGTCTGTTTATTTAAAACGCCTTGGCTTGGAGTAGTAAGTTCCAGAAAATCATGCAGAATTCCTACATGGCTCATTCTGTGATCATGTCTGGCCAATAATAATTGTATGGCATTTAATTCTCTAAATTGTGAAAAGATTTACATGAGTTCTTTAAATGAATACAAAATTAAAAACGGCAAGAGAGGTTGCTTCGTCATTCTTAGTACATAGCTGCATCAGTAATGTTTATTTCCATCTTCTTCTTATAAGAGTATTCTCTAGCACTGTTGATAAGCACCAGAAGTACATGGCTTCACAAAGGGCAAATTGTGCCTGCCTGATCTAGTTGCCTTCTATGGTGGAGTGACTGCATCAGTGGGCAAGGGAAGAGCTACAGAATTCATCATATAGACTTCTGTAAGGCCTTTTACATGGTTCCCCAGAACATTCTGGCCACTAAATTGGAGAGATATGGGTCTGAGGGATCGACTGTTACATGGATAAGGAACTGGCTGGATGGCCGCATCTGAAGAGTTATAGTCAATGGCTCAATAGCTAAGTGCAAACCAGTAACGAGTGCTGTCCTTCAAGGATCTGTACTGGGACCAATATTATTTAATTTCTTCATCAATGACATAGTGGGATCAAGTGCACCCTCGGCAAGTTTGCAGGCGACACGAGGCTGAGTGGTGCAGCTGATTCGCTAGAGGGCAGGGACGCCATCCAGAGGGACCTTGACAGGCTTGAGGCGTGGGCCCATGCAAACCTCGTGAGATTCAACAAGGCCAAGTGCAAGGTCCTGCAACTGGGTCAGGGCAATCACCACTATCAATACAGGCTGGGGGATGAAAGGATTGAGAGCAGCCCGGCGGAGAAGGACTCGGGGATACTGGTGGGCAAAAAATTGGACATGACCCGGCAGTGTGCGCTCGCAGCCCAGAAAGCCAACCAGATCCTGGGCTGCATCAGAAGCAGCCTGGCCAGCAGGTCGAGGGAGGGGATTCTCCCCCTCTGCTCCGCTCTGGTGAGACCCCCCCTGCAGTGCTGCGTCCAGCTCTGGGGTCCCCAGTACAGGAAAGACGTGGACCTGTTGGAGCAGGTCCAGAGGAGGGCCACAAAAATGCTCAGAGGGCTGGAACCCCTCTCCTGTGAGGACAGGCTGAGAGAGTTGGGGTTGTTCAGCCTGGAGAAGAGAAGGCTCTGGCGAGACCTTATTGCGGTCTTCCAGTATATAAAGGGGGCTTATAAGAAAGACGGAGAGGTATTTTTTTACCAAGGCCTGTAGTGGCAGGACAAGGGGCAATGGTTTTAAACTGACAGAGGGCAGATTTAGAATGGACATAAGGAAGACGTTTTTTATGATGAGGGTGGTGAGACACTGGCACAGAGAAGCTGTGGATGCCCCAACCCTGGAAGTGTTCAAGGCCAGGTTGGATGAGGCTTTGAGCTACTTGATCTAGTGAAAGATGTCCCTGCCCATGGAAGGGGGATTGGGCTAGATGGTCTTTAAAGATCTTTAAAGAATCTTCCAACCCAAACCATTCTGTTATTCTATGGTTCTATGATTCTAAGTACTTATAGCCCTAATTTTCAAACATGCTCCTTAGCGTAAGCTCTCCATTTGATACTTGTGTCATCTTAAAAAACACTTCTCAGAGACTGGGGAAGAACGTCAGACGCCCCTCTTGTTTATATGCAGATGGCACATGCCCTAAATCATACTTAGGGAGGTTGGGACAAGTTTCAGAAAAGTAGACAATGTTCAAGCAAAAAGGTTTGGGTAAAAGACAGGGAAGAGGACAGAAATAAAATAAGTTCATTCTTGGCATTGTAAGAGTTAAATACTCTGCATCAGTTATGCCTTTCTGCATTATCTGAGTAAACGTTAATGATAGGACTTTATGCTTATAGATTGGCTGCTTTGGGTCATCTCAGAGGTTATCAATGGGAAAAAAAGAAGAAATTATTGTTGTATACTTTTCATATTCAGGGGAATACTGCGATGGTTTTATTGGCCATAAATCAATTAATATTATCAGTTCAAGTAGTACGTTAAACAAATAACACAATTTAGTCAGCACCACTCATACTGAAAGTATGAAATGATCTCCCAGTTACCTACTCTGACTTTTGCAACATGTGTTTTAAATTTGTACATGTAACTGAAAGGAAATGAGCATGTACTCCAGAGCACAAAGTAAAATATTCCTCCAGCTATAGTGGTGCTCTTTATATTTTATTCACAGGTAAAATAGAATTGAGTCATCTAAGAAAAAAAACAGACATATGGTCTCTGTTCTGATGTTTGCATAGTAAGAGTAGAGGAGGAAGTAACTCCTGAAATTAATTTTTAGACGTGAGATTGGTAGCAGAGCAATGTTGGCTAGTCAGGTCTCATTATTCAGATTCTCTCACGCTGTTTGCTTGCTTGATCACTTCTGAAGCACATACAGAAAGTGAGCTCTGTTGTACAGGGAAGGTCCTAGTCAAGAAAATGCTTGTCCTGAGTGCTGCTTCTCCTTTTGTAAATTATAGTGGCAGAGACCATCCGAAAAGAAAAGAAAAAAACAATTGTTTTGTCCTCTTTCCAAGGCAGGGTCTGGTAAAACTGACAGGAAAGGGAATGAGTGTGGAAGTAGTAAGAGGAGCCTGACTGCTCACTCTTAGCATGGCATATACCCAGTTCACTCTTCACCAGGTTAAAATCCAGGACTTTTACTGGAATTTTTCTTGCTAGGCAGTTCTTGCATGACACAGATGCCTGAGATATCTTTTATTCTATGGGAGACAGCATTCTTACTGCAGGTCTGGGGTCATAATCTAATCTGTGAAGTGTTTGTCTAAAAAAGAATATCATGGCTTCTTTTGCTACTGAAAATAGGAACAATCCTGAACAAACCCCTAGTATTCAATTGTAAGCAGAACTGATTTTCTTAATCCCTTGGCTTCATCGCTGCATCTCATCCTGTTATTGGTAACAGGAGATGTACCAAAAATAATACCCCTTTCATTGTTCTAAACTGATACTGTCCAATGTTTTCAAAAAACAAGAATATTGCCAAATAAAATAGATTTCTGAAAATGAGCTGGTGTGAAGTCATGAACCACTTTTAAACTCTTTTTACACATTGAACTTATTTAAGTACTGAAAGCTGGTTGAAATATTGCACTAACTTAGGGATGACAGGAGTAGCTCCTCCCAGTAAGCTATAGCGCAGTCAGACTGCAGTCTCTGGCTGATGTGTAAATATTCACTGTTTTGGTAGGTGCTCTGTTTCTAGTGCTCATAGCATTTTATTTCATAAGATGGAAACAGTAAAGTTGTTAACTGATTCTTTCTTTCACCTCTTTTTGTGGGTAAAGGTACACTACCTTTTCTATGCGTCGATGTTTCTTCTTTTCTCTTTCACTGAAAACAAAATTCGTAGGGCTCTAGGATCAGGACTCCATTCCACACTGGAAAACGTTCTAAGGGATGCCTAAGCTATTTCAGGTACTCAAAAAGCCTTTGTGTTAGTATGGTGCTGTGTCCCAGCAAATTGCTTTGAGTAGATGCTATCTGGCATAGCTCTGCTCTGTCTGAACCTGCAGCGACACCCCTCCTCTGCTGGCTCGTCAACAGATACGGTTTGGTACCTTCTCAACCATCAGTGGGGCACAGTGTAAAAAAACCCCTTGAATTTGATTATTTCACAGCCTTTCTGCCTTAAATCATTAAAACTCACTTAGGCCTGTATGGTGGAATTAACAAAAATTAAATTAAAGATGGGCTGAATATTAGGAGCTTTTCAGATCAGCCTCTCCTTTTCTTCAGATTTTAGTGTCAGTTGCTTGGCAGGAAAATCTTTAGGCTTTCCAAGATGATGAGCAGATCTTACAATTGGATTTTTTGCATGATAAAATGTTAAAAGAGTTTGTTGTCTTTCTTCATCTGTATAATGAAAAAAGTCTTGAAATTGATGAGAGAGAAAAAGAGGAAAGCAGAAAAAGAGAAAGAGAGGAGAAACCCATTTACCTAAGAAATACCAAGTTGTTCTGTGGTCATGAAATCAGTGTCTTGTAGCTCAGTTAAACTGCAGTTGCTGGCATAGACCAAGAAGAAGGGGAAACTGAATCCCAGCTGCCCCCATTGCAGGTGGGTGCTGTCACTGCTGGGCCACTTGCTGGTCTGAGAAATACACCTTCTCCTCTCTGCGGTTGAGCAGTCGTTCCACTCGAGCTGAATTTGGCTCATACCATGCTGCACAAATTGATTCTGACACACCTCTGGTTTTGAAGAAAATTTCCTTTTACTTGTTTTTGTGGTCAACTGTACACAAGTTTTTCTATCCAGCAGCTCCCGTGAAAACTATTAATACTGCTGCACCAGCCAGCTAGAGTAAAAGTGTCTGTCTGTGATGGAAGCAAGTTATTGAGACGTCAACAGGGATTCAACAAAATGGAGAAAATGATGGAATTGTGGCTGAAATCCAATCTATGGAAAACTAATTACATGTGAAACCGTTACATAAGACATATGTTTCTGTTCATTTCCTTTGTGTACCAAGTCAGTTTGACTTGACTGTAATATTATGAGAAGGTTTTTATCATCTACAGCACAACTCACCGTAGGGCTGAGATTAGAAAGTGGTCTTAGAACAGTTCAGCGAAAGTAATCTGTGTTATTGCTCGCTGGAGAGTGCTGTCATTTTAAGAAAAATGCGAAGTTCAGGGATCACAGTTCCAGGAGGCTGGAAGAAAATCAGTTTTAGCCTGATCCCTATTGCCTTCAGCTTAGGAAGAGTTATGGAGAAGCCTGAGTAGTCTACCTACCGAGAGCAGGGCAAGTACACATCTAAAATACTTGTAGACCACCCTACTTTTGCCTTTTGTACAAGCACTTACATCTGTGCTCTCTGTTTGGGAGGAACAGATGTGCAGAATAATTAATACAATCCCAAAACAGTAGGAAACACCCCTTGATCTCAATTGGAAACACCAAGTGCAGCAGCATGAGAATATGCAAAAGTGGTTTGTAGAGCAAAGAAAAAGAGCCATCCTTCAGCCACCTTCTCCAGCAAACGTTTCCTGCCCCTGAATTTCTTTCAAGAAAGAACTTTTCTCTAGTAAGTCTCTTGACAAGATGTCTGACCTTGTTAGGCAAGAGAAAGAAAAAAAACTGAGTTAAGAAAAATTAATTAATGGAATTAATATTACTTCTCATCAAAACATTCAGTCTATTACAAAAATAAAATATAAACATGTAATTAAGCATGAATTTTGTGACCATATGATGAAAAAATAATGACATATCTATTAAGCTAGATAATTCATTCCACATATCACAGTCAGTTTCAGCTCTAATTCATTTATTCCAAAAAGCCTAATATAACCTTGCTTTTATATATTCAAAATATCTAGAGGACCAACAAAGGGAGGAAAGGCATGTGAACCTACGTGTACACATTGGTAGTTTTGTATCTGCTTACTTAACTGTTATGTGCAAGTCAGGTGCACAGGCAGAGTATATGCCTAGTTGTGGGGTACTTGGTTTCAAGACACGAAATCTTAAAAGCCTAAGCATATGGTAAATTCTTATTTATATAAAATGGATTATCATATGCAGAAAGTTTTTAAGTTTAACAGGTTGTATGGGATATATTTGTAATACCTCATGACTTCTTAAAAAGCAGTTTGCAGTCTTCTTTTGTACTTTCCCTGATTAATTTCCTCATTAACAGATCTGTTCACTTTTACAAAGGCCTCCTCACGTTGCAGCTGCAACTTAACCTACAGAAGTACTTCCCCAAATCTTAAAGAAAAAAACCCAAAGCCACCCACTCTGCCACTAATTAATTCACATACGGAATTCTCCGGATGCCAACACAATCTCTTTCATCCCAATAGCACCTGGAGTTAAATGCTTTTGGGCAAAAAAGAGACCTTACCTCAGTATCTTTAAAGCAACTGCTTTTTAATTACAGGGATGATAGACCACCTCCCTAACTGAGCAAAGTTTCCAGCAGGTATGCGCTCCCAGGATGGCTGTTACGATCACCACCCTCACAATTTTCCTTTCAGTACTGTTCTTGTAAACAGATCTTGATCAGGACCAACACTGGACATTAAATGTCGCATCTGGTCCCTCACTGACTGGCTAGTCCAGAGGGGCAGAAAGGGAATAGTTGGTCCCAGATCAACGCTGATTCCCCGCCTTAGAGACAAACGACGGAGAGATTCAATATCCTTATGAGATGCGTGTGATGTTTTAGATGGTATGAGTGATGGAACGGGTTTTGTATGGCCTCTGCAACTTACTGAAGTCATGCAAAAATACATCCTTTCTGTGCAGTCAGGTATAAATTAGATTAACATTTTTATGGCAATGTTTCCATGGTAAAGCAATTTACTGTTCTATGAAAATGCACAGAAGTGAGGTCTCTGCTGCTAATGGTAAATTTACTAGTGTGCTACTTTATTTAATGCACTGATTATTCTAGTCAGGCATAATTAAAAGCTCAGAAATCATCAGCAAACAAAATATACATCTCATATGAAGAATCTCTAACAAATATTTACGAACAACTACTGCTGTTTGGGTTTGTTTGTTTGTTTTTAAACACTATTGATGCCATTCATGCCAGTTTCTCATTTGTTTTCTGTCTCACTGATGCTTGAGTAATCTGTGTTTAACCAGGTTGCTTGGAATACTGTGCTCATTTGAACCAAATGGGGCAATTAAAGTTGGTCTGGTAGGTTGTTTCCAGCTGGAAATATTCCTGTTCATGTAAGACAGCGCACTGTTGTTCTTAAAGTTTCCAAGTGATAAAGAGTAGACTGCAACAGGAATTTTCACGGCAGATGTAGCTTTCCTAAACAGACAGAAACAGGTAAGGAACTAGCACGTACACTCTCAGCACCACGATACAGAATTTATGAGGTACGTACAGCTGCATAAACATTAACACTTGGGTCCCACACGCATTCTTTTTAAATCAAATCTTATTATCTATAATTGTTCAAGTGAACTTCAGTGAAGCACCCTGTGAAATGCATTTACTAGCATTTACTGTTTAATTTAATCTGGTCGAAAAGTTTAGATAGAAAAAGGGAATAAATACAAATAAAACAAATAATTGTTGCAAAGCATTCCATTCAGATGAGAAAAGATTACCCTGCAGTCTTAGCTGGAAATGAATAATTTGTTCCAACACTGAGGAGAGCCTACTGATTTGTGGTGATCTAATTTGGGAATTTTATTTTCTAACCCAGATGTTTCCTTTATTACACATCTCTACTTTGTTACGGACAGGGAAGAGCAGATGGAAAGGTGCTGTCCTGTCTCCAACACTTGTTCAGAGTTTAGTCTCTTTTGTTTGTCCATTGCTTACAATTTTAAAGTCTTCAGATCTATTTTATATTCTACTAGGTCTCCAGTCCTCCTCTCGTCTTCCTCATCCTCCCACCAAAAGCAAAACCAAGGAAGCAAACCCCTTCAAATCCTGACAAGACTACATACACACTGACATTAACAACAAACCCACATACACAAATACTGAGGAAGAGTTTGTTCCACTGAAAAATGATTTAAAAAGACAAGAGAGAAAAAAGGCTAAAATAGGATCTTAAAAGAGGTGCTGATTAAAAAGAGCTAGTGCATAACTTAAAGTCAGTTCTAGGTGTTTTGCTTTTAAGTTTCTAATGACTACAGACTTGTGCTAGAGTAGCGTGCCTCCAGCACATTACTTGCTGAGGCCTGGCGTCGTCTCATCCATGTGTAGGTACCTGACTGAACCACCGATGCTCGGAACTGAACCGCCCTTTGCTGTCTCCCTCCCAAGGAGGGAATGAGCAAGGGCAATTTGGCCCAGCCAAGATCTGGTGGAAAGAAACTCCTGTATTGACTGAAAAGGAAGAGTGGTGCTTTGGGGGCTAGCTGGTTGAAGCGATTCTGGTCAGGCAACCCTTTTCAGAAAAGTTTGGAAAGCGAAGGGCTGCTAACAGTACCTTTCAGCTCTGCTTTCTGTTCTCACTGTGGTTATAAATTCATAACTCAACAGAGCTGCGCTTATGTAGAGCATGGAAGATAATAGCATGTGGTCTGTTACATATGAGCATTTGCACTGGTCAGTATTTACAAATGCAAAGCCATACCTGAGGAAGAATGAGGAGGGTAGGATTTCTTGCTTTTATTTTAAAGGAGAAAATTCTGGCCTCCTGAATTCGGAAAGAAAATCCATCAGTACTTCCGTTCTTGCAGGTTTTAATTCACTTGAAGAGTGAATTGAAACCAAAAGTCAAACAATCCATAACAGCTTTAAAAAACATTAAGGAATTAGTTTTAAACATTGTTTATTAATAAAAGTTTCAAAATGCTGATAAGGTTTCATGTCAGTATTAGAACAAAAATTTAAAAAATTTCCCCTCATACCTGATTTTCAGTGGATTAAAATGTCTGGTGGAAAGAGACAGAGAGAAAGCGTTCTTTTTCTTCCCACAAAAATGAAGTTCTGAAAAGGAGATTTAAATTTCGCCTTTCAAAACTTTCATCAAAATTAGGACATTTCTCCTTTCATATATGTACATATAATCTTTCAGCTGTTTTCCATAACGAAAAAGCTGATGGAACGTTATGTGTCCCTGTTTTTTGCAGCCAGATACACCACAGTAATAGGTTTAGTCTGGGAGCAGTGTGTAGAGTGGAGAGGCGTAATGCTGTGCATTAACCTAAATCCTCACTGACATTCCACTGTGCCAGTGCCCGTATTACCTACTAAGTCTCTTTATGCACTTCTAAAGACCCTAGAGCGAGGTTCTTAGATTGCTCTGTGTAGCAAACATCGCAGAACAAAGTTTTAAAGGGTGGGAGATAAGGGAAAGATTAAAGTGCATTTTTCAATACCTTTCTTCTTTAACTCGTATCCTTTTCTTCACATGTACCAGAGTTCTGGTAATAGTATTTCTAGAATGGATTTGGGTCTTCCTCGACCAAATTTAAACATCGTTAATCAGGAAGTTCAACTTAAATATCGTTTTGTCCAATGACCTAACTAGAAAAAAATAATTAATTATTTTTATTCATACAATATATAAACTGTAGTCATTTTAGCTCTATTTTGGATGCTGTTATTAAAGAAGTGGATTTAATGGTCCGGCAAAGGGGTCCATTATTCTATCCCTGCTTATTGAAGCATCTACACTGTCATGAGATGATGGGAATGCCTGCACAGCCTTGCAGGCTCCTTATGTAGGTTAAGGATGCCTATCATTCCCTGAGATGTTTCTGTTTGTTAGTGTTTTTTTCCTGATGGGTAGGGACTAAATGTGGTACTTTCTGTTAAAAACTATCTGAAGTTCAAAGCCAGGTACAATTCCTCACAATAGTATAGATTTTCAGTCTGAGGATATTAAGGCCATTCAGATCTGGATCTTTTATTTTATTTTTCCACAACCCCAGATGACTGGCTTACATTAAGAAATAATATGAAGATGGAAAAAATACCTGCTTTTCAGGTGAATATTCTATTTACTTGTCCAGCTCTGTGAACACTAGCAAGGCAGCTATTTGATGTCACTAAAAATGCTCCCCATGCTACTTTTAGGCTGTACGTAGCTGACTTCAAGTCTTTTCTCCAACAAAGAAAAAAGAAGAGACTGAGGAAGAAGCTGGACAGCTTAAGTGTTTCTGCTTTGGGGACTAACTGTTATGTTCGGGCCAACAAGTTCAGTTCATGGCTCTGGGGCAGGTGCCAAGGATCAGGTTCTTAGGGGCATCTTGGGACCTAAAATATTTCAAGACGTGGGTGGACCACTGGGCCTGTGGACAGCATTGTGGTGCTAAGGTAGTGGTGGCACTGAAGAAAGGCACAGCTCTGGTCCTGGGACTGTTTACCAATGCTGCAGAGCAAAGAAGAAGATATTTTGGGTTGTAAAAAACGTCACCTTCTGACTGGGATTCATATCTCCAGATTTTGTCCGGGTATCTGTGTACCTGCCCAGTCCTTCCTCACAGACTCACAAGAATGCAAGTGGGGACCACAGCACTGCTTTTTCATTCCACACTTTGGAGGTGAGAACGTGGGAGATCCAGATGTGTACCTCCTTCTCTATCTAGAGGCATCCTGGCACTAAAAAGTAATGTATGAGTAAAAATTATTACTCCCCCCATCTCCTCCTGAATCACTTCGTGTTAGCACGGACTACATAGATGTTCACTGGGCTCAGGGGAAGAGAAGGAGTGAATGGATGAGCCTGTTACGAGGGCTGTCACCTAACAAGGACACAGCAACGTTTCCATCCCTTCTCCCCTGAACAGAGCCACGACTAGCTCAGGCATATTTTCATTCACGACACTCTCTCTAATCATACCTATTGAATCTGGTCTCGCAGTTAAGGAGGGTGGAGAAATGCATCATCTGTGAATCTTGGTAGAGCTTAGGTCTATTTACTGAGCTTTTATGGGCATGCCCCACATCAGATACTCAACCATCCCAAAGAGCAGATGACAACATGGCAGCCTGTAGGCCTTAATCATCTCCTAGGCCAGGCAATCATTGCAGGGGAATTTTAAGTATCTGCATTTTCAACAGGGTACCCAAAGTGGTGACTGGACCTCTTGGTATCCCCCAGTTCCCTTTGCAGTTCTATCCCTACACCATATGTCTCTCAAAAATCACACTATGCAAACACTTTTGCTGCTGTGGTACTGCTTGTTTTTACTAGCTTATTTTAAAAGCATTCCATTTGACTAAATCACTTGCTTTAACTCCCAAACACTGAAAAATTAACTTCGTTTTTTCACTGGTGGCCAATCTTTGCTTATATCAAGGACAGTTTTTCCGTTATGTCTATGGGCAGCCTTGTTAGTCTTGCTATTAGTGGGAAAACAGTCCTTTTTCCCATCTAATGCTGGATCATTTCTCTTCTCCCCTTTCTCTCGCATGAGAGTTCCTTATTCTGGTACAAAGATGAAGTCAGTTACAGCTGTAACTTCACGTATTTCCAATCTGTCATCCATTATTTTAGGCATAGGCAGTAATGATTGACATGTATTGTATAATTCTATAGATTACGTTAAGGGAATTCTTCTTCTGCTTCCACTAGAGCAGAAACTTGGTTACATTTTTAGCATTCTCTTCTTCTAATTATAGCCTTTCTTTGGCTTAGAGTTAAAAGAAATGTTTTGCAGCTATCTTGAGGGAGACGAATTCACCCACCATAGCTGAAGATCCAGATTCACTTCACTTTGTTTTTTATATAGAATGAATTTGATAGGTCTGCTCAATGGTCTATTTGCCTCAGGTCATGGTTAGGCTAACTGCTATTGTCCTCACCTTCTGCACAGTTCGAGTAGGTCCATTAAGGGGTCAGTGAACCACTGATGTTAGCACAGCCGAGGACCAGGCCCAGTAAATTTGTGAAGAAGCTATAACCATAATACCATCTTTTTAAAAGAATGCAGATAAATAGGTATGTGAAGAGGATCATGCACATATTTTTACTTTATGTGTGTGGTTTTTGTATTCTGTGATTAACTCTTCTGTCTTGGAATACATACATGTTATTTCTTTCTAAATTAATCTGAAAAGTGATTAAAATTTCTGGCTTGCCATGTAATGTATTACCATACAGTGATATATGTAATTCATCACTAAATTAAAAAACCTACTCGGTAATTTTTTTTCAGAGTGATCTGGTTAGCATTTGTGAATTGAGAGCATAGAACATTTGCTTTGAAGACTTTTTTTAATGAAATGCCTCTAGTCTACCAGTTAGTATATGGGATCAAAACTATACTGACTAATGGTCCTGATCAGAGGTCTGCTGTGGGAGTTTTCCTACCATTGGCTTTACTAGTCTTTGGAACAAATCCATGCAAGTACACATACACAAGGAATGGATTTGGCTCAAGACATACAAACTATTTAGAAACAAACTGTTGCTTTAAAAATTTTGTATTATTACTACCAGTATTGCTTACAGGATTTCTACTTAATTCAAAAAGCATAGTTTACATACCTTGGACTCTTGTATACTCATTTGTCTGTCACACCTGATCTTTCACATTGCTTACATAAGACAATAACTTTCCTGTTTACCTTTTATCAAAAAATAATAACTAAATCTTGCAGATGTGGTTTAGACCAAAAGAAGGAGGAAGATGATTAATAATAATTTATTCTTCCCTCCAAAGATAACATTTACATGAATGTTAAATAAAATGATAAAGTCTGCATTTGCGTGTCATGTGCTTCCTCTGCACTCTGAGCTGTCTTTTTCTTTCTTCTGGTGCAATTTCTGGATCAGTTCTAATGTAGAAACAGAAACACAAGATGACCATGATATTTCTGGCAATACTTCCAGACCAACTGGAGCAAGAAATGCCCAGACACCATCCTCCTCAAGCCCCTTGGTTGTGAAATTTTCAGGGTAGTTTTGCAGAGGCAAATGCTTGGACAAAGTAAATAAGGATGCATCCACGTTTCTCCAGTGTCAATGTTTTTGTTTTGTGGTATGGAGCCCTACTCAGACTGAAAGTCTTTCCCTTACCCTTAAACAGGTACTGCTCTCTTATTGTTGAAAACTATTACCAAAATCTGTCAAATGATCCATAATGATACTGAGGAGGTGGAGAAAGTTGCTTTAAAAAGTTAAAAGAAGCTCAAGAATATTTTAGATCTTTCACATGAACATCTTGTACACACTTCCTCTCTTTTTTCAGTCCTGGTCACACATAATTTGTCTTTAACACACTGGCAGGTATGCACTCATTAAATATAAGGATCCTTCAAATACAGCTTCCCTTACTCCACAGTCTGCCATCTGAGACCCAGAAATTCTGCGGTTCCCTCACTTTCAGTTTCAGAGAGGCAAATTACAGAGCAGGCAAATTTCACAAGTAAATTCCAGGTCTCAGAGGCTATCGCTTGGAGGCCTAATATCTATTAGGCAGATTGATCTATTTCCATTTCTTCCTTTTTGGCAGAGTAATATATGTTCTTGAGATAAATAGCATGACATCTGGTTTGAACTAAAACTTTCTAACCTGCCTATTCCCCTAACAAGAGAAGCTGGCAATAACCTTAGGTTATCACCTGTGAATGAACACTGTCAATGCCCAATACCCCGGACATCACATCTGAGCTTCCGTGCAGCTTTGTGACTGCATGGAAGTGATACTTGTTGAATCATTTTAGTTTTGTGGCACATAAAAACCACCCAGGCAAGGACTGTGTTATGGCAGATGCTGTATACAATATATGATTACGCTTTGAATATGGCCCTAAGGATCTTCTGTTTAGTATCTGGCCCTTATCCACCCTCAGATGCTTAGCCAGCCAGAACCAAATACAGAATTCATCTCCTTATTACTAGCCTTCTCTCAAATACTGGAGTTCGGATATATGCTTATTCATTGAGCAAAGATACATGAGAAACAGAGGGTAAAATGAATTAATTGAAGTATGCTATTGAACATCAAAATAAACCGCAAACATTCATAACATCTCCTGAGGGACTGAAATTTTAAAAAATTAATAAAGAAAACCATCTTTTTCATACATGATTCTCAGCCTCTTAAAAATAACAAGAAGCATCTATGCCTATAGCTGTGATTTATACTTCAGGCCAGTGGGAATATTCTGGATGTACTCAGCTCTGAGTATGTCTTGTTTAAAGTAGATATTCTGGAAACAAAATGGACTCAAAAAAAATTAATGAGTTGAAAGACATCTTAAGGAGACAAAGGGTATTTCATTTTATATATATTTACAATATTCTTTAAAAAGTTGAGAATTATTTATCTTAAATACTTTCTGTATTCCTCACCGAGGAGAAGGAACATTGAAAACTAAACTGAAACATGAAGCATAGAATGTATTTTATAGAGAACTTTAAAATCTACAATCTGAATAACAATTCAAGAAAACTTGAATCTATTTTTCCTATTTACTGTTGAAGTTAAACATTTTTTTTTAAGGGAAAAAATTCCTCTCATCTTGATGCCATCCAGATGTTGATTAAATAAGCTCTTATATCTTGTTATTACTTTGATTTTATTAAACTTGTTTTAATCTAAATGATCATCAGTGATATTGGTGGTATAGTCTATGAAATGCAGTAGTGGCCTGCTACCTGTATGAAGTGCAGGAAATGTTTATATCTTTTGTTATATGACTTCCAGAATGTAAACTAGCTGATGGAATATGAAATAATCAATATAGCCAGGAGACTATCTAGGAAAGATATATATGATTCCCTTCAACAGGAATTATTAAATAAACCCATGAGTCTAAGAATCACACCTCTTCTCCTCCTTACATTTGCTTTAGCCAAGCTCAGTGATTTATTTTTATATTTAAACTTGGCAGAAATAAAAAACAAATCCCAAAATGGCTCAAAGGGAGAAACCATTTTAAGATGAACCATTTTACTAGAACACATGGATTAAGGAAGTACATTAAAAAGAGAAAAAGACACAATGTGTTGGATTAGAAGTGGTGAAACAGTGTTTAAAAATTTTTTAAAAAGCATTTCAAACTAATTAGATGCTGGGTGTGGCTTCAGCCTGTGCAGAGAGTTTTATTGTTTAGCAACATTTGTAAATAATCTGAGAAAACTTTTGTTCCTATGAATGTTTTCAGACAGCAGATTCCTGACCCATAAGTCATGGTTTTGTCTCAAAATGTGTTCCACTAAACAGGGAACCAAAATTCGCTGTGGGTGGAGCAGCTGTAGAGCTTGGCTCTTCCAGTCAGGGAGCAGAACCAAAATCCTGCGGCATGGCACTTGGAGAGCAAATATCAAGGGCCTTACTCAAAGGATGTCTACGTGTACCTACTGAAGTCGCAAGTTCTAACAGAGCAGCAAAGACAACAATCGCTGCTAATTTTGGTTACCTAACTCGTTTGTAATAATAATTTCTGGTTATGAATAAATTAATGGTAAATGCAGACAACATTGTTCTTACATTTCTTTTCTCTTAATGCCCAGTCAGTTCAACCCTGCTAGAAGCATAATGCAATCATTAACCAGACTGGCTAGCCTGTATACTAAACTCCAGATGCCTGCACTTAGAAACTGACCTATTCTACTTCCCTTTAGAGGCTTTTGAGAACATAATTACAATACAGTTAACAAAACCTAGAAAATTTAAACCAATTTGTTATTTAAACAAAACAGAATTGAAAAACAATGCCAGTGTATGTATGCAGACATAAATGGATAAAACCATCTAAGTTTTATAGTTAAATCTAAATTTAAATATTTAAATATATGACTTACAATGCTGATCATTGCCTTTTGTAGCCCTGAAAACTGATGACTATCCAACAGGGTCCTTAAATAGAAATATCACTTGGGAGAGCTAGCACAATGTTAGGAGGATAACCTTCATATTAAAAGCAAACAAAGAACATGACCAAAAAAAAAAAAAAGAAATCCACTACATCTGGCACTTCAACTTGCAGGTAATTTAATGAATAGGGATTTTTAATCTCTCCTTCACCCTCAAGGGTGGGGGGATGAAATGTCTGCCACAGTGCTAGATCCTACAGATTGGGATTCAGGGCCAAAACTGGGATTGTCTGAGGAACTTAGAAACTGAGAATCTCTGTTTTGTAAATATTCTATTAAACCCAGGATTTTTCAATTCAAACCATTCAGCTGGCATGGGGGGAGGAGGGTTTCCTGCTCATTCTCCCTTCTGAAGTGTTTTCTCTTCCAGTGTTTGTTCTTTTTTTGTTGCTTTTGATGTCTAGATTTGTGGCTCCCTCCATTCCTGAGAAAACACGACTTTTTTTTTCTCCTGCTGGAGAACTCAGTGAAGCCCAGAATTCAACTCGTCCGGCCAGGAAAATAGGTCTACCTCTATTCTGTGTTTCAGAGTGCTTGACCATGTTCCTCACATCTCCGAAAAATCTGTATTTCTAGAGAAAAAAACATGAATTTGAGGGTAAATCTTGTGTAATCTGCCATACCATTGGTACCCATTATAGAAATATTTGAAAAGCTAAAAAAAAAAAAGGTTTTTTCTGTGTATTGGCATTTCAGGACATCAGTGCTTCTTTTCATAAAAGTCAACTTCCTGGACAAGACCCAGTAAAAGAGCAAAACATCTGGTTCCAGGAAGAGGGGAACTTTCCTTCTTTAAGTGTGATTTAAGAATATCTTGCATTCTAAGTGGTCAGTGATCCGGCTCTTGAACTACTCAAAAAAAAAAAAAGGAAAGTGGGAGTAAAACAGGAGAGAAGAAGCAGGCACATGGTAACTGTTAAGAGACATAAACCTACTAGGCAGCCTAACAACAGCAGCTAAGACTCTCTGTTCAATGTTTGCAACAGGCATTCATTATCTATAAATTATGAGATGTCAGAAATATTTCCCTGTAATTTATTTCTTCATTTGGCAAGATTTGTTTTGAAGAGTACACAGGTATCTTCCTGGGTTACGTGGGAAGATAAGATCTGTGTTTGAAGATATCAGAGATGATTCAAAAAAAGAATACCTACAATGTCTAAAACCTCAGTTTTATGAAACATTTACTAGTCTGACTTGTGAAATTTTTTTTTTTTCCAGGTAGCATTTCAAGGGGTGAGGGGCAACGGAGATATGGCATTGATATCCATGGTAACGCTGTAATACAGACAGATGATAATTAAGGCAACCGAAGGAATTTTAGAAATGAGGGTGAAATGTGTATATAAACCCAAATCTACATGCAGTAATATGTGATTTGGTGTCTTATGACTACCGTTGCAAGTGACTGACTCTAACAGAATTGAACTTTGGAATAAGAGAAAACTCTTTGTTCAGATAGTGAGGTACATAGTAAGTTCCATAATAAACAGAAGGAGGTTGCAACACAAAATGAGAAGAACTGATATTTTTTACATCTTTACCACTGATTATTCTCCAAAAGTAAAGCTCACATTTTAAAAATCTGTCTTACTGTGCAAATTGCTCCTTTAGGAAAGCAGAAGCAAGAAATACTTCATACAAATAATGGAAGATAAACAAAGATAATTTAAGGTTCATGTTGCAGTGTTTACTTCTGTTTAGACTTTATTTGCTAAAACTGAGCCTGTGGCAACTTTTTTTGAGACAGAGTTACTAAGCCCTGAAAAGAGGGGTGGAAATGCAGAACAGCTGGAAACAGAGGGATTGTAGCTTTAATAACGGAGGAAGATGCACCCATGGAATATACTGTAAGTATGTAAAACCCCCATGGGAACCACAAGGTGTTTCACTGCTACACGTGTAAAGCAACAATTGCCCTGTGCAAGTCTCCAGCAGGTAGCTGCTGGTGGTGGGGTCCACACTCTACAGCTTGTCTAAGGTGAAAGGGCTGTTGCTCATTTGGAAATAAGAATAGGACTGTGTCCTCGGAGTCTTGTGACAAGGAAGCTTCCAAGGATTGTAAAGATTGCTTTGGATGTTTATCTGTAGTATCCAGGTGTCTTTTCTCTGCTGAATCTTGCCACCAGTAAAGTTTCTTTTAAATACATCTGTGCTTCCTGCCAGACCTGATTACTGCTAGAAAAGCCCCTCCTGCAATGTTTAATTCCCTGCCTGTTCTTTTCATGCTTTGGTCCATTTGTCAAAAAACACCCTGCCTCAGACTTTGTGGTGTTGGCTCCGGCGGGCACTGCTGCAGTTGACGTTGCCTCCTACAGCTGGCAGTACTTGGGTATGGCCTCAGCTTACTGTAGAATGAGAGAAAGGTTTTCTTAGCCATTGTGCACAGAATTACAAAAGTTTCCTTTTCTGCTTACACAAAAAGGTGCGACAAGCCAAGGAAAAGATTAACAGGTAATTTGCCTTAAATGTGTTACAAAATTGTTCCTTTACATAGTACAGCTTCAAGGAGAGCCTATGTTCCTATGTTTACTATACAGCTCTGCAGAAGACAAAGACACTTGACAGACAACAGGAAAGTTTTTCATACAAGATTAACTGATCTTGTTTGATTAAAAAGTAGGTCTCTCTGCAAAAAGAAAGCTTTTAATATATAGCTATGAAAGGTTTGTGGTTAGGCTAGATTAACTGAGATTTCTGAGTTTCCTGTCTGATGGGAGCAGAGAGGCACAGCTGGAGCCTTGTCTTGGGTCAGATCCAACCTAATTCCCACAGCGAGCCTGGATAAGGGTTTTTGATCTACTGCCTCGGTCCATAGCTTCATTTCGGAATTCATTGTAGCACACAAAAGGGCAAGGTCAGTTGAGCTAACGTGACTGGCATGCCACACGCTCAAGCTTTGCACCATGTCAGTTCAATTAACTGTTCATTCCTATATAAAACAAGAAAAACAAACAAAAAAGTCTCTCTTCTGTATTTCAGAGCCATTTTGTTTAATTGCTTTTTTCCATCCAGCTTTCAGTATTAGTCAATAGATTGTAAAATGTTAGTACCTGACTTACAGAAAGAAAATGAGGTAATATTTCTATCAGGATTGCACGTGCGCAACTGAGACCAGAATTTGGCTTGCACCATATAAAGCTTTTCAAATCTTTAGCAGATCATGGATGTAAACAAAGGAAGTAATCAAGTATGAATCTACAATGATTCTAGAAAATGGAATGGATAAAGTTGGTGAAAATTTTTACAAATGTTAAACCAAAATGTGTTTCCACATGAAAGGAAAGAAATGAAACTCTTCAAGCCTCAGGTGTTCACCTAAATTTTGATGGGATTGCCTCTAAAAGGCCCTTCTGTCTCTCTCTCTCTTGCTCCCTCACTTTTATCCAACCCCAAACTGGCAAAGTGTTTGTCTACTGCTCTTGGCTGGGAGCGGGCAAGAGGGAAGAGGCCTATTTTACATTTGCGTGAGATCTTCTGCTCTGCGTGGCTTACCTAGCCCTAAAACACTGCCAGCTGAAATCCACCAACCGATGGCCCTATAAAAGCGGTGGCAAGCAGGCTGGCTCGTTGTGTGACAGCCAGTCCATTGGTGAAGGCCAGAATATGGAGTGACTTCATTAGCTCTCATGAGGGAAGCAGGGAATTGCCTGATTTACTATACATACCAACCCTGTTACTCATGTCAAACAGAACTCTGTAATCGCTGTATGATTTTTAAGGTAACCAATCAAATTCAAATATGTGATGTGCTAATTAAATACACCTAGTAGAAAAGATACATGCTCAGTAAGAAATTGGTCCAAGATATGCTGGACACCAGGAGTGCGGTCAACAATAAAGGCACTGGGGCCAAAAACAGAGCAGCTTTTGAATGACCTTCAGCAGAGCCAGCAGCTGGTAGATCACCAAGAGACGTTTGTGAGAGCCAGATGTTTCCAGCTGCTGACTGCTGCTGTCTTGCTTCTTGGGAGACAGCATCTTCTGCTTCTCACAAGCACTGAGAGAGAAAAATGTGATGTGCCAAACCACTCTGAGAAGATTGTTGAATCGAGCCATTATGTTCGAGGGGTCAGGAGAATATTCTCCTTCCCTCCCATTGAAGCTGTTCGTCCTTGCATGAATAGGCTTGGGCTTCCCAGTCTGTGCCCCCCTGCATCACCCACGGGTACAAACATGATCCAGACCATGCTTACAGCATGCTGTAAGCACATGCCAACATTTCTCTCCTGTCGAATTAGCTGGAGTGCCTGATATGGAGCGCAGGCTGGCTGCGTGCTTGTGTCCCAGCTTGGCTCTGGGTGTGCACGACCAGATGGTCCCTGATACAACTTACATGATGTTAGCATAGAAGTTAGGACGTTTACTTCAGGGGGTAGGGAAGGCAAGGCAAGGTGGAAGGACTGTTGTCCAGTTCAAGTATCAATCTGTAAAATATTTGCATAAGCAGTATTTGTAGGTATTTCTCTCCTTCACACAAAGAGAGAACAGTAAAAGTTTATGTAATATCTGCTTTTGAAGGGGAAAGATGACAGTGTTTGTTGTTATTTTGGTGGTAAATGAATTGTCCATCCAAAGAAATTTGTATAATGCAGTTTACAGGGCATGCAGTTTGCAAGCAGTTTCTTAGTTTGCCATCTGCTTGGGTGCTGTGTGTTACCTAGAAGACAGAGATCCTGCAGCTCAGCACGTAAGTGAAGCCCTCTGGTTTCACTATTGCTTTGTAATTAATTCCAAAGCTGTTCAGGCAGCAGGACTACTCGAAGGTAAAGGCTCATATAAGCAGACTGCCAGCATCCTGAGAGCAGGAAACATAGTCTTATATGTCCTTTTCCCACTCTTTCAAAGGTGACAACTGAGAGCAGCAGTGAGATATTCTGGAGAATAAAGAGACAGCAAAAGGGACTGGATACTGATGCTGAGCACGTGTGAAAACCTTGCGAGTAACATTTGCTTGTTTTGCCTCATTGACAGAGCATATGGAATAAAGACTCCTGAAAAACGAGACAGAATTGAAAGAATTCTGATGAAGAAGATGGCCAGGAGGATTTGCAGACATCTCATGAATGAGGTGAGCAGGAGGTTATGTTACCTGAACAAGCACACTGACACATGTAAGCATGGGACCCTCAGGGCACAGGAACTCACGGTGGAAAGAAGTGGTACGCTGGAGGATACAGGAAGGAACTGGAAGATGCAGAGGTAAAGCAGAAAAAGAGGGCGTCTACTGCCGTGAGAAAGCAGGAAGAGCTGTGGCTTGAAGACACTAGAGACTGGACCCCCAGGGGGGAGAGGCTGATATTTAGGGTATCTTGAGCAAGAACAAGAGAAAGCATAATTTAAACCTAAAAGGAAGAAGTGGAAGAGAGAAAGGATGTGAAATTTATGCCAAAGCCAAGAAAAGATTACTCACTTTGCGGGAGCTACCTCCTTTCAAAGAAAAATTGTCGGGGCTTTTGGTGAAGGGATTTTTATAGAAGAATCAAAGAGCAGATACTGTCTTAGATACTTCAAGATATAAAACTAAACCCAACAAATTAATGGTTAGTGTAGGTGCAGTCTCTATTGAATGTAAGTCACAAGAACTGCTCAAAAAAGACAAAAAAATTAAAAAAATTACGTTTATGTCATGACAGTCTCAAACAGGGATATTAAGAGATAATGTGGAAACCCAAACTAACTGGCTTAAAGCTGTGTAAAAACAAAGCTTGATATGGGAATTTGCTTTACCTCCCCTGGGCTGGAAGTCAATGTGATTGTCAGCTATTATTAGAGAAGTACTATTGAGAATTATGCCATTATGGAAAACGCTAATTTCTCAGAAGGAAATGATACTAGTAATGGTAGGATGTTTGTGAACTAGATAATAAATATTTTCATCAGTTACACAGCTAGGAAGAAATGGAGCTATTTAAGATATGTTGGAAAACAGTGAAGACACTGTATAGAAACCGTATGTACAAGTAATTTTGGATGGGGCCCTAGAAAGCCAATTGAGTTTAAATAGAAAGAAAACCCAAGTAATTAAATAAAACAACCCACCCCACCCCCCAAATACAGAAGTATCTAAGATCCAATAGTCAATATTTAAATATTTAACATTCAATATTTAAAATAATTTAGTATAAATAAATTAACACTCAATGTTTTAAAAAAAATTAAGCCTTGGTAAACTGTGAAAACTACTTAATGGAATCAACCAGAACATAAAAATCAGGGATCTGTATGGGATAAGTCACAGCTTGTGTACCAGTGACATAAAAAAGAAAAAAAGCCCCAAACTGTTCTATTTGAAGTTGTATTTAAATCACTGGAAAACTTTGGTAGGGAAGAGTTCTCGACAGAACTGCCTTAAAAGCTAATGGAGGACAGAATTTACGAATAAGAGATGTTCTTATTAAACTGAGGCAAAAAAAGCAAACTGCTCAGGAAAGAAAGCTTCTTTTTAGGAAAAGAAAAGTTCAAGGAAAGAAAATTGTGAAAAATCAAGTTGAATTGGCCCTTTGAAAACCTAAGATCTTTCAGAGATGCTGAAACAACCTCCCCATAGGACAACAGGAGCAAAATCCAGTTGAAAATGGAGAGTGGTACAGGTTACAGGATATAGCACTTGACCTGATCTATCTGTGATTGCATAAATATATAATTTTCTTTATTTGAAGTAGAGTAGCTATAAGAGGGACACAGAAAGTCACCTTTCCCTAGAAGACCTGAATCAGAGCACTTCTGTAAGATTCAGTTTTAATCCTTTTTTGGAAGAGAGGGCAACTGAACCAAGCATCGTATTTGTGAGATGGAGAAGTACCTCCATGAAAGTATTAATTACAGATGTTTTGGTTGGAGAGTAGAAGGAGCAGAGGGAGAGCATGCAAGAGTGTCGTATTTATCCACCTTTCTCTTTTTCTTAAACTTTGTGTAGACATCAATAAGTATTTGTCCTCAGAGCAAACACATTGGGCTTTAATTTCAGTCTAGGACTGAGACAGAATGTAATTGCACAGCATTGCTCATGTTGAGTTTTCTCTGGGCAGAATTTCAGTCAGCTAGGAAAAACCAGTTTCCCAAACATAAATCAGATATGGATTTTGGTATCAAATTTTTCATCCTCCCAGATGCAGCCTAGCCCTGAAGTAATGTAAAATATGAGTCAGGAGTATGTGCTAAAGCCTTCAATAGATCTAGTTTGCAGTTTTGAGAAAGTTTGCCTTTATCTGTAAAGCTATATCGATTCATTGGAAATTAAGCTGCCTCTGGTTTTGCCTGGGTTTACTTTAGATGTTTTTTCTCTTTTAAATAAAAAATGTCTGATTTCCTTCACCAAATCTGCTTTTTATTTTGGAGTGATAGGAAACAAAGCTCAGAGAAGTACTGAAGGCTTGTTAAAACTATTGGATTGACTGGTAAAATGATAACAAAACCTGACACAAACCGAGCAAAAAAGTCCTGGGGAGTGCATTAGTTGAGAGATTCACAGAGCTAAGAACCAAAAAGTTTGACTCTCTGCCAAGAAGAGCTGGAAAGGGAGGGATTTTTTCCAAGTCAGGGAAGGACAGCCAGGCTGGGAAGGCTGTCGCATCACAGTGTACTAAACACAGTCCTGGCGGGTGACTTGAAAAATGCCTAAGGCCCCAATGCAGCAAAGCACTTAAGCGTGTGGGTACCCTCTTTGACAATGGTCGACTAGACACCTACTTAAAGTTATGAGTCAATAACTCAAATGTTTTTCCCAAGGACAATAACCTGAAAATTTTTCCCAGAACTAGACTGAAGACAAAAGCCCAGACAACTGAAGAAAGGACCCTTCCTTATTGCTGTGGCTGAACAGCACATCTTCTAGCTACCTTACTGTGTGGTAGCATTTTAAACCCTAATATGTTTTCATAGAATCCAGTCTTGTTCATAGCGGAGGGAAACATTTCAAAGGCTACACTCATTATTAAAAATCTTTCTTATATTGTGAAAGGAGAAAAAGGTTTTGTAAAAAAAATACAACAGTCCCCTTGACATAATGTCAGGGATGTTTTTATAGCAGTAAACAAAACCACTGGCTACCAAGCGTGACGCCAGTTTCAGCAGATACAGTAGGAGAAATGAAAACAAGTTTAAATGAAAGCTCCAAAGATCCTTTCAACTGAAAATAAATGGAGGACGAGCACAGAGGAGTCCACAGTGTATAAAATAACAAATACTTCAAAACTGCTGACAGCAGGGCTGGACTGCTAAGGTGATGAATGCTCAGGAAGCTATACAATATAAACAAACACGTGTTTTAAGTATCCAAGCAAGACCACACTTTGAGAGCAACACCATGTCATTTCAACCTCTGGCTGCCTGTGTCTGGTATCATCCCAGTGGTGGTAAACTGGTCGATTACGTTCAAGTCCCAAAGACACTAAAACCCCAAAGGAAAATGCAAGTGGCCTGCATTAAGACCCTGGTCAGCAATTATTTCTTTTATTGAGTATTCTTTTAAAGTCAAATTCAGTAATTACCGGTCCTATTCAGAAGAATATTATTACTGTGTGGCTAAGGTATCAAACTGAAGATCTACATTAGACATATGTCATCAGGAATCCCAGCAAAAGCATAATTTGACTGACTGGGGAGACAGGAAACCCTAAATCCTAGAAATGCAAAGACTGAAGAAAGTAAGGCTAGTAAGAGTCTTGTCTTGCAAGATATATATTAACACATTTTAAAAGTCATAGTAATTTAAGAACCACTACTTAGGTTAACATTATGAAGCTCTGTAAAAATATCCCAAAGTGAAAAGAGAGAATAAAAGACAAGGAGACACAGGTAGGCACCCAGATTTCCACTGCATCAGAACACAGTTGAAGAAAGAATCCCGACAAGGTGAACACTGAGCAGCTCCGTAGTGCTTGAGGTTATTCTTGTTGAGGAGAGGGAGCAAAATACCTTCCTAGCCATAAATGGAACAACAGTAAAATAGAACTGAAAGAAATTCTGGTATTCTGGTGTTTAATTGTTTAAAACAGAGTCTCAAAAAGCTGTACAGATTGAATCCAGTACATAGTGACTGGAAAACAAGCTATCTCTAATATTTCTAACTCCTTCCAGTGAAAACCCACAAAAAAGTAGTTTTCTTATGATCCTTATAAAAAAAGCATAAGGGAGTCATATCAGTCTTTTTTTTTCCTTTTTTTCCCTCCTCATATAGAGCATACTTTGAATTCAGAGGACTTCTTAGACAAGTACAACTGTAGAGCTGAGGCTGGCAATACAATGGTGGGTCCAATGTGAATGATCTTCCCTAACTTGATGCCGTCTAGAGGTGTCTCAAATCAAGAAGAGAAAAAAAGGCTACTCAATATCTTTAATAAAACTTGAAATCCTCTATCCTGAGAAATTTAAAAATAATGTGACAGATTTACTCAGGAGTATTTAATTTTTCCAATTAACATGAGTTCTCTTCATAGTGACCCAAGCCGTATATATTTTGTCCAGTTTTAGACAGTACTTAAGGGAATGGTTTTGTAGCCATACAGGTCTATTGATAAAAGCAAGACAAAGTTAGGAGAAAGAGAGATAATACATTTTATGAGGACAACTAATATAGCCAGAACAACTGAAAGATACATTAAATGCAAAAGCCTTTCCTGAGGTCATGATACGTGTCTTAAATCCTATATTAACTTTTGGGTACCTGCATTCCTGAAGTAGAGTTTGGAAATAGCAAGCTGATCTAATGTCTGTATAAATCAGTGTAACATCTTGCCCATAATTACTACCTTGTGGAAGCAGATTTTGAAACATAAGTGAGTGCATTGTGGCAAGAAATAGGAAGCACTAACAACAGCACAACTAAATAAAAGTCTGAATTAGAAAAAAATAGGTAATCAAAGGCAGTGATTACCTATGTACTGTGCTAATACACTCATGAGTTATTTTCCAACTTTGTTCTCATTGCTAGCAAATACTAGCCTGTTTTGTTTTAGAACTGCTTTATTTTGGTAAATACATGTAATACATACAATACATAAATACAATAAATACATCTCTTATTCCAAAGAATGTTTAAACAATATGAAGTCTTTTTTTGACATACAGAAGTATTTGCACTGACACCTCATTTCACTTTGATTCAGTGCCACTATGTAAAACACCCAAAAAATAAGGACAAAATTGCGTAACGATATTCTTTTCAGTTTTCGCTCTCTGATATGCTTATCTGCTTATTTAAATATTGATCTGGGCACACAACATGCACCCACCTTTTATACTTTAGGTAAAGAGCAGCTAAATTCCAGCTAGGTTTCACTGCAGACAATCATGAAAGAAAGGAAATCAAATGTATGACTACTATTGTAGTCATCACCTAGTAAACAATTTTTTGAAGCAGATAGTCTTCCTGCCCTATTGTGTTTGCCTGCCAGTGAAGCAGGCCCTATCTTAGATCAAGAAAGAAAAAAAAAGAACCTGGAAAGTTTCTAAAACAACAATATTTTTTTGTTAGTCTGTCTGACAACGAACAGATTTATTTACATTACTGAGCCCAGGAAGGGTTCCAAATTCCCAGTATCCTGTATTCATATCGAGGCAAGATATTGGCATGTCATTTCTGCTCCGCATTCAAGGTTTTTTTATAGAATGGAGGCCTGGGCATGTGAGCTTTCAGGGATCCCTGACATGTTCTGACAGATGTCTGAACGGGAAGACTAGGAGACCAGAACCTCAGTTTGCTCTGCAGGTAAGTCTAGACAATGCATTTCTTTTTCAGTTGCACATTGTATTACAAGGCAGGAGGGATTTGATCACTCTAGCAGTTCTA
Source organism: Sagittarius serpentarius (assembly GCA_034782735.1). NCBI lineage: Eukaryota > Metazoa > Chordata > Aves > Accipitriformes > Sagittariidae > Sagittarius > Sagittarius serpentarius. The sequence continues at coordinate 12,425,237 of JAVKLA010000057.1, forward strand.
CTTCATTTCCAAGCCCTCAGTCTCAGTGGAAATCGAACTGGGGCAGAAGGGGAAGATCTCGATTGCCATATATTTGGTTGCCTTTTCCTGAAAGGAGACGTAAAATCATCTAAAAGAGCTATTCTGGCAACATAATTATTTCTCAAATCTCTCAAAAAATTCAGTAAGCTCTCTAGGCATATCATGCTTACCCAGAATTTTACAACATGGCAATATGGGTTTATGATTAGTTAGCACACTATCTGGGGACATGAGGCCTCCATTTCATCTTCTTGGTATTCCAAGTTGAGGTTCCCAGAAAAGTAGTAAGTAAAATTAATCAGTCACATGTATCTTCCTTCCCATGTAGATGTGGGACACTTTTTGGAAGGTTATAGTCTTCTGATACTTGCCTGTCTTTTTGGTTTTTTTAGATATTTGTTTGTTTTTTTCACATGGTGACGTCTTAACCAGTAATGTACTAGATGTTGATTTCAATATAACTACGTTCATCATAGTCAAGTAATTTAAAAACCACGATCCTGTGGCATAATGGATTCATCTTGATTTCCGATGTGGATTTTCTTTTTGTCATTGTTGTGTTCTTGTATTTTCCTTTCCTTATAATCTAGTTCAGCATTTTCAAAGTTTGCCATACTTCATAAGCAGAACAAATCATTATTCAATTTAACTTGAGGTTTATTCGGAACAGTGAGGACGCGCAGCCTATTCTGAAAGATGCTGAACATCTGTACATTTGGCAACTTAATTTTAGGTTCTTGTTCCCCAAGTTGGAATCTGGAATCCTTACAGGATGTGAGGGCACCACTGAGAATTTAGTTCACAGCATTTTCTTGCTGGGAGTCATGTTAGCCAATGTGTTGTTCTACCCTTATACTCATCACTTGGGGTAAGAAGGAGCCAGCTGAGATTGGGAACACACACACACCCCCCTCTTTGATCCTAGAATTATGTTCTTCCAAACATCAGTCTTCACCAAATGCTTCAATGAAATAGTTGGAAAATTTTTGCAATATTGGCAGAGATTTTTTCCTTAACTTCATTTTTGGAAACAACTGAGCCATTTTCAGCAATATCCTTTAAGAATTACAAAGAAACAAAATAAAAACTTAGATCTTGAACCAGAAGCAAAGGACAAGCATGGAAAATTTCAATCCAAACAATTAGTTTAGCAAAGTTAGAGATATCTGCAAACCGAGGCTTTCAGTTTTTCCATCGAGTTAGGCAATCTGAATTTAGACCTAACTGTTTGCTATGCCTATAACACAACCCGCCATTCCCCACCCCTGCCCTCCCCACCAAATGCAAAGGCTGCAGTGACTGGGTTACTTAGCTGGTGGTTTCATACTTAAACACTTTCAGAGTCTTTATGCAGCTAATGTAGAAATAAGACTCAGTGAGTGTTGTTTTAATCTAATGAACACATGAAATAAAATAATCAGACACCAGCAAGTTCAGGCAGTTTAGGCAGTTCACTTTTGAACTACTGTGCAAATAAATCTTTCAAAGTCTAACTTGACTTAAATAATCCAGTGGTTTCTGGTGCTATTCTCGTTCACCTTGTATATTTAGTCCTCTTTTTCTTATAATTCTTTCCAACATTTTCAGTGCTCGTTTTTAATGTACTGTTCTTACACAAAGATCTGCCAGCTACTGTCTTGTGATTTGAAAATGGGTGCCAAACATAATGACTGTTTTATATGTTTCCTGAACTAAAAACTAGGCAGATAGTCTCAATGCTATAACAATCATAATAAAAAGTAACCTCCAGAAAAAGTATCTTGCTGCCTTTTATCTGAGAGTCCTTAGGTTTCTGCGTCCTCTTAATTTTTCTTCACTGAAGAGTCTTTGTCAAGGTTTGAGTGTGCCATGTTTATGTATCAGATGAGACCACAGGCTAAAGTCTTTCCTAATTTTCAACCATCTAATCTCACCAAAGTCAACAGGATTACACCAACAGGAAATAAAGCAGTATTTATTCACTTGCCTCTATTCTTTATCAGCCTGCTATAACAGCAATAATTCTTTTGATGACTTCCGCGTGTCTTGCTGTTGTATCTTGTAATGTTGCTTATTATCTTTCTCAGCATGTCTTGCAGATTAGTACAAAAGTAGAGGGAAAGGTTAAATAGGAAGTGCTGTATAAATATCCACCACCAGCCAAGCATGCTTGAGTTCAACAGACAGTGTTTCTCCCTTGCTGTGCTGGATACAGATTTTGGCAGTCTTGAAAATGGGTAGCTTTGCATTTCTAAGAGAAATGCAGCAAGACCACGAAAACAATCAATTAAAAACTTCATCAATGCCCTTTTAAAATATGTATTTTTAAATGTACACTGTGATCCTCCCAGCTCTTTTGTATTATTACTAAGCCAAGGAACATCAAGACGGATTTTTTAAAAATCTATTTTCTTTATGTAGATTGTAAATCTCATTCAACTAGCATTAGCAGATGCTAGTTACTGCTGGCTACTGCTAGTGTATTCTCTGGATCATGCTGGCAGAATATAAGATAAAAGACTTCCAGAGCTGAGAGTTTTCCTGAGATGATCAAAGCACTGCAAAATTTGCTGTTTCACTGTGGCTTCTCCAGCTGGGTCATCAATTTCCAAAGCATCTCATGCTGGCTGAAAGGAATAAGGAGAGGCTCTTCAAAGATGTGCTGGAAGATACTTCTTTGCCAGGAAAAGCAGTAACCAAGCCCCTGAGTGAGGTGGAATACCTAGCTACTTTCAAAATTACAAAAAATGGTCCCTCAACTAGCCTAAGGCAAGTGTGGCATTCCAGCGTGTCGCAGCACTGGCTGGTCTTCCTCAAATCTGAGATTTCATTCTGCAGGACTGTACAGTACCTCATGCTTTGCACTCAAGGAAAAGGACATGTGTTTTCTTACCAGGCCAAGTAAGTTTGGACAAACTTTATTTTAATTTCTTCAGTGTATCTCTACAATTTATCTTCCTCATTTATTCACAGAGAAAGGGCAGAGTGTACATAATGAAAAATGTATGTCTGCACAGCTACATATACATGTATATGCAAAAAGAATGTATGTATAAAACCACGCAAAATATACACACGCACAAAGACACACACACATATCTATCTATCTAAAAGGAGAGTCATAAAACCACATGTACACATACCAGGATCCGCACCTTTGGAGAAAATGGGTATAAGTGCAGAATGTAACCCTTAATTTATAATTAACTTGATATAATGGTTTAATCCTGAGGTTTTTGGTCTGGGTGAAGACTGAAAGAAGATTATGATGGCATAGGATTACTTTGGGAGTAAGTCACTGTGACCCAGGCTATTAGAAAACGGCCATAAGCAACAGCTTCTCACCTCCTCGTTTTTGTCAAGGACAGCTGGACTCACAGAACAGCTATAACAATGGGGACAGACCTTAGCGATTTTGTTGTGCTGCACCCAGGACCAGATTTTCACATTTCGGTCTCTATTTAGTAACACCTTGCTGCCTATGTAGGTTTATCAGCTTCAACTGAATTTTACAGAAAGGTTGTAGCAACACTGGCAAAAGCAAGGACATTGTCAGTATTACTCAGCATAAGAAATTACTCTGAGCTTCCTTTTGCTCTCAGGGATGGTCTGACATCTCTAATTACTGCTAATTTTTCTTTTCCTCAGTTTGGTGGAAACCCATACAGTGTCAGGAAGCACAATTCTAGTCTTCAGTAGTTGAATTTGGCTGGTGGGCTACATCAGCCAGTATGAAGAATCTCTAATGGGGAAAGGCTCAAGCCAGCCTTTGCTGAGTAAGTCTTCCATGATCAAGCAGCTTTGCTTCCTGTTTTTGTATGTTATGTATGCATGTGTTACTCTGTTTTATGTGAGGTTAATCAGAAAGAAAAAAAAGAAGTCTTCTGATCCCCTTAAATATTAAGCCTTTCAGTATTTGTGAGTATGCAAAGAGAGCCTGTTTCTTATTTGTTTTGGTTTTTATGAGCTGGGAATCTCCCTCAGATTCACGGACATGTTGCATGAATCACCAGGACTGTTTTTATTCTAATAATAGCTCTTTTCTAAAAGTTGAACTGGATAAGCTGAAAACTCTTAAATGTTGTCCAGCAGTTTAAGAATGGAACTGAAGGCTGTAAGAGGAAACCGTAACAGCATACATTTTGTTTTAAAGGCTTGGCACCACATAGCCCAAATATGTTCAAAATGAAGTCTGAAATACCGAAAAAGGTCACAGTGAAGAAAACTCAAAACTCAGTCCCCCAAGCCTTTTATTGCAGATAATTTCGATGCTGTGGGGTCATGTATCCAGAATATCACCTCATGTCTCCTCTCCATTTAACCCTTTACGTGGCTTTCTCTTGACACAGCAAGAAACCATTTATATGAGTCAAAACACTATGATTAATGGAACAGCATGACATACGGCATAAGTTCATGGGGCCAAGTGGACCTTTGTTGTAAGTGTGTGTCTTACAGTGCTTCCCAGGGTACGCAAAATGTTCATTAATGAGGGGAAAAGGAATTTTCTTGAGACACTTGCTTTTCCCATTATTGTTAGCTTCGGGGCCGTTATTAAGCATAATGGTGTGTTCAATGTGCTGAGGTGACTAGGGTATAGATTAACGTTTCTTTTTTGTGCAAGGTTATGAGAAATGCTGGGATATGGCCTGTTTGAGGGCAAGTCTTCAAGCCATCCAGAATACAGGGAAAAATCTGCTTGAACTCCTCTGGCCTTAGAAAGCTGCTACAAATCCAGTTCAAAGAGTTCCTCCTTTATAGTCTAGAGAATGTGCAATTAAGCCATAGTTTGTGGAAAACAATGAAAACTATTGTAAAAGAGAACTTGCCTGAGTATTCCTTTTCTTCCCAACTCTGCTTTTTATAAAGATAACACTTCTTCACTAGAATTATTATTAGAATGTACAGCTTTCCTGCTGTCAAGAGGAATGAATACACTGTGCTTTGCACCAGGAGGTACTGGTTCATTATGATCCCAGTAAAAAAGGCACTCTGTAAAGCATATCTTAAAATGGCATTTATTAGAGCTAGCGCTATAAAGAAAGAGTGGGTGGTATAGATAACCTTGCTTCCCTTCAGGTGCTGGAAACCCTGAGCTGTGCAGTACCAAATGGGCCTCTAATCAGGACGCAGCACGCTGTACAGAGCCCATCCGCAGTAGGGTTGCCCCAATTAGGTCATCTGAGCTATTTTTTAAAAGAAAAGAACTCTATTCATCATTTCTGCTGTCAAACAAAGAAGATACGCACGTGTGAACCTGTGGCTGCACTGTTAGGTAAAGGCAAGGCCACGCCGGCGGTGTAATCACCCGTACCGAGGGGGAGCTGCCTGCAGGCTCCCCTGTCATCATTACGGGCCAAGTTTATCCTACAGCCGGGGGACGTGAGCAGCACACGGTGGGTCTGAAGACCACGCTGCAGGTGCAGCACAGCGCTGCACGGGCCTGCACCTGCTCAGGTTGGCTGTGATGCGGGTCACTGACTCCTCCATCTACAGTGGTCTTCTGGTCAGCATCACTACATGCAGCTATAAATGTACGCGTACATATGCTTCAGGAAAGCATTCACAAGACTATACAAAAGCATGTATATTGAACAGTTCAGTTATAATACAAAAATTCCATTCTATTTTTCCCCAGTTACTCACAGGGCAAAGTCGGATGAAATGTCAGGGCAAGCGTAACCATTTACTGCTGTTGGAAGAGGTGTTCCTGCTTCCCCTCGCTTCATTCCAGATCACTGCATAGTTGCTTTGTCCTTCGTGGGCCTTTCACTGGTCACCCGGAGGAGCCAGTTCAGCTCACTAACCAGGCAGAAAACTATACACTCCATGCTCCCCATGCCCCCCTCCCGCCCCCGATTAGTTTTTTAGCAAATTAATGTGTTGAACTGGCTGAGAGGGAGTCCACATTAATAAACGAGCTGGTGTAAGGGATCTAGGGGAAATTTACTGCTGGAACAGGAAAAGAAGAGTGTGGGTTTTCTTTTTTGTAGCAGTAACCGAATAGATCAGCTCACCCCACCTTGCCTGACTGCATTGTAAGCAATCTTCTTGTCCACACGCCCACCATATTGCGTTACAGATGTGAGACCTAAAGATGATTAGAAATACATTTTAATTATATCAATGTTGCAGGTTACAATACTTTACTACAAATGTATTACGATAAGATGCCTGTTAGTTTTTTAATAACTATGTACATTTATTTATGTACACACACCTTCCATGGATGCTGTAATAATGGCTCTGTAATACCGTCACTATGACTGCCTAGTAAGACTTTTATTCAGATTTTAAGGAAGATAACTAGCAGGATTTTTAGAAACAACTGAACAGGCTAGTACCTGCCCTGCACAGTGTGAAGCAACTTAGACAAGATGTTAGCTTTTTAAAAGAATACAATTAAATGTTAACCTCCATTTTATATAAGAAAGGTCCCTCGTATCAAATATCAAAGTCCCAGTTGCCATATTTTTCCTTTGCTTTCAAAATACTCAGATTTTCAATTTCCTTAATAGTTCCCAGGCCCACTTTTTTGAAAGAAATGATTCAGTTAAGAAACCGTTAAGAATTTCTTTTTATAGACAGTTTGGAGTCCAAGGACTTTTCTATTGAATTCAGTGGGATGTTTTCCTTGCTAGCTCTACAGGAGCTGCGTGCATTTGTTATCCTTCATTACCAGTCCTCTTTCCCCAGGTTAGTAAATAGGGGTTTATGAAAATGTTGCTCATTTGGTCTGTTATTGTAATATTCCAGAGAAGCTTATAAAAGCACAGAGCAGTTCTTAGTAGGCGAGTACAGGGACTCAGTCCATTGACCATTTGTGTTAGAAACAAGAAAAAAAAAATCTAGTTTTGAGTCAGAGCCTTAATGATTTTTTAACAAACACTGGGAGCAAAGGTAACCATGAAGCCCATGCATGTGTTGTTAACTCAGGGGTTACGGAACGTGCATATGATGTCAGGTGTGCTTTGAGTGATACAGAGCACCATAGGAGGTAATTAAGTGTGACAACACCACTTATTCTTTTAATTTTATAATCTGACTATCCATCTCATGTTGTTCCACCCCCACACCTGTCAAGACTCACACTGCTGGCTGCCACCTCCAGTCCCCGGCAGCTGGGAGACATCACATATTTATGCCTCTTTCCCACTCCGTGATCTGGCACATCAGATGTGGCCAGTCTGTGAATTCTTTGATATTATGGCCAGCTGTGCTTAACAAATGGGGTCATGGAGTAGGAAAGAAGCCATAGTGCAGTGCTGCTGCCAACATGCATTTGCCTTTATGGAGGCCCCACATTCAAAGAAGTGCTTAGTAGGTGGTACGCAGCTGCAGTCCAATGTCGTAGCATCTTCCCTGTCGCATTACCCCAGGTGTCGGATGCATCACTCTCACCATATGAAGAGTAACTGTGGGTCTTGCCCATGGGAAAGAAAGAAACATGAGAGGTCTACCTCCCAGGCAAAGAAGTTTGCTTATTCAAAAGAAAGAGTAAGTAGAGGGTCGGAAATTCCCATGTGCAAAAGACTCTGTTGAAAAATAGGAATGTCCTCAATTACTGCCACAGCGTCTATTGTTCGCACTCTTTCTCTCACTATTACATCACCTATGAAACTCAGCTCCTTTCCAAAGAAAGAGGTGGGGATGCTCACAGAATGGGTGAATGTTTTGGGTGGCTCTTCAGCCAGGGTCAGCCAATTTATGGTAGGTGAGATTTTAACCCAGATATTTACCAAAGTTACTAGCGTTTATGCTAACTAACTGTTCAGTGCTGCTGTTACTGGACTGAACCAGCATGAAAAGGTTTGCAGTAAAAAACAGTACCTTTTGTTAGGCCAACAGGAATAGCTGCAAAAATTACACGTCTTTAGGGCACACAAACGAATCTTCAATTTTATACATTAAGAAATGGCAACAGCTCTAACAAGCCACTATTTCTACCACAAGATGATAATCCTCCATGATGTACTTCACGTGTTTTCCCAATGTGTGCAATGGCTTCTGTTTTATTGTTTCTCTTTTTCAGGAAACGTGTTTGAGGGATGATTAATGGAGTGTTAATTGTTCTCTGCGAGGACTTAACACTGCATTTCATCGTTCAAAATACACTACGGTCAAGTTGCAAACAATAAAAGAGAGGGAATGAGAGTACAAGCTATACACATGCTTGTACAGCTTTTAGGATATTTCCATGTTAGCTGGCTACACTGAAAGACAGTGAATGCTTATTTGAAATCATCTGCATAAATAAAAGCCAGGTTGGGTAAAATAGATACCTAAAGTCCTTCCAGTTCTTTATTTCTGCTCTATGCAACTCTGCGAATGGTCTGGTGTGAGATGCCTTCTAAACTAAACTCTTTGAATGATAAAGAGATCCTCATACATAGCTGCTTCTAGAAATACCTCCATGAGATTTCTACCATAAAGCTGTGGTCAGAGTGGCCATATTTGTCATGTGCCCATATTTGTCAGGTGTCCGTATCTGTCCTGCACTAAACAGTTAAGAACCTTTCATGCATTATCATGAAGATTACATAGATAAAAATCACAAGCATAGACTAAAATTAGCAAACAAATCTTTCTTTTACCGGTGTACAGAATTAGTATCTACCATAGTCCTAGGAAAATCTAGGAAAGATAGGAATGTAGATGTTGAAGGAACCCCAAGATTTCTCAGTTTCTTGGACAAGGACCTTGACTTCCTGTGAAAGTTATCAGACTAAACTGTTTTTAACTGTCTCCAAAGATGGGAATTTCAAAAAGTTCTCAAGGAAAATAATACATTGTTCAACTGTTCTTGCAGTTACAAAGTTTTCTTAGTATCTCACCTAGAGCTTGCTTGAAGTAAATTAACACTATTATTTCTCAGACTAACCTCAGTGAACCTGAATAACTGACCACTGTCTCTATAAGAACTGCCTACACATTTGATTAACTGTTGTATTTAATACTTGGCCTTTTTTTCTTAGGCAGAACAAACTCATTTTATTTCAACTTATCCTTATAGTTTATCTTGCCTAAAACACTTTCTTGGATTCTTTCCAATTTCTTTATATGTGGGCCTGGCTGCAAAGAGCCTAATTATCTCCATTATCTCCATTATGTTGCTTCACACAGCCCTCATGAATAGATTTCAAAATGACAATGTTTTGTTTGAGGTGGCATCATGTTGTTAACTTGTACAACTCCTACTCCTTCTTCACTAATTATTTGCTGTATGTGTATTCAATGTCTTCCTTTTGAATATAATTCGTGCATCGGTATTTACTGAATAATTTTTTTTTTTATTTCCAGTCATTTCACCAATCTAGAAAATTCACTCTGAGTTGCAGTTCGGTCCTATGTGCTTTAATCTTAGTTTCTTATTATTCACATATTTTCAAAGCGTCTTCTCTATACCTGGTAGCCATTAATGAAAATGTGGAAAGGTACCAAACCTAAGCTGGATTCAGTTGACATGTCCTCCTAGCTGACAACCAGTTACTCAGGACTTGTCTTTAAATGTTTCGAAAACATCTGTTCTCCCACTTTAAAACAGATAAATCACATTTCTTTAGTTTGGACATGAGAACATCCTGTGTGAGTATGTAAAAAAATCCTGCTAAAGTAAGATATACCATACCAGTTCTCTCTTCCCATACTCTGGACTAATTACTTTTGTGAGAAGGTAACTAGTTTGCTATTATATGATTTGTTGCAGAAACTTCCAGTGCAGCTGCTTCTTATCACTGTGTTATTCTACAGATACTCTTAGACTGATGGTTTAGTAATGAATTAAACAAAGTACCTCTCTTGATACCAGGATTTGGCTGTTCTATGTTTCCTCAACTACAACTTCAGCATTTTTTCAGTCTTTTTGTACCTCAATTGGCTTTCATGAGCTTTTGAAGATAATCACTAAAACATGTAAGTGAGCTGGCTGGCGTTTTAGGAATTTCATCAGATCTCGATGACATGAATACCATGTTTAATTCCCTGGTTTTTGCTTTTCTGACCTATATTTCTACCTCCTTTTTTGTTATTAGTTGCTAGTTGGGTTAGGGATATGGTCACAGTGAACCTGTTTTTGAGAAGACCAAAGCAAAAAGTGTATATACAACTCCAGTCATTTGCAATCTACACAGTTGTGATGAGACATCTTGTTACTCTGCTTCTCCAAAAAAGACGTCAAACAAATCTTTTTTCTCCATTTTCAAAGGAAAAGGCAAGGAATGGCAAATTTTCTTTTCCGTGGAAACTATCCAGACCCTGCTTTGATTGATCAAGTAAAAATTGTGAAACCTTCTCAAACCAAGAGCAAGCACTTAATTTCCCAGCACCTCTCAAAATCAGAAAAGGAGCAAGCTCCATTGTCTTTGAATGCATCACTCCTGCTTGGTCTGAAAGATGAATGAAGACTTCTGAAAAAAAAATTTATGAAGCATTGTATCCTTGAAGTAATGTGAATTTGTCGTTAATTTATTTAACACAACTTGCTGATAATTACATGGAAATAAAGGAAGAAGTTATGATTTAAAATCAGTGTCCTATGACTGCCTTCATTTGATGGGTGATTCAGCACATGGAGTGACATGTCCTGGTTTTGTCTGGGGCAGAGTTAATTTTCTTCTTGGCAGCTGGTACAGTGTGGTTTGGATTTACTGTGAAAATAATGTTGACAACACCCTGATGTTTTCGTTGTTGCTAAGTCGCGCTTATCCTAAGTGAAGGATTTTTCAGTTTCCCATGCTCTGCCAGCAAGCAGGTGCACAAACAAGAAGCTGGGAGGGAGCATGGCCAGGAGAGCTGACCCCAACTAGCCAAAGGGATATTCCATGTTGTATGATGTCATGCTCAGTAGATAAACTGAGGGGAGTCAGCTGGGAGGGGCGGATCGCTGCTCGGTCAGCAGGTGGTGGGCAATTGCATTGTGCATCACTTGTCTTTTCTTGGTTTCTTTTCTCTTTTTTTGCTATATTCTCCTTCATTGCAGTTGTTGTTATCATCATCATCATCATCATCATCATCATCATCATCATCATCATTATCATTATCATTTATTTTACTTTTAACTGTTTGTGACGGGTTGACCCTGGCTGGACGCCAGGTACCCACCAAAGCCGCTCTCTCACTCCCCCTCCTTAATTAAACA
>JAVKLA010000057.1:12436473-12457213 GCA_034782735.1 Sagittarius serpentarius
CACCCCTGTGGCCCCCCCCCACTACCAAAACCTTGCCACGTAAACCCATTACACTGTTCTTATCTCAGTCCATGAATTTTACTTTTTTTTTATTCTCTCCCCCATCCCACTGGGCGGGAGTGAGCGAGCAGCTGTGTGGTACTTAGTTGCTGGCTGGGCTTAAACCATGACATGTAGATTCAGGCCTAAGAACAGAAGTCCTGGAAGACACTTGGTTTCCCTGTGAACTTGTTTATTTCTACAAAAGGAACTCAAGATGGAGATCCTGGACAACGAGAGAAAGAATATGACAGACAGGACATATGGCCAAACACGGCTTGAGTGTAAAAAGTGTTCATATGATGTTTGTTAAGCTGTAGTTACATTTATTTTGGAAGAAAACTATATTTTATAGGCATCATATTGGGAGTATGTTTTCATTAAAGGGGTGAAGGCAAACATCATGGAAATTATTATACATAAAAAAATGTTAAATCCAATTTTGAGGGAATTTTGCAAGCATGCAAGTCTTGACTTGAATTAAGAGAAGGACTTAAGCCAAATCTTTCATTTCTTGTGCCTCCAAAACTTCCATTGGCAGTAGTGGAAATTCTGGATTGATGAATAGAACGTTATCAGATGCTTTGTTTGATCCCAACAGATCAAATATTTGATTTTGGATTTTATTTTCTTCCCTTAACATAAAAAAAATCTGCTTAATGGAAATATATAGAAGTCATTCAGCATCCAAGAATATCTCTAAATTTACGTAAGTGTTAACTGAAGACTGGACAGACAAATGAATAAAAGTGCTTGACTCCTACTCCAATGCTAAAATGCTGACTTCAGACTCTTTTAAAAGATGTATTATTATTAAAATTGTATTACCACTTTCCAACAACTACTATAAAATAAAAAAGTGCTAAAATTAAGTAAGGGAACTAAAGACATATCTAATCTGTGGCATGTTCAAGGAAAACAGCCAGATTAGAAAAGACCACATGAGCAATCGAGTTAAAAATCTTGAATACTTGTTTCTTTCTTGTTTAACTACTCTCATAAGCAGCTACATCCCTGCCAGATATTTAGGCACATGCTTCACCTTGAGCACTGATTTGCTGCTTTAGGGCCCAAGGGTTTAAACCATAAAAGGGAAACTAAGAAATAATTAAGTACTATTTAACTAGGCCAGTAACATAACTTTAATAAAAGCTTGCGTACAAGCCACAACTTTTTAGCCTGCACTGACTTTTTAAAAAATAAATTTTATAAAATATTTTATCAATCACATAAATTATGCCCCTTGTATCTTCAGCAATGTCCTTGTCATTTAATTCAACATCCTTCTTCTAATAAAATACTTTTTACTTCAAGTAGCTCAGTTCTGTTTACCATGATGATAAATATGCATTTTGCAACAGCTTACAATTTGCCTAAACCGGATAAATTTGTGGGATGAGGAAATCTTTGTTTACCGTTTTTACAAAATATAAATATTAGAATAACACTTTACATTACTTTCTGCCATGTTTTGATCGATAGAGAAAATAAAAACAAAGCTTTTATTCTCATCATATTCTAAAGCATAAGCATAAGTTTTATGAACAATCAGAACTTTAAGAATTCGGGAATATCTCAGAGAATCCATATGTTTTAAAGGTGAGTTAACATTTGCAAAATCCCGATTGGAGTCGTTTGTTTAAACATGGGCATATTCAGCATCTTGCAGCAATCATTTCTATAACAGAACTGATAAATCTTATTAAAATTATGTACATTATCCATTAAACCATCCTTGATTGCAGAAAAAGTATTGAAAATTGTAAATGTATCCTGAAATACACAGAACAGAAGTGTTAAGTTTTTATTAGGAAATCACATTTAGAAAGATAAAGAGTATGTATAACACTACATGACTTCTGTTTTTTGACTTAACTTCATACTCTCACTGTTTGGAGTTCCCTATTTTCTCGAAACAAAATGAAAAACAGAGTGAATAAATTTTTTGGAAAATATTTTTTATTATAAAATGTACAGTATATTGACCTTAATATTATAAAACACTGTAATGTATCAGAGTCTTGTAAAGACCAATAATTTATAAAATGAGACCAAGTTCATTGTTACTCTTTCTAGTCGCATAGTCTGATTTAAAAATATATATAAAATATATAATGAATGATTTGACTGTAGCATCCTTAGTAGCTGGAAAAGGTGTGTTCATATGTTAAGGTAAGTAATGTCTGCATGTATTTTTATTAAAATAGATCACTCTTATTTGCTAAGTTAGTCTTTGATTTTGAAGAGCTCATAGAAGAATGAACAGAAAGGTTAGTAATCATATTCTATAAGGCTAGATTATGTAAAAGCGCTGCAGGGTATAAAGAAAATTATGTTTTACTAAAGCACTTCTATCACTGCAGCTCATTTCTTAACAGTTAATACTTCTTTGGTACTTTTAAGGTGCTTGTTAGAACAAGGAATAGCTTTGGACTATTGACAAGAATAGAGTACTTTAGGTCTCAGATGCTATTGGATAGCATGAAAAACCACACTACACTGTCTTAACAATTTAAAGACCTTTTCCAACGTGTTAGTCTCCTCAGTTTCAGTATGTCTACTGCCTCCTTTTATTGCAGGGACTTACTACCATATTGAGTACAAAAGCAAGGCGCTTTGCATGAAAATAGGATTAATTCCTTTTTTCCCTGCCCTCAGCCTTCCTGGCTTTGTTGCAAGCAGTGCTTTCCTTGTAGCACTCACTTGGCAGTGACTTGAACACCAATATCCAGCCAAAGGCATTTGTTTTAGTGTTAGAATATGTGTATGTAGGTTGTTTTCGAATCACTGCCTAGTATATTTTTAGCAGTGCATTTATAGAAGCCTGCATCCCTTTGAGTCGACTGCTGGATGACTAATGACCCCTGAGGATGGAGGAATTTGTTTCCATACAGACGGGATTGAGCTCCTGTTGTCAGATGTGATTTGTCTGGGAGCTCCCATGTTATTTCTGCCTTAGGAATCCCAATGGCCATGCAGTTCAGTTTTACTGAATTTCCAGGCCTTGCATAAATGACGGGTGCTGGCTCACTGGTGATCCGGGGAGGATAGGCTATCACAATGACAGGCACATTCATAACAGAAGTGCCGTACTCTGTGGACACCTTGCACAGGTAAGTCCCCCTGTCAAATACTGAAGCCTCACGCACCGTCAGTGAGCCGTTCTCCATCAGGGAAAAGCGGCCCACAGCTTGGGGAGCATCCAGAACCATCCCATTGGGCAGCGTCCAGGAGATCTGCGCCCGCTGGTTTGGCTGGGTGATGCAGTGGAGCTGCAGAGTTTCTCCATTGATGATGCTCACCAGGTTGTTGTACTGGTTGCTGATTTCTGGCCTGAGTCCCACCTTCAGGAAGACTACTCGCTCCACATAACCTCCTGGGTTTCTGGCTGTACAGCGGTAAGTCCCAGCATCCCCAGCGGAGAGGCTGCTGATGTGTAAGATCCCATCCCTCTTATGGTAAAATCTGTGCAGACGGCCGCCACTCAGCACTTCAGTGCCATTGGGAAGGATCCAGCTTGTGCTGGGTTTGGGGTTCCCCTGGACTGAGCAGTTCAGATTGATGCTGTGCCCAGCAATGGCAGTGATCCTTTCATTGACAGGGTCTCTGAAGGAGGGTTTCTCCAAATGGTCTGTGATGAGGAGCTGCACAATCAGTCTTGCTTCCCCTCCTTCGTTGCGTCCAATGCATATGAGCTGCACCGCATCTGTCTGCCTCACCCCTCTGATGTCCAATGTACCATTGCGATGCACAGTGATCCTGTTCCCATAGTAAGGAGCTGGCAGGATTACTCCTTCTGGAAAAGCCCATAAGACCCGTGGAGCAGGGATGCCTTCAGCTTTGCAGTCAATAAGTTTCCGGCTGTCCTTGATGGCTGTCTCCCTCACAGATGTTATTGCACTGAGATGACCATTGATTCTGGGAGGCTGAACATTAACTTGGATCCAGACGATTTTCCGATCTTCCCCAGCGCTGTTCCGCACTACGCAAGTATAGTTACCACTGTCAGATCTTTGGGCCTTTTGGATGAGGAGGGTGCCATCCCTATATATTTGGTATTTGTCAGATAGGGCAGGAATGGGCCTGTTGGTTGGGGAGAGCCAGGTCACCTTGGGAGTGGGTTCTCCTTTGGCTTCACATGCTACTGTGACAACATCACCATAGGGTACATTAATAATGGTGTATGTTTTGTTCCTGATGGTTGCAGGCTCGGCCACTACTTTGACCCGCACTTTCATCTCATCCTTCCCAATCTGGTTCTCGGCATAGCAGGTGTAGTCCCCTTCCTCTCTCAGTCCAACGTCATTGAAATACAGGGTTCCATTATTGAAGACCACGTACCGCTTCGTCCGGCTGCCGCTGTCATCTGACTGCATGAAGGTATTGATCATGCTGCCATCTGGGAGACCCCAGGAGATCTCGGGATTTGGCAGACCTGTGGCTACACAGTCAACTTTCAGGTCCCCTCCGTACTTGACCTTGTGGTTATTCTCGTTCTTATGTTCTATTTTTGCTGGTTTCATCATCACATTCACTTTGAGGACCACATAGTCATCCCCGATTTTATTGCGGGCCACACACAAATAGTCTCCTGCATCTTTATCTGTAACTGAATGGACAACCAATGTCCCGTTGCTGAATACTTTGATTCTAGTCTCCAGGCTACTGTAAGGAAAGAAAAAAGAACAGAACATGAGCTGCAAAATCACATTTTAGGTATTAATTATTGAGTGAAACCTGGGGAAAAAACCCCGACCACTCAACCATCCTGAAAAAAAGGAGAGGAGCATTGCTATGTTAGATAATTAGATGGTTTGAAATGCCCAAGATACTCACCACCAAAAAGGAAATGGGAAAAAATTATTCTATTCATCTGTAACCAAGCAATTCTATTCCACTCTTTAACGGTGTTTTTGGCTATTAAACAACCATTAAATACCAAATGATGGTATTTTTGACTCTTCTGACTGCATGTACAGTACTCTGTAACATTCAAATACGGGATCTCTTAATGACATACGCCACATAAACCTATATGGACTGTAACTATGGAGTCTGGCACTTTGGTCCTCAGCTAAAAACAAATCAAGATGAGCAACTTCCTCTGGCATCAGGTATAACATTTTAAACCTTTAGAACAATCACAAAGAAGCAGAATATTGCTAAGCTTTGAAATATGGAAAAAAAGATTTTCAATGTGCTAGAAAGCTATTATTCCTTTCCACTTCAGTATGGAATTGGTGTACAGTGGTCAAAACTAATTTCCTCAGTAGCCCCTATTTTCTTCCCAAAGAAGATCTCCTGTATTTGAAAACCAGTCCACAAAAAGATCATGAAGGAAAATGAAAAAAAAACCCGGTATTTTGTTGCTATCACTGAGAGGCATAAAATTAATTCTGGATTTTGTGCTATCTACAGGGTATGTAAATATATTTTTTCTCAATATGAAAAAAATGGTGACTATGTTCAGCTATTAAGAAAGTTGTTGACAACTGTGCATTTTAATTTCAGTACATTTCTCATTCATCTATATTGCTCAAAGAGCGAGTAATGAATAATTTATACAGCAGAAACTGTGTTTTCAGCAGAGTCTTAGGACAGTTATTGTAGATTTGGAGAAGTGGTATTTTACTTGATATTGTGAACATTGGAGAAGGTATTGTTTAGGCATTTATATGCAACTGGGTTTGCACAGACCTTACTGCAAGGTAATTTTTATTTATACAACGATATTGAAATGATCATGCTTACTTAAATAATTATGTCTTCTTTGCCCCGAATTTACTGTGTATAACGATTTGTACAACAGACAAACGAAATTCAGCGACCCCATTTGTCCTGGGGAAACGCAGGCATCAATGCAACTCTATGCAGACCAAGCACATTGGAACAAGCAGTACACAAGCTGTGTATCTTAACGTTTGCCTTTGGACTTTTTACTACATTTACAAGTGGCTGCAAAAGACAAATAGTGGCAGGTAACCCCAAACAATTGAAGCTGACTTTTCAAGACTATGATTGTTTTCAAGAAAATTATGCTAAGTTATGACTTGTCTATCTTTTGATATAATTTCAAATTACTCCTTAAGGACTGGGGTTCTCATTCAAAACTCACAGAAGTCAAGAATGAAACTCGTACGGATACAAATGGTCTTTTCTCCAAGTTCATCTAAACTCTAATTTAGCTGTGACACCTCAGATAGCGATTTACCTGTGTAGGGAATCAATCATCCGTTTGGAAGGCAACCTCCATAATATCCGAGGCCAGGGGTCACCAGAAGCACTGCAGTCCAAATGCAGGATGCTGCCGTATGTCACATCTGTTCTCTGAGGAGAGCTCCCAGTGATCTTAGCATTAGACGCATGCTTCTTCACATGGAGTTGTACTGTTCTCCTGGCAGCTCCCACCATGTTAGCAGCAATGCACTCGTAGGTCCCACTGTCCTTGGGGGAAACGTTGCGAATATAAAGAGTTCCATTGGGAAAAACAAATAAATTCCCATTGACAAACTGAGAAGGTCGGATTTGCGTGCCATCAAAGACCACCCAGCGGATGCTGGGAGAAGGTGCTGCTTTGGCAGTGCAGTGGATGTTAATGCTGCTACCAAGGGGCAAGGAAATGTTCTCTTGCTTGTCCTGCTGGATGATGGGGGGTAAGGCTGCAATGTGCAGCCTCACTGCAATGCTGTCAGCTCCTGCAGCATTGCTTGCTACGCATTTGTAAACTCCTCGATCTGAAAAAGTTGCTTGCTTGATAGACAAAGTTCGATTTTCATGAAGCATTATCCTGCTTTCTGTGGTGGTGACTGTCTGCAAAATCTTCCTGTCTGGGAAAATCCATGAAATATGTGGGCTTGGAGTCCCACTAGCCTGACATTCCATTGCTATGGTCTCTCCAAAATAGACCGTGACATCTCTATAGCGGGAAAGTAAAATTTTGGGCTGGTGGGCTACAACTGTGAGTACAATGATCATTTTATCTATGCCATGCAGGTTCTGAGCTGTGCACAAATACTGTCCACGATCCTGAAGTTGAACATTTCTGATAAGGAGGGTCCCATTTTTCCAGACTTCAAACCTTTGTAACCTGGTGTTGGCTGTCATCAGAGCTCCTGGGAAGGTGAGAGGAAAGAAAGAAACGGAAAGTCAATGGGTTTAAGACATATATTGTTGCATTGGAAAAGTCTTATGTAGGATTTTAGATTTACTTAACACCAACTACAACTTCAGATGGTTCACATGACATCTTCTGGCACTCTCCATAGCTCAAATTAGTCTTTGTTTCTATTGCAGAACTAACCATACTAGCTTGCAAGCATGTACAGTGTGGGAGCTTTTAAGGGCTTTATGCTTTAGGATTCTTCTTAAATCTTTATGTAATTTCTCTTTTCCTTTTGCTTATGGAGACGACACACACATCAATATTTAAGGCAGCAATGTTAACAAACCCATACTTACAAGTGTTGTCATCACAAATTCTAACTGCTGTGAATAATCAGAGTTGGCTGCTATTCCCTCTTCAAAAAATAAACTCATTAAATGGCAGAGGTTTTCTTTTACTACAAGAAATACTGTGAAGTTATTTTTGCCTGTAATGATTAGTTGCAATTAGTCACGTTTTTAAAGAGACAGAAATTATTCTTCAGTGTTTTGGACTATTCCTGCAATCATGTTGCATTTCTATGCAACAACCCAAGTATTTGTACCCTTAAAACTGTGTGGAAGAACACATTTCTCGCCGTCTTACCTGTGGAGACTTTTGTCCAAGTAACAAAAGGCTTGGGTTCCCCTACTGCATCACAAGGGATAAAAGCATCTGTTTCAGCAAGGATGGATATGCTCTGAGACCCTTTTGTGATAATTTTAGGTCTTTCTCCGTGTATCCTGAAATTAGTGGAAGACTGAATTACAGTCGAATTGTGTGGCATAACGCCTCCCACATAAGGCACAGATGGAACTTTTTGATGATGACGATGATGGACATTTTTAAAAGGATGAACTGTAGTGGGTATCTGTGGTTTTGTGCGCTGAGAGAGAAAGGCTGGAGGGGTGATCTTCAAAATCGCTGGTGGTGGTGATGTGGTGGTTGTGGCGTGTGGCACTGGAGGCACTGGAATAGCTGTAGCTTTCTGCACTGTAATCCTGGTAGGGGAGACCCGGGCAACCTTTTTCTCATTTGTGTCTTTTGGGACTAGTTGACTAGGGAGCACTGGTTTAGGATGCATACTTAAGTGAGGGAATATCCTTGTTCTGTTGAAAAGGGATGGCATTCTGGAACTGGGATAATAGGGGATCCCTTGACTTGGCAGTCTCCCTGCTGTGCCTCTGTCATCTGGAACATAGTTATTTCCAAAAAATCTTGAGTTAATATTGTATCTGTTCTGACCCTGATTACCGAACTTGCTTGCAGTGTATGGATTTGTTTTGTGAAACGGAGAGGCTTGTGTTGGGGTAGTTGTTTCTCTCTGAGAGGCAAAAGATTTTTTGTCCTGGATAGTATGTGCTGCATATGCTGTTATCTCTGGTTTGTTTGTGTAGTGAAGAGGCTGGTGTGTTATAAAATAGCGAAATGAACCTTGTGTTACAATATATGGAGGCTTCACTGTGCCTCTTACTGGAAGATGCTTTGGAGGCACGACAGGCAGTCTTTGGTTTAGGCTTGGTATCATTCCAGCGGGTGGATGGGGAAGGTTTGGATTTAGCAGTAAACTGTTGTTTGACTTGCTACTATACAACTCTTTGAATTGCTCTTCTTTCGACTGTATGCTAATCCTGTTTTGGCTAGAGGAAGGAGTAGGGTGTACATTCCGTCTTGAGCTCAGCAGCACTTTGTCACCATCTGCTTCGACTTGTTTTGCTTCTGGGAACCCTTCTTGATTGAAGGCATTACTTTCCTCAGTGGTATAACGAAGAGAAGGATGTGAAGCGCTTGAAACGGAAGGGGGAAGAGTGGCAAGTTTTATAAATGGAATAAAGGCAGTGGATGGAGTCGGAGGCCTTTCAGTTGTCTGCAAAGTGGGATCATGACGAAATACATGTGATGTAGCTTCCTTTTTATCCAAGGGAGATGGCTGTGTCCCAGTCTGAGAAGCACCATATTTCTTTGTTTCTCCAAGTGGAAAAGTCTGAGTTTCTGTCATGCTGAAGGAGGAGGACAAAGTAATCACCTGATGTTGCTGAGGTGGCACAGTTATTGCCGGTGTGTCTAAAGATACTGTGGGCTTCCATGGCTCCTTTGAAACTTCCACTGTGCCAACAGGAATACTTAAGTCAGTGATAGTGGGATATATCAGCTGGAATGTTCCAGTGGTTGTTTCATTAAGCACAGCTTCTGAGTCAAATAGGATAGGCTCTTCTTGAGATTCTGGTTTTGTAGATAGTATCAGGCTGTTCATACGCTCAGGAGAAGCTGTTGTGCTTGATTGTTCTGCCTCACTATCCATAGTCTTAGAATCTGCTTTAATGCCCTTCTCCTCAGATACGTTGTCTAATGAGTGGTATGTTGGCACTTCACTTTGCTCTGGTTTCAGAGGTGCACTTGACTCTTTCGTGGGAACTGCGTCATGTACAACATATGATGATAAAACCGCGATAGGTGCAGTCACTGGAAGTGCCAAGGTTTCAGAAGCAGCAGAGAGTGTCACATGTTTTGCTTCAGGTGGAGAAGCAGTAGGCTTAAAGAAGGAAGTTGTGACCACCTCTCTGATTTTGGTAATTTTCTCTAAGACAACCGGATCAGTAACTAATGAAGGAGTGAATTCCATATGCTCCTCTTCCTTAGCTTGTATTTTGACATTGTTCTTAAGATCAGGACTTTCAAGAGTTGCAGAAGTAGTTTTGGTCACAGCTTCAACTTCAGGTGTCCTTGGAATGACAGGCATTGCTTCCGTGGTTAAAACAACAGCGGGGAAAGGCTTTGGTCTTTGTCGGATTCTGTTCGGCCTCAACCTCCTTCTCCCATAAGGCCTCTTTCTAGCATGCTGAGTAATAAATGAAGGCATGGTATTTCTATAGGCAGTTGTTGTTGTGGCCACAGCGGTCAATCTACTGATGGGAGCAGCAGTTTTTATCTCCTCTGCTGTTTTATGAAGAGCATTAGTACTGCGCAAAACAAATGTGGGATCTGGTTTTGGAGTAGCCAGGTTTCTATGTTCTCCTCCCTGGAAACTCTCTGCATAACTGCTGGACATGCTTTCTTGGGTTACTGTATTCCTACGGGTCTCAGGCTCTTCCATGCTCTGAACGCCGATGGGTGTGACAGCTAGAACACTTGTACTTAGGTCTGCCATTTTTGTCTGACCTGTGGACACTTCTTTGTGCTGGTGTATCAAGTCATTGCTCTTTTCTGTAACAGATGGAGAAACAGATGAAGAAATGGAAGTAGTGCCTACAGAATCTGTTGGGATGATCTCATCCAACTGAGAAGGTGTTAAAATTATGGTGTCAACACTCACTGGGTCCACTTCATTCAACTTCACACTTGTCTCCAAGATGCTATGAAGATCCACAGTCTGAGATTCAGCTAGGACAGTAGCATCAAGTGGCAGCTCAACAAAAGCAGAATTTTCCTCTGATGTAGAAGATACCGTTCTATCTACATTTTCCACTATGAATGAACTGCTCTGAATATTAGGAAAGTTTGTTACAATTTGTCTGGTTAGAGGTTCTTCAGTGAAAGCGTGGATATTTTCTTTGACCACAACTGAATCATCAGTCCTGACATCAAGATGCTGCTGGCCTTGGGTTTGCACCGTTGCAGGGACGGGAGTCAAATATGGACCTGACAGAGAGATTTCTACAGAGTATATACTTGCAGGTGTTTTTAAAGCCCGGCTGTCGGAGAAAGGTTCAGTCTCTGACCTCGTTAATATGGACTGGACTGAAAATGTGTTAGTGCTGTGGGAAACAGTGACTGAGAATGGCTCATCTTCACTCACAGGTGATGTATCAGCAGAGGAATCTACCACATCAGCTGCGGTTTCTGAAGGCGGAGGGCTAGCTACTGGATGAGAGACTGGAGTAGTTTTCTGAATGACTGATGGCAGTGCAGTTGTTAAAGAAATGGCTGTAGCTGTTGCTGTTCTAGGAAGATTCTTCCCACGGACCTTTGCCAAAATGTCAGCCCAGTGTTGTGGATTAATCTGCTTGCTTGCCACATTAATTCTCCTTCGAGATTCAAATGCTCTCCGGCCTTCTGCAACATTGCTGTCATGGGTTCTATCAGTACTCTTCCAGATTTTCATTTTCCTTCTGCCTTTCTTCCCCTTTTTAATTTGAGCCTCTGGCACCTGGTCACTTTTTTGTTTAAAGGATATTTCCCAGTCTTTCAGGTGGTTTTTTCTTCGTGGGAACTCCTCCACACCTCCTGCCCCTGATCCCTCTCCATCATCTATGACTCGCCCTCTTGTTTTTGACAAACTTTTTGAGCCTGGGCGCTTTTTTAGTTTTATTCTTTTAAATGACCTGTCAGACACCATTTTATTTACTGTGACCCTTACAACAAACTGATCTGATCCCTGCTGATTGACAGCCACACATCTGTAATGGCCACTATCACTGACGTGGCTTTTTGGAATAAGCAAAGTACCATTGTCCAACATATATCCTTTTGAAGAGTTTGATAAATCATTAAGTACCTGGCTGTTTGGAAGAATCCAGCTCAACTGTGGCTCTGGGATGGCAACTGCATTGCACGGCAAAACTATGGGATCTCCAACATTTTTTTCAACTCTCACTACATCTGAATCAGCTACCTGAATAGCTGGAGGCTGCACTAGAAGTCTGTAAGCCATTATGTCCACATCATCTCTCACTCGGGCAATGCAGTGGTACAAACCACCATCAGTGTAACTCACTGCTTTGATTATTAGCTGGCCGCCGCTAAGAATGGAAAACCTACTGTCTTTCTGATTAAATGGTGCCTCCAGTTTAGTCCCATCTGGAAAGAGCCACTGAATGGAGGGGCCCTCAGAGGCTTTCACATTGCAGCTCAGCTGAAACTCTGACCCTTCCACCACACTCAACGCTGTCCTTGTGCTCTGGTTTTGCTCTATCATTACCCAGCGTCTCTGCTGCCCAGTGTCTTTGGTATGAATTTTCTGAGAAAATGCAGTAAAAAAAGATAGCACCACTTTTTTCCCTGTACTCTGGCGCCTGTTTAATTGGATATTTATAAGAGGTTGCATCACCCAGGGAGGCTCAGCCAGTATTTGAGCTTTTACGCCTGTGTAGTAAAGAGCATCATAATCTGAGCCTTGCCTGTACTGATAGCTTATTTCAGGCTCTTTGCTGAGCATAAATTCCCTCTCTAATTTGACAGGTACTTCACTGTAATAAGCTATAAGCTTCCACAGTTTTTCATAGTTTTCTCGATTCATTGGACATTCAAAATCCAGTGAAATTGTAGCATTTATATCAATCTCCTGAGTCTGGATTTGATTCCACTGAATTTTGGTAGAGCCTGTTGGTTTTTTGATTTCACAGTTCAGGTGGACTACATTGCCATGCTCATCAGTCATATTTAGAGTAATGTTCCATGGAGAAGACTGAAGCTCTTCCAGAGGGAGTTCATAACTGTCACCATCTTCTTCGTCCTGAGTGCTGCTATTCTGCCTCAGTGAGGACTGAATGACAGGTTTCCTACAGGAAATATCTTTCAAATTTTGAATATCTTCTTTCTGCAGCTGTTTCGGGCTGTTGCACTTGGGACAGAGCTGTCCCCCTTCATAGGCTTTGTCCTTTTTGCATTTTAGAACACCTGCAAGAAAAAAAAACAAAAGGGAAAAAAAAGGGAAAACAAAAGATAGGTAAACTGAAGAACTCTGTTCTAGAGTTACAGAACTCTGAAAAGTGCGAAATGGACCGCATGAAGAACGCATTATGGCACATGACACATAAGGCAAGGCTTTTAAAATGGCATCTCTTTGTTTTACAGTTGAATGGGCACCTGATTCTCAAAGTGACCACAGTTTCTTCTGACTTTAATGACAGGATTGAATGCTCCATCCTTCTGAAAATTACATTCACTGCCTCTGAATAAAAGGCCTAGAAATTGAACTGTTCAGAGCAACATTTTATGTCAGTAAAAATCTACACTGTGTCAAAAAGTTTGCATCTGTACAGTGACAGCCGACCCATCAAACTTGTGGATCTAACGTGAAGAGGACTAGGTCCTCTCAGCTTTCAAAAATGCAGCATTTGCCTGAGAAATGCTGGACTTCACCATTAAATAATCCAGGAAGCTTTTTATTTTTCTCTATTCATTAACAATAGTACTGGCAATATACAAAACGTTCTACTGTAGCTACCAAAATCTGCTGACCAGTTCCTGCACTTACAAGCTATTCGTCAGCAGTAAAAAACAAATGAAAGCGCCACTTCTTCCCTGACCTCTGAAATAACCGTAAACTCTGTAATGATAAAATAAAAACTAAAATGGAGAAGGAGCACTAAAACAGGAAATGATAGCCTTGACTCCTCTCTTCTAACAATGCCAGAAAAAGTCTTGTCTGTAAAATGAGTCATATATTTATTACATTGTTCTGCTCACTAGAATGTCAAATGTCGCCTTACATATTTAGTTTAGAAACATGCCGTAAATAAAATGTATTCCAGTTATTCTAGGAATAACTGTCATACTGATCACTTCTGAGGAATGAGGGGTCTTTGAATGAATAAACTATACACAGGTGGGTTATAAGGCAAAATGCTAGGAGAAGGGGAAGAGTGGCAAAATTTCATACCATTTTTTAATTGAAAAATGTATGCTTTACTGGTCTGACATCACTTTTCTTGAGAAGTTCTTACAAATGGAATATTTAACTGAACCAGTCTATCACTTGCAGATTCATATATGATGTTTCAAAGATAAGGAAAGCATGCTTCATTACAGAACAGGCCCACAGTCAACTTGGCAGTGACCACACTGGTCTGAAGAACTTTAATAACTCTATTTGGACAGAATTCCCAAAGAAGTTACTGTTACAGTTATATAAAGATAAAAAATCTGTCATACATGAAAATGGAGTGGAAAAATTCTTTTCTCTTTCCAATAATCACTACTGTTGCAGTGCAAAAAAGGAATCTAATTGAATAAAAATGTTAAAAAGCCAACACTGCACAAGGAAAGAAAGTTCATCTAATATTTCATTGTTATAACTTGCAGTGCAACTTAAATACACTTAATACACATACTCATTCAGATCAAGGAGAGTATATAAGAATATTAAAATGTAAGTTAGTGAAATAGAATATCAAAGTTAGATGACTCAATTATCAGTTCAGGTGGGAACACTTACATTACACATTCAAGTATCACACACTCTTAAAAGTATTGTCCTATAGCTAAGTGCAAAACTGTGATGCAATCCATATTCTAAGATGACAAGACCCACCATCATCCGCAATACATGCTCCGAATCATTATATAAACCTTGTGACTCCAGCATTCATTCAAGGCATCTTCAATTGCAATTAAATGGTAATTCCCTCCTAATATTTTAGTGGCAGTCCTGGTGTAACGCCAGTCCCTCTGGCCTATTATAGTATGCACTTAGCTATCTGAAGTGGGGAACTGGTGAACTGAGATACCCAAATGGAAAACTGACATTCAAAAACCCCTTCATTTAGTGTATTCCTGATACAGAGGCAGTACAAAACTGTTTTGGAGGTTTTTTTGCTTCTAGTATTTTGCTTCTGCACATGACCAGAAGTGTTCCAGCCTAAGCGGTGTGATACTTATGTCACATCTAAGCCTGAACGAAGACAGACAAGTTATTCTAGGAAAAAAATTGCAAGACTGTAGGTGTTCTCTGAAAATACTTAAAATAGATTTGCTCCATTATAAAAGGAAGTTGTGGTTGATGAAAAAACACAGGTAGACATGAAGGATGCATATTACATAACAACCTTAACTTTAATAGCATCGAAGTTAAAGGACTCATCCAGGAATTTCGAAACCTGATTTTCATTCCTTCCTTAGCCAAACAAATTCAAATCCAATGTTCCCACCTCCCATGAGAGCGCATAGTTACTAGCTTTGTTGGCTGAGGACAATCACCAGCCCTTAGTCAAAGGCATACCACCATGCAAAGGAACGCACTAACAGGTTATAACCTATCTCCTCCTTCCAGCTACAGACTTTATTATAACTTTCCATCTTGAAGATAACAGCTAATTCCTTTGTTGTTGCATATAGATTTTCAGCTAGCAACACACAACTGCTTCCTCTTTACACTGTTTTTTGAATACATGCATTTATTGAATGGTAACAGAACACAATAGTGCACATGGACATCATGTAAGTAACACTGTTCAGGAAATAACAAAACCATCCATACGCGGAACAGGAAAAAAAAAATCTAACATGATGAGTTGAAGAAGCATTGGTATTTTTGCTCTTACCTCCAGAAACTTCATTCCATTCAAGGAGCCACTTTAAACTGCAGTCACAGGCCCATGGATTCCCATGAAGGTAAAGATTTTCCAGCAGTGGCATGCCTTGAAACATCCCTGCAGGCAAGGTCCTAAGAGCATTTTCAGATAGGTAGAGATGTCTTACTGTTGACAGTTTAAAATAATCAAGGACCATAAATGTTGAAAAGGTGTTGGGGTGAAGCTGCTGGAGCAAATTTCCTTCTAAGTGGACCAGCCTCAGAGAAGTTAATCCATTAAAAGCATTTGGATGAATAAACTCAATTCTATTGTGGTCCATGTGCAGTCTCATTAAGCTTGAAAGTCCTTGGAGAGTTTGGCCAGTTATGACTTTCAATTTATTGTAACTAATTTTGAAAACCTAAAAAAAAAAGATAGAAGAGATTAATTTGGGGTTTTGATCTAAATCCAAACAGAACAGCAAGCAAGCAGAAGTTTTCCTCCCATATTCAAATATCCTTTGCACCACTGAAAAATGATATGCTGGTCAAAGAGGGAGAATACAACTGAGTATTAGCTGGCATTATCAAGTATGACACACGCATAATTAATAGATCTCCAATGTATTTGGGGGAAAAATGGTATCTTAATCCTAAGAAAGGCACTACAAAAACCACTTATTTTTGTCTTTTGTTATTCATGCAAGTTAGAATTTATGAAATTTAGGAAGATCCGAGCATTACCTGTAGAGACACGAGATCTTTCAAAGCACCGTTAGGGATATTCTGAATGTCATTTCCGTGTATCATGAGCAATTCCAGTTTTGTAAGTCCTGCAAAGGAGTTTTCGTATATAGACTGTATACTGTTAAACCTGGAAAAAAATCACATGTGCAGTTACATTTTATGCACTGACTGTCATGGACTGCAAATGTAAAATTAGTATAACCTAACTTTCACGAAAAATTGGAGGGATCTTAATGCATTGTCAAAGGGCCAGAAGTTACTGACACAGTTTTACAAGGCCAAGTCTACTTAGTTCATGTTTACATTAAGATTTCTTTTAACTCAATTTGTGGCACTTTAGCCATAATTTAGGAGCAAGAGTAATAAATAGGCGTTTAAGTTCTAATAGTCGTCAGTATGTTTTTCCATGCAGCTCAGTTCATGGAATGGTAATAAATTAATGGCCTGTATCCAAACCATGATGTTATGGAGCCTGGCAAACTAGACAGGCTGCAATGTTGCCAAAAGAGCATCTAACAATAAATGAACAAAGATTTGGAGAGAGGACATTAAAAATGGGTATCTCCCAAACAGCACAAGAAGCAGGAAGTCACATCCCGCTTCACTTACTGTTACAACATGTAACTGGCTACAGCAACTAATTACATAAGATCTAGGAACTGACCTTCCAGTTACATAATTTGAGCCTAGAAACTGCTTTTAGAGAAGAAATACAGAAAATCTATGTTTTGAAAATAATTCAGTTTCACTTTGGACAAATAAATCAGGTTTTATTTGCCAATATGGAAGTTTTAAGTTTGGTGGCCTAGCTCTACATTTGGGTTTTCCACATGTAGACATAAAATTAAATGTATGAGCTAATTTGGGCATGAAGTCTCTAAATTAAGCACAGAATTTTAAAGATTTTTCTGATTTTTTAACACTTTCTAGAAAGGAAAGGAAGAGACAGCGAGAAATTGAAATACTTTGAATGTGGAGGGAATACTTTCAGATCCTCACCATGTTACCTATCTGAAGATTCTGAATTTGTTAAAAATTTAGACTAATGTTTTGATATTTTTAGTGCTACTACAGATCTACTAGGCTTATAGCAGTCATCCTATTAAAATTCCTTATTTCAACATCAGCCCTTCTAAAAATATGAACTTCTCTAAATAAAGTTTTCTTCTAAATTCTTTCCAGTTAGGAAAATAATCTTTACCTCCTAAATATAAAGCACCTTAAACAGAAATAGGGTAAAAGCTCTTTTCCATATTGAAAGAAATGCAAAAACAGATACTTAAGACTGTTTCTTCCTGGGAAATGACAAACATAGGAAAGGGCTTTTATGCTCTTTAGCAGTATCAAATAATGTACTTTTATTAAAAAACAGCCCAAATGCCTAAATAACTTAGAAGCCTACATCCCGTTTTCAAAAGCAACTTAGGGATAGAATCTGCCATAGAATGTTGATGTATGGGGGAGAGTTGACTGTGAGTATGCGTGGTTTTGAATGTGGGGGGAGAGGGAGGCATTTTTGACTCAAAAATGGCATGAAAGTACAGATTGCTGTAACACAGATTTACTGACTACAAGGTTGAGATCAAAATTAGGCTTTAGGTGGCTAAAGTGCTGGTGGACAGAGATTTTAACTACAGAGAAGCAAAAAGAAAAAGTCAGGGTCCCTACTGTCAGTAACTGCATGATCAGCTGCAGCTTACAGGCCTTGAGGCAGTCAGAGTGAGTTCATACCAGGCAGCTCAGCAGCTCTGATATCAAGCAGAAGAGGACTGCACCATGCCGTGTCACATAATGATCCTACACAGCACTTTTGTGATACGCAGCCTCCCAACTGTGCCTGCCTTCTTGTCTCACAGTCTGACAGAGAGATGTGAGTTGGCAATACCCTGGTGGAGGAAAGTGAGCTGGAGCCTGAGCAATCTCTCCCCAGAACATTGACGTCTGCTTACATTGCACTTAAGTTCCTCAAAAAAATAAAAAAAAAAAGAAAAAACAACTCCAAAGGCAATGGTATAACTTTGTTTTTACTGAATTGCTTTAAGATATGCTATATGTCATTGTTCTCCAAAATGCTACCTGGCTGCATTACAGAGTTTTACTCCTAATATATTTTTTTACATCAAGTATAAAACTCAGCATTTAGTAGAAATCCCATAGTAGGTTTAATTCAATACATTTTTTTTTATAGACTGTAAAAGACTACATGTCGTGTCTGCCAAGAAGAGCTGACACCATGATATAAATATCTATTTGAAAATAATAGTAACTCTTCTTTGAAACAGGAAGGCTACACTAAAACTCTGTCCATGCCAGTACTTGCAGTGTTTGAAACACAGCGCCTGCAAGTCACCACCCATCTCTGCAATTCTACTTAAAAAGAACACGCAGAGATCTCCCTACGCCGCACGTCTGCGAAGCGTTCCAGGATTCCGCACCAAGAACGTAAAGCTGTTTGCTACAAACTGCCATACAAACCCAAAATTGATCCTTTCCACATGTTTCGAGATCCTTGCCGGCACGGCTGCTAGGGACCGAAAGGTGCAGTGGACCTCGGTGGGGAGGTAGCAGGCGCAGGGCTGGGGGCAGGCCAGGGCGCCGGCCGGCAGCCCCAGCCCCAGGATCAGCACCACGGAGAGCGCCCCCGCCGCCGCCCGCTCCCCCATCTTGTCGCCTCCCCTCGCCTCGCTCCTCCTGGGTGGTGCGGGTTAAGGGGCGGGGGGTGGGGGGGGTGGGGGTGGGGGAGGGGGGTGGAGAAAAGAGAGAAGAAACCCTGAGTTTTGTAAATCCTTTTCAAAAAGCTTTCTAGGCCTAGCGATGCTCTGCAGCGTCCCACAAGGTCTGTAGACAACCAAGGCAAAGTTCGGCCGGAAAGGGGTTTTCTTTCTCCTGCGTCACCTGCTCCTTCAAACTTAACTTTTCCCCCATAATCCACTTCTGCTATTCCACTAAATACCTACTCTACTGAAGTTACGCTCTCTCCCTGTAGTAATAAATTTGTTCTGTACGCCAAGGGCAGTACTCGTCTCACCTAAACATCAGAAAACTTCAAGGGAAGCATCTAGTTCAAGCAAATTGCCATGGCTCCCTCTACAGTCAATGAAAGAAAAAAAACTACCCGCATTCCCTTGAAGATGACTAATACTGGGTATCTACTTGATCGGATACCTAGAAAGAGCACAGTTGAGCCTCATTAGGTCCCTAATTAGCTAACTCAGCCTAGCTGCCTAATTTTTAGACAGGCTATTAACTTCCAGGAGGGTAAAGTGTGGATGAATGAATCCCATACATAGCGTATATGGGAAATGGTGTCACAGAGAGAGAACAAGAGTGAGGGAAAGAACTGGTTGGCCATAGATCTGGACTCTGTCGTCCTTTGCCACGCTTTACTGTGCTATGTTGGATGTGCTCCTCCACTGCAGTCTCAACCAAACAGGAGCTATTGATGATCAGACGTGATAAAACTTCACAATTTATTTAGAAGCATAAGCACAGACCTCAGATGAAATTTATAATCTTGCCTTCTTTATTAACACTAAAGTTCAGATTTTTCAGGACTGCACGTCTTAATCTGGGTGGCTAGACCCGTGGAGTGTCATTTAAAGATGCACACTGTGCTAGAACAGACAAGAAAACACAACTTATTGACCTTGAGCACTAATCATTTCTGAAAATAAAATAATTTATGTAGATGTCTAATTACAGACTAAGCAGCCTAACTTTGGAGAAATGAGTTTGAAATATCCCTATTCTTATCCCTACCATCAGAAGAATTTGAGCTCTTCAGATTAAAGCCATACAGGAATGCAGGCTGCTATTAGCAGCAGCAATTTAGTATTCCTGCTCTTGCATAACTGTGTGACAACGACGGAAAGGCATTCGGTTCTACTAGCTATTATTAGTTCCATTAGTTATTGCTTTTAGTATAAAAGTCAGATTTTCTCAGATCTGCTAGCAATGAGACACACATTTTTATTTTTTTTCCTAAGACCATCATGTGCAAACCATTACAGTTCAAAGGAGAGGCTCATCGGGACGAGGACGTTTCTCAAATATCTGTGGTCAAGTTAATGCGACGCTTACCATTCTTTACAAGCCAAATAGCTTTTAATTCGTTTAAGAATATTCAGGTGCTGTTTTCCTCAATGTCCTCTTTAATGAGAACTCCCTTTAAAAAACATCCTACCCCTTCCAATTCCCTTGGGGCGGGGGCACCCCATTTTGTCGCAGGGGTCAAGAGGCAATGGCGGTGACTTGCCAGGGGCTGGGGAAGAGCAGGCCACAGGGACTTCTCCGCGGGGCCGCCAGCACCCACTCCGAAGCCGCTCCTCCGCAGGTTTGGCGGGAGACGCCCGGCGCCCCGCGGGGCCCCGCCCAGGCCGCACCGGCTCCCACCGCCCCTCCCCGCCCCGCCGCCCGGGGGCGCCCTCCCGTGTCGTCTCCCGCCCCCGTCCCCGTCCGCCCCACCATTGGCTGCCTCCACCGCCGCCGCGCAGGGCGTCAGCCAATGGGCTGCGGCTCCGCCCCTCCGGTTGGGGCGGGGGTGGCGCGGGCGGGGCGGGGTCCGCCCCCCCGGAGGCGGGGCG
>JAVKLA010000057.1:12468353-12504587 GCA_034782735.1 Sagittarius serpentarius
GAGGGTGTGATTGACCACAGCTGTTGCAAAGAAGCTGACTTTTTCTCAACACAGAACAGGACTGGAGGGTGGCCTTTGGTTTAGATAAATAGCTAGCAACAGTTGAGTGGATCAAGGAGCCTAAGTTCATTAAAACAGTGTGAATGTCTCCCTGAGTTAGCCAGACCAGCATGGGGGGAGTGAATACATGGCTTAGCCCAACATAGAGTATAAAAACTAGACAACCACCAAAAGAATTTTGAAGAGAGGAATGGTCTTGAGCTGGCTTCAACCCACGTATTCCTTCTCAGCGACTGGGGACGCCCGGTGCCGTGGTGCTGAGCATATTAGAGAGACCAGTAATGGGAATCACACTGATGGTGTGCTTGAACTATATTGTGTTTTCAGCGTATTTTGCCTGACTGCTATATCAGAAATGCCATGTAACATCAGGGGTCTTCAAATAAATAAATTTGATATCAAACATTACACTCTCCATGCATGGGATACCTAAAAGAACTTGGTCAGTGAGTATTGGACTCTGACACTGAGGCCTGAGCTGACAAGATTTTTCTGGCCTTGAATTTGCATCTAAAAGAAAGTGTTTCCTGGTCTAGACTAGTAGGTGAAACAGTTGAGAGTGATATGCATTTAAAGAGCATCATTCTTCATGGTGGAATAGGCAAACTCCAGTAATTACCCAAAAAGCCAGTGCAGTTAAAGGCAAAGACTGAGTAGAGGCATAAGTTATCTAAGATTCTCCATGTCAAAAAACCCCCAACAAACCACAAACAAGCTCAGACTTCCATCTGTACTTCTGAAGATCCAAACTTCCTAACAGTAGCAAGAGATAAAGGATTTTAATTCTTCCTACTTCACAGAAGAAAACCTGCTCCGCTACTGAAAGGATGTTGAACATCGAAGGAATACACAAGTGCCGTGCATAACTTCACTAATGACTATGCAGTATCTTAGTGTACAAAAAGCTGGTGCCACGGCTATATCTTGAACTCCTTAGCCCCCAGGTACCCCTCAAATTCAGTCGGAATAAAGAGTAAAATTGTGAAGTACTGATTAAGCTGTTTATAGCAATGGTGTCTATATACAAGCAAGCTAATGGTCCAGGCTCCCTTTATAGCCAGTACAGAGAGGTTGAGGCACCTAGAGGCTAAGTGTCCCTTAAAATGGGATGAATCACATCCTCAAGATGCTTGTTTCTCTCCATTTCTTGCAAAGGAAGCTAGATGACTTTTAGCTGTAAATGTCAAATAGTAGCATCTCTAGGTAAATGAGATGAACTCCATCTATTAAATGTCCTCTGTCCATCTGGGCAATATGATCAGGTTTTGGATACCTCAGTCAAGTACATGCTGCAGACCCAGTCCCATCCTATGCCATATTACTGTGGTTTTCTCACTGTAGGGAATGCGGAACCATTTGCCTAGACCTAGGTGTCTAACGACCTCTGAGTCTCCCTAGGCTGACTGAGACACCACGCAGGAGACGCTCAGACTTCTGGAGTGACAGCTGGAGGCTAGTGGATTATACCCTGGTATCTCAGATGTTTAACTTTAGGAAACTGAATCCAGTGTGTAACAACTACAACCAGTATGTGTGGTTGTATCTGTTCAGCCTTTGTTGCCCTGTTGACTTTTGCCTTGATTATTTCTAGTTGACATGACAGTCTATGACAGGCAGGAACTAACGCCATAGTTTGCTCGTGGGCCCGATGAGTTTTAGCTGTGAAGAAAGATGACTTCACACATTGTGGCTATCAAGTATAGAAGTCAGTTGTAAAGAGTACCTGTTGCTAAATGGGCTCATAGTGTTTTAATATTTTCGTGAGAACTGCTTCTTTCTAATGAATGTCATCTTTAAAGAAGAACTGATAAAGAATTGATGGGTTTTGACCTGATATCAAGGATACTTGCTTGGGGTAGGTGTGGCTAGCAGCAGTGCTGTCCAGTTTGTGTGGCTGAAAGAAGTATCACGCTGCCTCCCGAGATCAAATAGTCTCTGGGAAATTAAAATATATGAGGTCAGATGTGCTGTGGTGTCTCCACAGGGGAAAAGAATTTGCCCAAAGCTTTAAAGTCACATTTAGGTGTTCAGATAAATGTTAAACCCAATTTTCTAAGGTTCATTTCCACTTTGAAATATGGAAATCTTTGGTACTCAGCCATTCTGAAAACTGGGTACAGAACTGTCTGGATTAGAAGCTTTGCCCCACCAATGTTTGAATGTGTGGATTTTCTTTTGTAAGTGATTTTAGAGAGTTTTAGGTGCATGACTGTCTTTGATTCAGACAGAAATGCAGTTTCTAACATATAGATATTAAACGATCTTCTCTAAGTTGGTAAACTACCTGAGGTTGTTTGAATGAATCTCTCTATGAATTAAGTAACACATTATTGTTCCCTCTTCTGTTCAGAATTTCTAAACATTTTCCTGTTCTGAAATCTTGACAATTTTCTCATGGAGGTTCTGAGAGCTGAAAAGCAATTTTGTCCAACCAG
This sequence comes from Sagittarius serpentarius, assembly GCA_034782735.1. Lineage (NCBI taxonomy): Eukaryota > Metazoa > Chordata > Aves > Accipitriformes > Sagittariidae > Sagittarius > Sagittarius serpentarius. Next base: position 12,470,849 of record JAVKLA010000057.1, read on the forward strand.
CAATAAATTTGCTGTTCATAGACAGCTTTCACAGGAGAAATCTAGATACTTCCATAGTTTCATGAAGCACAGGATGAAAACCAATAATGTAGTTATTAAAAAAAAAATGAAATACTAACATTGTAAAACTATTACTTTTCATCCCCAAACATGGATTGTATACTGCTTTTCATCCATAAATCTCAAAGCTCTTTATAAAGTCTCTGGTATTTCCATTTTGCAGGTGTCCAATATCCAAGGCGCATGCCAGGCCAGTGGCAGTACAAAGAATGAACACGGTCTCTTGAATGCGAGCTTAGCTGAACATCCATTAGACCACCTCACAAGTCTACTTAATACAGGAGGTATTTTTATACAGTACAGTGAGTGTAAAGTAAATACTGCGGGGTTACTGAAACTGGGAACCTTATTAGAACATGACCAAAATTCCAAGTTTGTAGAATTTGTTCATGCAAAACACTGGATTAAACAGGTCAGTAAAAGAGACAGTGAAGAACCAAATGCAGAATAAAGAGTAGAAAACTTGAGTACATTTCGTTATGAATTTAAACTCGGCAAATTGCAAAAAGAGCATAGGAAGGCAAGAGAAAGAGGTGCAGAGAGTCAGGACACTTAGTGTCTGTATGGTTTTGTATTGCAGCATGAAGGCAGCGTTCAAACTGACTGCAATTTTTCTAATGGAAAATTGCTTCACTGGAAAATGTTGATTTGCTGAAACTGTTTGCAGGAATGTAGATGTGTCTGATGGATGAAAATCTCCCTCCCTGGCTCCTTAGCAGAGCCTCCTCTCCAAGCTACAGGATCATCAGCAGACCACCTGGAGGGATATTTCTGAGCCAAGAACATGGAAGTCTTGAGAGGCCTGATCTCCCCAACCTTTTTTGGCTTCTTGCAGCTCACTTGATAATGTGCCAGTTTTTTTGATTCTAGGGCTTCTCAGAGCAATTAGGGCTCGAAAGCTCCCCAGGTCCGTGGCAGTCCACCTGCAGTATGAAGCTTTTGGCTACTATGAGTTGGGATGGAAAAAGTTATGAAAAAACTCAGTGTTTTTCTTGGACTTGGAAATCCGTTTCCCTGCCATGTCAAGTACCATTTTTTTTGTTCAACAGATACAGTTTGACTGTTATAAAACTAGTGTTTTCAGGTTGTGGTAGTGCTAGGTCAAACATCTCTGTAGGGTCCCTGTTGCTTGACTCTTTATTCTGAAATAAGACTAAAACTTTCAGTTTAGGAGAACAAGTTTAATGTTGTTAACTGAATTATAAAACAGAACTAAAAAGTCATGCTCTGCCATATTTAGAACACTTTAAATATATTTGTGATATGGAAAAGATCACTCATTCCCTACTTCCAGGTCCTCATCCTGTGAGGGAGCTGTCTGCACCCGTTACTACTGCAGCTGAGTCTGCACTGACTGCCTTGAGAAAAAAGCCCAAATCAACACCAAAACGCAAGTAATTAAGAGCATCATAAAAATCTTTTAGATTAAATAGTCCCCATTGTGGATTCCAACAAACGTTGCATTTCAGAAAGACAAACCTGATGAGCAACACGACTTGCTCTTATTTTTTACTCAGAATGTAATTAGCTTTAGTGTCTTGATTTTTTTTAACTCTCACAGATATCTGAACACTTGCTGGTGAAACCTTGTCCTCATTAATGTCAACAAAAATTTCATTGTGACTTCAGTACATCCAGAACCACCTCATCTTCAGTAGGGGTTTGTGGCTGTTGGGACCAAATAGCTCCCATCTTCTGTTTTTGTCATGTTTTCTTCTTTCAAAAAAGAAACATGGTTCAGATCTAATTGGCAGGATTAAGCTTGTCAACAGACCTATGTTTGTGATGTGTCTATTCGCTGATCTTCTCCCTGTGGATCTTTTATATTGCTTAATGCTGCAGTGTTCTTATATGTGTAATGTACTCAACAATTAAATTCAGCATTTAATATAGATCTGTATAAGTGATCAGATGGATCCCGTCCAGCGTGCCCCTTTTACCTTTTTCACTCTAGTTAGGTGCAGATTCATGTTTTCAGGAACTGTTTGTTATCTGAGAGGAAATTGGGCAATGGGGAAGCGTAGGGGAGGAAGCTGCTTTCAAACACATACACAGGAAAAAGACAAACGACAGGAGGTGCAGCTGTGATTTTTTAACATTTAATGCTTTTTGTCAAGGGGATGGCGGCATAGGAAAGATGAATAGTCCGTAAATTTAATGCAAACCAAATATAAACCGAGTATCATGAATCGTGAAGTTTAAGGATGTCACTGTGTATTTATTGAACATTGCTGAGACCTGTGGAAGAACTGAATCAGCTTTTGACATACATCAAGTAGCTACTTTCTCATGGTTTCCTGTTAGATGATGTGACACTGGAATTTTGCATTTTTTCTTCCATGGTTTCCACTTCTGCCAGCACTTAGACAATGCTGTAAAATCTAAATTTCTTTCCCAATCCAGACTCACCTTCCCTGCGATGTTTACATGGAAGCACATGTTCATTCCCCAGCTTAGATTGCTCTCCAATGCACGACTGAGCAGAGGTGGGGGCAGCCTCTAGTGTGGCCTATGCATACTTGGCACTGTAGGTGGTGGCTCAAACTCTTGTTCTCGTGTTGCGAGTACACTGGATCTGGAGACGGTGGGCCATGCAACGGTGCATTATGCTAACACATTTCCAAGGGTCACTTTTTCCTCTGCAGAATCTGGGTGCTCTGACCCCCTGCTTTAGTGAAGGATCACCTAGACAAATGTTTGGAAATGGACGGGTCCTAGGCCTTGGCATAGTTATCCTTAATCTTAAAACTTCTTTTCATCTAACCATATAGGTAAAGCTTTGGGATCCCATTGCAATTGTAGACTAGTTGTGGTAAGAATCAATGTTATGTGCAAAATAAGATACTCCATTTTGATTGAAACAAATGAGCCACCTCTCTGTATGCTGTTTTAGATTACGGCTGGCCTTAAAAATTACACAGAACTGCATGGAAGATAAAGAAATAAACGGTTATCCCACGGAAAGGAACAGGGGAATGTAATGGAATAGTTGGGGAAATGGCTTAAAATCTAATTTCAGTAAAATAATTTTTTCACCCAAGTATCTAGAGATGATACACCAGAAATTATGTACAAAGCAAACAGCCATCTTAGTGATTTATGATGTCATTCTTTGATCATCAGAAAGAGAGTTAAATTATCTAGATGGGATGCACAGGGTTGTGGAATTACACTTTGCTTTCTTACAAGATATATGAACTCCATGTGCTATAACTTCCTTGAGGACTGCATTGTGGTTAGGCCACTTTTGTGTTTTATTCAGTTTTCTTCTGAGGAAAGACTAATCTCACAAAGAAAAAGCACTTCCCTAGAATACAGTCTGGATTTTATTAGGCACACATTACTACTGTTTCCTGACATTGTTACTCTTGTAGTATAACTTTTGTACCACTTTATAAGCAAACGTGTGACACAGCATCACAAAATGCCCTCAGAACAACTTTATGGATAGCATTTACAGACATTTATAATTTAAATGTAGTGAGTACATAAGAAAGCACATGTAAATAAGGACCTGGCCCTGTATCCACTCAAGTTAGTGGCACAATTACAAGCCACTTAAGTAAGTCAGATTCATAGCCATGAACTTGCCAATTCTTTTTTCAATAAAAATACATTTCATATGAACGAAACTAACCAAGCAATTTAGGTTTTACAGCAAATGGAAGGTAGAAGGTATATCAAGATAATGTTTGAAATAGACAACTAATGTAGGTAACATTAGAGAACAGAGTATGCCTTGCCTTGCCTTGCCTTGCCCTGCCTTGCCTTGCCTCACCTGGCCTTGCCTTCCCTGCCCTACCCTTCCCTACCCTGTTCTGTCCTGTTCTGTCCTGTCCTACCCTGTCCTGTCCTACACCACCCTTCCCTTCTTCATGTGTAGACTTTGAAGTTTCCTTTACTTCTCATTTTGGCCAGTGCTGTCAGTGGTATGCCTTTTCTAGCTGATATTTAGGATCACAGAGCACCACAAAACAGTGATTATCTGCAAAGCTAGATGCTGTCAAAAGCAAAATCTGAAAATAAAATGAAACCAGAAAGAATCAGATTTTCTATTCTCAGTTACATTAAGCACACAGTGATGACTTTTCTGCCAAATGTCTTCCTAGAAGGAGGAATGAGACTGAGGTGGAAGTCCAGAATGGGTGCACCCAGATCAAACATTAAACCTTATCTACTCCAGGATATAGTTTTCTGGAAGACAGGAAAGATGGGCATGTTTTAAGTATATTAATCTATTTGCCTAAGAATGGCAGAAACAGGCAGCATGCAGTATTACGTGATTTTAATAAGAAGCAGATTTTGGTGGCATCACCTCTCTGGGGCTTGGGTCTGTGGCAACACTGGCTCCCTTGAGGCTTCTGGTCTTAGCCTGGTGAGCAAATTTTTATTGGCCAGACTGACGACCTGGCTAGGTAGTTATTTTGAAATGGGGCTCTGCCAATCAAAGCAAATTGGTTACAGCCATATTTTGCTGCAAATAGTGTGTTCTCCTTCTTTTTCTCCTCCTTCACTGAAATGTATTTATTCCCATACAGGATATGTACGTGAGCAGCTGGAGGCAGTTATGCATCTGTTTCACCCATGCTCTAGGACAGCCAGATGTGAACAACCTGGATTTAAAAGCCTGCGTGCATGTTAGCTCATGCCCAGCACTATGCTAACACAGCTAGTTTCCAAATTTATACAACCCTGTTAAAGACTGGGCGGTCTGGGCACGTGTCCCCCGGGGAGGCAGACTTGTGGTCTTCACGACATAAATTGCCTTTGTGCTGTGGGGATCTCCTCAAACAGGATTACTTTGCTAGAGAGGGGCACTCATGTTAACTTTGATCTATTTTACGGGCATAAGAGGCAGGGCTATAAGCGCTGTTTCACTCTTTGCTTTGTTTTTTTACTTACACTTCTTTAATTTTTTTTTACTTACACTTCTTTCTAAGCTATGACCTTAATTCCCTTTGGGACAGCTTTCATCAAGGAAGAGGACATGTTGCAGAGATGGTCTATAGCTTTTTGACCCAGCTAGAAGAAGAAAGGGACCATGAGCCCCACATAATAGAGCAGTCTGAGATGCTTTGGCATGCTGATTGTACAAATATTATTACTTAATTAAATGAAGTTAATGTTCATGTCCTGTAGAAGATTTGGTGCCATTTAAAATGATCCAAATGCATACTAACTTGGAAATTTTCAATACTTTATTTACAGTATCTTAGAGTAATCCTGTCATTCGCCCTGAAAATTATTATATTTAGGAAAACAAATAACTGCAGTGTAATTTGTAAATAGAATTATAACTTTATTAGAAATTTGCTATAAACTCCTGAAAATAGGCTCTATAATGGAAACTATGACTCAACCTTTTCCATCTTTTCATATCTCAGTAAAGCTCTTTTTGGACTAGCCAGAACTGACACAGAGCAAATAAGCCTAATAAAAATGCTGTTAGATTTATTTGTGTTATATGCTATTCAGTTAAAAATGTATTACAACTACCAGGTTGAAAGGTTCTTTGTTTCAAATGCAGCTGCTGAAATGGACTGGAGGACTCAGTCTCAAATTTATAAAGAGAAGTATCATTTTCAGTTAGAGATTGAAAAGGGACAGGATAAAGGCAGTTTCTGGAATTTAACTGCTAAAAGCAGCAGGGACTCAGCATTTTAAATGTTTTTGGTTTTGTTTTTTCTAAATAATGGTTTCTAAGACGGTACAGATTCTAGAACTAGCAACCTCTGGATTTTCCCACTGATGCTTTACTAACAGAGGGTCTAGCCCTGTACATCCCCAGCGGCAAAGAAACCTCCATTGTTGCGTGCAAAACTGTAATATTTTTAAGTGTTAAAATCAACTGCTGCATGTCTGCTTGTGTTAATTCAGAGCGGCACCTGAAATCAAAGGGAAATGGCTTTCATGGGAGACACGGTAAAGGGATGAGCAGTAAATAAGCATTTGAAAAGAAACAAAATCATTGCAAAACGGATGCTGTAAGACGGGCATGAACCGTGACATAGTAGTCAAGTCAAATCTTCCACCCATGTATAATCTGGACTATTTTCACACGTGATGGTTTATAATAACTGTTTGAATTTCCTATGGTTCTGCCCGGTTTAGACATTCATTCACAGAAAACAGCCAGCTGAGACATTAATAACTGAAAGATATTTCTTCAGACCTCAGTATAAAATGTTTCTGTTGTTTCCATTGCATAAGCCAGAAAAGCTTATTATCTTTGCTTTGGTAACACACATTATCTATTTTTTTCCCTTTCTCTCACTATGTAAATATATATCTACATATATGTGTGCATATATGTTTGTATATAAAAGTATTTCACATATTGGTATTTCAGATATTTCACATAGTGTAAAATATGTGATTTTGAACCAAATGCAGTAAAAATACATGATGCGAACCGAGACTGCAAAACAGGCAATGTAAATATTTTCACAAAGGGCAGAGTGGGTAGGAGTATGAAGACAATACCACTCATATATGTTTTCCCTAAGGCGATTGTAACTAACAACTCTGCATTTTCTTTAGAATGACTTTCGCAACATAGCAATATTTACTTAACTTAGATAACTTGTGAAATGAATCATCCCAGCATGATCTGTATCTCAAGTTGTTTCCTGGCATCCATGGTTGCAACTTGATTTTCATTTTGCACTCTTGATCTAATTAAGATTATAATTTTCCTATGTGTTTGTGAAATACACAGGCAGTTCTAGACAGACAATTTAGGTGCAAAAAATGCCTACAATGGCAGCACTCCTTAGAATTTGAAGCATCTGACAGATATATTCCTGGAAGTTATTTCCATCAGATGATAATTTAAATTATGTCCTTGTCCTCTTCGCTTTTATCTGTTATTTTGTGCTCTTATCTGAATGAAAAATCTTTCTCCTCTATCTATCTATGTCTGTCTGTCTTGGTTCTGGTTTTATTTTATTCTAGTAAAAGCATTGAAGGTATTAAATATCCCACATGAGAGTTAAGCAAAGACTCAAAATTCAGAAGTTTTTATTTCTAAACCATATGAAGGCAATGAAGAAGATTCAGTTGTTCTCCCCTGAATAACGTAACTTACATAGTAGGATAGATTGCTTCACGATGTAGGATGGGATATCTATCACCAAAAGCTTTTGAGACTAATTCAACAAACCTATTTTTTAAACAGTTTTAAGTGTATTTAGCTTAGATTTGCACTGTGAATTGAATGAAATTCTCTCCCATGGACTTTTCTAGCTTTATTTTCTCTGTTCTTTACTTCTGGAAGAATGTTCCTTCTATTCCATCTAAGAAATGTGGGAAGATTTGGCTGTAATCACCTCAGCAGCCTTGTACCTAGGCCTTGGATGCTTATGCACAGTATCCACTTCGCATCACAGAGCTGAATGTAAAATTGTAGGAATAAATCAACATTTATGATCATCGAAAAAGACAAGTTACTGATACATTTCTGTATCTGGTCATCTCTGTACAGAAAGAAGTGGGAAAGGGGTGTTTCTTCATCTTACATGAAATGGTTGTCGCTTTTAACGTGCCCTACCCACTGGTCTAAGGGGGAATCCAATCAGGCAAAACTGGAAATAACACAGAAAAAGGATTATTCCTAATCTTTAATTCATTCTTGAAAATAAGTGCGATCAGGTCAGGCTAATTAAAAAAAACAAACCACAAAACAACAAACAACTAGAAGTATCCTCTAATGACTGCCTGAGAAGCAGAGCTAAGGAAACCACGTTCCCTGTGGGACCGTCCTTTCCTCCTACCAGCCCTTCTCCCTCCTTCTCCTAGAGCTTGCAACACAATGCTCTGCTTCCTCATGTGGTCCCAGCAACCACCCCTACAGTACTTTCAGCTTCGTACCATAACCCCGAGGCACATTTGTCTGTTCTCTAGCTGAGCAAGGGTCAGCACGCCAGGCCAGTAGTTTAGAGATGCACGTTCCTGACTGGCCGACCAGCCGCTGCCTCTTTGCTGCGCTCCCCCCCTTTTCCTTGAGGGGCAACATGCATGGGGACCTCTAATCTTCTTACCATCTTATTTTCATGGCAAATATAAGAACATAATATATCTTGGATTCTGCACCCCTCTGTAAGATATTTTTAAAATACCTTAAGAATTTCGTAGGTTACTAGATAAGGGCAGAGGGGAAGAAAAGGGAAAGATGGGGCACAGTCGATGGACTTGTAGGTGGGGATTATTTAGACCTTATTTTCTTAGAGAACTAGGCTGAGGAAATCAGTTATGATAATTTCAATTTAGCTGGATAAGAAAAGCTGCTAGAAACCATTTAGCATTTTTCAAGAGCAAAAAAAAGTCTATTTTTTTCTTCTTTTGGAAAGATCATTCTTCTCATTTTACAATTGAAAAAGAAAGCATTCAGAATAAGTTGTCTGGTCTCTTAATTTATTGTCACTCTTCAAACGTTTCCTTGGCGTATAAAATTTGTGATCCTTTGTAACGAGGCCAAGTATGAAAACAAAGGGAGAGAAAGTCCATGTGTAACCAAGCTTAGGCATAATAGAGAAAACCTCTTTAAAGGCTTTGGTATTATATAGATTATTTGCTCAATAAAAATAACCTAAACCAGAAAAGTTTCTGGATTTATTTCCTTCATGCAAAGTAACAGTCTATAAACACCAAACAAATAAGCTAAAATAAAAAAAAAAAACAAAACCCAAACAAAACAACATCCCAGCCTAGCTGTCCCTCTATCTACAGCAGTATTTTAGTGTTCAAGATTCACTAGGCTCAGCTGAAGCTGGTGGCATCAGTGTCTGGTGATGCAGCTCGAGTTACGAACTCTAAGAATCCTCTGGCACTGGCACTGAAAAGCTATGTCAATCTTTTCTTCAGAAGTTCATCGCTGTGTGCTGTTGCTAAAGCAGAAAGTATTATTTTTAGAGGGTCTCAGCCATGGGGAACTGTAGGATCTGTGCACAGTATCACACCATATTAAATATTACTGAAGTGCAGCATCCTATTCAGTGGTCAAAATGGAAATATTGGCATGGACATTTCAAAGTCTCAGGATGATAATAATGTCGCCTTTTTCCATTCTCTGGAAATTGTAGTTTGAAATAGCTTTATTTATTAGTTAATGTTAAGAAATCATTAAAAATAAGGTCTATCCCACTTACTTTAACTAGAAGCCTTCTGGGAATATATATGTAGGAGTATTTAAGATCAAAATTAGCATGTAATGTATTGAGAAAGGGGAGTTTTTTTGGTGGCATCCAATGATTACATGATTTGCTATAACTTTGCCAAACTGTTCCAAGTGGCAAATTAGATTTCTTATATGGCCAATTGGTCTATCTGCCTTTTGAGAAATTCAGTGCTTTCTTGTCCACAGTGCTCCCTTTACCCACATTTTCTTTTTGGATTGTTTTTGTTACTATTACTTTATTCTTCAAGTGGAATTAAACTCGAATTGAATTTACTGTTGCCAGGGCACCGTTAATGCTGCTATGGAATTTTAAGAACCATAGACATTAAATATAGCTTTGCTTCCCTCAAGGAAAGATGTTGCCAATCAATTCACATCTGACGTTCTTGAAAACAGCACAACAGATGACAGCAAGAATGTAGAGAACAAAGAGCTGTTATATATGCCATACTTTCCCTATGATTAGCTGTGCAGTATTTTATGTCTTTTCCAGCAGTGCTGGTTATTGTTGATTCCACTATTCAGGCTTTTACGTACAGTTTTAATGAACTGTAGGACAGATAGAAACCACCTCACATTACCAAGTAATGTCATGCATATAACTGGAATAGAGATCACGACCTCTCGATCAAAATAGAAGAAAGGAAAAAAGAAAAGGCAGTATTCATCATTCAGATGTCTGCTAACGGTTTGCCTCTGCCTCCCCAGACTGTTTGAGCACCAGTTACGACCAGTAGAGGGTACTAGTGCCCGTACACAGGAGTCAGTGAGTAGCACCAAAGATGGCTGCATGAGAAGTTTGGGTTAAAATTGTAGAGAGGGCCCTGGTGTTAATGTAATAAGACTTAATAAGATATCTTCAGGCAGCCTGCATTATTTTCTCAAACACTGAAGAGTCCTTGCAGCATCAACAGAATACATTCTAATTCACAGCTAGGTTGTTGTGATACGTGCTTTAGAAGATTAACATCAAATAAAAGGGCTTCACTCTGCTTCATTTGACATCAAATAAAAGGGCTCTGTTCTGCTGCATCGATATTTTCGAGATGGATTTTCAGAAAAAAAGGAAGCCTTGGAAACACATGTACCACTAATATCTGTACAATAGTGTGGGTTTTATTTTCCTTTCTAAAATGAAGAGTGTATATGTAACAACAGTGCCATGCAATCAGACTTCTTATCATCAGGAATCGATAGCCCAGGTGAGAAGTCAGATTAACACAGCTGTATTACTTTTTCCACAGCTATGCAGGTTATCTGTGTACAGTCCCTCAAATTTGACCCCCAATTCATATCCAGACACCTAAATAAAGCTTTGCTGATTTTTAGAATTGCTGACCCATCATCCCTTACTGACAACAATGGGAGCTGTGTTATCTAAATATTTATTTATAGCTCCCCTTTGACCTTGTCCCCGGATCCTTGCCCAATAATCCCAAGCGCTGAAGCTTATTCAGCGTTCTACCTTCTGAGCACATTTGAACAGCTGCTATTCATTAAAAGAAAAAGAAAACAAAAAAACCCCAGAACCTATAACTCCAATCTGAGAGGGATATCATTCCTTCTTTTCTCTCCAAATGAATGATTTCCCTAAAATATATGTATGTCTGGCACAGGCCCAGGGCTTGTAATAAGTTCTCTATGCACAGAGATATTATGGCCTTAAGATCCAATATCCTTTGCCCTACAGGGTGAGAAAAGGGAGCTTTATCCTGTTTGTGCAAGGGTATATGCAGAATTCAATCCATTTGCTGTAAGGGCTGGAATGAACTTCAAGTGTTTCCATGTAATAATGCACTTATTAAAAAGTTCCTGTACATAATTTTGTGAAGCCTTTTGCATATAGTAGTTTTGCTTTTCACCTTTGGAGCTCTGCGTTGTTGGATACTAGGTGTTCCGTCCAGATACTGTTTATGCAAGTTTTCCACAGGTTTAACCAATTTGGCTCTCGTTAAAACAAGAAAATTGTACTCTTTAAGAGCTCAGAAAACTGACTTTTCATAGAGGAATAAGGAAGGGGGAAAAGGATCCATATCAGAATTATAAAAAAAAATCTCAAACAGCCCACCACTAACTTCCTGTAATATTATATTATGAATTAAAAACATGGTGGTGGAAAGCAAGATTTTTTTTGTTACTGGCTATAGTCTGGTAGCTTTGCAACTGGAGGGTAAAAAACCACTGATGTCTGATCAGCTGAGTAGCTTTCAAAACTCAGTGGAGAGCTGTGACAAGGGCACAATTCATTTACCTAAACATAAAGGTCTTGTGCCAGCTGAGATTCCCTAGGGTACCTCAGCTACCCAGAAAGGCCTGGCAGATAGGACGCAGGAGCCGTAAGAGACCTGTGCCCTTTTGGAAATGCGTCTGGAGGCTGGGGGGTGGGGATACTTTGTAGTACCTCGGATGCCTCTTGACTTCCCTGTTTAGGAACCTGAATAGGTTCATTAATTTCTAAATAAAAATATAAATATAATATTTAGTGAGAGTCTTCTAAGTTTGCTATGTCAAAACTTTGGATGACAAAAATGAATATAATTTTGAAGACTAAGCTAGTTTTCAATAATCTGACAGTCACAGTATCTTTAACACTCACAGTTCAGAGTGCTTGGGCCCTCTGAATGAAAGGGCCAAACTCTCTCCTGCTTATGTCAGCATGTGCTGCATAGCTGTGATAGGTCCCTGAACTAGGTCCAAGCTTATAATATTCCAATGACACTCTAAAACCTGGAAAATCTTTCTGCAATAACAGTTCTTTAGAAGAAACAGAGATTTTTACTGAAGATAAGAAGATAAAGAGGAATAAAGAAAGTGGATGAAAAAAAGGTAACGAGGAGACATATTTGAGATTGGTTATGACAAATGGCAAGCAGCCATCCATTGGCTTCTTTTTACATCTTGGAAGAAGTATAGCAAAGGCAAGCCAGTTCCTATAATTTTTTTAGCTCCACCAGAAAGCATTTTTTCCATGCCTTGCAAGTTTTCCCTTTTCTATTCCCAACTGCTTACCATCTGGGAATTTGTGGTTGTGAACAGTTAAAACTTAATATGTAAAAATATACATATATGTCAGCTGAAAATAAGATTTTCGGTAAAGTGACTGGATTCCATTTTTGAGTGGAATGTGGTGAGGTGAATGTGTGCAATGGTTGATGCTGGAACGCTGGCTCTGCACTTGGAGAGAGAGTTGGGAGTTTTGTCCAGCTCCAGAATTTTGATTTTATGGCCAATGGTTAAGTTATAATTAATATAATGAAAAAGAAAAGATCATTTAACACTTCTGTGACTTCTTACTTCTTTCAGTAATTTTAATTTAATGCTTTTACAGCATGTGTCATGGGATTAGTGACAGGCTACTGACCACCTTCCCCCTAAGGCTATTGGTTATCATGTCACTACGATATTTGTAAAGTAGAGGCACAGCTGAAGTTGCTCTAGTGAGCTGGCATGGACAGGGGCAGCATACGCAGCATATGCATATTGTGATACTAAGCCTTATACTTGGCTTTTATGGTAACACCGGGTTCTGGGTTTGGGACTAGTCTTGCGGTTCCAGAGCTGGATAATTAATGAATATTTGGGAATGTTTACACTACGCTGTAGTTGCAGCAGTGTCTGATCTTTAGACGTCTCTTAAATCGCCATTTCAAATCCAGACGTCTTTCAGCAATTTAGAGCAGAGAAACAGGTAGTTTCAGAGGACTATCTTCTGTCTGCATATGGCTTCATTTTCATCCCAATACCTCAGTCAGAGTAAGGCGGATCTCTGTCTGTCCTGGCAGATCTAGCAAAACAGTTAAAGACTGACTGAGCAGGGGAATGAACCCACCTTCAGGTCATTGGTCTGGAATAATGTTCAGGCAGTGTCTGAGTGCTCTCCAGGATTTAAATGCCTCTGTTTGTCTTCTGCTCCTTGTTCTTTCCTCTACTGTCAAGATGTTTTTGGGCTTTTATTTGCTCCACTTTGGCATGACTTCGGGTCTGCCTGCCCATCCCTTCTCGTACAGTGTCTGTTTCGCTAATCTCCTTTGCTGGCTCATCTTCAAACATTTTCTTTCTTTGCTTCTGTTCTTGTGTTGCTCTACACCTTTGGAAAAAAATCTTATGACCATGTAGGATTACAGAACTCTAACTTCATTCTTGCCTGTTTTTACTCTGCCATTCTTCAGTTAAGCATTGCCTCTTGGCAGGATGATATCCGAGGTCCTTCATGTCTCGCTGCCTTGAGCCTCTGTTACAGAAAGCATCTTGTGCTCTCCTGTGTTTCTGCAAAGAACACTGAGTAATTTTTTAAAGAATCTATCCAGATCCAGAAGGATCTCTCCACTTTTCTACTTTTCTTACTGTCACTCTGTTCTACTTTCCCTGCTGATGACACTGAAGTTTTAGTCTTTTTTTTTTTAATCTTACTTTTTCTTCAGTTTTAGCAGTCTGGTTTTGCCTCTTTCCCTCCAGCTTTCTCTGTTCATTATTCTTCCTCTCCTTCATCTGTCACAACCCCTCCCACCTTTTAATCTCCACCATCCTTAAAAATACAAATGTAAAACTTACGTCTTCCCCTCTAACTACAGTATTGCATTCTTTCCACTGATGATATATCTATCATCAGCTTTTAAGTTTTTTCACCCCTCAATCCTCCACTGACTAGCAACTTCAGGATATTTTCATACTCCTTAAATTATGCTTATATTGGAGTTTAGTCATGAAAGTGTCAGGCAGTGATTAATACTGCTCACAAGCTGCAATGGGACAGGGTATCAGCTGGTTTAGATTCCTCTTGCAGGTTCTCCATTTGCTTGTCATCCCATGATTCTAGGAAGTGAAAACACAGGACTGGGGTTTGGCTTTGTGGTGCCTTCTTGCTCTGTCACTCTCTCTGTCTTCTCCCTGACCCTCGTGTCTCTGTGCTCCTCGAATGGGGTTACACGTTGACCAAGATCCAATGGGATGTTTGGAGAGTAGCTAACAGCTCTCGCTTGGAAAAAAACCCAGGAGCTATGTCCTCAAATACCCTGAGGCCATCAAAGGCCTAATGCCCAGGCCACCTGCATCATGGGCAAATAAAGTCACAGTATCATCGCATTAGAGAAATGTTGGTTGGAAGGGACTCCTGGAGGTCATCAAGCACAACCTCTCGTGTGGAGCAGGGCAAATGGCAACAGTAGATCAAGTCAGCCATGGTTTTGTCTGGTGGAGTCTCCAAGATCTCCGAGGATGAAATTTTCTTCATATCTGTCGCAGCCCACACATGATCGTCTTGATAGCTCTTTGCTGGACCCTATCCAGCTTCTTCACACTGCTCTTGATCTGGGGAGAGCACAAAATTGGACAGATTATGCCAAGCATAGCCTCACTGGCACTGAGTAAAGGTCAATCATAAGTTCCTATGAGCTTCTGGCCATGACTTCCTAATGTGTCACAGTTTTCCTTATTTGTGGTGAGAGTTCACTGTTGTCCCATTTGCAGCCTTGCATTCATCAAAACCTCCACATATTTTCTATCAGGGGCTGGACTGACACATGGGCTTATTCTGCCCCAGGTGCACACCTTGCTGCTTCTCCTTTTTGAACTTCATGGGTTTTCAGTTGGCCCAGGCCTCAAGTTTGTCGAGGTCCTTGGACTAAAGCTCTGGTTTTTGGCAAGTCAGTTACTCCTCCTTATTCAGCACCACCCACAGATTTGCTGAATGTGCACTGAGCCAGTGTACCAACAAGAAGCTGTTTCCTTCCCCCCTTTCCCCTCATGCTGTCAGGCATCTCACCTCAAAAGATGAATTCACTGTTTGAAGTCCCAGCAGCTGGGGACGGTTCTGACCCTTACTTGAACTATTTTTCCCTTTGAGTAGCTCTAGGTGTCTCTCCACGAGTACGCAGGATCGTATAGCTTGTGCTTTGAAGAAGAGGTATATTAGAACCTCAGTTGTATTTGGAAATGGAATTTACATTGCATCTAGCTTTAGACATTTCAAATCACATGCATGAGCTAGTGCCAGTAGCTAATCCTCACAGCCAAGAGAGACAGGCTTCTGGAAGGCAAAATAATCGTAGGTGGTATCACTTATCAGCTGTTTTATTTGTGCCTTGTTTCTATGGGTGTTTTTCCTCATATAGATGGGATGCATTTAGCTTATGCAGTAATAATGTAGATCGAGGTAGAATTACAATAAAAATAAAGATGTTCAATATGAGCCCTACAATATGGTTGATAACTATATACACATCTTCTACTTTTTTCCTTTTAGTTCCTCATCTTGTTTTTATGATTTTGCTAATTGGTCTGCTGGCAGGTCAGGTGTTAGATTAGGAAGGCACAGAGGTAGTAAAACTGAACTAAGTATAGCCATTACTGCATCATAAAACTTTGAAACAATGTGCAAAACAAGAAGCAGGAAACCGTATAAGAATTCTTTAACTGGAAGAAAATATTCAGTTGTTAGCTATTACCTTTGCTGGTAATAAGGTCATTGAATGTATGAACTTAAAACAAAACAAAAATATTGGAAAATGGCGTGGATGTTCTTTACAAACCTAAGAATCCACATGATGAAGAAAGGGCATAAAACCTTGAGCCAGAAGGGAAAAAAGATAAGGGCATCATATTATGCTTCATGCAGTGGTTTCCGCAGGAACCACTAGTTTGTAATTCCTGTATTTTATTGGTGTTTTCAGTGCAGTTATGTCTGTAAAAACCTGGAACCATGCCTCAAAGTGAACAATGACCTAAAAGTGGTTGAGGCAATAGCTAATTTTGTAGCAGTCCTGAGACTCAGATCAATAGCGGAGCAATATCTGGCTCCCTTAGTCTTCTGGGAGACAAATGCCTGTCAGCAGTGATTGCACACAGAAGGAAGAAAACTCGTCTGACCTAATTTTCCACCCCCACACACCTGTCGCAATAGAAATCCTATTTTACATGACAAGATTTCTGAAGGAGTTGCCTGCCAGTATCCTGCTTTCTCTGTCCCACAACAAATTATTCACTGGTTGAATTTTCACTTTATTCTCTTTGCCAAAATATACCAAGAGCTAGTTTTGTAATGTTTCAATAAACTCCCTTTGGAATAATGTGAAATTGTTGTGGGTTTTTGGATCCAAGGTTACAATTTAGCCAATTAAAAGGATGGAAGCTATTTATGAAATTTGGTTCCAGGTCTGGGTTTAAATCCTGAACACCCTTAAACCTGAAATAGCGCTGGCAGGACAATGACTTCCTTTCAGTCAGCTCCGAATTAACTTCAGAATAAGGAGCAGGGCTGCGAAGAAAGGAAGCGTGCACTTTGGATCTTTAGCCAGCAGCTGAAAACACCCAGGCTCAACCCACAGGCAGATGTAAATTAGCATAAGTACTTATGGAAATATGAGTTAAGAATGAAATCTAGCATTCAGTCTGGATTTGTTGGGTGAGGAACCAGAAAATCCTAGAGTTCAGTCAACTGTGCCAGGGAGAAACCAAAATATCCATGAGTGGGGGTTCTTCAAAATTCACCAAAGATCCCTGTGTTGCAAAGAGGCATGTCAGTAACTTTGTGTGGATACAGGAGGCTCCTCCGAAAGGAGGGGATGCTCAGATGGCAGAGCAGCCCTTAGATTCCCTCCTGCACAGGGAGCATGTTGATGCCGATAAAGGGACGTGGGGAGGAGACACATGAACGAGACAGAAGAATGGGAATGGGGCGCGCTGGACGTGTTTCCTTGCCCCTAAACCAGAACACCTTCCCCAGGCTGCCTCTGTCTTGTCAGTAGGCTGGTTTGGCTGCTAAACAGCTTCAGGTCAGAAGAAAGGAGGTTGACCGCGCTCCGTGCTGTGCCAGCTGCCAGCTCAGCCCTGGTCAGGAGCCAGCTCCGTATGTCCCGGCGCTCCCAGAGGGAGAAGACGTTCCAGCTTTCCGCTCTGTTCTCACTTCTCTTGCCCACTTCAGTTTTGAAACAGTGAACTTTCAAGCTTACTTATCCTCATCAAGAAATTTCTTACCCAGAAGATTATTGTTAGCTCTAATGACTGTTTTCTTTGTGTTTGCGCTCGCCAGATGTGAAACATGTTTTGATCTGTTTTCTCATTATGAAAATGCTTTCATTTATGATGCCCAGCAGGGAGACAGCTGATTAACTTCAAGTTTGTAGGTGGAATTCATTTTTTTCTTTGTGAAAGTGATTACCAAGACCAGCAGAACAAAAAAGAGATCCTTTCAAGAGTCTGTTCCCAAATATTGCAGGTCACATTTTCAAAAATGCCTTGAACCCGTTCCTGCCTTTAAGTACATAAAAGCTCTTCTGTGACAACTTTTAGCGACAGCCGTTCTCATATACTTGACACTTGAAAAACTGTTTTTCTGGAATGATTACCGGTTACAATACGGAAGTGTTTTTTGCCTTTTGATTTTTGCCATTAGATTGATCCTTAAAAAAAAGTGTTACCCTTTTTCAAGTTCATATTTGAGGACCAGAATACACAGCTGTGCTTGTCATTAATTCCTCAGAAAGGAGTTTATTGAAACTCTACTTTATCAGAATAAATTACCAAAAGATAATTTCATTGGGTTAGGCACCACAAACCAGATACTTTTCTTTGTGTTACGGTCTAGACAAGTGGTCTGTGCGGTGGGTGGGGATCTGGCCGACAGGCCGCACCCAGAGGGCGGTGGTAAATAGCTCCTGTGCAAACTGGCAACCTGTCACAAGTGGGGTCCCCCAGGGATCGATACTGAGCCCAACGCTGTTTAATGTCTGCGTAAGTGATCTGGATGATAGGACCAAGCGTACCCTGATGAAGTTTGCTGATGATACCAAACTCAGTGGGGACATGGACACTTTGGAAGGGAGAGCTACCCTGCAGGAAGACCTGGACAGGCTGAAAGAGTGGGATAACAAGAACCTTATGAAGTTCAGTGAAGACAAATGTAAAGTCTTGCACCTGGGAAAACATAATCCAGCAGTGCAGCACAGGCTGGGACCTACCTGGCTGGGAAGCAGGTCTGTGGAAGGGGGCCTGGGGGTCCTGGTGGACAACAAGCCCAATACGAGCGAAGTGCGCTGCGGCTGCAAAGCAAGCCAAGAGGACGCTGGGTTGCATCAACAAAGGCATCACCAGCAGAGATAAAGAAGTCATTATCCCACTCTACTTAGCGCTTATCAGGCCACACCTGGAGTACTGCGTTCAGTTTTGGTCCCCGCTATGCAAAAAAGATGTGGACAGGCTGGAGAGGGTCCGGAGACGGGCCGCAAAGATGATCAAAGGACTGGGAAGCCCGCCATGTGAGGAAAGGCTGAGAGAACTGCGTTTGTTCAGCCTTCAGAAAAGAAGGCTTAGGGGAGGAGACCTTATCACTGTGTTCCAGTGTTTAATGGGTGGCTCAAAGAAGATGGAGACTCCCTTTTTACGAGGAGTCACATGGAAAAGACGAGGGGTAATGGGTACAAGTTACTCCTGGGGAGATTCCAGTTGGACACAACAGGAAAAATTTTCACAATGAGAACAATCAGCCATTGGAATAATCTCCCAGGGAAGCGGTGGATTCCCCAGCATTGGACACTTTTAATATTTGACTGGACAGGATGCTGGGCCATCTTGTCTAGACCATGCTTTTGCCAAGAAAGATTGGACCAGAAGATCCTTGAGGTCCCTTCCAGCCTGGTGTTCTGTGATTCATGATTCTACAGTTCTTCTCTAAACCATCAAGTATTTTGAGTGTGAACTGGGGCAGAGCTTGGCTCAAATGTCAAACCCATTATTTCTGAAATTTCTATGTCAGTTATTGTCCATAACAAAAACCATAAAAAGTCTTCTAATTAAAAGACTGGAGTACACAAAAAGACTCTCCAGTCCTTGGTACGGAAAGTTAAAAATAAAGGAGTTTAACTTTCGTATTTAAATAAGTCTGCAACATCTAGCAAGACAAATTTGTTTTATAATCCTGCTGCAATAATTACCACTCTTCTCTTTCATTGCTTCCTTTGGGCTGACAATCCAAACCCAAAACCAAAACAAGGGGTGGTTTTGTACTTGCAAAACCAAAACATAATGCCTGAGGTTTTGCAAAAGCAAAATACTTCCTGGCTCATTCCATCTCAGCTAAATTTGATGAAACACAGTCATTTAAGTGGATCAAAAGAAAAACGTCCACCGTAAACTTGCAACAATTAATCACAGTGTTAGAAGATCTTCCTGAGGTCCTTCCAACTTGTATGATTTTATGAATTTATACAGGAGCTGAATTTTACACAGTGTCATTAAATCACAATATCAATAATATTGTGAGAAGAGGAAGGCATAGAAACATAGCCTTGTACTGTATTGCAACTTTCCATCAAATTAGAACTAGTTAAGTATAAGAAAAAACTAAGAATATTAGAAAAATGAAATAAAAAAGAAGACTAAATTCCAAAATCACCACATAGGTGTATCAGACAACTCATACATCAGCAATGTTGCTTTTCTATAGATTATAGTCTTTTAAATATATTTTATAGATATGAAGACTTTTAATAACATGTTTACATTAATAGTTCACTGACAGCTACCTGTTGTCATGCTTTTTGTACCCTGACGGCATTTCTACAGTTTTCCATGCAGTCAGCACATGGCTGAGCTGGTTTATATCATTATAACAGCTATGAACTGAGCCCTTTACCTATAAAAATTATAACTTAAACCTTCCATAAAGAGCAGCCAATGCCTTCTATTTACTTCTAATGTGACCAAGAAAATAACTGAGGGAAGCAGACACAACAGTAAGAACTCATGAAGTGATTTAGGAGCTTAATTCTGCTTTCAAAAAATCATCTTAGTCCTATTGGACGCTCATTTTTAAATTCTTTATGCTCTACTGAATATTCTGTATATTTATTCACATTTTAGTGTGAATGCTTCCTTTCTATAGTACTGACAAATCTGGAATGTACTGGTTAATATTCTGAGTGGCAAAAGTGTAGCATCTTCATACTAGTATAAAACATAAATAAAAATTCCTTGTTGATTCAAAGAATTGCTGACATTGAAAGCAAATAGAAGTAAACCAAGCAGAATTTATTGTAACTTAGATCACGTCAACATACCCAGGTAATAACTGCAATAATCAGAAATAATTGCCTAATTTATTACTTGGATAGCTTGATAGTTTTCGTCTCTCTGGCTACCCAGATATGGTTTTAAAGAATCCCATAAAAGAATCTATTTAGCATTCAACTCCCAAGCAAAATTCTTCCAACAGCAACATTATTCTGTTACTGCTGTCTTGGTCCAGAGTAGTTTGCTCCTGTTTAATGAAAACATAAATGCAGTAGTATCATTAGTGTTTAATGTAAAGTACCTGCCAGTTAAATACATTTTTTATTATAACTAAGAGACAGCAATACAAAAGCTTTGAACTCTTAAGAGCCAACCATTACATGGGATTAGCCTTTATAAGGTGTGCAGTCTGTAGGCAGGGGAGAATACCACCAGGATGAAGAAAGATGAATTGAAAAGCTGATCTGATTAAAGAATCACATTTGACTTTTAAAATCCTAATCCTGGAAAGATATTAAACATCTGCTTAGTGTTGAGCAGTGTGAGTTGTTCCCATTAGTTCAATGTATGTTCTTACATATAAATTGTCTGAATTTTTAATGTTGTCCTTAGAATTAACTGAAGATGTTCATCATGCTTGTTGAGAAGAGAATAAAGCAAATCTTTTCATTAGATGTGGTCTTCTCTGCTGCTAAGAATTTAAACAGTCCAGTTTTGGATGAGGTTTGTTGGTACGGTTAGACTGGGATAAGAAGATCCTCTGCAAATGGAAAAGAAGTGGTATTTACAGTACTTCCGTGGGCACAGTTCTATTAATATATTGGTTACAGCTGTGTTTAGGGATGATTATTAAACACATACAATCACTGCTAAAAGCTATATATTTATTTGGTGTTCCCTCAGCACTGTCCCATCTCCTTTCATCTGGCATATAATAGGGTGTCATGTAACTATAAAAATAATTAAAAAAAATCTACATTAAAATCAGTTTGAAATTAGTTGGGTAGGAAAGACATTGGCAGCCACTTCGAACTGAACTCTGTGGAATTTTCTACAGAAGTGAACCAGAAATTCCAAACACTATTTGCCAGCATCTGTGGGATTAAACATAACTTTTCCGAACACAATTTATGTACAGGGGGAGTTACTTGTAAAAATAACTCATCCATTTCCAATACAATTCACCATTTAGTGCATGCCCAGTAAATACAAGTGCCTTGCTTTGCTTTCGGACAAAATCTGTCTGGTTTAGTTATTACACTAGGCCAGGTTGTCATCTCAGTTTTGTTGGTAAAATGGATTAAATACTCCATCTCGTTAATGTCATCAGTTCACTATCTATAAAGAAAATAGATTTCAATAACTAGTTTCAGGGAGGGAAAACCCTGATTAATAAAGTTAAAAGCTGTAGCTTTGGGACGCATCCGTCTGTCTGGTGGTCTTCCAAACTACCCAAGATCATCAGGGGTTTTACAGCATCTCTGGAATTCACACTCTCTCTTTCATGCTGTCGCCACACATTCATTTGTACAAAGCATGTCAGAAAATCCCTACAGGAGCTGAGCTAGCTGTTGGTAGCTCTACTAGGCAGTCAGAGATACTATATCAGTAGAATTCCAAAAGAGCAACATTTCATATGTTACCTGTACTGCAAAGATGAGAAGAAGGACAAAAAGATCACTTTTGTTTTAAATCAACGTCTTTGTTCCTGCTCTCAGATGTAGTTAGGCGTTACTGTATATTTTCTTCTACTTCAAAGAGCTGTATTTTGAATACGTTTGGTTCCCCATTGCTTTCAGGGTTGAAATGTTAGGATGCATTTCCTGTGAATGACAAAACTTGGGCTAAGAGCTGAGTGCCGTATTGAAGCCCCATCTGTGGACAGCATTTCAGGCGATGTGAACAATGCCTCACATGCTGAGATACAAAGAGCAGAAAACATGAACGTGGTTATGAAGAGTTCAATAACAATCTGAAAAACATTTGTTAGAGCCATTGCCTGATCAGAAGTGTTGAACAAAACATCTAACCAAAATAATTTGTGTGATGTAGTTTCAGGTTTTCTTACCAAAAACCCAACTGCTTTGGTAGACCAACTAGGAGAACATTGGATTGAGGAGAATTAAAACTCCATTGGGCAGTAAAAAGAAAAAGTTGCCAGTCATAAGTCAAAAATCTTCTATGTAAGGGAATCTGCATTCTGTCTGAAAATAACAAAAAATTTTAAAGCAAATCTTTCAAATGAGGTACGATCACCAAAACAAGCGCTTTTTCCTTCACTGTGAATTTTACTAGGATAACAATGCACTGAGTCTCCATCCCAAGGAGTACAAGAAAAATATGGCATAGAGATATGACTGTTCTGGCTTGCCTTGAGATTTCTAAGAGCAGATTGGTCTTAAAGCTTTATTTATAAAATCCAGACTTCATTCATACCTCCACCGAACTTGGAGGTTCAGTCAGAAGGTTAGAATAAGCTTCGTTTTGAATAATATCCACTGCTATTGTCTGTAATATTTTGTACTGTAACAGAGAGTAATAGAAACTTTGTTGCAGGGAAAGCCTTTCTTCAGTGAGCAAATTAAGTATTGTCTTTGACTCCAACAGTCTTTTCTCTTTACACTACGCAAACCCTTCGTCATTTTCTATGAGCAAATATCACAGAAACATTTAGACAAGAGCTAGTCCAGTCTCTCTGCATAGTGCTACTGGCCTGCTGAAATTCAGCTTGCAAGAGGGGTGTGGGGAAAACCGGAGAGATCCACACTTCCATGATATTCTACCTTCATGCACTTCACTGTTTCTTGTCTTCTGTGTGAAATTATTAGCAGTGTGGTTGCATCCACTTGTGTTATTCCAAATCAGGTATCCATTAACTTAGCCAGTGTGAAAACACAGAAGCCAATGTGGAGAGAAGTACTGGTCATGTTTAAATGAATATGATTTTTGCCAGTGGCTTCACTATGGGTATCATTTAACAAAAAAATCTTATCCAGAAGAGTTTACTGTGTTAGAACCAGCTCCCTCCTTTTGCCTTTTCATATGCCATTCATGTTGACTTGTAGTGCATAATAGGATTGCCTTGCCTTTGAAATTGGCCCTGAATGTAGGCAGATTCTGGTCTAGATTACCTGTGTGCTTTTACTGGTTTTGATGATTCTATGTGCATAAAACACGCAGACACGTCTTAACGAGTTAGTTAAATGAGTAGCTTTGTGGCAGGTTTGCTTTACTGAGGTAACTCAAGCAATGGGTGTAAAATAGTGAATCTGGTCCCGTGGGTCTTCAATAAATTCAGAACATACAGTTATATACAGCTAATATAACCAAAATGCAGAATATACTGCACTAAACCTTGCGAAGTAAACCAAAGAATAATTCATGCAATACTGTGCTATTCAGTTCTCATTTCTTGGCAACAGCAATTCTGATGGTCTCTTTACTGGAAATAGATTTTGCGTCAAGACAAATTGGACTCCTGGTGAGTAAGAATTAAGTCAGTGCTAGCCAGTTAAGTAAAATGAAGTTTTCCAGTCTGATACTTTTCACTGATTCAGAAAATGTTTTTCAGGCATAACCTGGATATGACATGCTCCAGGAAGTATTCAGTACCAACTGAAACTACAAGCATAGGGCATATCTTTTCTTCGAGGAACAATAATCGTCTTTTATAATACACTGCCATTCATCTAGACAGGTGGCAGAGTACTTCATAAGCAAGCTAAGTTATTCACAAACAAAGGAAGGAATTTTCTGAAATATATCTCTAGGAGTATAATAGTTAATCCTGAAGAATGGGATTTTCTTCTTCACACATACAGTTTATCGCAGTGAAACCAGATTCCTCTCCCTGCCCTGATCCCTCCATTACACTGTCTCAGGGAACGTGCTGGGTCTGCATGTCACAAGTCGTTGCTTGTACAGAAATTGTTCTGATGAGACTTTTCAACTACAGATTCCCATCATTAGTAGGTCCTGCATGAAAGAAACAGCAGAAATCATAGAAAACTCTTTACTTGTATAAAATTCTGCTGCAGGGTTAGAAGAAGGGCAGAGAAAGCAGGAGAATCTGGTATCCTAATTCCTCTGTCTGTCCACAGCCTCCTTTATGATGTTTCTCCATTACTGTTATTATTTGTGATTTACCACAATAAGTCTCGCTTTCGATACTGAGCTGAAGTAGTGCTTCCAAGCTGTCTGTCATCTGAATATGTCTAAGAGAAAATATATTTTGGGGCAGCTGGGCAGTTGCCCTTTCTACTTTGCAGAAAGTACCTTGCTCAGAGTTAGTACTTTTAGCAGTAATGCACTGACAGACGATTTACATGGATGTGATTTATCTCCCATTGACAGGGAAGAGCTGTTTTGTAATAAATGTGCTGAGAAGTTATGGACGAGCACTTGCTTAAACCTTATTTAAGCATGACTTTGCCAGTCTCACCAAACACATACCTTTTTGCTCTAAATATATCAGGGTAACGTGAAAAGATAGAGCTCAGAGACTTCTTTGAAATTGCTTTATCTTTTTATATTAAAATTAACAATAAGAACAATTAGATTAACACTGTGACTATTTTGAAATCTGAAATTCCAGTGCGGTAGTTACCAGTAAATTGGTAGCGAACAGTTATCAGGTTTCAGATCAGGTATCTGGAAACGTACAGCATGCAAAGGTTTCCAGAGAAAGCAAGCTGGCCACAATAAAACCAAAACAAAAGCAGCTACAGGATGTGAAAACTTTCACTGGATGGAGGATGCTGGCCGTTTGAAACATATTTTTGAAATGACTCAAATAATTTTCCTAATGACATACCAGTGTATGCTTTTCAAGGACTTCTTTTTCTTTATGGCAACAGTGATGTGAAGTAAGAAAAACATGAAGTATGTGGAAAAAGAAACAGATTACTTACTTATTTATCCTAGACTTATTTTCCACCTAAGACTATATTCCACACTTGGAACAGTGAATTTGTCCCTGGAAGTTTCTTTGAGTGTTATGCTTTTAAGAAGTGCTGTTCACATAGAAATAATTTGAATGTGTAAATATTAGGTGACAAACTATCATAGCCAGATGTCGCAGAGAATCTACCACTAGAGAGAGGCTGAATCTATAAGGGAAGGGGCTAAAATGTTAAGTTACTCAAGCAGGACATACACTGTCACAGTCACAGGAGCGCCATCGGCCGTGTGTCAATACAAGAACGCCACTGAGCTTGATCCAGCCACAGCTTAAGGCTATAGGGGCCGAAAGTTTCCAGCTCTGAATGGAGCCAGAAGGAGCAGAGAAGGATGTGCTGAAGGATCATTTAAAGATCATGCCTGTTAGTCAGCATACTGTGCTGCAACAGAAACAAACAAACAAACAATGCCACAAATTGCAGGATAATATCAGGTAGCTGCCAGGTCTTCTTGAGTGAGTGCAACCGTTGTTTTTCTATAGATTCATACATCTGAGTAGGTCTAACCAGACAACAGAAGATAGGAAGATGTTTTAAAGAGATGTATTTCTGACTGTTGTGCAAGCAGAATTACAATATTTTGGCCAAAAATGATGAGACATGAGAGTATAATTTGCTCATTACTCACAAAAGGCTATATCTATTGCCTACATACCTGTACATACACGCACATGCAGACGTTGCTGATCATGCTTATGTCTAAGTCATACCTTGAACCCTTATCAGTAAATGGCCCTCGCTCTCATGTTACTTCTCCCTCCCTCTGAATGGTTGAGGAGCTCGAAATCTCCATGCAGTGTGGGCAAAGCTACGCAGAAATTGCAGTGCCTACACCTGGGGCTCCTCTGTTTGTGCCCCTCAGCTAAAGCAGCAGCGAGAGCTTGTCTTTGTTCTGTTCCAGCGCAGAAGAAAACAAGCTCATTTAAACCCCAGGGGGCTGACTGCTGCCTATACCCTGAAAGGCAGTGGAAGAAAAGCACTAGCAGTGGTTTCGGAGGCAAGGCTATTGCACATACCCACATATTATTGAATTTTCCGTGTTTTCCTTGGCACTGGAAAAAAGGAGGTGGGCTCACAAGCAGTTGCCGCTGAGAGCCAGCCACCTTCTAGCAGTACTGTGTTCCCGACTGCATCTTACTTTGGACACGTCCGTGGAGAGTGAGTGCAGCAGACCCTGGACCCCGACCACAGTTGAAACTGTGCAAAGTATGCTTCAGTGTGAGTGTTTGAATCAGAGAGTTCATTTGCTCTTATAAAGGGAAGGGACTCCTTTGGGAGTAGGGAATGCAGGGTCAGGCTTTGACAATTCAAATCTCAGTGGATCTGAGCCAGTTCATACGAGCAGGTAATTTGGCCCTGGAGAAACAAGGCGCCAAGTTTAGAGGTGACAGAGATTATGTTGCTTTCATAGCCTTAGGCTTTTTTTTTTTTTTTTCCCTATAGCAATTTAGAAAATCCTACCACTCATTTATCTTGTTGTTATGGACTTCAATTATTCGATCAAAATTTTCTGCCAACTGCTATGAGTACTTTCTCCTACTATTTTTGGCATCTCTGGATTTTTCCCAAAACATACTATTTTGTTTTCAAATGCAAGTGTTTTTGAAAGAGAAGGAATTGAATTCTTTAAAGGTTTAAGTTTGTCACATTTAATTTTTTTCCATCTTAAACAAATTTTAGAAAGGACCTATAGGAAAATTACTTTTATGGTTGCCAACATATGGAAACTTAGAGCTCTGGAAAGATTACAGAAAGTTAAAGGAGAAAAAAACTCCAATTTATAAAATACAGATTTGTAGAGGCAACAAAGAGCACAAAAGTGCATAACAGTAATTTGGACTTGATATTAAAATCCTGTATGTGGTTGCTATTTATGAAAAAATATATTGAGCCAATAAAAACAACTATATGTCAGTAACATAGGTAAATTGCCAGCAAAATTCAGTGCTCAT
Source organism: Sagittarius serpentarius (assembly GCA_034782735.1). NCBI lineage: Eukaryota > Metazoa > Chordata > Aves > Accipitriformes > Sagittariidae > Sagittarius > Sagittarius serpentarius. The sequence continues at coordinate 12,497,998 of JAVKLA010000057.1, forward strand.
CAGAAAAAGTTGTGTTACAAAATATTTTATGAGAAATTATGAAGCCTATACTGTGCTGGTTCTTTTTTTACTGCAGAAAAGTAGCACTAAATAAAAGCGGACTTCAGGAGCGATTTTTTGACACCACAGTCTTGTAATTGAGAGACAAATCTGACTTTGCAAAGACTTTAAAGGCTTCACCTTCCAAAAAAACCGTGAAGGTAATATATCATTTATGGCTTTATTCTGCTTCATGCTAAAGGAACAAGCTGTAAAAAAGCATGATTGCTTTTGTTCTTCAGGAGGCTAAGAAGGCAAATGTCTTCAATGACCAGCATCCATCAAGTAGGAAAGGAGAAGGAGACTTTCAAAATTCTCTCTTGCCATAGAAGTTCTCCCACTCCCTCCTGAACTTTGTATGCCTTTGCAATACTTCACTAGCCTTTCTCTCCTCAAAACTGCAACATAACAAACATTGGTCTAGTTGAGACTGACAGAAGGGGCTCTTCTGTCTTCAATGCCCATCTCTTTGTGCAATTAGTTAAAAAAAAAAATGCACTGTATCTTTCAGTAGTCCATCCTGGATGTCACTTTGAATTTTCCCTAGCTTTACTATCCCCTACATTTCTTCCTCCCATTGAGGATACATGTCTTTTGGATTATAGCCTCCTTCCTCTCATCCCAGAATTACATCTTTCCAAACTGGATCCCATGTAATTATCTCCTGCCTGTGTTTCTTCTCTGTTTGTACACCTTTGCATCGTTCCTCTGCATATGCCAGTTAGGGTAAATTACTTTCATCTGTGCGCTGTTTGCTTCCTTTTGGGGACCATAAATGAAGAAGATAAACAAGAACAGATGTATCATTATTAGACACCTCTCTCTGATTTAGTGTGCTGCTGTTTATCATTACTCCATGTTTACAATCATTTAGCCAGATTCCAAACCACATTGCAGCGTTCACAGCCAAGACAATTTAAATCGAATGAATATTTCTAGTAGGTTTGCATGAGACAAAGTATTAAATATTGAGGAAAACTTAGCAACCTCACAAACAGCCCTTCTCCTCAGTACTGTAAGTCTCTGTTTGGAAGGCATGCAAGCGACAATTCAAGAGCCATTTTGTTCTTCAGGCAGTCCTTTAGCAAAAGGAATTCTCAGCATTGCGCTTATCAATTTGTTGAAACTTCTCCCTATCGGACATGGTGGGATGTCTGCCTTTGCACAGACAAAGACCTAGAGCAGTACAACAAGCCCCGTTCTGGCTGGGCCTGGCCAGTTCCTGGAAGTGCTTCTGTCACATGTGCTAACAGCCGCTTTCACAGAGGTGATGGTGAAAAGGAATAGATGCTATTTCCTTGCTACTGCTAACATAAGTAGCGCTTCCATGTGGTCTGTGCTGTGGAGATCAACAGGATGGCTCAGGTCCAGCCAGTCAGAAATGCTCTCTTGCTGATGGAAGTAATTTCAGCTTAATTTGGAAGAGAATCATAAAAAACATAGGCTTCCTTTACAGTCGTGTAAGAGATAGGAACATTTTGGAAGGTGATTCCTGCCTTCCACAGTTGTTAAAATGAATGGGTATGGAGAAGTGCAGAATAAAGGGAGTCTGGATGAATGGCCTGGTTTAGATATCCACCTTTGAGATACAGTCTGTTCAGTGATAAAAATAAGCAAGAAATTCCGTCAGTGTTGACACTGATCACAAAAGATCAAACAGGCAACATAGACAGAAAAATTATATGGTAATCTGTGGCAACTGGAAATACGCCAAAGCAAAATGGCTGAGCGGTGCTGGTGAGCTGCTAACTTTTCTCTGCATGAAAGTGGGAGGAGAAAAGAGAAATATCTTCTTTAATTGGAAGTGAGAGAAAAGCCAAGCAGTTAGGTCATTTTAATAATAGGAAAAAGAAAAAAAAATAAAGAAGAAGAAAGAAAAAGAGACCAAACAGAGAAGAAATGAGGCTACCAGCTGGGTGTGGTTTTTTTGGGGTTGAATCAGAAACTATTTGATGCCTATTTCTTTTGAGAAGGGAAATAACAGAAAAGATATCTCTCCTTTCACGAGATGGAAGAGAGAATGAAGGACAACTCAGGAAATGGGAAGCTGAAAATCTCTGAATAGTCCAGGATGCAGAGGAGAAAAACAGAAAAATACCTTTTCAGAAAGGATTACAACCAAGTCCTAAAGCAGGATTCCCCCAAGTGTCATAGGTCACTGTGTTTCTATTGCTTTCCACAGAACTATGCTGCTTATCTTAACTCAAGATTTAGGTTTTTTTGCATTCAATTATGATTTTACCTGAAAAGTTTAAGTCCAGGTTTGTCAATTAGTTTAACTTAACATAAATCTCAGAATCTGATTAGATAATTGGCAAGAACTGTTCAGCTGATATTTAAAAAAAATTGCTTGGTAGAATAAACTAATAACAAAGAAAAAGACGACTCACTAGACAGAGGCTTTTAATATACTGATGTGAAAGAAATAATTTAAACTGTATATTGTGATTTTCTAAGTGTAAAAATAAAGGTCTTCATTCATCCTAGTGGAATACTTGGAACAGATGGAGTTTCATTAAAAGGGCTTGACCTAGGACATTTATCCTCATCATTTCAACATTGTAGCCCACATACAAAACAGTTAGAAAAAAATAGCAGGAAACATTTGTAAAGCAACATCAACAAACTGAGACCTTTTGTGTTCCCCAGACAGTAGTCTGATAGTGGAAAGACGGCTGTGGGATTTACAAACAAAATGAAAACTGGCAAGGATATCCATCCGAATCCCTTTTAGGCAATTTACCTCTTCCTCTAGGCTCGTAAAAGTTAAATATCAACCAGAAACATGCTATTTGTGATAAACAAAAGAGAGTTGACCAACCTGATGTTGTAGGAGTGACGTTCCTTTTCAGTGTCTACCCCTCACATTAGGACCACTTCAGGCACAGGTTGTAGAACTCCAGCTCCTGGGTTTTACTCCATCCACTCCTGCTGGTTAACAAATGATATATAGGTGTTTATTTAAACGTAGCTTTTGAAGCTATACCACAGATTGATACGCTAAACAGAAGCAGGTAAAGAGCCAGTTTTATCTGGCAGTTCTTCTGCCCACACCCTTGTAGTTTTAACATTTGGGAGAAGTTTTTGCTCTTTGATGCGGGGAAAGTGATGCATTTGTTTTGGGATGACAGCTCAAGGCTCAGTTATTACACATAAATCTCATCTCAGCAATATTTTGGCTTCTGATATTTTATGCAAAATTATCTTGGCTCGAAGTGGATGTTGACCTTATGAGGGATCAAGTCAGCCTTCCTGTTGTTACTTGCAGTGAGCACATATTTTCTCTATCTCTTGATACTCAGCTAGGATTTATCTTACTACCACTGTAATGAGAGGGGTTTGTTGGAGGTCAGTGTTGTGATTCTAACCCTACAAAAAGTAAAATTTTCTTGGAAACAAATGACCATGTTATTTGTCTTTCTTTCTGACATCTAGGGAAGAGTAACCTTATGGGGACTGCTTATATAGAAGGTGATAAATGTGTCAGCAATATTCAAGCTACATAGTTTCATTGGTTAGTGAGAGTTATAAATACTTACCATTATAGATTACTTCTGCTTACTACACAAACTGAGAGAAGCTGTGTTGAAATAAGAGAGGGGAAAAGGTATGTAGGAGCTATCTGACCTCTAACGCAAGGCCTACAGGTCATTTGGACTCTTGAGGGAGAGACGGCAGAAAGGCTGCAGCCTTGGTGGAAATTCCTCATTGCAAAATGTTGTAACACACCACAGTACACATAAAACTACTGGGGCTAAGTGAATCATAACTTTCTAAACCTGAATGTTCCAGAGAGCAGAGCTAACACTATGGTGTGTGCCAATAACAAGGGACTGGAAAAAAACATGTTTCCTCTTCAAGGGGGTAGAATATTTTCCACAGCCTCCTAGATGGCCCTAGGTTAGCGTAGAAATCCGTGTGGTCAAAAGAAGTAACAACGTCTTTCAGCATTTTAATGAAAAGCAGCTCTTTTTTTCTTCTGCCATTAAATAGTGATAACTTGTTGTAGCCATCCATTTGCAAAGACAGCAGAATATAGGCTAATAGACATAATTTGGACTTTTCATGAATGAGAAATATTCTTTGTTTCTGCTTGATGGCCTTAAATATACGTTGCCGAACAAAGGCCACCTCCATTTTTCCTGGAGCAAGAATCCAGAAGAGAGACCTACTAAAGCATGCTACAGCTCCAGGCAGTACAAAATTCCCATTTCCTCTCCATGGAAATCAGGAAAGAAGAGGAACTGCTGAATACCAAATTTGTATACATTTTTCCTTGGTTCTTTGATCTAAATGTAGCTGTACGGTATCACTGGGTGACTGAAGTCAGGGGCACTATTTTCATTACAAGTATTTTTCTTTGAGGAAGTAGCGAAAGAAATACATATCTGAGACAGAAAACACCAGAACTTTCCACAGCACTGAGTTTTTCCCAGGGACTGGGAATTGGCTCAGGGTGCAATAATCCTCCTGAAATCCATAAATCCGAGGTCATTTGTTAAAGAATTGTGTCTTCTGGCCTTGCTAGGGAAGGGGGAAAAGTCCTGCGAGGTTAAGGAATCTGAGTGAAAATACAGAACGCCAGCTAGCACTTACCCTAATAAAGAAAATCAGCCAGCGATGCAAAAGAATCTTTTAATTCTCTGTGGAAAGACATTTAATGACCTTTTAACCATTTCTGAAACAAAATTGTTACGCAACATGTCATTACTATAAGTGATAAACAATGTAAAACATTTGTTTAAAACAAAGCTTTGCTGGAAAACATTAGAAAAAGCAATAAAAGTATCGTGTAAAAATTATGCGAAAAACACAAGATTTCAAAAGCACCCATTTCTTAATTCCAGCGGCTTTCTGTGTTTGCTTTTTTGAACCAGCAGTTTCCAGTAGAGCAAGCTATTTCAGGGAAGAGAAAGCCCTCTCGTGAAGAGGGGGCACGGCAGAAGCAGCTGTTTGCCTCTTTGTCACAGCTGGGAGATGAAGTGCGCGGTGGAGCCCTGCTGTCTCTCTCAAGCTCCACGAGTGAGCAAATGCTAATGTGGCTTTGGCACCTGTACAGGGTTTATCCCTTCTGAAGCTTTATTTGTTCTCTGTTTCAAACTAAAGGCGTCTGCAAAAATGCACAGCCTGTTTGTTCTTGAGAGGTACAGGGCATTTAGAGACAAGTACAAAGAATAATGCCGTTAGAACAGAGAATAAAGAACAGAAGAACAGGACTACACAAAGGAAGCTGAAAGGTTCCCCAGCCACTTTCCCCCAGTTATCTCCATGGCTGGAAGAAAGAAAGAGTTTTTCCTGTTCGGTATCTGTCTTTCTGTGGATGTTTGCCAGCGTGTCGTCTTTCTGCGGACATCTGCTTCAGCCAAGCTTCTCTTTCCAGGCCCTTCAAGCTTTAAAACCTCTTTTCATCCTTTAGGCAGAGTAATGCCCTCAGTTATCCACCAGGTCAGTCAGGGTGGTTTGCTCTCTATTATTAGCTCAGCTTTTGCAGTTTTAATTCCTTTGAAGTTATTTACAGCAAGTGTCTTACCTTTGCCATTTTCCTTATTTTTTTCCACTTGATTTCTTTAAAGGGTTCTTTACACTTCATCCTACTGCAAGAAGCCAGTCATACCCCCAAAATACAGTGAACTCCAGTCCAGTTCGTCATGCAGTCTCTGAAAGCAATGTTATTTTCTCTTCTTCAGTCCCGAGTAGCCTTTGAAAACCTCATAATGTGCAGGATAATTCTTAGTGCTACAGTGCCAGTCAGGTCTACATGACATAAAAAACATTACTCATGGTTAGCTCTTGTGTCTAATTTTTAGTATGTGTAACGTTACAAAATTTGGTGTGAAAATTTCACAACTAAACTATGCCTACACCACAGCGGTACTGAGTATATTGTAATAAATATCACACCATCATGAGTCTTCCACAGGAAAGTTTGTTTGACTCCAGTTTCTCCTGAGACTCATTTTCTTCTGCTTTTACTGATACTTGTCACAAGACTAACCTGGCTTTACTTTTCTTCTAACATCCCTCCCCTTAAGCCTTCAGCTTTCCTGCTTCTTAACATTCCTGCTGACAGCCATCACTCCTGCTACTTGTCAGGCTGTCCTGGTTTCAGCTGGGATAGAGTTAAATTTCTTCCCAGTAGCTGGCGTAGTGCTGTGTTTTAGATTTAGGATGAGAATAATGTTGACAACACAGTGATGCCTTAGTTGTTGCTGAGCAGTGGTCAAGGACTCTTCAGCTTCTCATACTGCCCAGCCAGCAAGGAGGCTGGAGGGGCACAAGAAGCTGTGAGGGGACACAAACAGGAAAACTGACCCAAACTGGCCAAAGGGGTATCCCATACCATGGGATGTCATGGTCAGTATAGAAACAGGGGCAAAAGCTGGCCTGGGGCTGCTGCTTGGGAATTAATTGGGCATCAGGCGGCAAGTGGTGAGCAATTGCGTTGTGCATGACTTGTTTTGTATACTCTAATTCTATTATTATTCTTATTATTATTATTATTATTATTATTATTAAATCCTTTTATGTCCTATTAAACTGTCTTTATCTAA
>JAVKLA010000057.1:12504687-12524414 GCA_034782735.1 Sagittarius serpentarius
ATCATCATCATCATCATCATCATCATTATTATTATTATTTTCCCTTCCTTTTCTGTCCTATTAAACTGTCTTTATCTAAACCCACAAATTTTACTTTTTTTTTTCCAATTCTTTTCCCCATCCCACTGTGAGGGAAGGGAGCGAGCAAGCGGCTGCGTGGTGTTTGGCTGCCTGCCGGGTTAAACCACAACACAGGGTTATACTTATTACCTGCTTGTCAACATGTGAAAGGGTTTGAGTCTTAGCAAGTTATGAGGCCTTCTTTCCATCACATATCGATCAAGAAAGTTATGTTTACTGGAAAATGTCAATGGAAAGAGTGCTGCCCTAAAGACAGTGGTCTGTGAATGACTTAAATTTAAAAACTGCTTTTATAAAACCCATCCTTTTTCAACCAGCTTCTCTTCATGGAGAAGAAAAAAACCAGACTTTGCTGTTTGCTTTGCTATACAAAGCAAAAGTACTGTATATATATATTCAGTATTTTACAACAGGCAATTCAGAATTTGTTCAAAGGAGGATAGGGACTGGCAAGGGAGGGACAGAGCACCTTGCTTATTTGAGCTAAACAAGAACATTATGCTGACAGGATTTTGTATCCCTGGCATTGGCAAAGTGAAGAGTTTCTGTTACATCATGCAAATGCACTGCAAGGGTATGTTTCTTGCTAGTCTGCCACTTACTGGGTAGAGAATCAGGGAAATAAAAGCAGATTGAAAAGAAGGAAGCATAGAGGTGATGCCAAACGAATAGGGGGCAAACCCTTGTAACTAGGACTGTGTTGTGAATACAGATTATTTCACTGATACTTGTTGGATTTGCACCTTCTTTTTTCTAGAGTTATTAAAGGGGAGCATTCAACATCTGTGTCTCCACATAAGCAGTTCAGCAGGCTTGGTTCTTTGCTTGGTTTTGCTGGTGGAAACTGCAGTTTCAGTTGCTGACAAACCCATGCTGTTTCTTCTCCTCCAAATGAACATTTTCTCTAAAATTAAGAGCAGTTATAATAGGACTGTTAGATTCTGGTGAACTTTAGTGAGGAAGAGTGGTTTAATTTGTTCAGTTTCGGTTCAACTTCCGGCAGGGTGTCACTGCTGCAATTTGGTGTCTCTTTGGTGGGTCTTCTAGCAAACTTAGCTGTTGTCTCAGTCTAGCGCCTAGTGGACCTGTATTTGCATCATTTTTTGCCATTTATCCTAGAACTGTCTATAAAGTAACGTGAATTTAAATGACTACATCATTTGTGATTCATACTTTGATACAAGCTGAAGAATGGGAAAATATTCCAAATGCTACTACAGAAACTATTTACTTTGACCTACGTGTTAAACTACTGTTCATTTTGGCTCCTGTACTACATAGGCAATCCCTCAGACAGAAGGTTTAGGACTGGATGAGACATGGAATTTAACCATGCTTTCTACAAAGTTGAGTTCTCATTGTTGCCTGAGTGAAGGAAAAAATGATCCTTCTGCTATACTTGAGTATTTCTGAAAATAAATGGAGAGTTTTCATCTTTGGACTGCCAAGCCTGTCTGACATGAAGTCATATGCTACAACATACTGTGTTTTAGGAAAGGACGTAAATGTGTCACAGAAGAGAAGGATCATACGTATCCTCCTACAGCTACCTACCTTTATATATCTTACATGTGCACAGGCACAAATGCATACAAAAGCAAAGAAGAAAGGAATGCAGTTGCTCCAGTTAATGATTTAGGGGTCAAATCCAAACTTGATGGATATTTTTGGCTGTAAATAATTTCTACATTCTTTTAAAAGACAAAGTGTAGAAATGCTTCACAAAACAGTGGAGTGGGAGGATGAAAGATAAAACTCAAGTCATCTAAGAGCTGCCTTACAGTTTCTATTCAGCTGTGAGCACTGCTATTGCTGTTGCTGCTGTTTCTCAGGTGTGTGTACTATTTAATGTTATGGCCTTTCTGTGAATTAGATTTCACGTTTTGAAACGGAGCTATTTCAGAATAGTGAAATAAACAACCAATAGAGTCAAGACTTGGGGATTCCTAGATTATATTTTGGGCACATTTGTCTTGTAACTATTCTTATTTAATGGTTATTTTTATCTGTTTAAAACTGTAACCTTTAACCAATCTCAAATATTTTAGAGGAGAAAACAAGCTAGCAAACAAAAATAATCCCCCAAATCAATATTAAAATGGACATTATCAAAGTGAGAGGAAAAACTCTTCATGATGCCTGCAAGAAATCATCTGATGCTCTGAAGCCTGAGATTTAACTTAGCAATATTACTCAAAAGCAGAGAAGGAAGTGATGGAAAAATGCCCGGAACAATGCAGAGATCTGTGTTTCTCAGGGGAAGACCATGAGAAAGATGAAAACTTGTTAATATGTCTTTACTAGCACAACACTTAAGTCCAAAGTGGGGTCTCGAGCACGAGCATGTGAGTGCTCACACTGTGACAGCAATAGTCGTGATCAATCACTGGTATATAGCTTTGGCCAAGTAGGAGTCTGCCGAAACACGACAGGGACTGTGCCTGCCGCACAGTCTCAATGCAGCTGCCTTGTTTTGGAAGGGAAGTCAGCTGCATGGACACACGTGAGTTGCCATCAGGGCCACCGAATGGTCCCTGACTCTTTTTATTTACCGCTATGATGGAGCCATACAGTGTAAGGACTGAAGGGACAATCATGTCTTCCAGGCAGGTCTCCTGTATATATGTACTCTATAGACTTTCTCCTAGGAGTTAGGTTCAACTATACCTATCACAGATCGAATCTCATCAAAATGTACCAAGTGAAAGAGTCTACCTGCCAAGGCTTTTTCTCTGTGTAACTACCTGGCTAGCTAGGATCGTGAATCTGAAATTCTAGCACTGTTTGTCTAGCTTCAGTTTCCAGCTATCGATCATATTATGCCTCTCTCAGGAAAGCTGAAAATCTCTAGATTATCAGTATTTTTCATACACAAATGTTAAAGCAGACTCCTAAACTTCTCTTTGTCTTGTTTTAACATCTAAACCACTGTTAAAACTGTGTTCACAATCAGATTCTGATGGGGTGAATTTGGCTTTTCTGGTATATCACTATTATATATGTATGATATATTGCATTTATCAGCTGAGCAGTCTTGAGTTTAGAAGCTGTGTACAATAGTCGTCAGATTAAGCCTAGTAACCCTGAAAGAATTAATTCTGAGCTAGTTCTGAGTCAAAAATACATGTTTTTAAAATTATTTACAGAGGTAATTGCAATTCCTTCTATGAAAGATAATGAGACACTTTAAGAAAAAGATGAACAAATATTTTGAGTCTTATCTCAGTCTTACCTCTTATCTCAGTCTTATCTCTTAACAGTTGTCCTCTAACTAGCATGTCAGAATAGGTGAATTTCCTTCCAAATCCTTGCCTAAATCCTTCTGCAAATTGTTTAGAGCACTGGCTCCTATTTCTTCTCTTAGTATTACATCTCATTTAATAAATGTTCCCTGTTTTAAAAATTGTACCTAATTTCCTTTGGTGCAGGCAGTTTCTACAGTGTTTGTTCTCTAAGATGGACTTAAATGACCTTGTTAAATTCCTGGTTTTGAACTCCATTAACAATTTCACATTTTTAGAAGATACTCTCTTAATCATTTTGCTTTTTTAAAGAAAACTGACCTTGTTTTTTTGGAAGAAAAGCTAAAATTCTTCATTCCTTTTCTCCTGTTTAATGTTGAGTTGTTTTGGTTTTCATTTTGGCTCCGTCCTTTATCCCCTCTAATTCTGCAAGGAAAGAAAAAATTGTAGCAACTTTGACTGAAAGGAACTTACGGAATTTCCCTTTTCCCTAGACCTTTTCTGTGGAATTTATGATAGGGAAGAGTGATCCAGTCCTTTCACCAGCTGCCTTTGTTGGGTGTGGAGAAGGGAAGGTCACATCTGGAGGAGCACAGTAATTTTAAATCTGTAAAGCTCAAACACCATGGAAAGATTTTCACCCTATGAGGTTGAACATGCTTGAAGGGCAAAACTCTTGGCTGCTGGCAGAAATCCTTGCTCTGCAGAAATGCGTGATAAAACAACTAACTTCACTATCTGCACCTTTTCCACATGTGGTTAATCAAGGCATCATCAGTCTTACCGTGTGTTTCTTGAGTGACAGGTCAAGAAAGGTTTTTGGTTTTGACTTTGGGCCTGTTCCAGTAGCCTTCATCTTCCAGTTCATTTTTTAAAACTAATTTACAAGTAGCTTTCAGAAAGAAGATGTATCACAGACATTTTTCCTGGCTGTACTGAGATGATATCAGAATGTAAAACAATAAGCCTGGGTTTTATGCTGGCTAGATACATTATGTTTATAATTATTATTACTTAGTCACAGTCAATTAGGGTTTTAATACGAACACATAACATCTCCCCAGATTGGATTTGGAATCGAATTCTAAGTACTGGTCTAGACTTAGAAGATTTACTGGCTCACATTAGTCTGTTAGTTGCGTGATATATTTTGCTGATGGAGCTAGGCTGGAAGGAGGCCTAGGACTTATACCAGTAAAATGTCCTTTTGCCAGTATAGCTTTTACCCTTTAAGCAAAAGCAAAATCTATGGCTGAAGAAAATATCCTTTTCTTTATTTTTTATGTTTTGGCTGCTGCGTCTACACTAGTAGGGTTTGTTTGCACTCCCTGGGGCATCACAAGCCTATGTGCTGGTGAAGGCAGACAGTAGACTTGTCTGTAATTTTGTCTGACCTTATTCCCACAAATTACAGCACACATTGTCACACCTGCTTTAAAAGCCATCTGGGCATGATGACTCTCCAATAACCTGGGATTCATCTATGGAATGGTTTTACTACGAGGGAAAAGAAGTTAAAATTTTTCATCCAAGCCCACAAGAAGTGTCTTTTTTAGTAACAGCTGAATAGACTGACTCTTGGCTTTTTGCTGAGACGTTACACAGGAACACCCCAGCAACTCAGTCTCGCTAAACCTAATCTCTCTTTTGCCACAAAGCTCTGCCACCCCCTCCCACCCACCCCCTTCAATTTTACTTTGATGCAATTAGAGCTCATTTTACCATTACTTGAAAGTGTCTAGACAATCTCATGCTCATATAAACACTCCAGCACTTCACACCACTGCTTGTGTTATCTTACCTTTGTTCAAGTTTTGGCAAACAAATACTACCCCAGAGCATTTGCTGGATCCGATTTCATCACTCTGTCTGGTTAGGGTCTAAGCCAAGCAATCTTTACCCACGATAGCAGCTGTTATCCTGCTCGGGTCATGTAAGCTGTGATTTCCTATCTTCCTTAAGCTAAAAATGTGTGTTAAATCAAGACTGTAAGGTGAGCACAGGGTCTGCATAAGGATCTGTAAGACACCTAGAGCTGTAATCTTAGATCAGTATTGGTTTAATTGTGTGACTAAAGACCAGCCACTTCATTGCTTTTTGCAGGCACCTAACTATCATTCGGTGCATGAGGTAGCTAGTAAATAACTGCTCCTTTAAAAAAAAATAAATCATATTTCCTACTTGAATTCAATTTTAATTTTGAACGGAATTCATCCCTTATTTCTTATTCTTGTCAATGTTTGTTTTCTTTGGGGGGAGGGAAGGGGAGATTTAGGTAGTTGAATGCAGTGATGCCATTTCTGAAAATAAGGATAGATGACTTTGCTTTCTGAAAGACTGCCAACAATAACTAGATCAGAGACAGGTCACCCTCTTCTTGCAAGTGATTTATGAGACAGAAAACAGTATTTAATGAGGTCAGATGGCCCTGAAGAAAAGCAACAACAGAGTTAAACAAAATAAGCAGAAACAATAGGGAAATCTCAGGGAACCTGACATACATACATATCAGAGAGAGAAACTAAAAGACCTAGTGGAAGAAATGAGCCTCCAGAATTATATTATTGACTAATTCAGCTCTATTCTTTCTCATGTACCACTTCATAATTTCAGTTTCATTTGCCCAGTGTTCCATACCAAAACCTGTATAAATGACTGTACTAGCACAGTGTTTCTTGTATTTTTGAGCCCCAAACGGTATACAAATTTCTTACACTATTTAAGATTGTGATAAAAAATAAATTGTATTATTTTTCTGCTATAAAAACAGAAGTCTTGTTTCTGTTTCGATTTCACATATGCAGTTTCCAAGGTTTGCATTTTTCAGTTTTCCCAGTTTGCCTCTGCCATTTTCATGATGAAATACTAATTTTTTTCCTTTAACTAATTGTTTCCTGCTTCTAACATTAGAAAAAATGTAAAATCATGCAAGACAAAGACCAACATTACAATATTTTTCCTTTGAATATATCTAAATCAGAAAGCTTACTCCGCCCTTCACCTTTGACCTTGTACCCCTCTGAAGTCTTTCAAGCATCTACTGAAATAAAAAACAAATGCCCTCCACAAATACACCAATAATGCAAAAAAAATTGCTCAGTAGTATATCCATCTGTAAGTTCTGAGCCAGCTCAAATTACATTTTACCAGTTTGTATAGGCAAACAATGTATAGACCCTTTTTTCCAGTTGCCACTGACTCCGCTGCTAGACTTCTGACACACAAAGCTCGCTTGAAGATCTAGACAGAAAAGTGCTTTCTAAAGCTAACATCAAAGAAAGAGAAAAAAACATATTAAAAAAGCAAAGTCGTCTTTTTTTTTTCTCTTGGATTAAGTGTTTTCCTTTCTTTCATGATTTTCTTCAGTGGATCTAATTGTTTCTGTTTTTACAGTAGCACCATGGACTAATTAAAAAAAACAACAAACCTCCCCCAGAAAACCCCCAATCCTTTCCTATTTTTCAATATTTTTTATTATGAAAGCTTTCCAGGTCTATAACTGTCTCTTTCCTTTCATTAGCACTTTCTAAGACACTGAAGAGTTTCAAAGTTGCCATCCTAATTGTATTTACAAACTGACTCATATCCTGCTGTTTTGTTTCCTCTGTTGCTTGATTACCTCTTGAACTTTTTTTGCTGTCCTATTGATTATAGGATTTAATTATTCACAGCATAGAGTTCAGTGCTAATTTACACAGATGCCCATATTCCAGGGAGACCTTCTTTGAAACCCTTATATAGATATATTTTTTTAAATTTTTTTTAACTGGGATTGCTTTATAAAGTAAAGGAGGATTCTGACATAAATTGTCTGGACCGCTTATATAGTTTTTGGTCAGTTGTTTTCTATTTGTACTACGGACGCATGAGTGTCACTTTTAGTCACACTGATGTCCTACAGATCCGCACACTGGGATAATCATCCCAGTTTGTTCCCAACATCTGGCTAGCAGCAGAGGCAGATAGATAACATAGTGAGGGAATGTCTGTGCTGCTCAGCAAAAATAGTGTAGAGCTGTAATGGAACTTACTCCTTGATCAGAGGCCATACGGCCATGTCGTCCTGGCACCCTGCCTGATTTACCGCTTCGTGCTGAGAGACAGAGACCGCAGCTGACACGGGCGGTAGCTGGTACAGTCCCAGTCTCCGAACTGTGGAGGGGGCGGGGGCTGCACAGCCTCGTGACAACCCTGTCCCACACAAAAGCATGCAGCTGGTCATCCTCTGGTTCTGTCTGTAGAGCAGAAAAATGGGCACGTACCCGACCTGAGGTGACATGAATGCAGTGAATCTCGTGTGACGGGGCTGAGCCAGTGCTAGTCTTCAGAGGGTAGGCAAAGCGGGAGGTGCGTGGACAGACTCCGTAGCGCATGTATAGCAAGGTCAATGGTGAGTGCATGAGGCTCTGATGTGCGATCAGGCCTTTGGGCTACTGTTGTGACTAGGCTAGTAGATATTTAGCTATCCTAAATCGGTATATGGTGCACCAGGCTCTGCTGATGGGAGGGCTGAATGGCTTTTAGTGTCCTCAGTCTGCATGGTGTGGTCGTAACAGTAAAGCTACCTCATTATTGGGCTGTTCACTGTGCCATTGGCATGCTCTCAGCCTTTTTGCTAACTCCCATCCTTTTTCTTGGAGAAGGGATTATTTCTTCCCACCCTGTCAAAGCTTTGTAAACAGTGAATGAACACCAATATAAAATCAGAGGAGAAACTATGGAGTCTATTAAGAGAAACTGGGAAATACACCACCTGAAAACACAGTTACCCCCTTCTCTAACGCTGACTGCAGCAACACTGCTAAGGCTCAAGGCTGAAGTGTCTGGCTCAAAATGGTCTTGATAAGAAATACTTTGTGTATTTTGTTTGCACACACCGGGTGTCCTATGCTGAGGTCGTTCTTTGACCACAGTGGTGGTGTGGTGTCCCACAACAATATCGCGGGTGTCGGATGAGCATTGTCATCTTAGTGAGGTCCTGCAGACTAGCCCACCAAAGTAATTGCCCAGGCCTACTCACTACAGCTGGCCAGCAGATACGTATGTAATGATGTTTTTAATTTTTACAGCATTTGTTTTTTTCTGCGTCCAGTTAATATACTTCGTGTATTCTAAATCCCTTCTTTGGCCAATGTTTTTCTCATGCCGTTGATATTTCTCTGCTCAGAATTACTAGCGTCGTCTTGGCAAAGCTAAATTACTTTAGCTCATAGACCTTTAGTCTCCAATATACCAGTTTCCTAGGACTTGTTTCTTCTATTTTATGTAAGGTTTGGTAAAGTCTGTCTGAAACTAATTGAAATTTTTTTACTGCTGACCTACTGAAGCAACTGCTACTGATGTCATTGTTCTTTATATTTATACATAAATCACTTCTAAGTATTTCATATGACTATGGACATGACATATTGAGCTAATTTTAACTCTTGCAGATTACCCTCTCCCTCCATTTGTCAGTAAGTGGATGAAACTTAATTTCAGATGGAAATTAATTTTAACTGTAGTTACAGATTTACATCTGGTGACTATCTGAAAAAATGCATGTAAAAGCCAGCATTCTCCTCCTGGAAAAAATTAAATTTCTTTCAGAATCTGTTTCTTAAGACTCTTCTGAGTAGTTAGACTGGTAACCATCAGGTTAATCCATCCCCATAGTAGAAATCCACCCAAGAAAGTAAAAAGAAGTGCCAAAGACCCAAGCATTCCCTGAAGTCTAGAGATTAAACATGTTGTTTAAAGTTGACATGATAGCTCCCAGAACACTAGGACAGTTTAGAATAGCTTGCTTCGATTTTGCTGTGCTCGCCTCCATGTTGCATTTCAGAGGAAGCAATTGTGTTTTCTATATAATTTTAAAATATATTCAGGAGAGAGTAACAACATCAGTAGTTTGTAACCATAACTGATGATTTTTTAACAAAGTCGAGTTGATATTAAAGGTGAGGAAGTATAAAGATTATGCCGTTACTCACTCCTTTTGCTCAGTCAAAATATGACATTTTCTGACCATTTTAGTCAGGAGGAAAAACTAATGAGAGAAACAGTTGCTATTCTTTGGCTGCAGCTCTGTTTATTTAGAAAGAACAGCCCCACTTTTAAAAGGTGGTGATTGTTAGCAGCATCATTTCAGTTGGCTCTACACCCACAAAGGTCTGCAGCCTTTTCCTTAGGGTGAAGACCTTTATATTCTTTTCCCTCTCTCTTTATTCCATGACTTTCTGCTCTTCCCCCCCCCCCCCCCCCTTATTGATGTGTAGTTTTCTCACAGCTTCTTACATGAAAAGAACACTTTACTTTTCTTGTCAGGGCAGTGATTCTCCAAGTGCTGTATGAGATCCCAGAGACTTTCGTGGGATGGCACAATTCAGGCTTCACACAGGGATTGCTATGGGCACCATGGGACTTCCCCCGTTTTGCCCATCCTGATTCACCCTTTAGGTAAGGAGTGGCCTGTCCAAGTAAATATTTACTTTTTTTTTCCCCCCTGTCATAATAACACATTGTTATCTGAAAAGCAAATATCTGCTACCCTTTCCTTTTTAAAATGCTTAGCAAACAATTAAAACAGGTTGGACACAAATAATTTTATTTTAATATATATAGTTCACTCACTCTGCACACTTACATTATTGGTATGAATTATATATAATAGGACTGAAACTATGAAACTGTCTCTATTTCAAGGATTTATCAAGGTATTTGACTATAAGTAGCATTAATAATGAATAGCATTTCACTACACAGAAGGTCCTTCTAGAGCTGATCTGGAGAGAATAAACATGGCAGGATGGAACTTGCACTCAAGAAGAAAAATATACGCATGTGTGTGGCTTTGTAGGGGTGTGTGTGAGTGAGACTAAGAACGAAAGTTAGCATGCTGAGATTTTCTTCCCACTATCTTGCATCAATGCTACAGACATATTGCTTGCCTGTAATGCAGGAATCCTGGGATCAGCTTTCCGCTTTGCTTGATTCAAATGAAAGACTTGGACCTTGGTTTCCCAGGGCTGCTCATGCATTCCCAATGAGAAATGCAACAGATGGGGTTTTTTTTTGACAAAAAAAGAATATTGAATCGAAACTGAAGCCTAAATAAACAAAACTTACAATAAGAAACTGAAATTCATGACTAGAGAAGAGCTGAAAAATTCACGCTGAACCAACTGAGATGAAACTGAGAAAACTCTCAGCCATTATCCCTGTGAAAAAAAAAACAGTGTTTGAGAATCTGTGCATGAATCTAGTGTTTCTGAAAGTACAGACAGTTATTAGTACTGGCTCAAGTCCAGAAAAATGCAGCTAGACACTGTGTAAAAACTTCACACAGGTCTGCCTGTGTTTTGGCCCATACCACCTTGGCAGCTCCAGCTTTCTCATAACCGCAAACTGCCAATCAAGCCCAGGTGGATGTTCGCTGAGATGTGAACAGTTCAGGACAAAATGACCGTATTCGTTTTCAGTTGTGGTCCAAGCAAAGATCTGGTGAACAGAAACTTTCCAGTGCTGCTTTAATTAACAATAGATCACAAACAAGATATGCTTGAACTTCAAGGTTACATGAGAGGAACTATCCAACATTATTTCTCTATAACTGCAATGAAAAAAAAAAAGGGAAAAAAATATCTGTGATGTAGGTCTCAAGCCTTTAAACATTAAAACTAATCAGTGTATTTGGTCAATACTCATTTGCTTTTGCTGGAGCTACCCACAGTCTTTGAAAAGACTAAGGAGTGTGCTGAGTTTTGGGACTTTCATGGACAAAAAGGACATTGTGTGATATTTCAGAAAAGGATATTAAGGCTGCACATAGCAGAATGTATCTTCAAAGGAATCTGTATTACTGCAGTTGTACAAGTTTTACTCTGTAATTACATCTCAAATCACAGATGGCTTTAGAAGAATCGCTGAATATGCTATGTTCAGAATGCTATGGTCATATCCTGGACTCCTACATGTCTGCTCCTTGCTATTAGCTGTAATTTGAGTTTAAAAAATAAAGTCAGAAAAATAATTCCATGAATTTTGCCAATTGTTCACTGTATTTAGCTGGAACAATAGATTTTCTATTTAGCTAACTTTTAAAAAAAAATATTTCATTAACATACTTGATTTGATCCGGGTCCAGGGGATGGAAGAGGGACCCTCAAGGTGAGTTTCATGATACTTAATTCCCATTGTTTACATCTATATTGAAGAGGGCTACATCTGAGACAGTCACCTAGAAGTGAACATTTGTAGAGTGATTAATCTGCCATATTTTTGACACCTTCTTTAAGATGAGACAAATTAAGCTCTGACTCTCCAATCAGATGAATTCCCCTTCCCAAGCCTGGACACTGGCTGCTGACGTACAGGGTTCGGATCACCTGCCATCTAGCATCAGGATACATGGCTTCGACCATAAGACTGATCAGGGAAGCAACTAGTTGATCCTGAAGATGTGCCGGAGTGGGTGTGTCTGAATTTCCAGAGTCCTCCCGGGCTTATGAATTGGGGTCCCTATGTGACTGTAAGCTCCAGTGCCTAATCTCCTCCTCCCCATCCCTCCTCAACAAAATTTAAACACCGGCACTCTTTTGGCTCACTCCTGTTTGCTGAAAACATGGCTGGTGAGCAAGATCATGTAATCACATAAGCGGTCACAGTGCTTGCCAAGGAAGATGGAGACCCAAGCAAAATTCTGTCCTAAGCCAAATCTGGGCTCAAGCTCACATCTTCCATAAGATTGGAGGTTATGTTAGGACCCCCTTGGCAAAGCTGAGCTACTGGTTCAGACAAAAATGTAAGATTAATAAGCCCGGAGAGACTCAATGAATGAGAGATATCAGAGCCCACTGAAGAGGGCATTACAGCTGCAGTCTTGTAGGCTGAACTGCAGCTGCGAGGCCGGCATTGGGCAGAGCCCCAACCACTTTACATTCTTTCTGCATAACGTCTGTGTGGTAATTCATCTTTATTTTGTTGTGTTTACATTTCCTCTGCTGGAATTACTAGTAACAGGTGAAACCCACTTTTTTTTCAATATGGGAAACACAATCGGTACTGCTGGGTTTTGAAAAGTAACTGTCAAACCCAAAATAGGTAGTCAGCTAGAATACTGGCTTCTCTCGTACCAATTACTTTTTATGCAAAGATATGGAAACCAGTTGGTGGGACAAATTACCGTTTCACAAAAACTTGGAACACTGTATTTCATACTTAACGAAAAATGACACCCATGTACTGAAATGAAAATGAATACTGAAAGCTTTCCAGTGAACATACAATGAAACAGCAGGTAGCAGAGAACAAGAAGTACCGTCCTTGCAAAGTAAATTCAATTCAGATTAAATTTACTGTTTCCTCTGGAATTCAAAATATTTAAAGGTGTAAAAGTCTCATTGCAGGCTGGAAACCTGGTACCTGCCCTTATGGCCATTCACAACATTGTATTAAAATTATAGAATTATTTTTTTTCCAAGCTGGCTAGTCAACCTTTTATCTAAAAGCAGAATAAACATATTCTTCTGAGTTACGGTCCAGGGGAACTTATGCTTCAAACAAGGGATCTACCGCAACTGGAACAGGAAATCCCACTCTATTACCTTCAGTCTCCTGCAGATTTTTGAAATATTAGAAACCTAACCCCAACATGGACAGACCTTCCTAGGTTCTGCATGGGGAATGGAGGGGGAAGGAAGTTCCCAGAGGAGTGTTAAACTTCCTTCAGTGGTCAGGTGAACAAAGAGCAGAAGAGAGTAGACACAGGAATATTTCCTAACTGGTGTTGTTGCTGTGCACATAACGACAGAAGAATAGGAGGCGTAATGCCTGTATTACAACATATGAGCTTTGCTTTAAGTTATAGTGACAGTACATTGGCGAATGTGCTAACATCTTTTAAATCTCAACATAGACTATTCATACTTTCAATAATATATATTCAGCTAGTCAGGTTGAAGCCTAAAAGGAGGCTTTAAAATGAGTCTGGCTGTAGTGAACAAGGTGTTACAAAATATAAACCTAGGTGTGCAACACCGCTGTGCTTCCCACATCACACTCTGAAAATGAAACTTGGATATCGCTCACAAGACATATCTGCCAAATAGAGAAGCTCCAACGGAATGACCGTTGCTTCCCTTTCCCGCTCTGAACAAGGTGATGATGTGAGCAGCCAGAAAGGCGACCTGGTTAGAAGGGGAAAATTACTGAGCAGAAGTACTGACAGAGAAAATGCCTGCCAGCCTGGGAGCTGGGAGGCTGGGAACGAGACCCATGAACCAGAAGCATCCTTGAGAAGCGCAGCTGGCGTCTTCGAAGTGCAGCTGGGTACCTAGAAGCTGAAGATATCCTGAGATACCATTCATAAGTGAGAAAACAATGAACTGTAATTGCAACTTATCGTCCAACAAGGTGAAAAATAGTCTGGAGAAAGGGGAAAATATCCTGAGAAGGTAGGAATCCATAACTGCCATGGGACGAACAAGAAAGCACTCTGGAAAAGTAAAAATTATTCTGAAAGAACAGAAAACATCATCATCTATGGGCTGCCCCAAGTGAAAAACAGAAACTAACAGCACCTATTGGCTGTTCAAAGTGGTCGTGTCCTACACCCTCTTACATCTCTATGACATAAAAATGACTTAATTTCGATCCATAATGGAGCCTCTCTCTCTGAGAGCTTCCTGTGCTGCGTGTACTTTCCCAAACTCTCCGCGCAAACTTGCTGTGAGTTCTTGGAGCCTCTCCAGGGACACCTGGCTGACTCCAGCCTCCGCGACCTGGGTCATCTTTGAAGTGAGACTCTGTCTGTTACTCTGTTGGACCCCTCCAGGCCCACTGCTGGGATCATTTCGGTCTGCCCTCCCATTTCTGGGACGGTTAGGCCCTCCCCTCTGGGACTGGTTTGACTGCCCCTCTGGCCCCCTTCTGAGATCTGTCTAATGCACTCGATACCGATATTATTAAGAACTTACATATATATGCGTATACGTAATCTATCATAAGTATATCTGCAGTTGTATTAGCAATAAGTTTGCTTCACTAGTGATAAGATGCCTCAGGATATGGCATAAACTGTATTTCACATACATTGATTTCATTTGCTTATTGTACTTCATGGTATCACGATTAAAACAAAGAACAGAAAAATAATTACAAAATACTCAGCTTTAAACTGCAATTAATATATTTAATGCACGTTTAATAGGAGATTTGAAGATAAAATGGTGGTATTTTTCTACTACTTACTCAGGTTCTTCTTCTAATATATAGCCAAGACTAGTGACTAGGTCAATTCAATGACTCTTAAAGCCAGCAGAGAGACTATTACCTGCATCATGCAAGTATCGGTAACCCCTCTGAAAAAAAAGCCATCATGTACTGCATACTCTGTAACTGCTTCTATCTGTGACACTACATACTCTAATTTCTTACCAACCACTAGCAGACCAGATGCAGAGAAGCATGAGATCAGTAGAGATTTCCAGTAGGGAATATTTTATTTTATTCAGAACATGGGGACCATTTCTTTCCTGAAAGGTGAGAATTTTAAAGTTATTTACATAGCTAAACTACCAAATTAAACAGGGTCTAGACAACTAAGTATCTTCTGAAATCTGATTATTCCCTTGAATTCTAATGTTAATTTCCTTTCCCCCTTTTTCTTTCACACAAACACTAGTTAATTACTGTTTTGGAGAGAGAGAGGAAGTCAAGATCAAGCAAATTATGGCTAAACATGAAGCAAGTCTTTCTGGTTATTTAATAGCATTTCTAATTTAATGGAATGTTTTCTCTCTCATTCAGAGCAGATTACACAAGATTATGTGTAATGAATAGCTATAAATTCCCTCTGAATCTAAGATAAGTTGGAGAGTCTCATCACCTTCCAGTTTGTAATAAAATATTAATTTTCATTCATTTACAGAAGTTTTGGGGAAGACAAATTACTATGGTCTAAAGGCCACATTCCTCACTTCCCCCACACTTGGCACAAATGTTGCTGACATTTTAGCAATAATGAGTGTTTGGCAACATATCTTTAGAAGGATCAAACAATAACTTATATCCAGAGAAGTTCTGATGACAAATGTCTAACTGAAAGCTTTGCCCTGGCTGACTACATATTCGTTTATTCTCTGCTTAAATCTAGGCTAATCTAGTTAAATCTCGTTTATTCAAAATGAGTATTTTTGGAGGTCAGGTCAGGGTTTTAAATAATGAGTGCTTCTCTGCAGTGCTGTGTTTTGCAAGAAGCCTCTCCCCAGGTCTTCGCATCGTTTCTGCAGCTACAAGGAAATGTTTCTTTTGAAAATGGAGGGGAATTTTCTAAGTCTTCACGTCACCTTTGGTTCCCCAGAATGAATGAACAGACAGATATTGCTGTACAATTTACTATGTCATCAGTGATCCAAATCCCACTGTTGTAAATAGTCACAGAATATCTACTGTGCAGGTTAACAGTGCAACATAACTCTTCCTTAAATAATGTCCTAGTAGCATTTATGCTGGGAAAAAAATTGCCATAGTGAGGGTTTTCCTGTAGTTCTGACTTACAAAAATAATTTCAAAAAACCCCTCTACTTTCTGAATTGCAATAGATGTTGCTAATTTAAAATTTTATGAAGAAAGGAATATAGGAAAATCTCATAGGAATCTGTCTGAGGCCATCTGGTGTCCCAGGAGCCATGTTGCAGAAACTAAATTCTATATTAGGGACACTGAAAACCCTGAGATATCCTGTTCTGGCCTTTTAGTTCTACGCAGGAGATCCAGTGGTCCCAGCAGGCCCCAGCAGCTAACTGGAGGAGCTGGAAGGAACTCAGGCAGAGATCAGATAAAGATGAGGTATTTAGCTATTTGCAGAGAGACTAATCACCATTCTCCTTGACTCAGTGAATATTTGAACATTTTCTATGAAGTAGAATAACATCAGCAAGCTAAGCAGAACTTATCCCAGAATATTTCCACTACATTGAATGACACAATCCTTGTGTATCTTCCACTGCATACAGTATTCTAGATCAGAATACTAATAGCCTAATTCTAAACAGCACCTACCAGGTTAATCCCTATCAATAAATTTGTGGAGAGAAGGAAAAGAGAAGGCAGAGGGCTCCATCTCCTGCTCCATGTGTTTAGCCCCTTTTCGTCAAGTACTGTTCAGAAAACTTGAGTCAAATTTATGGATATTTTTGAGGTGCCTAAACCCATATTTTTTAGAGAATAACGTATAATGTAAAAAAGTCTCAGCTCAGTATTTAGCCTGTCACCACAAATCTCTAACTCGTCAGTATTTCTCTAAATAGGTACAAGGAGTATCCAGCAGGGAGGAGGGCAAAAAACAGGGGAATTGGTGAGAAATCAGACAGATGATTGAAGCTGGTTTTCTATCTTGTTTTTCGTACAAAGACTGTCCTATGAATAGGAAACTTAAACCAAGGAATTCAATAGCTCTCATTTCAAAGCTTGTTGTGCACACCGATCTTATCTAAAAGTTTCAGTGTTGTGGCGTCATTCCAGGCAACACCACTTCCACTGTTTTCCAGGATTTCATTATAACTGCAGGCCTTGTATCACATTTGTGTAGTGATTAGAGAATAATACACTAGGAGATCTAGGAGAAAGATAAACTTGAAGAAATACACTTCTGAGGCACTTGTAATACACAAAGGGATTAAGTATCTTAGTGTTGGTTAAAGTCCGGGTAGCATTTTCTCATAACCTGTTGGAAGCTCTGTTTTTTTTGTTTTGCTGGAGTCTCAGACTTACCACATTACTGAGTATTTCTGTTTACATAAAAGAGTCTTTTTGCATCACAAACTCAGACTAGGTGGCACCCAGTGGTTAAAAGGACTAGGAGTACAAATCTTGCATTATACCAAAAAAAATTCCATAGAAAACAGGTGCTGGTGTTAAAGTGCATGCTGTGGTCTGACTAGAGCTCCTCGCTATGAGGAATGCTATGTCTGAACTAGAGTCGCCATACTTGTTTAATCAAGTTTAGCGTCTGGGAAGAAATTAAGAAAATCCTGAGTTCAATTTCTCTTGATCAGGGCTAGCTCTTTAATAAGCAACAGTGAAAACATATTTCAAACATCAAGGAAAAATAATGTCATAAATACACTTCGCTCTTGCAGCTCTGTACCATTTTCCCAGATTTTTCTGTTAAAAAATAAAAGGAGACAGTAACAACAAAAGAAAGTTACTGACTGTATAACCTAAATTGGGCAGATTTCTGGAAAAAAAGAAAGAATGCAACCCAGGTAGAGCATTGTTTTTATCAATCAAGAAGCAAAAATGAATAAAAGGCAACAAACACAGAGCATATAATGCAAGTACCAGAAACCAGTACTGTGAGAGCTGTTGAAGGTGGCTGAGCAGCATATGTTGGTGAGTCAGAGTGAAGATCTAAATCAGTTTCAGACAGGAAAAGATGCCGCAAAGGTTAATTCATCACAGAGACTTTACAAGCACATCTGTGCTACCAGTGAGTCAGGAGCATGGAGAGAATGACAGTGGCAGCCAAAGGAGCAGAACGATTCTCCAGCGCACAGAGGAGATGG
The DNA here is from genome assembly GCA_034782735.1 of Sagittarius serpentarius. Taxonomy (NCBI): domain Eukaryota; kingdom Metazoa; phylum Chordata; class Aves; order Accipitriformes; family Sagittariidae; genus Sagittarius; species Sagittarius serpentarius. Next base: position 12,522,557 of record JAVKLA010000057.1, read on the forward strand.
GGGGGGGGAAACTAGGAAAAGAAGAGGAAGAGCAGCAGAATGTAGAAATTCTTACCAGCTCAATAGCTATGGCACCTCTCAACTCGAACTCCCTTATGCAAAGAATGGCACAGCTGCACGTGTCTTGAAGAAGAGCACACTGTACTGTGTGTCATTTTGGTTTCATTCATGTCACTTAATCTGACAGCAGCCATTTTTGCATTTTGAATCACTTCATTCATCCTGCTACAAATGTTGCTTGTTTGGGAGTTTATTTATTCTACGGCATTAACTTGAAAAAATACTTTTGAGACATACTGTCTTATGAAAAATTCCCTTTAAAAGTGAGGATTACAGACAATCCCTGGTTGTAATGAAATGCGTGCTTGTGCAAAGGGGAGCTGTTTCTAGGAGTACCCAGCAGACTTTGTAAATGCTTTGTCCCTCCTGTTCCAAAGGATGGAAAACACTTTGCCATGCTGCTCTACCCAAAATTCAAAACTGTGATATAGAGTAGCTTATTCTGGATAAGGTCGTCCCTGTTTCTTAGCAAGTAGCAGACAGCAAGATCAGCAGTCAAAGGTGGTCATGGTAAGAGACGAAGGTAATTTTGACAGCAGGCAGAACACAGGGAGCAAGGTATAGAAAGGCAAGACCGGGATGTCTAATTGTTAGGCTCTGTGTATGATCTAGGTATCTCATCTTTACTATAGTCAATGGAGATCTAGAGCTTAGTTCAGTTGCCCTTTCATAGGTTTCTGGTGCCATTTGAAATGTCCTTGGATGTCCCATTTGGTCTCCGCCTGCTTCTCCAGAAGGGCAGGGATTGCCTATGGTCAGAACTGCTAGTCTTGAGCAAAAGTCTCAGAAGTCTGGTGTTTCTGAAAAAGCATCAGGCACCTATATTTCGATAACTGACTCCGTCCCTGAATAAACTGAATGTATTAACAGCTACTCAGCTGATCAAATATGCGTTCACCTTCTGGTGTGTTGAATAGATCTTAGGACTCCTTTCTATTTATGAGGTCACTATTGACTGCAGAGGATTAGACACCCGCTTCACAAGTAGACACTCAGTTGCCTGCAGCTATGTGGCTATCGCAGGTGCTGTAAAGAGTGCTAAGTAGCATAAGATATCTATGTGTAGGCAGCTGAATAAAGCCCCAAAATATACATGTCCGCAGCCTAGTGCTGCACCCCTCTAGAAGACCATGTAAACTGACTGTACAGTTCCAGTCAGTTAGTTGGCTGACACAGGTAACACTTATTTCAGAATCCAAAAGACAATATTCTTACAGGTTATGCCATAAGGAAATTTTTCATATTATAGGCTGTGTTCAGAGAGTGACTTCTGTAAAAGTTCAAGTAAAAGGAGTAAAAATATAACTGCTCTATTCAGAAAATATTATTCTCTAGGTAATTTATTATGTATTTGGATACTGTACACAACTGAAAGGCACAGTTAGTCATAGCAAGGTAGTGAAGGGAAGTGTTAACCTCAGAGACAGAATTCTGGGTTCGCCTTCTGCTCCGTCATTGACTTGACTTCGGAAAAAACAATTAGGTTACTTAATTTCTGTTTTCTCTTTTCCTTATCCTTCTGTCCTGTCTACGCATTTGCATATTTAGACTGTCCACCTAGTAGTAAAATTATTCCTATCTGTGAGCCTCATAAACAAGTGGTCTTGATCATATCTGAAGCATTTAGGTGATAATTCTATTTATCAGGTGGTTCTGTTATGTTTTTGTGCTGTGGTTTAACCCCAGCCAGCAACTCAACCCCACACAGCCCCTCACTCACTTCCCCCCCACCCAGTGGGGTGGGGGAGAGAATCAGAAAATAAAGTAAAGCTCGTGGGTTGAGATAAGAACAGTTTAA
>JAVKLA010000057.1:12529771-12546403 GCA_034782735.1 Sagittarius serpentarius
GACTGAGTCTAAACATGACTGAGCAACAACTGAAACCATCAGGGTGTTACCAACATTCTTCTCATCCTAAACCCAAAACACAGCGCTGTGCCAGCTACTGGGAAGACAATTAACTCTATCCCAGCCGGAACCAGGACAACATCTGAGACAGGCAGACCTCTCTCCTGCCTATACAGAGATTATAGCCTGTATGTAAAGACAGTTCAGCAATTTTTCAGTTCTCTGAAATCTACCCTCACTAGATTCCTGTTTTCTTTAAAGAACTACAGATGATTAATGGCGTGGATTGCACTTTATAACACAAAAATAAAGGAGAACCAAAATGAATGTGTGTGTTAAGTCATGACACTCCTTTCTTTGTAGTTCCCAGGCTGTGGTGGCCCCTGTATTAAGAAATTAATCGAATTTCCAACGCTGCAGAGAATGCCAATGCAAAGCATAAGCAGGGAAATTACCTGGAAGATTACCTAGCCTGCCTCCCTACCATTGCAGCATCATTGCCATGAACACGTTTTATTCATACTGTCTCCAGACTCAGACTATATCCTAAATCCCCATTTACTAATATTTTAAACAACAGGACTTTTGCCCCTCTGGGGAATAACTGAGCTTAAGTGGCCTTCATTATAAGTTTTTAACTATTAAACTAAGTTTTATTTTGCCCATACTACTATTAAAAGTGAAAAAGGCCATTTTGCATGAGAAATAACATGTTAAATGATCAATAAAAGTGCTTGGCTTTTATTTCTTCAGATTTGGGCACAACTCTGAAGAAAACAAACCTGAAGAATCCAGCACGAACAAGAGCTTAGGCTGGATTTTATAATCAATGTAGTTCATCAGAAATTCAAGATGCAACTGTTGTGTACAATTTTTCAGATGCATGTTTTGAAAACTTGTAACTCCACGTTCAGAAGCTGCAACATGTTTTGGCATTGTAAGAAGTAAAATCTGTAAGTTTGCAAAGGTATCAGGGAAGTAAAGCTGAGCCTGGATAATCTTTACTCTTGCAGTGCATTAGAAGAAAAGAAAATTGAGTTTGAATGTTTACATGGAGTTTGCTAACATGTCTATTAGAAAAAATGCTTTTTAGGTATAAGCTGAGCAAATTTAATATGGTATCACTGAAATACAATAAAAACCCACAATGCATTTTATAGTCAGTTTTTAGAGCAGAACCACATGTTAAGTGCTTACATGAGTCTGCAACGGTTCCTGGGCTGAAAGTGTTTATTAGGTACAACTGGCTTGATTCTGCTTTCCTTGCATCTTGTGTAGTCATTTACACCTGTGCAATGATGTATTCCACTTCACGTTATGTGCTTTTTTATGAGGTTTTGGCAGCACAAAGGGGTCATAAAGTCAGTCCATATAACCATTGAGGAATACTTTCAGTCTCTGCATGGTGTGCAATCAGCTTAAAGGTCTTTTATCACTCCTCTTCATAAGCCTGTAAATACAAACCATAAAATCTATAATTACAGAAAAGTGTGGTTGACTACAATATTGAAATATGTGAGGCAAGTGAAAACTAGACCCACTGAATGAAATGACAGGTCTAGCACAGACCTTCTGATTGCATTTTCCTGCTGCTTCCATGTCCTGTAAGATGCCAAGATTCTTCTTGGTTTGGGGAAGGTAAGGTTGTAGGTGAGGCAGCAGCCTGTCTGTATTTCTACAGAGTAGCTGAGGCAGATCGTTCCCATATGGCAGCACTTTATATGTTACCTCTGTATTAAGCCAGTGGAGTTTTACCTCTTCAAAGCCTCTGACTCAATTTTCCTTCAAACTCACACCAATATTTTTCTGTTTCTGCCTCTCTTGCCATCTTTTAAACTTCTCATGTATTTTTTTAATGGTGTCTTAGGGAAATTTGCAAGCCCAGAAGTATAAAACAGAATCACTTTTAATACTTTACATTCAAAAGTTTTTCTGTCATTCAAATTACCTGAGAAACAAATTTATTTTAATTCTGATATTTCTATAGAAGAGAGCATCAAAGGCAGCTGGTACCTTGTAACACACAGTAAAAGAGAACCTCACAGCTGACAAGTAGAGCAGTCACCTGTATTGACAATGAATTCTATGACAATGCATGATTTATTTTTCAAAGCAGAATACTTCAGCTCAGCAAAAACTCACCAGGCAGGCTGGCTGTTGGAACTGCTGACTGCACAAGCTACTTTGCCATCCCTAATTTAAACTGGACCTAAATCCACTTTTCACTAGGAAAATAAAAGGGGGGAGGGGGCAGGGGGAAGCAAGCATTGGCTGCTTTCACAGAAGGACAGAAGAGAAAAGTGGAAATGAAAAGTTTAAAACTTTTTGGATGTTTTGCTACTAGTAGACACAGAGATATGAATGCTGAAGTGATTTTGCATCCTAAGAGCGAGCCATTGTTGGAGATACTTGGGCAAAGGATACGTTTTAACACAGTGTAGGTTGTTATTCCTTCTTCAATGTATGCATATATCTCTCTTGTGTGTAAGACTATGTCTCCCTTCCATATATGAGTATACCTATATGATAAATCTCTTACTGTAGAACACAAGTCAGCATTATTTCTGATATAATGTGAATAACTTTCTCTAACCCTCCCATGCCCTTTCATTTGGGTTTAATCTTCTCTGTTTATACAAAAGTACTAAATTACTTCATCTTTCCACATGGTGAAGATACAGGATAATAATAAAAAATGGCAAAAAGTGGGTATTTTTCTATTTCCAGACCTCTTTCAATGGAAAATTCAAGAATAATGTTTGGTACATGGACAGGCTGTAAGTATCTAGAATGGAGGCTTCAGTTTTGACTCTCTGCAGCTTCAGGGCCATTTACATCCGCAAAAATATTATGTGCAAAATTCTATTTTCTTGACTGACTTTTTTACGTCATGTTTGAAATGAACCTGGGATTGTTCTGTAAGACTATTTCTCCCTTAAATTATGCATGAGTCTCTTCTGGAGTAAGAACCTTGCAACCGAGCCAAAGAATTTTTGGAGAAGGGGAAAAAAGCCACTGTAGTAATTGTAGGAAGGCAGCAGCAATTTCTCAAAACAGATATTATGACAGAGTGGGCCAGCGCTGGAGGGAGACCTGCGTTGTGAAATAATCCACGAGGTGCACATGATGAAATGATTGCAAGAAGTGATGGGTGGCAAGGAAAAGAAATCTCGGGGTTCTTTTCAGCCAGACTGCATTGTAATTAATTTGACAATGTACTATAACAATTTACAGAAACTCTGAGGAACTAACTAAAAAAGGAAGGTTCTGAACCCACATGGCAGTGGCTTGTAGACTTGATATTTTTTCCTTATGTGGTGGGTTAGACTGCTGATTTTGCCTGTGTAACCCTGTCAGGAATGGAAGGGTTCAGATACCATGCTCTGTGCTACTCACTTGGCATAAATGCAAAGGAGTTTTGCGTAGTAACAAGGACACCCTATATGTGTTTCTCCCACTTCAGAAGCAGAGACAAAAGATCACAATCAGTCCGTGACTCTAAGGGTGGAGTTGGGCTGAAACACTACAATTAAATGGTAACTCCACAAAGACTCTGAGCTTTCAGCTTCTTCTGCCAGTGGCACTGCACTGTAAAGTTTGTCTCAAAATGTACATATTGTAGTGTGTTACAGGACACTGGAAACTCCTTGGAGTGCCCTGTGGCTCCTAGATTGGACCATTCTCAGAGGTTTCATTCTGCAAAATCTAAGGCGTTAAGGACAAGCTCTTAATTACACCTGGGTGTCATGGCGAGCTGGAGTCAAGGCAAGGGTGAACTATGTACCTAGATCAAGACCTGGAAAACCCAAATACCACTCAGAAATGTGGTTTTTTTTCAGGGGTGAAGGTCATAGTACATAACTATTCAATGATTAGTTTCTCAATCACATTTTTGTTCATAAGTGCTATCTGATGGGATGCAGTTATTCCTGGAAAAGTAAATGCAGGTGGTCATCCTTTGGTTCAAGAAATGGTTATTTCGCAACCTTACCATGGACTAATGGTTTGTACTCCAATATTAGTTTCTCATGCACTCCATTTCTTAAAACACAGGCTGTGTTTTATTGGTCTGTCTTCTGAGGAAAGTGGAATCTGTTTCACTTGAGAAGTTACTGGAGAAAAATAAAAATTTTCCCCAAGTTGCTAACTCCTGGTATAACAAAGGTAATGAGACTATAGTTAAGGGTGTTAAACCTGTGCTCAGTTTACAAGCCATAAAGCACTTTTGATAATGCTTAGCTACAATACTAATTTTGCTTTCATCTTTTGCTCTCCAAGTATGTTAAAACAATGCCATTAAAACAATGTAATCCTTGTTTATTCAAGTAAAATATGTAATATGTCTGGAAGAAATTCTTCCCAAAGAAGAAATATTAATCCTGCTCATCCTAAAATGTTTTTACAGTAATTTGTTTCCAATTTTGTCAACAAGAACAATTTTTTAAGGTAATAAAATATTTCTGCACATAGACCATGAATACTTGAGTGTTATTTTGTTTTGTTTTGTTTTTTTTCCAGTTGCACTTTGAATAGCCAACAAAGAATCAATTCACCCTGTCCCAGTCAGTTGGTGTTGAAAGGTCACCAAGAAATTGTTGGCTTTACATCTCATGGGCTAGGTGTTGCGCGAAGACTGTTGTGGATAATTCATATGTGCCTTAGAAAAGAATAAAAAATGAGGCAATCTATACACCACAGGACTTACTTACTGATCATCCCTGTGTGAACATTTAAAAGAAGAATTTTCAGTGTCTTTGCCATGAGATAGCAACAATACATCCCCAAATACTTGTGATACACTATATTCACACCAACAGTTAGTGCATACTTTCTCTTCCTACGTTCCACCCAGCTGTTACTACTAGTACTCCTACTCTGTTGGGTTTCTGAGAAAACCTAGGAAGATCTCTGCCCTTCATGGAATCAGAAAAGTTAAATTGTTCTCACAAATTATTTTCTTATAAAACTACAAGGCAAAACTAGGCTGCTTTATCCCAATCATAGTAACAATGAAGGGTGAACTTGTCTGCCAGGAATGGACGATGGTTCTGGCTTTCGTGACTGCTTCTCGCTTCTGAACTGCCTGACGCTTCGCTAGTGACTGTTTTAAATTCAAGAATTTCTCTTATAGCTGGACCAAGCATCATTTGATTTTGCTAAATGAAACTTTAACATGAAAACATACCAAAGGAGTACACTTGGAGTCAAGTGAGTGCGACAGCCATTCTTAGGCCCTTATTCCTTCAATAAGCCCGCTGTTGCTGGAATGGACTTCACACAGCTGCTCCTGAATTTTTTTACTCTTGCACCTAGACCAGAAGACTCATACTTACCCATGGAAAGAAAAGGGAACAAAACCAAGATTATTGTTGCAACAGTAACTCATGCAAGAAGGAGTTATTAATTTGAACTAGATGGTAACCATTATCTTTTGTAATGAAAGCTTTGAGGAGTTGAAAATATCTTCATGGTCTACATTTCAATGAGCTCAAGGGTCTCTGTGGTTTTTTGCTTGAAAACCCTTTGAAGTCCTTCTTAGAACAGTGATTAGTTCAGTGATAGAGACAAGCATCTGAGGTGCAGGAGGTCCTCTCTGGCGTCCTTGAATTCAAACCAGAGACACAACCATCAGTTTTATGTACACCACAGGGTATCCCGACCACCAAATTTTAGTTATTTGGGATAGTTACCTCTTCACCTTTCTGTTGAGGCCAGAATTGTATCCAAAGAGGAGGAAGATTAAGCATTATAAGAAATATTGAGATGCATTATGAGAATAAAACAGAGAAAGAAGAATGTAGCAATTATGTTAAAGAAAAAACATATGGGAGGTCCATACTGTTTTAATTTCAGCTTTATAACCAAAGCAAATGGAAAAGGAATATTGATATGACAAATGAGTGAAGTGTGTTGGTATGATGTCAAATTTCTAAGAAATGTAAACAAAAGTTAGCCTGCGGTCACAGAGGAATGTCAAACACCAATAAATGATAAAGCAGCAGCATGACAGCTCTCAGCTCTCTCTGTGCAGTTTTCCCATCAACGTTGTAAAAAGCTGACGCAAGTCAGTCTCCTATTTAAGGGCTTTTAGTCAAGGAAATGGAACATTAGCTTTTAGAAGAAAGCAAAGGAATAGATCTTCCCTCACCAGTGCTGACATCCAGTATGCAATCTGCCCTAGAGACTCATGTGATATCAAATGCTGGTTCTTGCAAGATTTTGGCAAATCTGCCCTCAGTGTAGTAACTCAAGGGCAGATCAGGCGTTGTCCCCAAGTCACTGACCCTTACATTTACTAGACCACTAAGAGAACATCTGTTGGTTTAAGTCATTTATGACCACAAGCAAAGATTCCTTAAACAAATTATGCTAGATATAAATACTTTCTTTTGTAGTTGTGTCAGAAACATAGGCATGCTAGTTTCCCTAGGGCAGTCTGTTTCATATTTTTTAAAAATTATTTATCTCAAGCTCCATATTAATTAACATCAGTTGAACAGTTAAAACATTTGTAGGAATGTGGCAGTGATAAATTCATACTATTTTAATTTATAATGCTTTTCTGTAGGAAGGGAGAAAGGGAGAAAGGAAGGGAAGAATAAGTCATAAGACTGGAAGGATAAACATGTCCCTGAGTAGAGTTAATAATGAGTGAGAAAATATTCTTTATCTCTGCCAGATTATAATACTTCCTAATGTTCACCAAGTATAGAAAAAGCATTGTGAATTTAGGCCTCATATTCAATACATCTTCCAGGAGGAAAGATCAGTTTTGAAAAATCTAGAATGAAGCTTCAATTAAAAAAAAAAAAAGTGATTCAGCAAAAACTAATCAGTAATTCAGTCTCAGCTCATTGCCAATAACTGCATTTTATGTCAAGAAATTGTAACCCTGGCACTCCTCACTACAATCAGATCTCTGCCACTCGTATTATAAAAGCACAGTTGTCTTTCTCATGCAGATGAGAACTTTGGCTAAAATACCAGTTTAACCACATTTACAGAGGCTAGAAACAATAGCAAAAAGAATGTAGGAGAATGAGAGTTTGCGTATGAATCTGTCTCCTAGTCATCAACAGTTCTCTGGTAGACTTCTGGCTCCTGCAGTATTAGAAGATTCATTATAATTCTTTGTTCCTTTTATTAGTTGTTCCTTACAATCTTTTTTTAGCTGGTTCTATTGTATTTTCATATTTCATCTACCCAAGTTTATAAGCCTTTCTGTTTCCTACAGTTCGACAGGACTTCAGCTTCTGAAAGAATGCCATTTTACTTCTAAGAACCGCCTTCCCTTACACTGCTGTTTAGTCTTGCAAGATTTCTTTTTCTCTTTCTCTGAACTGTATCAGATGGTATATTTTGACCTCCTGGTTCTAGCATGATATCCTTTATTCTGTCAGTATACCTTGCAAAGATCTAATTCTCTCAGCTGCTTTTTTTAGCCTCTTTTTAAACAAGTTTTCTGACTTTTATGTCAATCACCTTCTTACTGCTAAGCACAAGTTCATTAAATTTTTTGGCCTTTTGAAGAGATTGTTGAATCGATGCAATGGTTGCTGTTGAATCAAGGCAATGGCAACCTCTTCAGCTGTAGGATTTTGAACAAGATGGTGGGTGCTACTGAAAACCAGTCAAACGTTTGCATCTTCTGAAATGGGATGCAGGCCAGTTAGAGTATGAAACAGTCACTGATGATGCCTAGGAGTTTGTTCTTTGTATTGCAGCCCCTTGTGGTATTTTCCCAGTCCACATGGGTTTCCACAGCGTTTTCTGGTTTCAGCGCTTTTTATCTCTCTGTGTTGCAGCCATTGTTGCCATTGTGTATGTGTAACTGATAAATATAATTTACGCTCTGTAAGAGATAGCTAATCTAACATCAGCGTGGCCCGCTCTTTCTTTCCTTCCTATTTATTTTATCCTGGTCCAACAGCATTGTCTACCAATCATGAAATTTCCAAACCGTGTGCTTTTCTGCATCTGCTGTTTTTCTTCTCTTTCTCAGTTTAAAGCATACTGATGACCCTCTCGGTCTGAAGTGCAAGCAGTGTGGTTCAGATACAGTCTGTTCTTTCTGTGCAGAGAGAAATTTAATCCAGAAATGTTCTTAATGCCTAAAGAATTGATTTAATGTGACTGAAATGGACTGTTAAATTCAAAGAATAAAAAATAATAAGGAAAAAGGAACTATCCACAGGTACACCCATATACTGATCATACAGTCATTACTTCCATACAGAAAAAAACATTAATCAAAAAATTTAAATTCAGACTCTGATAGATAGTTCAGATAGTCAAGTCTGCCTGGTTTTTTTCTGTCTTCTCTGAGGAAGAACGCCTAGCTTTTTTTAAACTTTGTTTCCAGGCTGCCTTGCCAAATGCTATGCTCTCTTACACAAAAGAAAATGGAATAAGGTATAAAATACCATCAATTGGTCTAGTTCTCTTTGATTTCCAATTTTCTTACAGTTTCCCACAGTCATTTTGGGAGGTTTAGTATCATGCTGTGGCATAATATTCTGTATGAAATATACCTGTTCCAAACATAAAACAAACCTATTACCTGACTAATCCAAGAGATAGGTGTAACACACCCCCCCCCCCCGCCTGCATACCCATAGCGCTCGTACACACCGGGTTCTACAGTTACTAAATGTCTTTGTGTGTCTTTCTTACAGTATTTGATGCAGAATTTTTGAATCTTCTTTTGAACAGTGAAAATCAAAATAACACCTTGTGAATAATGTGAATGAGTAATTACAAGAAAAGAACAACTATATTTTATATTTGCAAACAATTTGTCAAATTATTGGTGATTAACCATTGAAAAGCATCTCAGGTAAAAGGCGAGATTTATTGATATAACTATTGATATCCTACAAGATCTATCCAGCTGAAACTGGACCACATTTACAGAAACAATCCTTTCTTCACAGAGAACTAGCAAGGGGAAGCCTGACCATAAACACAACAAATGGAACTGTTTCAATACGTGTGAAACATTGCAGCATCCTGTCTGTGTTAACTTAAAAAAAAGAAAAAAAATCACCTGTATTTAAAATTAATTATTTTTCTGTTGTTTTCTGATGAAGCTGACTTGTATCATAATCATTCTCCAAATTGACACTATGCCTTGGATATTTTCTGCTGGCTTTCACTGTGGAAAATAAACACTAAAAATTAAAAGATGCTTTGAAGATACTAACAGCATTTCATTTTGCACTTGCAGAACAAATGGTTTTCATTCATGCTCAATGACTGCTGACAGGTTATTCAGTTCTTGATATTCTATTGCATTTTGATGATGTGATAGGTCTTACAGTCTTTGAAGCTTGCATGCACTGAAGGCAAATTGTCAGCCACACTCTTAATACACTCAGAATAGCCGGAAATCCCCTATTTTTACAGAAATGAGACAGGACATTGTAAGTATCCGGGCTAGCATGAAAAATCAAGATGCTGAAAGGGAAACAAAGTCTCACTAAATCTGCGTGGATTGCAAGTTCTCTAAGTGGAATTACTTTTACTATTCAAATAAAGTTCCCTCTAAATACTTTCTGAAACTAAATGAGCTTTACTTGAGAAAGGGAAAAATTGTTTAATTTTCCATTGAGAATTCAGGTGTAAAGAAAAATGTTTGCCACACTTTAAATAACTGAAGTTCATACAAATTGGCCATGAACTGTCAGCTTAGACACAAAAAACTTCATTCTGCTCTATGTGCAGTCTCATAGTAACAGATTTGCTTACAAAATGTATTCATAACTTAGTACAATAGAGATTTTAATAGAAAGAGTGTGAACGGTTTAAAATATGCATCTGGAGGTTATTGAGAGACATGATGGGTGGCAGCATTTTTAATTTCTCTGTCTGCAGACATGATAGGTGCCAGTTCATGAAGGCATGGCAGTAGAAAAAAAAACAAACAAAATATGCAGAACTTCTCTTCCCCTTGTGCGTGTAGGCATGCATGCATCATATTCTGACTGTCTCTACTCCTCCCGTAATACTGAGCTATGAAGGAAAAGTTCAAGAGGTCTATGGAAGGCAAAGAGAAATGTCTTCATGTGGTTTCTAGTTGCTGAGACAATCTTCCTGGCATACACTACTTTTAAGAACTATCTACACCCTGACAAGTCTTGTGAGTTGAGGAAGCAAAGATCACTTGGATCTGATATGACTTACAAAGAAATAAAAGACTTCTAAAGGAAACAGGAAAACAAATAAAGAAGTGAGGAAGTATTGTTTTGCATACGGGAAAAACCTTATGGAACATTTGTGTTATTACTAGCTTGCTTTCTCTTCTGCGCTATGGTAGCAAACTTGTGATGAGATTGCTATTGTGCTGAAAATAAGAACTCCAAGCAGCTTTTTATTGTTGTGGTATCTAAGCAGAGCATAGTAATATGAGCAGCTATAGATTCCTAACGATGGTGATTGTTTTATACATTGTTAACCAGAGATTAGGAACAGTAGTGAACTCTGGAATTAATGTGCCAGGGCTTTGACCTCAGTGTGTCCAAAGAGAAGATCATCAACACTGCTGAAGATTTAGGTAATGGCTCAAGCCAAGCATCTGAGTAACTTGATGGAAACTTTCCCAGAAATGGCATCAATAAATGGTGATTGGGAATTAGGGGTTGTTGTCCAGTCATATTTTACTGTAAGGAATAAGCTTTTTTTCCCCCCCTTATTCATATTTGTGTCTGTTATTCACTGAAGCTGCAGCATTTGGGCATGACTCAGAAGTTCAAGAATGGCTTTCACATGTATGTGTAAATCAGTACCAAATAAAAGTAAAAAGAAAAATTAAAGCATTTCTGAAAAAACAGCTAAGAGCCAAATACTAAAAGTGAAAATGGGGAAAATCCATAATTTTTAATATAAGTAAAGTCAGGTAGAGGGATAAAATCACATTTTGGTGAAATCTAACCACAAAGATGAGAGCTGTGGTTGGAGGCACTTTGCCACAAAAAGACATATTAGGAAAGTCACATACTTTTGAAAAATAGATAATAAGCACAATTTATTTATTTATTTGACATCTGTGCTGGCCAAAGTACATGCACCAGTTAAATAAGGAAGTAGCAACTTGGTGCAATCCCATTCTGGAATGTCATAAAAAAGTTCAAAGTAGTTGAAGTTCACTTATTTGCTCTGGAATTTCAACCAAAATGAAAAATCCCTTCTGTTATAAAACTGTCCTTATTAGACTTCATCATTACTGTTTTGGAAAATAATGGTAAACAATACAGAAGCAGTACAAAGTGTGATTTTAATAAAATTTTTCTGTCCACGTGCCCTGCAGTGAACACAACCTACCTGCCAGATGACTTCCCCAAAGGTAAATTGCAACTGGCACAGACAAAATGAAACCAGCTCATGAGGCTTCTAGTACTGTGGTTGTGCTGGTGCATAATTTAGTGCTAATCTCACCAAAAACACAAGATGACTGCTGGAGTAGAAGCTCATGAAATCTCCTGGAGTGCCAACAGTGCTCATACCAGCTAGCTGAAAGACACCGTATGTGACTAGCCTGCGTGCCTTAGAAACTACAAGATAGGCTCTCTGTCGTTTCTGCAGGGAATGAATTTGAAGATAAACCACAGAGCCTTACACTTGATGTCATGCTTCCCATTCCTCTTCTGTATGTACTCTAGTATTCATTACACACTGCCTAAAAATCAGGCAGCTAATCTAAGCTCACATCACACACGCTTCAACAGAGACAGGCTGATAACTCCAGAGAACAATTTATGTATCCTAAAGTAACTAGGATGAGTTGCATTGTCAGTGAGTCTCAGAACTCACTATGGAATTCACTTCTGCAGCAAACTGGGACTACACCAAAGAGTGAGCTCAAGCCCTAGGAAGTCCATCAGCTCTTTCCATCTGCGTTACCATATGCAGTATCCCCCAGGTTAGGCACCGGGGCTACACGGGTTTACAGGAACCCAAGCTCAGGCTGCCTGAGATGATGGTCTGGCAGTGAACAGTCTAGGAAACAGTATCTTTGCAAGGTGTTGATGGGACACACAGGGATGACTGTGATGTAATTAAATGCACTTTGGGTTCATGCTTGGGGACACCATGAGCCTCAGTTACTCCTCCTCGTAGGACCCATGAACAAAGCCTTGAATTCACAGAAGGACAAGTAGACGCAAATGCCAGTTCAGAGTCAAGCAGAACGAATGAAACCTAAGCAACAGCCAGGGTGGGATTCACCTCACCCAGCGTTAGATGTCCATGCAGTAGGCGTGTGCCTAGAATGACAGGATGAGATTACCTTCTCTCTAGGCTCCAGGGTGATGTTGACTGCATCTCTAATGACCATAATGGCAGCCTGTACCTGTAGAATATATCTGTTTTTGAGCTTTAGCTGCTTTATTATTGCGGGAACTACTTATAACCTAGTTTTGCAACTTTTGGACAATAACAACAGAAAAGCTCCTAGACTGCCAATACACAAGTAAAACTCTCCCTGTTTGCAGGCTTCAAGTCATTTAAATTTACCCACAGGCAAAAAGCCCAAATATTCTACCTGTTAGCTTGTCTTGGTTTCTCTCAGGTGTGGCCAATGCCCAGCTGAATAATCATTAATCATAAAATTCTGCTAGTAACCTTTAAAAATCTTCAGAAAAAATACAAGCGTGCAACACATCAGTGACTGCCAGCCTTTGTGTGCTCATAAGGATACATACAACCATAGTAAGGCTGACCTTAGAAATGTCCACAACTGCAGAAATCAGAGTGACGTTTCAGCTGTGGTTTTATGATAGGTGTGCTGCCCCAGATCAGTTCTCTTTTAAAATCAGATTGAATTATCATGGAAATACATCCATATTTGCAGAAATTTAGTTCTAATGTTTTGGAATTATATGAATTATACATGAAGAATTATACGAACGATGCTATGAGTGCACAAAATCAGATGAGTGAAGTTTGCTCCAAACCTTTCTAACTTTCATCTCCTTAAACCAGATGTGCACTATTTGAATGTTTGGAAAACAATTAATGTCTTTATGTTCTAAGGTTTTGTGGGTTTTTTTTTCCAAAGAGCATGTTGGTATGTGTTCAGGAAAGCAACTTCCTTTTATATGATGATTTACCTAAGGCAATAATTTGCTAACTGACAGAAAATTCAGCTTTCCTTGCCTATTAAAACTTACCAAATATTATTTCTCTGTAGCCAAAGTGAAAAAAAAAAAGAAAAAGAAAAAGAAAAAAGAAAAAAAGTGCATTTTAAAATAAATACATTCTGAAGCAAAATGCTTAGAAGAATATGGGACATCCATTTTCATTTTGTAAATGCAACATGTTCTTTTCAAGTATTCAGTCAAAACAGAATTCTGAACACCATAGCTTTAAACAAACATTAAAGGTATTTCTGAAAGTGTCTTAAGCAGACATGCTAACAACTGAAAAATATTTCACTGAGCTTTAAAACATGGTGTCATCAGAATTATTTTGTTGTTGAAAAATGTGAGTTTTGCTGGAATAACATTCTCAAGTGAAAAGTCATTTAGACAAAATATTCCCAAAAAAGGTTGCAGAACATCTGTATATGTTTTAGGGCAAGCAGTATTTAACAATATATTTGGCTTTAGGGAGAAATGTGAAAATTTCAGAAACTCTCAAAGTGCTGTGCATTTTAAAGGTTAATGTAAAAAAGTTATTAAAACTTAGGGCAAAAATTCTTCACAGTAATAAACTGCATCTCAGCTACATTATTTTGCTCTCCTTTCAGGCCTAATGTTTCCGGTATGAAATACAAACAGACATAGTGGAAGGCTGCAGCTGAGACCTATCATGAAGTTCTGAGAAGGTTTTGCCTAGAACATGTATTTTATACTTCATGTATATTTAAAAAACTATATGCAAAATTTCAGATATTCAGAGCAAAATGTCATGAAATATGCTTTTTAACTGAATAGAAGTATTACTGTTTATGCATCCTGTCAAGCCAGCTTGCTTTTGACTAATGAATACTCTCAACAACATTTCAGAAGATAAAAAGAAATATCAGAAAATATTTGGTGAATAATTACAAATAATGAATAATGAATCTGAAAAGGCAGCAAACTGTTAGCACACATTTCATCAACAGAAAGAACTAAATACATCTAACATATTTTTTAATGTATTCTTTACCCTCTAATTATCATCAGATATGTGTGGAGAACCAAGTAGAAATATCTACATATGGCATGCAAATGAGAATATATAAGCTGTTAACTTCGATGCTGTCTGTCATAAAATCGTACTATTGGCAGCAGTCATAAACGTAGTGCCTAATATCTAGAACCAGGCAGAAACACAATTCATGTGATAACATTAAAAATAGACAAATAATTCAAATATTCCTTAAGAAAAAAAAATACTTAGAACAACAAAGAAACAGATCAGATCGAACAGATCAAGTCTGAGGCATGGTGTTGCACACTGAAAATGTACTTGATGACAGCACAGAAATCAGAAAATTCAGTAAGCTTTTAAGCTGTGTATGCATCTGAAAATGATAAACAAATCACTGCTGTATTGTGTGCCATCCCTCTGCTAGACCAGTGCTGTTAGTCTTTCCACACACACCTGAAGGATTTTGTTGATGAACGTGTTCTGCACATGAAGATAAATTAAATTTCAAATTAGATATTTTTCTGAAAATTCTATTGAAATCATATATTTTTCTGCAAATAGGACTACAACTTTCCTGTATCACAAAGTGATAGCAGTGGGAGGCATCAACATCTCAAAAGTGCATGTCACATTTCAGAAAGATGTAGTATTCATGCCTTATGTCTTTTTTGAGGAGACCACCGTGGTTCTGTTCCACAAGCTCAGTTTTTGGTTTTGCTGAAGATAGCTGCCAAATGACAAAGATGCACTCAGCGCTCAATAAACTTAGCACTGCAAGCCTGATGCAGATCCAGAGAAGCTGACGAGATTTTTTTTTTTTTCTACTGACTGAGACTGGGGTGACACTGAGCTACAGATTTGGTTGACTCTCATTATAAAACCTTGGTGCTGTTGTGACAGAAGCACCCTACAACAGCTCTAGTCAGATAACGTGGCTGTTGTTGCTGATGATTTAGGGTGCCACAATGCCCATCACCACTCTGCCCTCCCAAGTTGGGTAACTGTGCATTTGGCCACTCTCTAACCCCCTTCTGAAATGTACTGGGGCTGTGTATCAGGTTGGAGGTTCAGCTAGCCTACACCCCGACAGCACCAACTGGCAGCACCTGAAGAAAAGGCTGAAAGACTCTGTCTTTCACCTCCTGTTTCTGTCTGCTCCATTTTTTTCTCCTCTCAATCAGAAGCAGCAAGGGGCAGAAGGATGGAGGCTGTCACCATACCACAATTTAATACAAACCCCTTGGTCTTACCAGATTCAAGATCAGCAAAGTGTTCACGTGGTCACAGAAAACTGAACCAACCGGGACAGATTCACAGGAAGCTGCATTTTCCGCCGAATAAAAACCTTGGTGGCTTTTACTGATATTTTCCATTGT
This sequence comes from Sagittarius serpentarius, assembly GCA_034782735.1. NCBI lineage: Eukaryota > Metazoa > Chordata > Aves > Accipitriformes > Sagittariidae > Sagittarius > Sagittarius serpentarius. The sequence continues at coordinate 12,545,281 of JAVKLA010000057.1, forward strand.
AGACTGAAACCATCAAGGAAGCATGTGCACACCTGAAAAACAAAAAGTGATTCTGAGACTTCCAGCTGTGAGTTGCATTAGGGCTTTTTACAGTTACTTGCTTTCTAGTTGCCAATTTAAAATGATCTGGTTTTTACATTTTTCTCAAAATAATGATCAAGTTCTTCGAGGACTTAGAAAGATGGAAAGACCACCCTGTTGGGTCTGTCCCTATTGCATTGTGCTTTCTGCACTAAGGCTTTCACCCACACTGGACATTTCTGGTCGGAGTCTTCACTCGATAACTACTGAGCCTCCACGGGAAGTCCGTGAGCCTCCATGGAGGTACGTGTAAAGAGCTAAGCTGGGCTGGGGACACTGGGACAGTTGGAGGGGAAAAGTCAGTGCAGAGGGAGCTGGGAGAGGAGGGTAGGAGAGTGCCAGGATATCTCTGCTTGAGAAGAATAAAGCTGGAATCTGGAGTCAGAAACTGAAAGGTGTAAAGATGAATGTGCTAAACGGAGACGGAACTAAAGTTTAAAAAAACCAGATGTTTTTCTATTTGATCACCAACTACAATTACAAGTTCAAATTAACAATCCTAAACTGAGTGTAAGTCATTTTAAATGACACACTAATGGATCACCTTGTTTCACTCTGTCCTTTAACATTGGAATATGATTTTCTTTTAGTCTTGTAAAAGGAAGGAAGGTTAAAAACAGGGACTAAAATAACACTCCTCATATTTTCCTACTTAACATAAAGATAAAATATATCTTAAAAAAGTAGGAAATACTATCCAGTGTCTGCAAGTTTTCTGCAGCATAGTTTTATTCTGTTATTGAATCACTGTTTGACTTTAACCACTGCCAGAAGGCTGAAAACTGGTGTAAGAGTTCTGTGTAATGACACTGAAGACAAACTTTAAAATTGGTCTTATGAAAATATATTTGCTACTTATGTCAAGAGCAAGTTCTCTAGATGAATATAGAGAAAGTCTTTTTAAAAAATGGAATTATACAATATATTGCATCTATATACTGTATTTGTAATAACATCCATAACTAACTTTCCTTCCTTCCTTCCTTCCTTCCTTCCTTCCTTCCTTCCTTCCTTCCTTCCTTCCTTCCTTCCTTCCTTCCTT
>JAVKLA010000057.1:12552699-12618770 GCA_034782735.1 Sagittarius serpentarius
TCCCTATTAACCTGTCTTTATCTCAACCCGCGAGTTTTCTCGCTTTTACCCTTCCGATTCTCTCCCCCATCCCACTGCGGGGGGAGTGAGCGAGCGGCTGCGTGGGGCTGAGCTGCCGCTGGGGTTAAACCAGGACAAGACCCCTTGGCCGTACTTCTCAGCAACGCTAATTACGATAAAGCCTTGAGCAATGCAATGTGATATCTGTGATGCCCTTATTACAGTGGAAAGTGGAATACCTGTGTGGCTAATTGGGGAGGGGAGGGAGTGTGAAGAGGCCAACTTGCTGTTGGGCAGAGAGCTGCCAGAAAAGCATTAACTGCACGTGAATAATAAATAAATAAAAACCCCTCCCCCCCGTGGTATTCATCTTGTGAAAAAAATTATTAGACACAGATAAGTTAGTGCCTTTTGACAGCAGGTGAAAACTTATTTTTGCTATGATTAACAATTTGCTTTTTTCCTTTATTTTTATTTGAAAAATATGTTTCAAAGTATCTATATTTTTTCCCTTTGTCCCTGCCTAGAGATACTTATCTTTTTTCTTACATTGTTTATGTATTTTGCTACATAATAGCAGTTCATGGCTAGGACTGTCTTTTGCTTGATGTGTATCACCAACTTCACAGGGTAAACAAAATCCAAGCACTGGGTCTGTGCTGATCAGGCCTCAGCGGCAGGTAAGCTGGTTTATAAAAAGATTTGCTACAAATTCAGCTCAGGCAATGTTGAAAGAAAAATCAGCACTAATGATTTTCAGGCTGAAGCTGATGAGCACCATATGAATGTGCCGGTATCGATTCAATCTGGTACATGCGCCAGTCTGGGTCTGATCAAATCCAAAGACAAATATATACCAGTCACCAATCTCAAAAGCATAAGGTAGTGCTAGACCTAAAATTTTTAGTATCTTTTCAGAACAAACGTGATTGCTGACCTGTAGTCTTCTTTAGAAGCCTGGTCATTTGAGCCTGCAAATGTAGATGAGATTGGTGAAAACCAAATAGCTCATGAGGTCTGAGCATCGATGAGCTTGTGTACCTGCGAAAGATGCCTGGCCAGGGAACCTGGCAGGGATGCCATCTTTTTAGAAATCTGCAAAACAAATTGCAGATCCTGACTGGGAGACTGCATTTACTTTCCTGCAGGACTCCGGATACCAAGATTGTCTCCAAAACTAAATGGTGCAGCTGTTATCAAAAGCTGTGTGGAGAAAAGACAGAAGTCTGACTGCCAATCACTTGTCAACTTCCTTTGAGCGTGTGACAAATCTACTTTATCAAGAGCAAAGCTTCAGTTTCTGTGAAGCTTTCACTGGTCTAATAAAAGCCAAGTGTGCAAGCTTAGCCTGTGGAGCTGTGCAAGGCCTTTCCCATATGGTTTCTGATGCTTCTGAGAAAGCTGTCGGCTGTGACGCCAGAACAAAGTTTGGGAGAACCCTATTCCACTTCTCTGTAAGGCTGATGCGCATATCCCATTTCCAATGTATTATGCAGAACATCATCTGGTAGCCCTGTAACTGATATTAGCATTCACTTTCAAGCTGCAGATGAGTCGACTAAGCTCTTCAGAATCCTACTTCATTGGGTTAACACTGCCAAAAAGAAAATGTAAATTCCTATAGAGAAAACACTTACAGGCTGATGATGAGCCACACTGAACAGAACTGATTTTCTAGTTTTATGATAGGCTTTGGACAGCATTTCCATTTGAGGAAAAGCAGTAATATGCATAAAACAGCACCTGGAAGGGAGAGAGAAGTGGAAATGACCTCCAAGTCAGTTCTGAAGAAACTGGGGATAGAGAAGTCATCTCTCAGTTCCACAAAGGCAAGCAGGAAAAATGCGTGTGGTCCTTACATGATCTCATTCTCCCCCACGTTAAAGCTTTTACACTGGTATTGTAGGCTGGAACATTATGAGATGGAACATTATTTCACAGACATTTGTCCACGAGGTAGCGACTACTCCTCAGCAGATTGCAAGACTCTGCTATGGCCAGCCCGTGGCTGAATGGCCTGAGAAGCTTCAATAACAAAGGTTGTTAATGGTCCAGAAGGATGAACCCTGAATCCCCAAACAGTTCTTGCGTGGCATAACTAGAGCACATACCTATGCCAGGCCTGATTCAATTATCCTGATGCACCACTGTCTTCTTTGATCATAAGGATGACAAACAGTAAATATTGAGGATAAATACTAGTGAAGAAAATTAGTCTTAATTCGTACTTATAATAAGTATTAGTGCCACCAACTTGAACAATGGTAATTTGATGAAGTATTTGAATTAGATTCAAGTACCGCTAATCACATTAAACAATAAAGACCAGATGTTTTTGGAGATAAATTACAGCAAACAGATTTCTACTTATTATGCAATCTTTTCCATGCAAGTTCTATAAAGTTTCAGTTGTTTTATTCCAGTTTCCAAGGAAACAAGGTCACTTCCCTTCAGTTGGTTTTGTAGATTTTTTTGTCCGATCAGCTTTTCCCCTATTCAACCAAAATAAAGGTGGTCATTTTAAAGTTAGTTATATTTTCTGACAAAAGAGCTGTTGTGAATAAGTGTAATAACCCTTTGTAATGCCACAACCCTTCAACAAATACTTGCATGTGCCTTCAAGTCCTGTAGGTCCAACATAGTATTTATTTTTTTTTAGTTCTAGAACACATTTAGTGACCAGGTTACAAACTCTTTCCTCAAGCAACCCCTGAAGAAGACGGTCTTTGCAGTCAGTGTATTACCCTAGAAAAGAAACACCGCAGTTAAAGAACAGTGTAGTTACTTAAGCATTTCAAGGTCTTTTCTATCACAGTACTATAATCATAAAGTTCCTCAAGTGAGTAAAGTCGCCCAAGTGGATGGATATTTTCCATTTCAGACTGTAGTGCAATACCACAAATGCACAACACATTTTATAAGCCCTGCCCTCACAAGAAAAAAACACTTATTTTTCCATTGCAGCTGAGTGAAAGCTACAATAATGAAGATGAGGAAATTATGATAGCCATTAACATTTAACACATGGTTACCACTTGAATTCATTGGTAGACAATGAATATCCAGTGAAATTGGGTGTTAATACTCCCATGGAACAGATAATTAAACACTGGTTTTGTTGGCCAATGTTGTGGTCCTGACGTGAAATGGTAGCCAAGGCTGATAAAATGGCAACATAGGGCCAAACTAAGGTCAGTAAACAGTACATTTTACTCCTTTATACAGTTTGTCATTTAGCTTGTGATTGTTTTCCAAGACATTAAGCTAATCTGGGTAAGCAGTAACAGTAAAAACCAAGAGAGCGCCATATATTCCCCCTCGATAAGTGTTTGCAGAAGAAAATATGACCCATTGTGCAACAATAAAATAGATTTTGGCTGTGTGACCTGTGGCACTGCACAAAGTCTGATCATGCCACTGATTCTCCCATATGCTTATGCAGGGATTTACATGAGAGAGCTGTGAAACCCTTGGGCAAACTCTATTTTCTCATCATCACAAGGCTTTTAAAACATAATTAATTTTCATCCTATTTTCACTCTTCATTCACAGCTCCTGCTAGATTTCATACAATTTAACTTTTTCTTTAACATCTTTTCCCTAACCCTGTCCAGCAGAGTCCACAACACCTGTTATTAAAAAACATTTTAAAAATGCACATAAAGCTAAACTGCCTTTCATTTTCCAGTAGTAGAGAGTTTTGGATGTGCTTCTGTTGTTAAACATCCAAATAAATAACAGAAACATTTTTAGACCTAGCAGCATTAATAATTGCACTGATCGCCCTGTGGTGGCTCAACACCTCATTATTACAAGTCAAGTTCCAGACCATGTATACACATAAATCCTATATATATGAAGTACAACTGCTTCAAAGTCTTACATGTTTTCAAGTATGATTCAAAAATTATTATTACTTTCATCTCTGTGAAGACACTGTGTGAACTACACTGGCTTCATCCACTGAGCAACGGAAAGATCTCTGAGGAGTTTTCTCTGCTTCAGCCTGCCTACACCTCCTCCAGTAAGACACGGCGAGTATAACAGCCTGCCAGCTGTTTCCAAGTGAATTGCTTTTTATTAGCCGAGTAGAATATCCCACTGGTTTCCTTGTATTTGTTTTGACTCATTTGGTATTTTAAAAAGGAAATCACCAGAATAGCACATTGGAACTGAACAAGTATTTCCTGCTTTTAATAATAAACAGCCTAACTTCACCTACACAGAGGCAAAACCGTTCACATACGACAAAACCTGAGGTATATTGGTATTAAGTGGAAGGGCATCTCACAGAATGAAATGTGATAATTTCCATAGCACCATTAACAGCCTTGGTGGACCCAGAACTTTACAGGCCTGTTAGCTTAGTTGACATTTCAGGCTGATTTTGCGCTGTGTAATACTGAAATTATCCTTAACTCAGACAAATGTAAGGTGCTGACTCAGTAGTTCTACACTTTAGCTTAAGTTCTAGCTAGAATGAGGTGTCTGTCAGCTGGACGCTGAAGGATGTGCCAAAATAAAGAGTATGGTTTATTTATGTAAATGTCCAACATGTCATTTGAGACCCTAAAAGAAGGCAAATTTAAGCAAGGCTCCAAGTAGGAACAGCATTTTACAATGAGATCAGCCTTCTCGATCTCACCTCCTGGACCGATGGATGCTCTGTATCCAACCACCTCAGTTTACCCACCTGCCTGCGGAGTGTTAGGGGTTATGTATAACCTATAACTTCCTTCATAACTGAAAACTGTGTAATTACAAATAGCAATTGGCATAAGCTCCTGGGCGGCTGCCCACTTCTATTTATCTCCCAAACACATGGAAGTTTTTCACTTTACTGTTGCTCTCTCAAGTCTCCAAACACCAGCACAACCACAGTAGATTTGATCAAAACTCCATCTCGTACTGTATGACATTTCCAACTGGGATAAATGCTAAATGCATCAAGAAGAGTGAACAAGAGTGTTGTGATATTTACTGTGCGGTTCTTGTCCTCCTGGCCTGCAGTTACCTTTTTGTCTGGGTTGTAGGCCTGACTAGACATCCCTGAACAGCATTTGCAACTTCTTCTGGACACTGTAGGAGTTCATATTTATGAATTGTTTTCCACTTCCACTGCTCCTGAATTTAAATGTTGACAAACAGTTGCATTTCTCATCCCTTTCTCACTGGTTTCCAAATTCTGTCATTATTTGACAACTGCTAACAAGAATAATTCTTCCTTATTCACCTTCTCCATTTTATATATGATTTTACTGGGCTTCACAGTGCCCTGTCCCCCACTTGCCTATGCCCCAGGCTGCAGGGTTATTTAACCTCCTTTTTTATCGAGATGTCTATTTCTTACCACTGATTGCAGAGGGAGCCTACTCATCTAGCTTAGAAGATATAATTCACATTTTTGACTACCGAAGAAAGATGCGATGAATGCCACTCAGGGTTTCTATGCAGTTTTTCTTCATTGTGTGCTGCACTGTCACACTCTGCTCACCTCTTCACTCTGTGTTTTCCTTCTTCTGCTTCTCTTGCTCTGGCTTGTGATTTTTTCTAAAGTTGTTACATTTCTCACTGTTCTTACAGCATTTTCTAAATTCTGGACATCATTTGAGCCTGCATGTTCCCATCTCTTGTGCACTTTGTTTTCGTGACTTCTTGCTGTTTGATCTGAGTATTTCTACTTTATAGAATCTGTTTTCCAGCTGCCTGTCCCACCACTCAGTCTGCCTGACGTACCCACGCCTTGCTTTCCTTCTTGTGTTTTCAGCCTCTCTTAAGTGATTTCTGCAGGTTAATGCAGATTGACATAAGCTTTGCATGTGCTTAAGTCTGCATCTTCCAGAAGTCCTATCTGTAGTTTTGGATCTTTAATTCCAATTACTATCTGATCTGTGATAATTAAAGCTGGCAAAGTGCCACAGTTAATACGGTTCTCATTAATTTAGGGTCAGACAGGAATTCCTCAGAGAACTCTCCCTGCTTCTGCAATTTCAAATGAAGTCTGACCTTCCAGAGATTTCATTTTTTCATGGGCACACAATATACCTTAAGCCTCCTCACTTTTAGATTTCAAGCTATCATTCTAGTTTGTCATTTTATTATTAATAAATATCAATAACTTCAAGTCCAGCAAAATAGAAGGATATATAATACTAATGGTTTGTTTCTGGTTCTAGTCTTCTCTAATATTTCTTTGGGAACCTAGATGATAGAAAAGAAAGGCTTGTAAAATTTAGACTATTCAAAGAGAGAGTAGGATGACAAAATAAACAGGATTAGGAATCGATTTTGACAGACTGGAGGAATAGTCTGAAAAAATAAGGCACAATAAGAACAAATACAAGATTTTACACTCGTGAAGGAATAATCAACAGCAGAAACACAGCTGTAAAACAAGCTGTTAGCAGTTCTTTGTGAAAGAATCTTGACATACATGTGGAGTTAACATGAGTCAACTGTATCATGCTGTTGTAGGAGAAGCACACAGCATATTGAGATGTATAAACAAAAATAAGAAATGATAAATAATTCTTCAGTCAGTTCAGCATTGCTACAGCCTTAGCTAGAATAATGTGTCCAGTTTTAGACACAACACTTGAGGAAGACAAAAGAAACTGATCTGAGAGTTAGAAAATCTGATTTAGAGCAAAAAGATTGAAAATGGCCTTGTTTTGACTAGCGAACAGAAAACTGAGGAAGAACATCTTAAGAGTTCCCAAGAAAGTAATAACTGTTTCACATTACTCTGTAAAGAAGCGAGGAAAAAATCTGTGTTCTGGGTTCATGGACAAAAGCAAGATGACATGAATTTCAGCTACAAAGAGATTCAGGTTAGCTGCTAGGAAGAAATTCCTAGAAATAGGAAGAGATATAAATAGTAACATGTTTGAGGAGGTTATATTGTTTCAATTACTCGATATCTTTACAAGCAGATTAGACAAGCATATGTACAGATTCTTCTGAGGGATAAGAGGGAAAAATCACCATTATCAAACAACCTCTGCAAATCTTGTCCAACCCTTTTTTTGTATAATGCTGGGATAATAGTAAAGATCTAACAGTCACTTTTTGTGGCTCTCTTTCATGTCATTAAATCTAACTGTTCACGTTCGTGTTTTAGCTCTTGCCAGGATCTTCTTCCAAGGCCCTGCAGCAAAGCTGGAGAGCTTCAGCTCTCGCTGCCCCCTCCTTCCTGCCTGAGAGTCACTCTCGCTGCCTAGCCAGGTCAGGCTGCCCACCTTTTCCCTAGACAGGTTAGTCGTAAGGGCTTACCCATTCCTGCCAGCCTGACACTGGCTTTTAGGTGGTTTGTCACCCCTCTGAACTGACAACGAGAATTAAACCTTGAGGGTTCGTAGCTCCACGGTAGCAGCTCCACAAAACAAAAGCGGGCAGGGGACTACCCACACCTCTTGAGAAACGCTGTGCAAAAGACAGGACCAAAATCACATCCTTCTCCAGTGTTTGAATGTGTGACTCAGGGAGCAGGAGAGGCTATTCTGCCTAATCAGGATTTAGAAACTTTGAGTGTAGACACCTATAAAACATTATTTGAAAGAACCCGTGATCTCTTTTCTAAGATACTGATGCTAAAGCAAAAGGAAGTGCTGCCCTCTGCCCTTAACTACAGCCCCTTGATGAGAGCACTTACTTAGAAAGTCCTGGCCCAGGATTCAATCCCCTCTTCAGCTAAAGAAGTGACAAATTCACATTTTGTTTCTTCTAGGAGAGAAGGCCTAACCACTGCGATCTAAGTCTGAGGGTCAGAAAATGGAAAAAATTGTTTTATTCCAATGTCTATTCAATGTAAAAATGTGTGAATGGTTCTGGGAACAGAGACAGAACACAGACATGATTTGGAAACAGAAAAGAAGCAAATAGAAATAGTAACAGAGTCAGGGACCCGGTCCCAAGGCTTCCCTTTCTTCACTGTGTGCTTGAACTGCCAGGCACTGCACAGAAGGTCACGGGCAGTTCTGCCAGCCCCCCTGATCCCAGTATGGAGTGGAGGGAAAGTGGGCATCTGGGTGCTCATGCTGGGACAGTCCTGAGTAGATGCAGCACCAGAAATACAGCTACAAGGGAATTTTTAGGCCAAAGAGGAAGATGCTTAATGATTTCAGTTGACTTCTGTGCTAGGTGGATCATGTTTTTCTGGCATTACTGTCTCAGTCTTTAGTGCCTAAAATTTAATTAGCTGGGACCTAAGAAAACCTGTCCTCTTAAGAATTTGAATCCTCAGATAAGGGCACAATCACATTACATCTTGATTTACAGTTTTCACTTGTTCTCATCAAATCAGTGGGATTGCACAACTGCAGTGAAAATAATATTTGCTTAGTTTTGCAACTGACCTGGCATTTGGACTTCCTTGGACTTCCTTCTCTTTGTCCCTCCGTATGTAAAACTGGAATAACGATCCTTTTCCTGAAGAAAAATTGAAGGTATGAAGACTTCACATTATTGTTGTTATGAGAACAATTACAGAAGCCAAACAGTAAATTAGTAGAAAGGAAGTTGCATTGATTTGGAAGGGTTCATCCATAAAGACATTTCCACATCAAATGAAGTAAGAGTGGTAACTCACGCCTCCGAAGTGTAGCCTGAAAACAGGTCATGCAGTGTTCCTTTGCTTTCTCTATCACCTTATTTTCTCAATGCTCTTTTTGCAGTATCTTTCGCAGTATTTTTGACCTGCAGTATCCCAGAACTTTTGAAAGATGCAGTCAGTAAGGTTATATCAGCAACTGAAAATGGCAACAACCCTTTAAATTTTAAATGTGAAACAAGGCTTATGACATCTATTGAAGTGTTCCTCCTGTTATGATAAGTAGGTTTATATCTGTTACGCATGCAAAGGGATGTTGTCCCGTATGTGCCACAAATATGCTACATGTAAGAAAGAATAGCTAATTCTGGGTGTGCAGTGTTCTGTGAAATGCTCTTTGCCATCCCAGGCACATTTACTCCCAGCTTTCAATCCTATTAGTGGAAATTTTAACAGCTATAGGCTTTTTTTTTTTCTCCCTGTTTATCCCACACCCACAATTAGATATTTTCCAATTGTGGAAAGTCCTCAAATGTACTGGAAATAGCTCAGGTTCTGGCAAACAAAAAGTAATCCTTAGAGACTGAATTTTCATGCACAGTGTGCATAGTCCAATAAATTTGTTCATTGTCTGTGCAAAGAAGCTTGACAATGGCAGCATTGTTTTATGAAGCACATACCACATGTTAAGTTCATAACCGTGGAGGTGTCAGAACCGGGGCAACAAGTCTAGGATTACTGCAGCCCTTGCCAATCATACACATGTACCATGTTTTATATACACGGATCAAATAGAGAATCTCAGGGTCTGATTCTTTCCCCCGTGCACTACCTGCATTTTCCTGCTTTGGTATTGTTTAAGGCAGGACATAGTCCCATCTGAGTAGTTTGCATTCCTGTATGTGTAGTCTTTAAGTCATATGCACACCCCTTGCGTAATGCTAGTAACTGGTGCTGTGAAATACATTAATAGAAAATTTTACTATACCCCAGGGAAAATAAACACTGATTAGGTACAGCATGCAACATGTGAGATTTATTAGCACAAAAGCATCTCCGGACCAAAAATAACATTGGGAACACCTTTTTATTTAATCTCTGACCAGTTCAGCTCAACCACACACATCAAATTTACTTAATCTAGGAGGAAAATTTCAGGTCACTCTGTTGTATTAAAATAAGTCTGGTATAAACACTGTGGTATAAATGTATGTAATCCTTCAGCACTGATGAATGTACATTTCTTGACATAATTCATCCTGTTTGCCTGCTAAAATGAGTAGGAATCACAGTTCTCTCCCCCAGTGATAACAAGATCATGCCATCTCAACAGCTTGTTATGAACATGGTGTTCAACAGGAGAATTTCATTAGTTCAGCGCTCTTCAAAGCAGCAACCTTCATTTTCAGTTTGAGGTGTCAAGAGCTAAGACATGGGTGAACGGATTTGTAACTTGCTGGTGTGCCGTTTCTTTTCTTCTCTGCTTTATGTTTTTATTTATTTAACGCTATCTTAATATACAATATCTTAGTGCTAATTTGAAACGGTTCTTTCTGACATGAGCTTACATATCTGTGTAAAGCAGATGCTGTAAGCAATAATCATAGCCACGACTATAACCTCTGCTGGTCAGATGTACTTGCAAGTGGCTTTTTCTAGAGCAGAGTCTAGAATCAAGAAAAATCATGCAGATGTGCATAATAGGGAAAGAAAAGAAAAGAAATGGTCATTACTTTTTTACTTGGTCTCACCGTCTTACCTTCATGCTCTTTGCATTACGGTATTTAATCTTTTCTTTGTCTATCTGATAACTTCTTTCTCAGGGACCTGCAGACATCTGAAAGAGCCCCATGGTTTATTCCTTCTTTAATGCAGAGGCAGCCAAAGCAGTTTTGGCCGCCTTAATCAAGTAATACTACAGTACCTATTTCTCCTGGGAGAGGTTGTGTTACTGGCTGCTTGGACGTGACAGCAGTACTTGATGGGTCCCAGCTGCCGATCCTCCGTCAGCGGGCTCTCTGGCGTGGCGGGACTCCATTCACCGTGCAGGAGGTGTAGGTAACAGCATGCCGCTCTGACAGCAGTTGAACAAACCTGGCTCCAAGGCAGTCCGTAATGATACGTAACTGATAAATCGATTCTGATCTATGCAGGGCTGAATGGAAAAAGGGAGAAAAATGCTCGACAAAATGTAAAGCAAAACAGTTAGCCTTCGGGCCCTCAACCCTGTCTAAGACTTTGGGAAGTGATGTTCATGCATGTTAATGCACCAGAGACGAAACTCCATGTCTAACTGTCACAGTAAGATGTCTCGTTAGCACCTACGTGTAGCACACACAGTGCTGCTGCATCGGCTACCCAGCTTCCTTTGGCTTTGAGTGCTACAATTTACGCCCACATGGGCCCAGAACCAGCGTTACTACCAGCTCGTTAACAGTCTCTGAGCTCATTAATGCCATCCAGAGGGACCTGGACAAGCTCGAGAAGTGGGCCCATACAAACCTCATGAGGTTCAGCAAGGCCAAGTGCACGGTCCTGCACCTGGGTCGGGGCAAACCCCAGCATCAATACAGTCTGGGGGATGGGGGACTGAGAGCAGCCCGGCGGAGAAGGACCTGGGGGAGCTGATGGACAAAAAGCTGGACATGAGCCGGCAACGTGCGCTCGCAGCCCGGAAGGCCAACCAGATCCTGGGCTGCATCAGAAGCAGCGTGGCCAGCAGGTCGAGGGAAGTGATTCTCCCCCTCTGCTCCGCTCCGGTGAGACCCCACCTGCAGTGCTGCGTCCAGCTCTGGGGTCCTCAGTTCAAGAAAGACATGGACCCGCTGGAGCGGGTCCAGAGGAGGGCTACGAAGATGATCAGAGGGCTGGAGCACCTCTCCTCTGAAGACAGACTGAAAGAGCTGGGGTTGTTCAGCCTGGAGAAGAGAAGGCTCCGGGGAGACCTTACTGCGGCCTTCCAGTACTTAAAGGGAGCTTATAAGAAAGATGGGGAAAAGCTTTTTAGCAGGGCCTGTAGCCATAGGACTAGGGGAAATGGCATTAAACTAAAAGAGGGCAGATTTAGACTAGATATAAGGAAGACATTTTTTACAATTTGGGTGGTGAAAACCTGGCCCAGGTTGCCCGGAGAGGTGGTAGAAGCCCCATCCCTGTGAACATTCCAGGCCAGGCTGGACGGGGCTCTGAGCAACCTGATCTAGTCGAAGGTGTCCCTGCTCACCGCAGGGGGGTTGGACTTGATGGCCTTTGACGGTCCCTGCCAGCCCAAGCCATTCTGTGATTCTATGATTCTATGATTAACAGCAAAATACCGAGGTCTCTCAGGGGCTGAGAAGCGCAGGTCTCTGCAGAAGACCCTCGTGCCCCATAGCCCCGCCGGGGCAGCCCCCGGGGCAGGCGGCCCCAGCCTCCAGCTGTGGGGTTGGGGTGGGGGCCAGGGGGGTGCTGGCAGGCTGAGGCTCTCAGCGGTCCACAGTTCCCTGCCTCCAACGGGGAAAAGGCATCTTGGCGGACGGCAGGCAACCTGCGAGTGGGGAGAAGCGACGGCAGCAAGCCCCCAGCACTGCAGAGACCCTGCATACATGTTTGAGGTGCCATCACAAGCAAAACAGGTAACTGAACTTCAGAAAGGTCAGAGTGGGTTTTATTCCAGTCCAAAGTATAACCTTAAACCCCAGACGAAGGCAGATTTTGTTCATCAGTTTCTGAGCCCAGAGGTCCAGTGAGACAGATCGTCTCCCATATCTGTAAACACGGAAATAAAAAATTAAATTGTTTACCCTCCTCCTGTTTTGAGATCTCAGAATAGCACAGCATCCTTTCCTAATAATATAGTAACCCCCCTCCTTGCAACCAAAATACCTAGACGTGGAAACAACCGGCAACTTTTTTTCCCTTCCCTCCATTATTATAACTCGTTCACTTCCCCTGGGAATCACAAAAGAGGATTGTTTTGCTGGGATTGTGAAAAAGGGAGTTCCAGCTTGCTGCACGTGGGGCAGGGGGTCATCTGGCCCATCAGGAACAGCAGAGAGGGGAGGGGGGCCTCGGTGCATGGTGCCAAAGAGTTAGGTACTGGAAGCTCAAATGCAAGAGGATGCATTAATCCTTACACCAAATCTGCGCAAGTCGTTGGAATGAGAAACAGCAAAACTAGTAGAAACGCATAATGGTGGTCCAGAAGAAGTGAAGGAGGTAAAAGCAGACAGGTAAGTTAAAGGGTCAGGCTAGGAAAAGGGAAGTAAATGAGCAGAGCTTCTGGAAAGCAGGGGGTAGAATCTGCTGACTTTAACAGAAGTTACACATTCATGTGAAGGAGAAATAAAAGGTTCACTGAAAAATGATGTCCGGAGAAAAGGCCTTCCCAAAAAGCAGTCTGCAGGTAGCTGAGTCAAAAAAAACAGAACTGGAAGGTGCCATTGGAAAAGTTATAAATAAAACTATGGTAGTGAGTAAACTTTCAGTTATTTGCTTAACTGGGGAGTGGGAGAGACCCCTACTGTAACATCATACGAAATCCATGTCGTATTTTTTCCCTTTGAACAACAGAAAACAAACAAACAAAAATGTCAGCTTAGCTTAGCTTAAGTTCAGATTCAGGTTTGGTTTTCTAAAACTCTTCAAAAACTGTCTACATTTATATATTCATTACTTTTAAATGCAAATACTATGAATAAAGTATGGAAACACTGCAAGAGGTCTAAAAACTATAGATATGCTATGAGGCTAGAAATGAAATTTTTTTACTTTCTGACTCACCCCCAGAAGAAAATTTGTTGCTTAAATTTCACCAAATTCTGTAATAATTTTAGGTGTCAGAAAATGACGTCTTTGTGTAAGTAAGCAGTTGTCTGGAGCAAAAATTAAAATATTTTTTCCAAAGCTAAACCATGAGGAGGCAAAACAGTTTTCATCCCCATTTTAAAAGGTGAACTCTGACACACATGATATCATCCATTAAAAAAATAAAGTTGGATACGGATTTATGATCAAAGTTATTTGCACTGAAAACAAAAACACCAGCAAAAAGAAAACAAAACCAGTTTTAGAAGTGGCCACCATGTCCTGGAGCCACTGACATTGCCTTCCCAAGGGGCTTATAAATTAACAGCATTTTTCTTCTGAGGAAGACATAAAACACGAGCCATAATTGTTGCTCAAGGCAGTACCCCCTTGACGGCAAGATACTGCTCAGCTTGAAATTTGGCACCAGCATGGCAGTTATGTGTTGCTGATTATCATTTATGGTTTAGTAAGTAGAGCAAACACTCAGCTAGGGTGGCAAAATTGCCAGTACGCGGTGTGTTTGAGAGCGAGGGAATGTGAACGCAGCTCCACATGTGCGAATGGAATAACTGATACTGAGCTCTTTCTCCACATCTTTTCCCTCACGGATATTCACTTTCCAATATGCAGGCAACATTTAGCTCTTAAGGGAGTACAATCATCAAATCCTGCTGAATGCTCTCAAGATCTCGATGCCTAATATCCAGTGGATCCTTTGAAAATCCAGGAGACCATTTGTAATAGATGGTACCATCTCACTGAAAAGCAGGTTTTACTCTGTAATAAATCATAAATGCTTTTGCTACCCCCACTTATGATTTATGTCTTGATCAGTATCTTATGCCAGAATTCACCAGTCTGTAATTGTCCTGGGATATTACACTGGGCAACTTCTTATTCTTATGCTATCATCTTACACTGAGGTTCTGACTTTTCAGAAAATAAAGAACATGCAGGAACAACATTTGATCTCTATCCCTCTCATGAATCACCCACTCTTCTTAGAGGCAGTCTGTTTTCATTATATTTGACCATTGAATTTTACCTGTGAGAGCACAGATCGTGAACGTGAGGATGCTGCATTACAGAGGTCGTCAGTGGCTTAACAAAGCCTTAGTGGCTAAGAGCTTCAATACGAGTTTCAATTTCTCAATAACTTCATGCTTTAAATTGTTCTCAAATGAGGACCAGGACAATAAATATTAAACAAAATTTAACACCCTCTTTGACCATCTCACACTGTCAAAGAAGCCTCAGTTTGAAACTGAAATGCACTGCAAGTATGAATCATAGCATAACAGTACGTATTAGCTTCCTAAATAAACCCTTTTTTGTGTCCAGGCTGCTCCAGAAAGGCAACAGCAGCTGAAGGCCGTTCAGTTCTGCAAAGCAGCAGAGGCCCTTCAGGTGGTTGAACACAAAGATCAAGGAATAACCAGAAGAAAGAAAGGCAGGCAGCTTTCAGCTAAAGAACTATTTTTGCATTAAAAAAGTGAAGAAATGTAAAAGTGCAAGATTCAATCTCATTTTAATAAGATTCTCATTATGACTCCAGTGAATGCCTCATGCACTTAATTGAGAAATATTAACTGGTATAGACTGGTACTTTTAATCCTTCCACTGTGGCTAAGAAATTGCCCTAAAAATAAGAATTCTGAGAATGGAAAACCCCAGTATTCTGTACAGAATATCCCAAATGGAAACAGGAAAAGAAAAAGAGGTTTTAGTTGGAATCTGAATTCTAGTAGCTTGTATCAGAAATTTGCTAATATAGCTTTAAATTTCTGACATGAAACCCATAAACAAATGTGAAGGTAACCGTGAATCTTACTGGCTAGGTTGTGGGAATCTATACAGACAGTTTTCCTGGGTCCAATGGCATCATATCATCAATATACACATGGACTGAACATCTGCCCAAGTATCCAGCTAGCTGTGTATATATATGTATCTTATAAATCTAAGTGGATACTGTTTAAAACAAACTCTTTCCACTCAGGATTTCAGGGTTCTCCTGTTTCTAACACTAACAAAGGACTCAGTCATACAGGATGCTCTGTATTGTCAATTACAATTCCACTGGGATTAATGTGTGGATAAAGAGAAGGGGTGGAGGTGGAAAATTATGTATGTGCAGCTTCTGCCAAAGAAACAAGATAGCTTTTCTAAATGCTATTTTTACTGTGATTCCCGCAGAAATTGTATGTATTATAAGCAGTTAGCTGAGTGACTGAACAGAACATTTTCCTTGAAAATCTTAAAGACCTCAAGTGAAGAGCTAGCTCCAATGAAAGTAACTGCAGCGCATCATAACTTCAGTTACAGCTTTGGCATAAATGATTCTTCATTATAATTGTATGGTCTTCTCTCAAAAGGCACCTATTTGAAAACACACAGCAGACTACTTTGCTACTGTAATATTTTTTAAAATTAATGTTGAGCACAGTTCATTTTATCCAAGAGCAATTCACAGAGACAGCACCTTTCATGAAGCGAGGTCGTCATTTAGCGCTTCCCAGCCTGCAGTCTGTTGTCACAAACACGTGCACAACTGTGCCACTGGAAATGAAGGACATAAAAAGGAAAACCTAATTACAAGAAGACCCTTTCTTTGCAAGTTTTGCAAATAAATTTCAAGAAAAAGCTGAAGTCAGTTACGTGCGAGTGGGATGTATTTTAAGATTTTCCCCTGGGAAAGACATCTCCTTTTTCTGAGGTGTATGGTGGCCCCTAGTGGCTCCTGTCTTCAGGCGAAAATATGACAGCTGCAATATTATAAAATATGCTTCTTGGGATGGTTTATTTCAAACATATTATGTTAGTCTAAATGACATATTTATTAGCTCTGTATATTGGCAACTGTATGTAAGTGCCAGACTTTGTTAATCTTCTGGAAGGAAAGACGTTAATAATAGGAATATACAGTTAAATATATATATATGTATAGCACTATGACAGATACATATAAATCAGAGATAGGCTTGTGTCCAACCCCTTAATTCAAACATCCTTATAAAAAGATAAGAAGATTGGGTTCAGCTCCAAAGATTTTAGCTTCAGGACTTCTGCACTGCAAATAGCCATGTGATAATCCTTCATCTTAGCTTATTGAAACGTAGAGAATAGTTAAATAGAAAAAAATTGCTGGTGATGCGCCTCCAAGTCCCAGGTACAAATCCACAAAATTTTTGCTTCAGTCTCATCCAGTCCTAGAGGTGCATAAAGCTTGTGGGAGCCTTAAGTCCCTCGATATTACATACATATCTTAAGGATCTTTACAGTTGTGATTTGGGGCAGCCCCACAGTCACCTGAGTCACGTGGTGCTGAGCAGTAGAAGAGCATCACATATTTAGTTGGGACACATAAACTAGGTATGGTTTTGCCTTGCTTACTTGAAGGGAAAGGAGTTTTCTTCACAGAGCACGCTTGTCAAAATGGTCTTCATGCAACATGCAGTGGGAACTACCTCTTTACTTTTGATTTCCTCCTTTTACTTCTTATTGCAATTGCACAGCCTCACCAAAAGTAAACTCCTTGGTAATTGTGGGAAGTCAAAGAAGCAGGTAGGAGACCATGGGTCACCTACCCCCTCTGCCTGAAAGGACCCAGACTGATCTCTCAGCTCCCGTGAGTGACCAAAAATCCGGACTACCTTCAGTGTTAGTGTGGGAGTGTTCCCCGTCCTTTCTGACGGATCTGATCATTTCTGAAATTCACCCTGGATGCCAGAACTGGTGTCAGAAGGGCAGCCAAAGCAATGCTCACTCTCATAGCCCCTACAGTCCACTGTGGAGTTAGGACACGACGACAGTCATGCATTTCTAAAGCCCTGCCAGCACCGTAACACAACTAGGTCAAAGTGCCTGAATCACAGGACCGCTAACATTTTCAGTGTTGTTGGAATATAAATGTTCCCCTAAAACTGGGATAAAACCTTACTGTGTTAAAGTGACATTTACCTTAGCCCGTTTAAGATATCTACAGAAGAGTCTTTTATAACGGAGCCAGTCACTTGGGGGACCCACGGTCATCAACAGAGGCCAACGGGTGCTGGGTTCATCTGACCAGTTAGAGAGAACTTCTTAGGGATCAGCTGAACAGTGCATCAGTGCAAGTGTTCAATTAATCTGACTATTGTTCAGCAATTTTCATCATTCACGAGCAAACAGGATTTGAACCCTACAAGAGTAGACTGCCAAGGCAGTCAGTTTATGGACGTATTAATAAATGCCCACAAACGTGTTAGTTGCATGAAGTTGACGCCTTGGTAGGCTGAAAAGTAACTGATATCTTATTAATGCATCACTGTGGAATCTTGGTTGAGCTAATGAAAAACAAGTAATTAATCTGAAATAAAGATCTTCAGTTTTCTCCTGCTGGTTGTAGATTATTCTTTCTTTTTAAATTTGAGAATACTGAATCATACAACACTCTCCTTTACTTCTTCTGCCAGTGTAAATAGGATTTTACGCTGTTCTGTGTGGATAAGCGCTGCTGGACATGTGACAGCACATCTCCTTAGATGGAGATTTTTGTCTCAAAAGCGGAGGGAACAAAAACTATCATTCTCATCCCTTAGCTGTTTCAGTGCTCAGCACTATAAATTGATGAACGCTTGAGCATACATCTTCTCTTTCAATCATGCTACCATATTGGCTGTACCGCTCTGTCTACAGCACGGGTCTTTCACATTTCATGCACTCTGAACTAAAAAAAAAAAATGAAAGAATACCTCTTAGAGCTATGAGGCATCATGCAGGGCTGAGAAGAGCCTGAGGCGAAGTCATACGCTGGCTAGATGTGGAGGCTACTGCAGAAGCAGAGTGCCCAGCAGTGCCCTCTGCACCGTTCTGTTGGGCAGTGATCTCTGGCTGGAGAGTAACCATGAGGATTTAAGCTGTGCTTTGGTCTTGATTTAACTCTGCTCAAGGCTGATTATCAGCAACTGCAGAAAGACACCTTCATCTCCTCTCACCCTCCAATGCCAAATATTTCACGCGTCGGGGATCCCCACAGGAAGAACACATACCTGCAAATTACATTGCAGTTCGGATTACTGACAATTATTTTTGTTGTAGAAGTTCTTGAGAGATTCCCAGGAAGATAATAAACAACTTAACTGAACTGCATGATCATTATAATGCTTGGCAGCAAAACAGTGAAACGAACAGAGTTGGCTGAACTACGGGAACATTTTTGTCCAAAATGGATCCTTTTGTTGAATATTATTATTGCAAATAACAACTTGAAAATGCTTCCTAGGCTTTAAAAGAGATTCCTTATTGCTTCCTGCAGCTTGATGAAAACCAATTAATGTTCTGAAAATAATGTGATATGTCCCGAACTGACAGAGTTACCATGTTTTACATGTAAGTAGCCATTTAATATGTTCAGAAAATGCCATCATTTTTCTGAAATACTGGTGGTTTTGTAACTGACTATATCTAAAATGGGTTGGTATATGCTGTGGTATGTCAGAAAAGCTTTCTTACTGAATATTTAGCAGGTAAAATCATCTTCAGTTATCTTGCTAATTCCAATAACCATTACCACAACTTCAGAATGGCAGCATGGCAATAACTAAAAATTTAATTTCATGGTAGAATGATTTCAATGGCATTTGACATATTGCAAATAATTGTGAAACAACAAACAAGGAAATGAGGTGGGTCCACTGGGAAACTCATCTGCAGAGAGGCTGATGGAATGTCACTCTCAGTGTGTGCTACGTGGCAAATCTTTTTACTGTCTTTTTACTGAGCCCTGATCTACTGTGAATGGGCAATCTCACGTATTTCTGAAAGCTGGGGTTATCAGGAGACAGTTGCTAACAGCAATGGCATATAAATCCTAGAACACAATCAGAATAATCCCAGAAGGTTTCATGCTGGCCCTCAGTAATTTCTCCTTCCAGGTTTCTTTACATTGTGGTCTACAGACATCCCAGATCTGGGTTCATACCCTAAACCTTGTGGGTCCTTCATACCCGGACAGGCAGAGCTTCCTTTCTTTGTTCTTTTCTTTACTTTCAGTGTTAATAATTTGGTCTTCCGTGAATGGAGTCCTCTATTCATCTTGTGCCAGAGACTCCTCCGAGTTTTTCCTTGAAAAAAGGGTCCTTCTGTTACACACTGCTAACGTCCTTTTCCACATAGCTCTCCTACAGTATGTTTGACCTTGCTTATCCGTATATACAGAAAGACAGGAAATCTAAACATTTTACAAAGGTCAACAACTCACTTATTTTTCCCAGTATAAATAAACCAGATGATCTGACTTTTTAATATAAAAAGCCATTGTCTGTATGACCTCTAAATCAAGTCCTAAATTCATCAAGGTCCTTACTTCTAGATTTGAATCTTCTTAAGGGGTTGGAGAGCTTGATTAACTGGGATTACTCAACAGAAATCACAAACCAGGTTCTACTTTTGTCTTACCTGACTATGTTGTATTCTGCTTGTCTAAGAGGTGCAGAAAATTTATTATTACTGCTTACTCCCTCCAGATTTGGAAACATGAATGCTACTATAGACTAGCAAGGCTCCGTTGGTCACAGTCCTCCTAACAGGCCCACTAATCAAATCTTAATGCTCTCCACAGCTGTAAGACTGGATCATAGAAATTTCTAGTAAGTACAGTTGGAAATTTTATGTAGATTAAGATTGTGAGAAATCCTTTAAATATTTTAGCCTTAACCTACCAGAAGCTTTCTCTTGTTCAAAAGAAAGAACCTGCCTGGTTCTTGGTTCCTGGTAAAACACACCATACTTCTGAGGCACGATTTGCCACGTTTTTGTGCTATGTGCTTACACTTAATTATGTTTGTGTCACTAAAGTTGTCCCATGCATTTCGGGCCTGAAATATGTCATTTTTTCCCCAGAGGTTTTCTGGTTTGATTTGGTTTTGTTTGGCTTGGTAAACCCTGAGAAAAGGAGGTGAAGATGGAGTAGATTTGTTTAATCCAAAAAGAAAACAGAAGAAGAGAATGAACGGGTATTTTCAGCGGTAAATATTTGGGCCATTACCTTTAGAAAACAAAAGATGAAACAAGTGGCCACTTGCGCACATTGGAACTTCAACAGACCTTGCCAAGGTGACAAAAATGAGCCCCCAGTAAGCGTGTGAGGGCTGCGTCGTTCCCAGTGGCTGCATGTCTGTCGGAGCTCTTTACTTCAAGACACGAGGGTCCCGACTTTGCCGCTGGAAGCCCACCGCTGGCCGCGGCAGTGCCCTGCCAGGCACCTGCTTTGTTTGCTGCTGGTCCGAGAGCAGAAGAGGGGTCCCAGCGCCGAGCTGTGGGCTTGGCCACCGGGAGAGCCCCACGCAGAGGAGGTCTGCTGCCCCATCTCTCCTGCCACCCCTGGCTCTCCATCCCATCTCCCACCCGCAAATGGGTCCCAAATTTGGGGGGAAAAGAAACTTGAGAAGTCTGTTTATATCTGCTCAATTACATTGCTTACAAGATAAAAATCTTTTCCCTTCGGAGATTTGCTTGGTATATATACAATCAATTATTATCGCAGGTTAATACTCTCCTAGAATCAGCCCTAACATCTGTCCATAGTCTGTATCAATTTCTCCATAAAAACATCTTCCCAAAGAAACTCACCACCAAACTCCTAAGCCCTGAACACTCTGCAATGACCATCAATTGGCTGTTACAACAGAGAAATTCTCCAGTTATTCTGAAAAATATGTCTTTTCTGGATATAGACATCTTTCGCATTTATACATACACTATGTCACCCTGTACCGCATCATCACAACAGTCAGTAAATTATGTAACAGTTTCAAAAAACAAGCGGTATCACCACAGTCCCTGGTGTAGCTACCCAGAATTATTTGCAGAAACAGTCCCAGGGATGGTACCCAAACTTTTTTAAGGAATGCAGGAAGGCAGGTTTTGGACATACCTTGCATGAAATTACACCGCTTATTGCATTACCACTTCGTATCTTCCAAATAAATATTGAAGTTGATATGGGAAAAGCTCAGATTCAGAAACTTACTGGTAAAATATATTTCTACTGCATACTGAGGCATATAACTCCAAACTGGTCTCTTACAGTATTTAGGAAATGTGGAAAGTGTTTCTGGCATCCCTGAATGGAAAGTCAATCATTTCTAGCGAGCTTGCTCAGAAAAATAGCTTGCTCCAAAGTGTCTGGGTGTGCCTGCTCATACACGAATTCTGTACTTGCAAGTGCCTGCATCTAAGTGTCCAGTAATACAGACCTATAAATCCTGAAACACTGAAGATTTCTGTGCAAATCTAGTTTCCACTGTTACTAAATTCTTAAAAATACAAACTTCAGAAAGTCTTTATCAAAAAAACCCTTTGTTTTTTGACCAATTTACCCGGTTTCTGTGGGCAAATCCATGACCAGGCTTTGTAACTTCCACAACCTGCCCTTTGTAACTATTGTTTTTCTTACATCTAAAAATACAAAAACAATGGTTTAAATACAGGAAAAAAAGGGAAATGTCATTTAAACAAACATATATGTTGAGGTTGTGATGGTTTATATCTATCCCAGTAAAGATGTTTTGGGTTGGGTTGGTCTTTTTACTTGAAAATACTGTTAAGTATCCCATAACGCTATTACTAAATGAAAACACAAAGCCTGTTTCTTCCCTGCTTTCCACCTTACTGAACTGTGACATAAAATGAACAAGCAGAAGGTGTCAGACACCCCTTAATCATGACGGGAGCACAGTGAACTTCCTGCTGAGTGGTGTAATGACTATTCCAGCTGTGCATTAATGGAGAATCAAATGAACATCAGTCCAACACGCTTATTTGAAATACCTCTGGAGGGATTTTCTATTAGCTATTTCTTTGTCATTTTCCCCAAGTATCATTAACACCTATGCTGTATTAGAGTACAGTTTATACATATAAGTCTTTATCAGGCATTTTAAGAGCATTGGTGCCAGGTGCATTTCTGAGACAACACCATTTCCAGTGCTTTTAACAGAAGGGCATTGCCTCAGATAGCTGTGGGCCATGGGCCATGACCCACCCAGCTAGCACCAAACCACTGTCTGTATTAAATAATTTGTAATACAAATGATGCTGGGAAGAAAATTATAATCGCTATCACCCACCACAAGTTGGAGTGCAAGGAAAATCCCAGGGAGCCCATTCTTATCTATGCTGGATGTATCACCTTCACAATGACTGAAGTAGGAAAATGGGCTACTGTTGCATATGGTCAGCTTCACCAGTTCTGAAAACCATGTGCTGGCCAAGACCACAGTAGCTGCTGCCACGGGCAAGCAATGCCTATGGCAAACAATTCTTGCGCATTACCACACTTCTCAGCTAAAGATCTCACTTCATAAACAGTAAATCCTCAAAATACGATATTTTAGGGAAAACGTTTTTCCATTGTGGGCTTGGGAGGATTGTGCTGATAAAATACAAATTCAGCATCCTTAGGATGAAACTGGAATTTCACAATTTAACTTAAGGAGAAATTCTGATTTGCCTTTATTTAATTTAAGTTCCGTAGATTCCAATATGGGAAGAAAGCACTTAGGATACATTTTTAGACAGGTATATACACATGCGTGTGTATGTAGATATATATCATTTTTATATATATATAAAATTATACTAATTCAACATCTACCTCTGCTACAACAAATGCATACAGTTGGGGTTTCGAATATGCTGATAGATAAAACATATCTGTTTCACTACATGGCTTGACTGCTCAAAATATATCTATGTTTTTACCCTGTGTTTATGATCATGCAACCTAAGCAACTGTATGTTTCATTTACATATGACATTTTGAGTGTTAGTATTGAGAAGAACAGGAAAGCATGTTTATTTCTTCTCAAAAAACTTTTTATGATCTTTAGGGGGCATAGGTCCCTCTCTCATTCTCTCCCCTAGCTCTTAGCAGTGTACAGTTTCTTAAAAACCAAAAATGAAAACCAAACCTCTCCTGAGATACTACAGTCTGAAAGCTGCAAATGATTTTATGAGCCTTGTGCATTGGTATGCCACAATTGGTGCTACACAGCACCTCCACAGAGTAGTAATAACTTCTTCCTATCACTTTGTGGGAGGATGAAGGAGGAGAACAATGGAAATCACTTTCTTCTTCTCAAGAAAACCCACAAAATATTTTGGAACTATTTTCTATTAAAAATCTACTCTTTTCAAAGGTCATCTCATTATTCCTGTGTAGTTAATTTTTTATTGCACAGTCTGTAAGGTGTAATTTGCCAAATACGTCAGACAGTCCTGTAACAAACCAGAAGACGTTTGAAAACAGAAGCCAGTTCTGAGGAAGTGACACTATCTTTCTAAGCTTTCTTCTAAGTTAAATCTCACCCAAGCGCTGCCTAGGCCTAATCTAGCCTACATCATGAGTTTGTACAATGCGCAATTCCAGCTTTTCCTAACACTTACCCTTATCTGTGGGGAACTGGAATTCCTAGGGTCTGCTTACAGGTTTTTTTGTTAAATTTAATCCAGGTTCATCAAGATCACCGCTTTGTGAACTGACAGACTACCCTAAAAATGCTCTTTGTCCTCCTCACAGAAGCCAGTCTCCAATACATTTAGCATGCCGTCCTACAGCCCGATGTATCATGAAAGAATAACTGGCAGTGCTGGAGCGAGCTTCAGGCAATACTGAGATCCATCTGCCTCCTCAAGCTGCTCCTACGTCACTCATCAGATCTAACTTGTTCTTAAAAACTACAAACTCCTTAGCCTCCCTCAGTGACCTACTCCAGCTCTCCAAAAGCTCACTATATTACTCATGCGGCCTGCAGAGGCATGGGAGTTGTCTGAAAAAATCGTTGGCAGATACAAAAAGTATCAGGGAAACGGAGAGGCAGGTACGGCCAAGTGCTCAACAGCAGTATGAGCAAGGCTTGGAAATCGCACGCCTGTTCTCAGACCCCCTCCTTTGCCTTTCCGTATAGACACAGTTAAAAAAGCCAGCTGGAACAGCTTGCAATTTTACGCAAAAGATCATCTTACAAAATACTGATCTGTCAGACCTCTGCCAGCAAGGCAGACCTCTGCTGGGTCCCCTTGTTCCAAGCCATCATCGCATAACAAACTTCAGAGAAAACCACGGTTTGTGACAAGTAAATGCATTTTTCTTTGTTCCAGAAAGACGCTGAATAAAAATAATGAAATAATTAACTATAATTAACTGCCAGAGTCTGAGGCAAAACTAATTTGAGGCTTCTGAAGTAGAAACTAAAAACAACAATCAGAAAGTTCATAAATAAAGCAAGACTCGGGGAAAAAAAAAGTCAAGTAATCTATTTGTCCCTTTGAAACAACTAACCCAGCAATTACAGCTGCAGCAGGGAGCGGAAGGGACAAGGAATAAAAAGGAGGAACAAGAAAGAAAACATAAATGAACCACTTCTGCTGCTGCAATTTTCCTCAGTCCGGGCATTGAATCCAAACCTGCATCCAGATTGGAAAAGAAGTCAGTAAGCCAACAGGTCATTAAAAGAGAAGGAAGATACTTTAAATTCCTGCTGCTCCTTAGAGGTTTACTTTAACTGCTTCACACCCACGCTAGATGCGGCTGGAGCTGTGAAAGTCACCCTGCTGTTTACTACGGAGGGAGATCCGCGCCCATCGGCTCTGGAAAGGCTGTTTACTGAACAATTTCACCAGATTTGGACTTGGTCCTGAGACCGAAGGAGAAGAGTGTTGGAAAAGAGAGTGTGAGTGCTGGCTTCTGGTGTTTTCTTTTTCTTTTCTTCTGTTTCTTTCTTTTGCAAGCTATTGAAGAGTTTCCGAGTTTCCATATTTCTCCTGTTTATGTCTATGGAGTTTCTATTCAGAAATCTAGTAAAGGGACAGCATTTGCCTGAAAAATACATTCTCTGGTCTGAAAGATGGTGGTTTTTTTTTTCCTTCTTTTTTTTTTTTTAAATAAAAAAATAAAAAGGTCGTCTCTATAGTTTATCTCAGGGGAAAAAAAAATCACTCATAATTCTGTGATCTTACCTCCTTTTTTTTCAAAGTAAAACCTGAAACATGTTTACTGTCCTAAAAACAAATTACCCTTTTTTTTAAAAGTCATATTCATGACAACACCTTGTCATAGAAATGGGCCTAAGTTGCAAACAGAAGTACAGACTCCAGTTTTCTGGAAGTGTATTTTTTGCTGGATTTTTTTTGTCTTATCCTTTAAATGCAAAGCTGTCTAAGTCACTCAGCTCCTTGCTGTGTTTTGGATGTTAGTGATGTCTTCATTTACTACAGGAGAACACAAGAATCCTAAGTTGAAACCTTAGCCAAGTAACAAGACAACAATATCACTCGAATATATTGTCTGCCACTCGTAGATCACCTTTTTACATCTGTAGATACAGCCATGTGAATTTGGGCTTTAAAAACCTGTCCCATTTCTGTCTTTTGCTTTTCGGTAAAAATAAAAAGAAGTCCCACTACTGTTATTTATTAGAAGGAGAAGTAGGATTTAGTAGGAAAAAAAGAAAAAGAGTGGGAAAATAGATTATAAAACTGTAAAAGAAACATGAAAGCAAGTGACAGAGAATTATTATCTTTGTCATTCAGAATTTGTGGAGGAAAATTGCTAGAAACACGTGGTGCATCTAATAAGACTTTGGCCTCACCACTGGTGGTACAACAAGGCAATCAGTTTATATCTTAACAGCTTTCTCTTACTTCCCAGACGGATCCCTGGAAGCGCAGAGCCACACAAAGAACTGTTGAAACAGGCCAACTTCACTAAGAGAAACGATCTGTGCGAGTTCTCCGTGTTTTTGTAAGAGGGTTTGGTGTGGGTACATGGTTTTCATATACCAGCTGTGTATACGGGTAGGGTTCCCATAGCGCTAAGGCTCAACCCACTTGGCAAAACTTGTAGTCACTGGCTAAGCGGGTGTTGGTATTTGTCCATATTTAACAAACCATTTCATGTGAAAATATTCAAAACTGTAAAAAGAAAGACTGCTTAATTTCTGTAAGAATCAATAATGATATCTTTTCCAGACAAATAATTCATCAGTGGGCCTAAGTCTTCCAGGAAAATTTATACTGTCCAGTTTAAGATCAAACCAGCTGCCTTGTGCTTTTCCAGAAGCCTCAGGGTGTTTTTAAACACCTTTTCAAGAGATAACACATCATCTGCTTTCACTGCACTCACCGTATTTCTCAAGAAACAATCTACAGTAGTCACGCATTCACAAGACACAGGAAAAGAGACAAAAGGCAGCCCACACGTCAGTCAGGAGAAGAAGATGCCATATTAAAAAAGGCTAAAACTATCCTTTGGCAGTGAGAGATTTATTGGTTCAAGTACTAAACCAAACAGAACAACCAAGTTGTGTGGAAACCAAGAAGGTTTAGACATATACATCTGTAGGAAGTTTGCTTCTGTATCCTTAATGAAATTATTGTGTCCAACGATCTTTTTAATAAAATACCTCATATAAGTTTTAATTGTGTCTTAAAGATTTTAGCTGATGTGTATGCAATACTACACACAGCTCTACCCAGACCAGATGAAAACATAGCTTTTAGATTGCTAAAATGTTCGAAAAAGTTTCTAGGATGGAAACAGGCTTTTTGGTTTTATATCCTCAGTTTTTTTAGGAAAGGAAGACTACAGAAATCCAATTATATATATAGCTGTGTCCCTGGGATGAATGCCAACCAGCGGCTCTCTTATCTTCTCCTTTGACTTTTAGGGCTTTGGGACTTGTCTGTGAAGATTTAATAAGAAACCTAGCGATATCAGTTGTATGCTTTAATCTAGTCTTGTATTTATTTTTCCTCCAAAATGCTACCTCTGAATCGTACCTGTTTTCTCACACTGCTGTGATGGTCCTGGGCTGGCAGAAAAAAAAAAAAGAGGTAAGCTCTGTTCTCTATTTATTTTGGCCTACTTTCCTACTCTTAGCAGTAAGTGAAGCAAACCACCAACATCCACATCCTTTATCCTTTTTCCCATATATTTTCTGAGATATTGATCCTTTTAAAAACAAAGAGAGAGAAAAGAGAAAGCTCAGTTTAAAATTTTCAGAATCAAAAAACCATTTTTGTCTTCTGTAATAAATCATTTGAATACAAAAAACTTCTTCAGAGTATCAAAGCATGTGATGCTGAAGAAAGTCAGTATAAAAACATCCTAAGAAACAGTCCATAAAACAAGGCATTATGTTCATTGAACATCACTCTCAGTAAAAATAATTTTAAACAAGTCAGTACCAAATTGCAAAACTGGCATAAAATCTGTCTAGCCACACACTTTTTTAACCTGGAACATAAAACTTCAGGTTTCCCCAAAGAATAAAAGCATCAGTACAATTTTATTTAATCTGGTATCAGTAGAGGTGCTGTTGGTCCCTAACCACACACATAGTAAGAGCGGCTGAAACTGCAGTACAGCTTTGCAAAGAAAAGCACTACTGTTTCTGTGTTTCTATGACCATCTACCCTGAGCCCCACCTGGGAGAACAGTTGTTTTGCCTGTACTATAGGAACACGGTGTGCTTTCAAGAGAAACTAAGAGTCATGGGACTGCTAGAGTCTATCATCTGCTCAAATATCCTAATATCCCATTGCCACAGGTGACCTGGATAATACAAACCCACAAGTAATATGAAACAAATGTAACCTAGTCTAGAAGAACAGGGGAAGAGACAGGACATCCGTGGTTGCATTAGCTGTGGCGTAAAGAAGCTCTGAGCTGGAGCCGGCCTGAGCTGGGGGAATCCACATGCCAGAGCAGCGCTTTGGAAGCCGTGTTCTTTCACACAGGAAGGGTCTCTGCATGGATAATCCAAACCCCATATGATCCCACCCTGAGTAATGCAGCCTTACCTATAATCTTCCCAATAATCACAGGTTTAATAATAGAATTCTTCCACAGTATCTCAGGAAGGCCTAAGAAAGCTCTCAAGTCAAATTAGCCTTGAGCAATGCTCTTGATTTTATTTCCATCCTTAAAAATGTGGGTTTCAGGAAAGGTTAATTTTGAGTGAGTTTAACTGGGAGAACTTCAGTGTCTTCAGTGACATCCAGCACATTTACTAGAGCAGAGAACTTGGTCATCAAACACAGATCAACAACTCATGCAAATGTAAAATAGTCTTCACTAACTTTTTTTTTAAAATATAGCTGCCTTCCCTACCCCTTATTTACGTAGCTGTAACTTAATTCACAAAGAATAATTTTTCTTTAAAACTAAGAAAGCTAAGACAATTAGACAACGAAGACTCCTTTTCCAGAAAGACGGTCATAAGTGAAAGAGTAAAATTACTGCAGCGTGATGGTTCAGCGATCCCGGGTGGAAGCTCTTGGAGCGACTCCCCAGGGAACCCTCTCAAAAAATCAACAAAACCCCTAATCCTCAGAGGTAACTCTATGAAAATCGCCGGATTTTGAAGACTCTAAACCTTCTCACTAAATTTGTTATTCTTTTGAAGGCCTAGTTTCCTCTCTTTCCCCCAAGTTTCAAGGAAGGGACATCAGAAGGTAAAGCAGTACATTGCATAGTATTAAAATACTGTTTTCTGGAAGGCTTCACGTAAAACAGGCAAGAACATATTGTTAGCAACAATATCCTAACAACGGACACTGTTACACGTTCATTCCCCTAGCTTTCCCCTTTATGTAGCTATGTTCATCTGCCAAACAGCTATTCAAAAGGGAAAATTCATTAGAATATGTTTTATAATGCACCCACTGAGATCACATTCATTACTATTCTTGGTAGCTATTTCAGCAATATAAAGCAGACATCATGCTGACTTACCCTTCTCCATTATGCTTGGGGGTCTATTGTATTATTAAAGCAATGGAAAGTAATAAAACCACACCTATTTTAATGTTCATATAAAATATTGATCTCTCTTGGATAAAGGTTTTCATTTTTAATGCATTACATAACATTCCTGACTTTAGTGGTGGAGATTACAATTTAGGTTATTTGAATTTATTTATATTTTTCATATGAAAAGAGATTTTCTCTTTGGTTTCTGTAAAAACAAGCAAAATCGTTGAGACGTCTACATCTTCTGGGCTCAGTAAAGAGCCAAAATGTTCATTTAATAACAAATGAAGTTTTCATGTCTCAACTGGCGTATTGGTAAGTACAGTTCTCCTCAGTTCCCAGGTACAAGGAGTTACCTTAGCTCCATTCTGGAAAAAGATACAGGTATGTACCATTTCCCAGGAATCTGCATCAACATCTCCAAGAGATCCCCAGGATCAGGGGATCAAGCCTATGGAAGCGTGCCAGTGAGGTCATAGCCTCACTGATGTGTAATTCTCACAAAAAGTATATCCTGGGGTTGGGAGACTTCAGCCCATCTTTCTGACTCTTTTTCCTCCTCTGGTCTTTCTGACTTTTTTCCCCTTTCATGTCTAATCTTTTGATTTAGAGCTGGTACTTGATACATGTTAAGGACAGTCCTCTTTATAAAAAGGTAAAGGCAGGAAAAGGGAAGGGGAAAGGGAAAGGGAAAGGGAAGGGGAAGGGGAAGGGGAAGGGGAAGAGGAAGGGAAAAGGGTTTGGGGAAGTGCTGTACCCTGCTGCAGTCTCACATGCAATTTTTGCACACAAGGTTTCAAAGGCTGACAGTGCATTTCTTTAAAGAATTGCACAGCAATTCAGAAGGGAATTGAAAAAAAAGGTAGTGTTACTAGTGATTTTTATTAATATTGTCAGCAGTCCTTGAGTCAAGGCACAATAAAACAGGTTATTTGCTTATCACTAGTTTTACTAAATGATTCTTTACTCCTCTTTGGTTTTGTGTTTGTCTTTTTCTCAACCCTTTCTTCCTCATAATACTAAACAACAGTTTTTTTCCAGGCATTCTGCTTCTTTTCTATTCCTGTATTCCCAAAATTTCTTTTTTTTTTTTTCTCTTATGTTGCCTAAAGCAGGCACTAGCGAGAGAACTATTCAATAAATTAAGTGAAAGGTCTGTAGATGTGGACCACCTGAAACAGTGTGAGACAAATTATCAGAGCCAGCAGCGCACAGAAGAAATACAAACTGGATCAAGAGGAAAGTCAGTGCAACTTCTGTGGAAAAACAGCATACAATGCTGCAGTCAATAGCTATTTTGCAGTGGGTGGGATTATGAGAAGCAGATGGCTTTGTGTGCTCTAAAATTCAAATTGTCAGAAAGCCGATGCAAAGTTTTGTCCAGTTCAGAAATGTTTTTAAAAGGGAGGAACGTCTGTGAGACAGTATTGCACCTTCGCACAAATGCTTGGCGGCTGTGCGTAGAGGAACCTGGTGAAGTACTATGACTGACAGGTAATCTGTGTAGTAAAGCCATATGTTCGACTAAACTAGAAATTCAGCCCTGGGTCAGGGCCGGAGCCCAGCTTCTCTGAACGCTGTGCAAACACCTAGGCAAGAAGACCTTGCCTCTCTGTGCTTGCAGCTGAGGGAGCCTGCATTGCTTGCTTCTCTCACGTAGGCTAAAGGATGGAATGAGTTAAAAAATCCCACTTGGCAACCGGACCACAGATGCAGAGAATCTGCAAGCGAAGGCAATGATAAAAATCCTCATACTGTAAAGTATGTGCCCCTTGTAACTCATTCCCGGTATTCTGATCAAGCTTTTGGAGCCTTTATGCGTTACAGGCTCCCTCCCATTCAGCCATCGTCAGACAAACGTCAGGAATCAAATTATAAAAATGTCAAAACAAATTACTGGTTTGTAACCCATGATTGAGTCTATCAATAATAGATAATGACAAGCAAGGACTTACAGCTAATGCTCTTGGAGAACCGGCCTCCTCTGGGTATCCTGTTTGTTTTCTCCATTAGTTTGTCCATATTTACGTGCTCCCTTTATGTGGTTTGCTCATCTGTGCATTACGAGTGCAGGCTGTGGGCTCTCTAGGGTGAGGCTACCTTCATATTAAACTTAGCAGAGCAGGGTCTAACCAGGATTTGTAGCTGTACTGCAAGGAAAATAAATATGATTAATAAAAGGATTTAATTTCACTGCACTTTTCCAACTTAAGAACCCAGAAAGTTATTTAATAGGCTATCCTGTTTACCAAATGTAGAAGAACCACAGATACATTTTTTTATCCTGTGACAAGTATATTCCTGCATATGCTAGGATTCTAGAAATAGTACAATAAAGGACAGGGATTTGGGATTTCTTCATGTTATTTAATGTGTTCAATCCAATGGGATAAAAGGAATTTTAAAATCCTGCAATATATGTCTGGTTCTTTACATAAAAATGAACATCATATAACTGCATCTAAGGAATTTACAAGGTAAGTGGGAGTTTCAAAATCTTGTTCTGAGATAAAGCTGTCATGTTTGGACAGAAAGATAGTTCAGTGCACACATATGTGGTGGAAATGGGACGGTACATCTGGAATATGTCCTCGTGCTTATTACAAACAGAAATACCACTACTGTATTGACTGTGTGAAAAACCCTATAACATCAAAATATGCTTTGGGAGAAGATCATCCCTTGGAAAGTATAGCTGACTGAATATGGAGTTTAAGTCCCAGAAAAAAATGGCAAGATGAGAAAGGAAATTCACAATGCCTTGTAATGTACTTAGATCACCTAAGCATTCCTTCTGTTCAGAAATAACCCCTTTTGAATAGGCTTGATTTGCCTGTACTGACTACCTCTATTCCCTTTCACTGTATATTCATCATAGTGGTCACTTCTCTTTTCAAAAAAACTGATGTGGAAGAGTCTGGTAATGATATGTTTAATTTGCATTCCGTATTTTTTACAGTGTCCTTCTTGCAGAATGTGATTTTGGAAAAGAGGTTGGTGGAGAGCAGGTCAAAAGCGCTCTGGGACAGGCCTGAGCAACTCTGGTGCACTGGGGTCTCCTTGGGGGCGACAGTAGTATAAATAACAATAAAATGCTAACAATTCTGCCTGCCAGGCTTCCTTCTTCAGCATATTACTGCAGTGCATCTGAATGTGCTTTGACCTGGCCAATGCTTTTTGCTTCCCTATTCTGGGAACTATTTTGTTCCTTCCTACACATTTGTGACTTTCCATTAAGAGAGACATTAAATGATTGAACAGTTTTAACCTTATGTTTGGTCAGCAAAAGTCTGTGAATTGCTGAAGATTTCTTCTTAATTCTTTGTTTCACAGAAACTTCAAATCTGCCAAGAGAAAATACTATAGAAAACTTTCCTTCTGAAATCTTGGGAAAGCCATACCTTTAGTCATTTACCTAAGTGCTAAGAAACCATCCAGATGCGGTTGCCACAAAATTTATAACCAGAACTTACCTTTAATTAAAACCTTACTGCAACAACAGAGAAACAGTGGGCTTTTCCATCCAGCCAAGTGGAATCTGCACATTCTGGTTTATAATTCAATTTTTACAGTGCCCTTTTCAGAGGAGACTCTCTTCTCTTTCCTGTCTGTCTTCGATTATTGCTGGGCTGGTGCCACTATCACGGTCTGTGAGCCGCAAGACCAAATTTGAGTTTACGCAACCCAAAAGAGCTGGTCCAGCTCCTCAGTCACTCCAGACTTGCATCTGACAGCACTCTGGAAGCACAGACCTTGCACAAACTGCCAATAAAAGCCAACCTTCCCAACTGCGTTCCTTTAAAAGCCACTATTGTTCTCATTCATGACTGCACAGCTCAGCCTTCCTTTCAAATGAAAAAAAGAAGTCCAGGCTGCGTTGAACAACTTCCAGACGTTTCCTCCGCCCTCAGAGCATTTCAGTCCTATCATAAGGCTTTTGTGTGTAGTACCCCTGAAATGGGTATGGTTGTTATTATTCTCTCCAATAGGACAAAATCTCTCCAAGTAATGCCAGCTCGATATTTCTTTAATCTCTTAAAAACAAGTTTCTGCGGATGTATTAACATGCAGAATTGGAAGGGCAGAGTAGTAAACACACACAAGGTATAATTTTACTGGCAGACAAGTAGGTGATGGATTAAATCTGGTGATACTTCAGCTTCTTCGGTAATAAGCCATTTTTGTTGTGATCCCAAATTTTTTTCTAAGTCACATTCTGGGCTTCAAAACAATGCAAGCGGTTATAATTTATTTTTATTTTACTCAGTGTTATGCTAGAAAAACAATGAGGTCCAGGAAGATGTCACAAATGGAAGTGTTTTTAACACAAAGACATCTAAATAGCCCTTTTCACCTATTTCTTGATTATGTTTCTTAATTTATCGCTTTACTATAATTAGTACCTAAAAATATGCTACCAACTTTCAGTATGCTAGAAACCAGAAAGAGGGCATGGTCCTTAGCCAGGAGACATAACGATCTAAAATACAAGGCAACTGGACAGTTAAATCAGTGAGCTATAAAATAAACATCTGCAAAATAGATATTAAAAAAAAAGTATTTTACCTGATCTGCTTTCATTTTTTGACACATTTATATTAGGAAAAGAAAAATAGGCATATAGATTATTTATATTGCCTGATATAAATTTAGATTTGATACATGTTAAAAAAAAAATAGAACTGGGTTCTCTGCCATGAACCAGCACAGATGGAAATGCCCAATATCCACAGGCAGGTCAGACAGACGTCGGTGTTTTATTTCCTATTGGAACAGGGAGCAAAGTACTGAGGCCTCCCTCCATAGCACAAGGGAAAAATTAGGAAGATTTCAAGTACAATTATTTAAAAAATCCAACCCTGTGTGTAGGAAAGCATTCATGGGAGAACACTAAGTAGAGGGGTGTCTTCAATCCTGCCTTCTGGTGCTTAAGTGCCTTTTGCTATGAGGAAAACCTCCTGAAAAACCAGAAGCCTCTGCTAAACGTGAGTCCAGGCACAGTTTTTCATTAAGCACAGCCCGTGGAGGACAAAAAGAAAGCAAGCTTCTGCTGAGCACCCTCCTGGACTGAATTAATCCCTTGGTGGGAGCACTGAAAGTCTCCTTCCACCTGGAGGGATTCAGACCCAAAGTTCCCATGAAGCCCGGGTGGGAGCATGCCTCAGGCCCCCCAGTGAAGCTGTGCATAAAAATCACTTAGAATCATAGAACAGAATTGCCTAGGTTGGAAAAGACCTATAAGACTCTCTAGTCCAATTGTTAACCTAGCACTGACAAGTCCCCCACTAAACCATGTCCCTAAGCGCTACATCCACACGACTTTTAAAAACATCCAGGGATGGGGCCTCCACCACTGCCCTGGGCAACCCGTTCCAATGCCTAATGACCCTTTCAGGAAAGAAATTCTTCCTAATATCCAACCTAAACCTCCCCTGGATCAACTTGAGGCCATTTCCTCTTGTCCTAAAGCACATTCTTAAGAGGAAGCATGGAGAGATACAGCGAAAGCGTGAACCTATAGCACTGATTAGGACTTTCAACAGGGAAGCAGGAGAGTATTTATTGATTTATTTTTTGTGTCAGGGTGCAAAGTCAAACCCATATCCCCAGCAAAGAGCACTCCTGTGAAATGCACAGGCACCTAAGCAGGAGATCCGTACAGCCCTGTGGAGAGCTACTTGAGCTACCTAGTAATAAATGCCAAGACTAAGGAGTTATCCCGTGTCATTGGGATATGGTGTTGTCCCAAATCACCAGTATCTGTCCTGATGAATAAGGCACCTGTCCCAGCTGTCTCTGGGATCCCCCCCCCTTTTTTTTTTTTTGTAATTAGCTGCCTGAAATAACCCATTTTTACAGAAAATTAAGGAACTAGCATCTCCAGTATCTAACGGTGTGGTCATTCAGCATTTACATTGGAAGTCATAAAGAGGGATAACTTTGCGGGCCAGCTTTCTTCCATAAAACCAGATAAACTGGGTTCCATTCCCCACTTGCTTGAGTTTTAAAGAATTTTATACATAGTGTAAGTAGCATTAATTAGGGAGCGGGAAAGGACTTTCCTCAGTGGTACATCCAGTGGAGAGAAGGTGATGTTGGTTCAAATCTTGACAAGCAAAGAAGAAACCGAACTGAATCCTGCAAAAATTGGATGAATTTTCTCTCCACTGAAATACTGGGAAAGCCAGAAGCCACGACTTTGGGCACAGTCTTATTTACTCTAGATACTCAGAACATATCTGTAAAACCAGTCCCTTAGACAACATTAGCAAAAACATACTGATTACTGTGTCCTACTGGGACAGTGATGGACTAAATATACCTATGCTGGTTTGGCAGTGGAAGTTACATGCTTAGGAGATAAGGTGGCTGCTGAAGGAGAGTTTTGTGCATCTCACAAGCACACGATGCTGATGTAAATTCCTCCATGGCAAGGAGATGCAAGGTGGCTGGGAAAATCTGTATGTAATGGGATGAATAAGATCTGCTATCCTAATCTCTCCAGAAGAATAATATAATAAAGCATTGTCTATCTCCATCTAAATTTAACATGAGGGATCCTTGCTGTTTTTATTTAGTGGATTAATAGTTACCTTATCCAAACATCCTCTTCCCTCTCACTGTTCCCTTCCTTGTTGCCTGTTTCTCCTCTGCAGCTGGAAGGAAGCACCCCTTGGTCCCACAGGACTGTCCACCAGGTCACGTTGCACTCGGCCACTGCCCCTCACCCCCATTCGAGCTGAACACACATACCTTAGAGGTGCCAGAAGCCTAAAATATATGGGCAATGGTAAATAACGCTTAGGCACCAGGAAGGGAGGAGACAGGGAGGAAGCCTGTCATGAAACAGCGAGCTGAGAAGTTATCCCCTCCGTTCCTCTCCCTGCTGTCAGGAAGAAGGAGAGATGCTCAGGAAGGTTTCTCGTTCAGTGCAAGGCTCTCAGCCCTTGTATTGCTGGAAACGGGTATCTGATAAACGCAGAGCTTCGCTTCCCTTCCCTGCCACCTGAGCCCAGCTCTCCTCTAGGCGCTAGGAGGGAAAGAAGTCCCTCTTCCTCTTTCTCCCTGCTTCCCTTCCTCCCCGGACTGATGTCCCCTGGCCCCTCTCCCGCTGGAGCACCCTTCAGCAGCTCTGACTGATGCTCCCAGGTCACTGGCATGTGTGAGGGACTGGCCTCTTTCAGAAAAACCTGGTGACACGGGGCCAGCCGTTCTACACACAAAACCCTGGCAGGTCCTAATGTGTTCAGTGTGTGCAAGCTGGTTAAGTTCTGACTACAGGGAAACAGCATCGTCTGCCTATAGTTGGCGGTAGCAAGAAGAGAAGTTATTAAATGTGGCATGAGGGAGTTTATTAGGAGTAATAGGATGGAACTGAGAAAGCAAACACTTGGGCATATGGAAAAACTGCCTGACAATAAGATCAACTCTAAGTACGAAAGGCTAGTGTAAGGAAGTGTGAAAAGCCACATTTAAAATTAGACTTAACAGTAGAAAATGCGCTGTGGGGAACACGCCTGCCCTGGCAAAGAGATGTGCAGACTGATTGAGTAAATCTTTTCCCTCTGCACCTAGCATTCCTGGATCTGAAAACAGGTCCAGTGACGACAGACCCAGGCTCCACCTTCTGAGGTTTCAAGCCGTCTCTGCTATGATCAGGAGAAAAATGTTATCTTTTTCATATATGTTACAAGCTACTGGAAAATTGTAGCTGAGCTGAAAGTCACAAAGATGGGGAAAACAAACAAGGGAGATGAGGCCATCTTTGCACTGATAAAGGCCAAAGAGCACCTTACAGGACAGCAACAGTTATTTATTTCCAGACTTGCCATGACCTGTGGCTTTGTCCAAAGATTTTACGAGGCATCTAATATTTTCTGGATGGAGAGGGGAGTGAAAAGAAACTAAGATGCGTGAGATTAAAAAAGAAAGTCCTTAAAACTATGTCCGGGGTGTAGGAAGTGCAAGCAGAATGTTTTGCCTTTCTTGCTTTCCGTGTAAGGGGAAGAGAGCTGGCGGGAAAGTCTGGCTTGGTTATTTTTACAGCTACACGACTATCGCTAAATGCAGCACGTAGACACCACCGACTGGAAATACCCACCCACCACCTACGTATTTATTGTGAAACCAAGGCAATAGCGGAAGGCACCAGTGCTGCTGCTATCAAGTCAGCTGGGAACACCAGCAATTCGCACGTTCTCCCAGCAGCCGGGCCGTTCCGCAGCTCCAGTGAAGCAGCGAAATCTCGGTTCTCAGCTGATACGGCAGTGCGTACGGGTCTAAGAAGGCTTGAATTAACTGTCAGACATTGTCTCAGGACACAAAGATGCATAGATTTTTCCATTCTCCTTTTCTGCAATCTCTCCACTTAATCCCACACAGCAGTTTCAGTGAAACCCGATCGGTCGCTGGTGGGTTGCTTCCTACAGCCCCTGTTTTCTTCCTTGGCAGACAGTCTCAAATGGAGCAGCTAAATCAGGTTTAAGTGTCTGGCATGCAAATACCAGAAAAGAGCAGAGGTTTGTGTGGATGTATTAATCGTCATATTGATTTTAATGACTGAATAGTGCTTTTTAGGAGGTAAACACTGACATGGCTAAAGCCATTGTTTCAATTTGCTGTTTCTGGAGGGTATTCTCGTTTTAGGACTAGAGATTTACATTTTTGAAAAAAACTCTCTCTTGCTCTATTTTATGCTATGTTGCAGTTTTACACCCTCATGTATGGACTCTGGGGGTGTCTTTGGCCTCTCATACAATTTTTATGCACAAATCAAGAGTATTTCACTATGTAAACACACACCCAAATGAGGCAAATTGAACCATTTCTGTTCCCATCCACTTACTCTGTCTCAGAGTCCCTACAAAGTAACTACACAGCTGAATATGTGTGTGGAATTTGATGGGGTTTCATTACAAAATCTTGGCTAAGAAATTCTGACTTTATATTTATCATCGTTACTGTCACAGACTTCGGCAGCATTACACAAGGAAATCAAGGAAGGTCAGTTTCATTATTTCATCCAAATGATACACATTTTCATCACGTGGCGTGTAGAAAATATTGTAAGTAAAACGCTGTGCGGAGTTGATGAGTACTTGCTAATCAATATATCCAAAAAACCGATGGCAGGTGCTAAAAAAACATTCAGAAAATGGTCTGAACAATCCTGAAGCTGTGTAACTTCACTGTTGTTGGAAAAAACCTTGATAATACTTCTACTCAAATGCATACATAGCCAAAAGACAATCGGGAAATACTTCAAGTTTGTGTTTGCTCTTCTGTGAGAGAAAAGACCAGTGTGTGTTTACTTCATTCCTTTGAGTTATGTTTTCAGTCGGCGTGTAAGTGCAATGACTTTGTCTTCGCTTCCACGCAATCTGAAATACTTTTTTCCCCATCTATGTTCCAGACCTGGCTTTTGACGTAGGTGACGGGATGTGAAATGGGTTCCTCTTAACCACGGCGGAACACGTTCTTAGAAGGTTGTCAAGAGTTATCTCAGCTGTCCTGAAGTCTTTGGTAACTCAACTCCATCATATTTCTTGCTTTTCATTTTAACGTAGATGTATGTGAACAGAAGCAACACGGTGCCTTTTTTTTCCGCTGTGCTTCT
The DNA here is from genome assembly GCA_034782735.1 of Sagittarius serpentarius. Lineage (NCBI taxonomy): Eukaryota > Metazoa > Chordata > Aves > Accipitriformes > Sagittariidae > Sagittarius > Sagittarius serpentarius. The sequence continues at coordinate 12,591,448 of JAVKLA010000057.1, forward strand.
GTGTCATGCAGGATTACCAACGGATCAGTTAGAGAAGAAACAGGTTTTGGAGGTCAGGAGTCTTGGATGGCAGGCCGAATTTAAAGATTTAATTGACTCTCAGCAAGTCATTTCATTCTGCACATCAGTTTTCCCTCATAACTGTCATTTGCAATATCCAGGACACCGAGATTTCTGGGTGGGTGGCACTGTTGTTAATTATGTGCATGACTCACATCCAAGCGTCCTGGTCACAGAGTCAGCCCATCTGCGTTGAACGCAGTACAAAACTGACAAACACACATACACAGATTGTAAAATCGTGTGTTAGGGACAAAGTAACAATAATCCGTAACGCAAACAACGTTAACGTTAGCTGTCTTTCACGACTCTTGATGTAGAAAATCCTGAAGGAAGCAGAGCTTTGAAAATGAGACAAAGAGATGAAACATCCACTAAAAATGACTTAGTCACAACAAGCTCCCTGCTCACCAGAAGATTGTTTTGAGAAGCTGCTATCTGGAATATTTGAGGCAAAGCAGCTGTTACCAGCCACCCCCCTCCATAGTGAGCTCTGCATAGAAGGCATACGGCGAGGATACGTGGAGGCAGCTAGCGCCTATATGATGTCACCCTGAAGCAATCAAACATCTGAGTTTTGTTTTATTTCATAAGGCTTTTTTCATTAACAACGCCAAATGTCTCATTCTGTTATCCCAGTCCTTCCCACAAAAGGATTATAGCTGTCTAGTTTATCAGGTTTCATTTTTACGCTAACGGTGCCTACATTTCCTTCTCTTTACAGCATGATAAGACATTAATCTTGATTTTCTACTAATCAGTCCAAGGGTTTTAACACTTAATACTTTATGCACGGAAAGCAAAAGAACTGTCAGCGCGATATAATTAAATTCTCTCGTTGACCCTTAAAATGTTTAACAGCACCTCTTGCAGTCACATAATTACAGTAAATGACAAGGAAAGTGTCCAAATCCAGTCAGATCTCCTGAATAATAACTGCATTCCCGAATCCACAGCTGTTAGCATTGCTGTCGAGATATATTTAAAGAACCTTGAAAGAGTAACAACTATATATCCATAGCAATACCATGTAGAAAATCTTACTTACGTCATTGATGACTTGTTAGATATCGGAGACCTCACTGCAAAATGTTCGATTTTCTGTTCAGAACACAGTGTCTAGGATCTAACCAAAACAGTTTACCAGATGTTGTCTCTCTGCTCTGCTTTCTCAGTCACCCAACGTACACAAACAGACATCACTTACAAATGCTTCTGATTAGAGATACTCAGGGAAGTATCAATGTCCCAGGCCACGAGTTTCAGAAAAATGAATACCAACTCAGGCCATTTAGAGGTAAGATTCAGGAGTAGATATATGAAAAGTTAAATACGAAAGCAAGCTTTAAGACTGTCTGCCATTCTCGCACACACAGAAAGGAAGCCAGGGCACCGACTGCCTGAGCCCTGGGAGAGGCCGCCCCTTGCGCCCGAGACACTGCCACCTGATCTCACTGTCGCAGACATCCTGAATGAAGATTTTTCTTTTTGCTATTTGTTTAAGGTGACTAACTCTCAGTTTGCATCCCTATACGTATAGGATTGCACAGACAATTTTGAACTGAAAAAGCCAAGTTTTTTGTTTTCTCAGATGTTCTCTTCCACAATGCAGAACTTCCATGCAGTGACAGCTGGGATCATCATACACTTCAAAACCCCCCTGCAAATATCGTCATTTAAAATAACTCTGAGAAGACATTAGTTTGCCATCTGCATCCTCTGCAGGTCCATTTCCCAGCTATTGATTTACCAGAAACTCCTTCCCCCTCCGAGTCCTCCGTGCAGGACTGACGGCGCACAACCGATTCACCGAGGAAGTGAGGCAGAGGACCTGCATTTCAGGGGACCTCACTGCGGAGCCAGAGCAGCCACCCTTCTGATTCGCACCAGCAAAGCTCTGTTCTCCGTAAGTCTGAGTTCCCTAGGCTTTTCCTGCTGATCAAAGTATCGCCCAGTGATAACGCGGAGCAGAAATGGAGGTTTCTTGGCTGTTGGATGAGGACATGACAGCACTCAAGGTTAACAGATGTTTTTGCTTTATCAGAAAATGATCTCAGCTTCCACCCCCTAAATTTCTCATGCTAGGGGAAAATCAGAACAAATCATGGAGCAGATATTTGAGGAGTGGGAGGGAAGCTATGTTTCCTTTAACCTAGGCACCGTCAAGAGCCCCGGCCAGCTCTGGCGTGTCCACCTCCCCGTACTTCAGTGACCATTGAGGATGGGCAAAAGCCCTTTTCTTCTGTCTTACTCCACAGCATGTTCACAGCAGTTTTCAAGGCTATTATATGCTTCCCCAGCCAGACATAGCAGCTGGGCCTGGGGCCAGGAGTCCGGCTCATTGTCCAGAAATGTGATTCTGATTTGGACTTCATGATGGGCGAGGGAGCTGCACTGAGCTTCATGGGGAAGAAAGGAGTTTGGCCAAAGCCTTTGTAACACAATGCAAGTGTAAACCCCAGAGCTGGGGAACGTATAGCAACAGAAGGAGCTTCGGCCAGCCTCATTTATATCACTTGCAGCACTGCTGCAGCTTGCAGCTGTACCACATCTGCACTGCACATAAACACTGTGAACACAGTGATGATCTATCGGCCGTGAAAGGGCACAGGAACCCTTTGACACATGACCTAGAGTAAATGGTTCGCACTGACCTCACGGCTGTCTGCCCCTGCTTTGGAAGAGGATTAAAAATACACCGAAAGCAAGGAAAGCGGCTCCGTGCTGGCATCCTGCTTGTGCGGGGCCCTCTCCCTCGGGAAGTGTAAGCGTGGAAGAGCAGAGAGGCAGGCAAGCTCCCCTTCCATGAACACCGGCTCTTTGCAGGCTCAGGGGGATCTTAGGTGGATGGGGACAGTGAAACTCAGTAAGCCAGGCTGCCATGGCTCGGCAGCACAGCTCTAATTGTTTGAGCTGTTCGCATTTCGTTTATTTTCTTGATTGTTATATGATTATGTAAGCAATCTGTTTGTCATTATTTATTCCTTATCCTTTCAATTTCTTCAGGAAAGAAAGGAACAAAAGAAATTTAATCAGCAAAGAAAGGAACCTGAAGTATTTCCAAGGTCTTCTGTCCTGCAGGCTCAGGACTAGAAAGAGACCAAGTTCCCGAGTGCACAATTACAAACTACAACTACTACAAAAGTAGTTAGGATGCTGGGAAAGCAGGGATATGTGCTTCCCAGTTAGACCGGTTTACATTGCGTAAAAATAATCTCTGGTGCAGGGATGGAGCCCAAGACTCCCTACCAGGCTGCAAAACCCTGAGCTTTTGCCCTCTGTCTCATCCATTCATCCTAGATCCTTGCCCCTGTAATATCACCTAGCTTCAATAAAAAGCACGGTCAGAGCTGAGAAAGTAAACGGTGGTCTCTGAACTCCTGTTTTCATTTTGGGGGTAAGTAAGGACTCCATTTCACAAAAGATGACCGTAGCACCATTTCCTTGGGAGGCTGTGCTTTCATGGTTACCTCTGCCAACCTGTGAGAGAGGATTTGAGGCCTTTGCTCAGTCAGACTGAGACACCTTGTGAGCGTGTCTGTGTGTGCCTGCCTAAGGTGAGGAAAGGAGAGGAAATTCAGCCGCATGACAGCAGTACGCCGATTATTTCTAGCAGGAGCACTTACTTGCTTTTTCAGATACACACCTAATTTTTGCCAGTTTGCCAGTCCTCCAGTAATTCTTACTATGTGAGTAACCACGTGCTCCATTTTGGCACTTCTCCTAAGGCCAAGAAGCGAAGGTTTAACTGTGCTGGCCCTGCGAGAGGGCAGAGCGGCATTTCGGAGAGTCAGGATTCTTTCCTCAGTCACAGAAATCTCTAGGAAATTCACAGCTCCACGTCTGCAGGTTGAGCCTTTTACCAGAGCTACCCTCTCAGGAATCACACATCTCTTCTCACACCAGTGGGATCTTCCTTGACCTTGTAGGGTCCTAAAAAAAAAAAAAAAGGTAATTTCTTTAATTTGCCAGGATCAGACAGGATCTGGTTATAGCTCTAGGTAGGGTATGATATTTCATGCTGGAAAAAAAGACCTTCACGTAGAGCAAGTACAAGGTTTGGATTCATTTACACAGTAAGAATTTAGACCATTCTCTTTCTAAGCTCATCCCGCTGGATTTTCGAATCTCATTTTAAAATCTTTCAAGTAAGTGCCCTATAATTAATGCTGATCTTGGCTTTACTCCTCCTGACCTGTACTGCTGCCACCAGACTACCACTGCAAACAAGCGGGCACAGCAGTTCTTGTGTAGGAAAGCCAGAAAAGGGATAGAGAGACAGAGCAGGTAAGAAACGGGAGCAGAAACTGTCGTAGGACTCCCAGAAAGGTTTTGTTCTGCTAACAGCAAAAGCTAGTTATTAGTAATTAACCTGCAAAACCAGTCGCCTGCTTACCCTGTACTATAATTTTTCTGGTGTTTTCTCTGTCTTTGCCTACAGAAAAAGATACAGTATTCCTGGCTCTAAATAATTTTCTCTTCCCTCCCACTAGAGTATCTCTACATAATTTTATCCTGAGTACTGAAAAACATAAATTCTCACATGACAATCAAAGTTCTTAAGTACATGACTGTACTGCGAGGCACAGGTACCAGGCAGACGTATTTATCCATAGGAGATACAGCACAGGTAGCAATAATATAGAGTCTCACTATGAAAAATTACTACAGCTAATGAAATTAAGCTATCTGTTTATACTAGGCAACAAACTGTAATTTACAGTTCTGGTGCTGCACAATGGATAACTGATACTTGATGAGCAGGCTTGGATTTACAGGAAAATCTGTGACAGTAAAGGAGAGAAGCCTATGTTATTACATGCATAACTACAGTAATAGATATGTTTATTTAAGTTACCCTCAATGTAATAAAATAGCATTCATTAAAAGCAACCAAAAGAGAGAGGACTGCAAGGAGAGGACAAACAACTGCGCATTTACAGCCTCCAGAGCCAAAGCAGCCAGGGCTTCCCAGCCGGGCAATTAGCTTTGCTGAAGCGATAGCAGCAGCCACCAGAACAGGAGCCCTGCCCGCTGCGGTGGACGGCATTGCACCGCTGCGAAGCTGGGGCGGGGGGACACGGGTCTGTCCTCGCTCCCCAGCTCCGCTTGGGAGAAGGGGATGTCTCTGCAGACCGACCTACGCCGTAGGAACAGGCCTACTCCTAGGGAGCAACATGCTAAAAACACTTTAAAAATACTTTTCCTTTCTACGGAGCTTGCTGCTGCTTCATCCAGGAAGGGGCAAATGACATCTCTCCGTTCAAGTCCTTTCAGCCTCATTCCTTTTTAATTCCTTTTGGCTTTGTGACAGCTTCCCTTCCCTTTCCTACCCCGTTGCTCTTTCGGATCTCGCCTCTTCCCCCAGCTAGCTGTCAGAGCTCTGCTTTCTCTCTCTGGCTGCTATTTAGCATCTTTGTGCAAACCTCAGACCACAGGCTCTACCCCACGAGTCTTTCCCCCCCCTTTCTTTCTTTCTTTCCCTTGGACCGTGCTCACAGACTCTCATCTTACTAAAATACAATGGAAAAAGACCACTCCGTATTTTGGCTCCCATATTTACGCTACCGTTACAGAAAGGGTCCGCTGAAAGACAGACGAGAGGTGCAAGGTGTTTGGGTTTGCGAGTGGCCCAGCGGGACGCTCCCACACCTCCACCACAAAAGCCCTTACCCCAGCCCCTCCCGAGCCGTGTCCCGGCGGCGAGCAGGTACTGAGGCGGAGGCGGGTGCCACGCGTCAGCCGGCGGGTCCCTGTCCCTCCCGTCCTCCCCCCGCCGCGTTTTACCCTCCCCAGCACTCCCTCATCCGCCTCCCTCCTCTTCGTTAACGTCGGCAGACGCTTGCAGAGAGAAAAGTAATCAAAGAATTTAAAATACTAATTTGACTCCAGAAGGACATTCACAGCGACGGCTCGCGGCAGATGCTGGAAAACCGCCTGGAAAGCACTAAGCCTTGACTCAAGCTGAAATACGTGACTCAGGGTGCCAGGCTCCCTTCCGTGCAGTGTCCGACAGCATGCAAAAATCCAGCGTACCGCTGGCCTTCAAGAGAATTTTTACCCACTACTCGGGCATATCTTGGATGTTGTGGCAAGCTCAGATTGAAGAAGGTCTGCGGAGGCTCTTTGTTGGATCATGGCACCGTCACTGTACATGAGGATGACGCATTTCCAGCCTGCTGAATCACACTTTTTTAATAATCGTGTATGGGACCTGGATACAAAAATATTTCCATGTGCTAGTAAAGGTTTTTCTTGTCTGTGAAATCATGTGTTGAAGCATTCTTATGAATCGCATCACTTTGTCCTTAATTTATCTCCCAGCTGCTCTTCTGGGAGACTATTTAAAGCAAAACCCAGAAATTTTGATTCAGGTTTGGAAATTTTTTTTTTTTCCTTCACAGTACTCTGGTGCTAGCCCAAATACAAACATTTTTTCCCTTCAAAAAATCTGATTTATACAATCAAAGTTAATAAACATTGTTTCATTCAGTTAAAACAGAAACACTATGATGTTAACCCACTGTGACGGCTTAAGGGAGATGGACTCACAGACATGGGAAGAAATTTATCTTGGTTTTGTGAAGTGAGTAAAGGCATTTTTCAGTGAGTAAAGGCAACCTAAAAGGACAGCAGAACATATCAACATCACAGCCTTCTTAAATCATGTCAGAGCTACGTGTATGACCTTGACTTACCTGAATAGGGACTCTTTAATGATTACTCAGTTAAACAGCTACACAATTTTCATCTGGATAAACCTACAGTTGCCACTCTAGGTTAGAACTTCTTAGAAAGTACCAGAAAAACAAATGAAAAACAAAATTACCTTTGTTTTTGAAGATTCTCCCATTAGATGCCTCCCAGTTACATGGACTATGTTTTATTTGTATGCGATGTCTACCACACTCGCTGACCCCAGTGATGCTGTCACTTTCAGAATCACTCGTATTTGCAGACATAAATATCACAAAATATATCAGAGCACTTGTGCATGACAGTCGATGTTATGTCACTGTGCCTTCTGTGTTTTATACTTCTAAGATTGTGATCAGCAGTATTAGAAGGCAATACATAACGTATCCAAAACAGCAAGCTGAAAGTGGAATCACTTCTGTCCACAGTAGTATAAAACCATCAAAATGCTTTTAACGGTGCTGTGGCTCATTTTTAAAGAAAAAAACCCACAACCTTTTTTACAACACACACTCCATTAGAAAGTCATGCTTTTCATAGGAGAAGAGGACATTCTGTGATCCTCGACTAAAAGGAGAGTTCATGGGGGAGTAATGCTTGCCAAGTTAACTAAAGAGAAGCCTGAATTCTCATCAATTCAAACAGGAAACGAGAGAGGAAGAGTGTTTTGTTTTCCTGCATGTCTTTTCAAGACCAATTCTTTAACTCTAAATTTAGAACTGTTTGGAACTAAGCCTGGTTGAAACAATTGAATGATTTACTATTGTTTAAAAATAAATATGATTACTCTGGAGTATACTATAAAAGTACTTCTGTGATTACTTTATTCCTTAACTTTTTTTTTTCAGAGGGAGAACAATTCTTCCTCTATCCTGCTGTCACCAAAAGGACAAGAACAATTCAGGTTCTGTTAATTAACAATGGTCAAATGTTTCTTGACTTTGTTCTTCTTTTTCGTTAGACGGTATTTCAAAAGAGGGGATTAAAAAAATAGATGGTGTTATTACTGTATGTACATAAACCAATCGCTGAGTTAACAAGGAGTATATCACAAGAAAGGCATTACTTGGAAATGGCATCAGTCTTCCTCTGTTTTCAATTAAACATATTCCAGGCCCATTCCCATGGCACAGTTTTCAGCGGAGGAGGAAGGAGGTGTACCCTCTGTGTTAGTAAAAGCCAAAATATTAAAGGGAGTTATTTTGTTGACATGAGGCACCCTCCGTGAGCAATGTGGTAGTTATAAATGTGGGGTGCTGGAACAAAGCTGGGTAGGCGCAGACAGGTCTATGTCTTCGGACCTATCGCACACCTCTCTTGCCCAGCCCAAGGAAGAGAAGCGAAGCTGCTCCAGCCTTTGCCTTGAACGCCCTTCCTGCCCAAGGTAACGTCTTCTTTACCGAGAGGTCGCGCTGTGCTCCATTCTGGCGGCCTGGGATGAAGAAGCTGGCCGGCAAGCCGAACGTGATCATGCTTGCGCTCGTGGTCCCTGGAAGGGCTTTTTTGGGGTGATGCATTCTCTTCCCACACTCCAGCTAGCTGTACAGGAGCTCCTCAGCATTTATGAATCATCCAGACAACCACGTCTGGTGGAAATGTTACAAGACTTCCGTATTTGCCAGCTTGTCGCATCACCGTAGAAAGGACTGGGAGGAAATAAGTTTCTGGCGAAACTTCTTTTGTCTGACAGAGGCATATTTTGAGCAGCATCCAGTACCCTCTGGCTTCATTGCACACCCAGCAACATGGGAGCACACCAGCCTTCTGTCCCTCCGTTTGCAAAGAGCTGGGTCCTGCACTGATTTCACCACCCCCCACCCCAAGCCAGAGAAAGGCCACCCCAGCTTTCTAGACCCGAGAGAAAGGAGCCTGAAGGGCATGGCCATTTAAAACACCTCTGAGGCAAAAAAGCTTATGCTGCTGGAAACTTGGTCCTACACATGGAAGGCAATGAGGTAACATTCTTTCTACCATGAGCTGGTTGACATACAAAATCAGTTTTCTTCCAAACGAAATTCCAAAGCTGTCTGTAGAGACAGCAAATCAGCACCACCTTCGAACAGAAGAACTTGCTTGTCATGAGCAACCAACGTGGAGCAGCCGACAGGAACAACAGTCCTTTTCATGACTTCAGCCCTCCATTAGAGCTGGAGAGGTCAAACAGTCCTACCACAGCATTTGAGAAGACAAGGAACTGAAAAAACTCCTTAGCTCGTTATTTCACCTCTGCTGTAGTTAAACTTGTGAGAACAATTAATTTATTAGTTTGGTGGCAGTTTGGAAAACTTTAAACTGGAAAAAAAATTAATCTAAAAATAAATGCTTCATTTTTTCGTGAAATACAAAAAAAGAGAGCATTGTATATTTTATTTACTTAACTTTTGAGGGCAGTTCCAAAAATGTCGTTTGGGATGAATGCAAAATACTGTTTTATTGTTTTGGCTTTAGATGGCCCTGCATAAGCAGGGAGGGGTTGGACCAGATGACCTCCGGAGGTCCCTTCCAACCTCGACCATCCTGCGATTCTGTGAAATGATCAAGTGAAAGTCAAAACTTTTCCTAAGTATTTCCTTCCCCCCTTCCAAATTAATTTACCTAATTTGATCTTTGAAGTCCTGAGTCCCTCTGGTGTAACATAAGGCACCAAGTATGAGATTCAGATAGAAAACTCAAAACCAAGGAAATAACGCTTCCTCTCCCATTCCTGAGATGCTGCTATTCTTTAGTTTCAAGTACTCTCTTCACCCCTAGAAGCTGCATCTGACTTAAATCAACTGCTTCGTGGGTGGTGGAGTTTTTTTAGTTGGTTTTGGGTTTATTCTTATAGAAGTAAGAGATACAGTATCAAAGTAAATAGGCGTTGAAGATTTGTATTTCACATAGCCCCTTTTCCAATTTGAAAAAATTAAAACCCAGAATAAAGAAAGGAACACTGCCTAAATGTGCTATAGTGATACCAGGAAACAAATCCAATGCAGTTTGTTTTTTTTTTCTCCTTCTTGCCACAGGTAAACATTTGTTAGGCAGTGTTACATTTCTATTAGAGCAGTTTGTAGAAAATAATTTTTTTCACTTACTCCCTTACCCAGAGATCCTTGTTACACACATCCCTACTTCCTGACTTCTCCCTATTCAACATGTACAAAATGAGATAGATGGGGTAGATGGAACAAGTGACGTTAATAGGAAAAATTGTCTTTGATCCTTAAGCTTTGTAACTTAAGACTTTGTTTTAAAGAGTTTTAACTTAATCGTGTTACTGGAAATCCTTTTAAAGAGTAGCATGATAGGTTTTTTTCGCTCTGTCTACTTCTCATTCATAGTCTTTCACGTGACTCACAATAATGCATTGTTTCAATCTGTGATTTATTGCTGCTATCTCCTATAACACCTTGAGAAGAAACAGGATCAGAGATTTTTTCGATAGAATAAACAGAAGCAAACTCCACTGAACTTCACCCTCAGGGCAACAGGGAAACAAGCTTGAACATGAAGCAAGCACTTGCAAAACAATACAGGAAAATACAGCTATGGATGTCTTGAAAGGGAACTAGCTAAAAGAAGCCAGTAAATGCAACAAATTTTTGGCAATATATGGATCTATACTGTAACTCAAACCTGATTTTCAAGGTGGCTTGTATTTTTCCTTCCAATACATCACATGCTACGGCCCTATGCAGAGAGAAAAAACCCACACACTTTTGGACAACATATGGTCTAAAAGTCATTGACTGTTTCTATAATCTTCTTGCAGCTTTTCTCTTTTTAGCTGCTTGAAGCTATGCCAATCTAAGATCAAGTAAAGAGATTTAGAGAGAAAGAAGATACGGACTGAATTATTTCAAGTACGATGAAGCCTCCACTCAGTGTACAGAATACACTAGAAGCTTAAAGACATTACAAGGCAAATGTCTCCTCATTTGCATTTTTATTGTATTAATTACTATTACTGTTGATGGTTTGAAACCAGAAAGAAACCCAGAACACACAGACTCATAACAATTAAATACAGAGGATATGTTTCAGTACTGTTCATGATTTTGGCACTGGCATGATAAGAAAGTCTATTTGTTTTTGTTTTTTTAATTACAATGACAAAAATCATCACTCCACTGTTTGATCATTAAATCTTATTTTATACTTGGAAACTCAAAAAATCTTTTGCAATTCTTGTCTATCACCACAAGCCCAATGGAAGTTTGTTTCCTAGGCTGGTAGTTAACCTTAACGTAGGCTGTTTCACTCCATGAATCCCATCCTCTGGTAAACTTACTACCTACAAAAAGATATATCTGCAGAAAGCCCAGAAGCTGGAAAACTGGCTTGTGTTGGCAACATCACTCGTCCATTAACATCCATGTGTATTGCTTAATACACGTACAGGAACAAGAACAGTGAAAAAGCCCCATATTTTAAAGCTGCATTGCCTCCTTTGCTTAAAAAAATGTGACATGTTGCATGTCAAACTTGAAGCCATTTAATGTTTCCTGTAGGTACTTAGTAAGTTTGAATGTAAAAAAAAGACACGGTTAACACTATTAACTCAGTTGGTCCTTTTCATCCAGGTAAATGCTGCTTTTGGGGGTAGTAAGCCAGATTTCACACTTCTATCAAAGACTTACACTTCAAAGTCATACAAAAGGCATTTAGAATATCAATGAATGACAACAACCAACAACTTGTTTTCAGTAGGTGACTCTCAACATGTCTCATCTCATCAAATTTTTGATGAAAGCACCCTAGTAAAATCCATCTAATACAGAACAGAGGACAAGCTGTGGAGCATTCACTGTGACCTGGATTGCAGTTTCGAGAAACGCCCTGTAGATATCTCAGCGTCACTCTCAGACATTAGCTAGTGCCGTAGCTATATTTTTTTCTACTATGCAATTTTTGACATGTGGGTGGAAAAGAGGAATGGGTGCCAACTTCCTCTTTTCATTCTTCGTTCAGTAACTTCCCATTTTAATCCCCAGCTGAAGAACTGAAATCAGCCCACCTTCCTGATACCTGTTTATTCAGACAATATTACTCTATTTCCAATTTTGAAATATTTTACATTAAAAGCTTTGATATTTTAAAATATCTTGTTCTTAAAGTGAATGCACAGATCTTTTGACTACCAACTCAGTGTATTAAAGTATTAAAATTTTAAACAAATTAAGATATTCTTATTAACATATTCAAACCCATCATATTTTGCATGTAAATAATCACCAGCTGTAAAAATAAAATTTAAAATAGTTAATTACTGGCAGAATCTACAGAGTCTCTAAACAGACTTCACAGACATTTTCACAATCCAAAAATTCACTGTCTCAAAGCCAAGGGTCAACATGAAAACTTGACTTGAGTAATGGTCACTCACATACTGATGGCCTGCCTAGGAATTAAAAAAAAAAAAAAAAAACAAACAAAAAAACCCCCAAAACAATAACAACAAAAATAATACCACCTCTTTCTTTCCTCAACAGCCAGACAGTGAAATTAAAGAACAGACTTAGGCCCCAGCAATGCTTACTTAAGTGATCCGCCACTACACTTTCCTTAGGACTTTGCTAAGATTTTGCTGGGGATTACATGAGTCGCAGGAGCTTTATGTAAATATTTCAAAATGGGTTCAAAATGTGCTGTTTGAATTTTGTGTTACTTTACAGCATATGGCAACAGTCTTTTTTGCCCAGGGGCAAATACCTGCAGAGAGAATAGAATGACTTCAGCTACACTCAGTTACTGGAAATCCCTTTTCAGCTCAGCTAAGCAGAAGTAGTGCTTTCCATCCAAAGTTCAGTTCACAGCAGGGAAACCTCTCTCACAGATCAGCGGAGTTCACAGATCAGCGGAGTTCATGGGCTCAGGTCCTGCTGCCACGGGGATGACGGCAGACTGGCAGGAGGCAGCAAGTGTCATGGCACAGGACGGCAGCGCTGCTTTAGGAGAGAGGCCAGCAAGAAAGATTTGAAATGGGAAGACGCTCAAATCATGAATGTATTAATCTGGAACAAACTTTGCTGTTCCTCGATAGTGCACTTACATATGTACCTCCAGCTCAGCTGTATTAACACAAAGATGAAATAATTTGCCTACTACTATTTACTTACCCGTGCTTATTTTTTGCAAAATGTGTCAGCAGAGCGGGTAAAAGCTTGACTAAAAACTAAGAGCAGAATGTTGAGTAATTTAGTCACGTGCCTCAAAGGAAACTGTTAATTCAGTAGAAATTACAGACATGCCACTTGTGAAGGTTTTACTGTATTAACACAGTCTAGCAGCCCTACTTCAGTTAAATAATTTTACAAGCACCTTGATTACATGAGGGTCCTAAATTAACTTAAAATTTCTTTTTAACTGAGAAATTAAAATCAGGTCAGAGAAAGTACTAGGTATTACACACACAATTTGAAACACTCCACATTTATGACATTTGTTCACGAAACCTCAGAAGCTGAGAATTTTTAATTTTTGTACTTTAAATAAAAAAATTGAGCTGACCAATACTTAACTTCTGAAGAAATGTGGACTTAAAGAAAGCTGCCATTGAAAAGCTCAGAGTTTTTCTAAGGCTCAGTCTTAATATTTGCTAAGCTGCTCAGTTACACTCTCGCAAAGCTGCTGAAAGAAAAAAGACTTGGTCCTTCAAGGTGAGAAGACAAGTTTAGGCTCTGACGGAAACCTGACACACTGCATGCTCGAGTGAGCTACTGTTTTCTTCATGTGATTTACAACAGTAGCAGCATTCAGAGCACAACTACCTCCTCTGCACAACTTACACTTGCGCAGAACAGAAAATTAAGAGGATGATGACTGTAAAGCACTTTTCTCCTTCTCCAACCAAGGGGTTTATAGTCTCAAGGATTCTCTGAACTAGACTAATTACTGACTAAAGTTGAAATAAACTCTGGCTCCTACAACCACCTCTTTTTGTACAATATTGGGAAGAGCAACAGTTTATAGCTTAGTAGCCAGCATAAAGCTAGAACAAGCACAATGTTCTCTACAACCTTTAGTGATAAAGCAAGTACAAGTACGTACTGTTCAGACATACCAAGCTCAAGCTTACCTAGCTTCCCCAAATAATTTTCTGTCTTCCATTTGCCTTCTTTATTACCACAGTCCAGATTATAGACAACACGGTGGAGACAAGAAGGACTAAATAAATAAAAATTAAAACACCCAACACTCAGGTTGGTTAGTTGTTTAAGCTGAAACAGCCTACATTTTTCAAGGTATCCATGATATACTCTGATAAACCAAGTAAAAATCACTGCGCTAGACCTGCACAGCACCTTAGAGTGTCACATACTAGAAGACAGGCCTGCGTTTTTGGTGCTTCAGGTTACACATCGGTTTGGGGATTTCCCTCAGAGACTTCAGTGGTCTGCGTCCTAAATCACAGGTTCAGTAAGAGATGCTTGGCTCTCAACCACCCCAACAACTCAGTCTTTTTGGCACTGAAACAAATGCAGCAGATCGGATAGAACTGTACCATAAGTCAAAACTGGTATAACAGCCCTATCTACTGCTGAAATCTTCTGTTGTCACAGCTTGGAATATTCCTGCACAAGACTAGAAAAATATTTGGACACATTGAAAGACATTCTTACAATTCAGCTTTGTAAAATTTTACAATATTCCTGGTTTCAAGGGTAAATATGAAGCTTGATATACATTCATTCCCGGTGTTTTTTTGAAGGTTAGATGGAAAAGGGGAGTGGAAGAGAGAAAGGAAAGCTAGACTCTTCTACTGAGGACAGTAGAAGAGCCTTTTACTTTTCCTGTGAAAAGCTGCCTAAATTCTGAAGCTGAGATTGTAGCAGCTAGCAGGAGTTCGCACAAGAAAGAGCTCAGTATGTGAATTATATACCAGTTCACAAAGTACTGGGCAAGATCCAGAGTTGCAACAGTGTCCGTCGCTTTCAACTATTTCTTATAATATCATACTGTTACTGGTTAACTGTAGGTCACAGAAGGCTGGGTTCTTGTCATATGCTGTTTTAACAGTGTTTTGCAGTAAAAAGAGCTAATGAACCATGGAAGCGAGACAGATTTGGGAGTAGCGAGTAATGCTATGTGAGTATGCTCCAGACAAAGTTATATGCCAGCAAAACTTACCTGCCCTGCATGAGTGAAAAAGCATATTTAAAATGGCCTTTGTTGGATAAGATCTGGAGTTACACGTGCAATCAAAAAAGGTACAGTACTCAGGTTAGAACAAATGAACAGAAGCTCTACCACATGGGGTAAGAACAAGATGCCAAACCAAATTCTTTACAAACACCCTAGATGCTTGCTAACATTAAAAAATTTGGTATGTTTTAACCGAGTGGTTCTTTCGATTCATGTCAAAGACATGACTAAAAGCTTGCCAGGGCTCGTTACAGTGTTCCTTCATTTGCCATTAGCAGTTTCTTGAGGCACACGACATAGTGGTTTGCAAGAGAAAAACATCACTGCACAAAATTTAGAATTAAGTGAGGCAGAAAGAAAGTTCTGTGTTAAAAACCCAACCCTTAACTAGTCCAAACTGTATCCAGTTGGTTCTATGCCTACATAATTATCTCTCCAAGATTAAGCTATCTAGTGGGTAAGAAATAAAACACAACTGACCTGGGAGAAGTAATTTAACACCAACAGCTAAACAAGTTTTGTTAAACACAGACTTTTGAAGTTCTTGATGGAAAATGAAATAAAGGTTTAGTTAGGTGTGCCTGATATCATAAGAATATTTTTTGATGCCTAAAGAAACAGACTGAAATAAGTGTTCTGAAGAGTGTTCAGGTCATTAAGTTGTGAAAATGTTGAAGCAATCAGGGTCATATAATCAAAGTTTAAATAAGAAGCCTGAGTTAACACTTTTCATTATTGGTGCATTACCTGAAATGAATTTGAAAATATAATTTTTGGTGTTTCTTCCACACCAACTGAAATACGTTCCACCACTTGTGTCTTGTTCTGGAAAGACTTAACTTCTGAAAAGAAAGAACAGCTGTTTTTCTACTCCTCTCCACTCTCCATCATTCTGTTGGATGAAGAACCTCCACCTCCTCCCAACATAAATGGAAGCAAGCTAGGTTTAAACATTTAAAAAGATATAAAGGTTTATTAAATGAATCCAGATTTGACAGATATTACATAAATTAAACAGCAATAAAATTTTACTAGGGTTTATGTACAGATCACAGTGATTTTCATTGTGCAATGAGGGCTGACTTTGTAACTTTGAACAGTACTTATACATGTGAGCTACAACAAGCAACCAGCAACATACGTTAGTCCAAGTTAACCTCGCAAGTCTAGCAGTTCAAACTGATTATGCAGCACACAAATGCCTGCTACCACTATCACTACTTACTACACAACAGAGTATTTATAAAGCAGTCTAGGTTTGCCATAGAAAAGTGCAAAACATGGAAAGTCTGTACACAGTACAGTACAAAAAGGAATCATGCTACAGTCATTGAAAGCTGAAAAATAATTCTATAGCATAGGAAGCACTGCATCACAACTCTTCTGAATGGCAAGCAGGTGGGCTGAGGAACAGCCATATCATAATTGCTTTCAAAACTGCAAAATCCCTGTTCATCCATTTAAACATAGTTTAGTACCTATATTTGATCCATTAACAATGACTTTCTACAGTGGAAGATCACATTAGTTAAAGCTCAGTAGCACACATATTCATTGATCAAGCTAATTTACAGGAAAATCTACAGCATGTTCTCCATTGAAATCATGAAGCATTTATATCATTTGGTTACAAGGCAATTGAGTTTACAATGCACGTTTATCACTTAAAACCTCAAATTGGGCAATTAAAAATATATATATATATAAAACTCAAAAATAAAGGTTGTTTTTTTGATGTTTAACATTCTTGTTCACCGAAGCAGAATACCAAAGGCCTATGGGCTCTTGCAAGATAACAGTCCTTATGCAACAGTCTATACGCAAAAACACATGTTAACAGAAGCAACCAAAATAAAATGAACTTCAGAGACTACCATACTTGAATCGAAAATAAGTGTTCTAGTCTGCTTAAAAAAAAAAGCATAAATCCAGAGTCCTTAGTGCAGTGTGTATCTGGGGACTTCTGTGTGAGCACTCAAGACAGGACTACGTTAGTGGGCCATGAAGTCCCAGCAAAGACTTAAAATAAAACAGATTCACTTGTGCAAATAAATAAAATGGGCAGGTAACAACAGCTCAAGTTCAAGACTGTAGAGAAAATAACTGATCACTTAAAGTAATGCTTCAAAATGTTTTGGTTTTTCTTTTCATTAAGGATTTTAATTAAAAAAATGGAAAGCAATTTTGTACTAGAAAGCATGTTGACGAGGTCAGTAGTTAGGCATATGTACACATGGCTCTGGAAACAATGTAAAGTTAATGGATTATCATTATTATTAAGATTGTATTAATTTCTTTAGTCTCTATCATAATGAGTGTCAGTGCATCCACTGCCAGCAATGGATAAGATTCATAAAAAGAAAATCCATGATCTCCTGTTGTTCAAGCATTCAAAACTTCTGACCACCACTGTGGTACATTAGTCAAATGCAGCTTCACTTCCTCAGCTTTGAAGACTTAAACACAGTGCAGTTTTTAAATATGAAAAAAAAAAAATTATTTAGCACACTTGCTTGTTGCAGTTTGTACATTTTAAAATAAGAAACTGGTTTTGTAGTACTCAGATTCCATAAAATACTGTAAGCTTACACGTTAAAAGAAACCCTGAACTGTGCTTGCTCCCCTTAGACAAAGTAAGCTGTGTTTCACGTGCTTCAGTTTTTCTGATTGATTTGGAATAACTAAAACCACAGATAAAGAGAGTCTGGTCCACCATATTTTTTTTTTTTTTCCCAAGAGAGTAAAGTATTTTTACCAGGTTAAAATGATAATTTTCTATGGATTTTCTTGTATTTTATTATACATTCCTACACACTATTTACTGAGTGACAGCTGGGGCCATCAACTTGTGGCACTTGCATAACATCATGGTGATTTTATGATATTCTAGAATTACCACTTTGAAGTATCCTGATTTTGTTAAACACTGTGCATTTTTGCAGGGAGTTATGTAATCTCTTAAAGTTAGACTTGCTTTATGAAGCAACAGATCTTATACCCTAGAAATTGCAAGCTCTCAACAGCACTTGTGGACTGTTTAGAGCTAAACAAAAGAAAATGGAGGTTACTTTTTCACGAGAGGACTCCAGCTGCAGATCTGTCATAAAATTATAAACATGGCAATTTCATTAGCTATTACTAGAATGTCTACTTCATAAGCATTCAGGATTTAGCTCAGAAAAACGAATCTTTGGCCTACATTTCTTATGGCATTTCAGAGCAAAAATGTGGAGAGCAGTTTGTGGAAGAAAGTATCTGTATGATCTGCTGAAACAGTTTTATGTAGCGCCATCAGTCATAGTAGTGGAATTCCAGTGAGCTGATGTGCTTTCCAAAAAAATATTTTTGGTCTAAATATCATAATTTCACTAAAAATTATCTAAACCCACAACACCTGAAAGAATGTAATTACTTTTTGAAATCGAAGCACTTCAAAATCAATTCCCCTATATTAACACAAGTATCACAATATGTAACACGAAAAAACCCTAAAAAAAGATCCTGACTTGTATACAATCTACCTTCACGTTTATGTGTTCATATACATAGATACATATATATGCACATACCAATATTTAGTGCTACTTAAAATGAAGCAGTATTGCAAATACTTCCTAAATACAGTGTACTCAAGCTGCTAGAAAGATGTTAGTACAGGATGAAAAAAAGAGACTCCTTACAGCTAAAGGTTTGAACTCTGTACATATGGAATTCCTGGCAGCAGAGACTTTAGGACATTTCCAAAAGCAGGAGCAGAAAAATCAGGCTCTAATATATATTCAGTCCTCCCTCTGATATTCTGAAGTGCCAAGCATTCAACAACAACTATTTCAATAATGAAAAAAGTCTGTTATGGCTCATGCTTTACATTTGGAGAAGACAGCAAGCTTGAGAGAGAACAACTCCTGTAAAAGCCAGTTAGAGCCCTTTTATCAGTACGCACTGAACTGCATGTTTACAGAGAGTCTTCATGTGAGGAATCTCATTTCAGACAGTGTGTAATCACTCAATATCCTGGTTTGTAAAGAGACATCACTGTAACAGAACTTCATAAATTAGCCATTAAGTTGCATCTTAATCAACAATAAAACATGCCCTTGTCTTTCTGCTTTCAAGTACTATGGTTGCAAGTGTGAGGCATTGGAAATTTTAGGTACAAATCTTTTTAAAACTTAATTATTTTTATTTTTTACAAAGAATTATAAAATGTATATAAGATGATGAAAAACTCATTTATCCTTTTAAGATTTTTATTCCTAGAGAACTTCTTGAAAAACATTATTTGAAAAATAAAAATCATAGACTCTGCAAAGTACAAAAATTTACATCTTTGCACAGTTCCTGTGCTTTAGTTGTACTGTATTCATTATATACATATATACTAATTTGTGCTTTTAATTACACAAGTTTAGTATAAACTTATAAAATTAAGTCTATGAGTTAACTATGCAAAAAGGATCTGGGAATAGCAGGAAACTTAACTAAACCATAAGTTAAAAAAAATTAAAATTCTAAAATATACCATTTTAGTGAGTCTACTTCAGAGTAGACTATCAGTATTACAATTTACCAAACTAATGTCAAATGTTTACAGCAAAAAATTATTCCTGCCTGCCTCCAACTCTTTAGATATTTACTATATACTAATATGCATATCTGAATGCAGTATCATTCTTATCCACAAAGTCTTCATTTACACGGGTTCCATTTTTCTTCAGACTTGCTCTTAGCACTTCAATTTCCTTCCAGTTTCTAAGACAAAAAATAATGAAAAAGGAACACAAAATACAATGTGAGGCAGGTGAATTGAATGACAAGTATCAACCTATCACAGTTATGAGACAGAATCCAGGGTATAGAATTAATCTGACAATCTTATTCCTCTAACTAAAGTCTTCATTCTTAATATAAACATCCTGCAATCAAGAACAGTCACATTTCCTTATCTGTCAAATCAATCTAGATATTTGCTTTTAACACACTATTTTAAAAGTTTTAAGGACAGAACAAGTTAAATATCTCTACGCAAATAACTCTTTATCACTGTAGAACACCAAAGCCTGTGAGGTAAGTTACCTTTGTCATTCTGTAAGCCTGCTTTACAATATTTTATTTCAACAGTTTACTTTATACTGTGTATTACTGGGATTCATGTTGGTTCTAGGAGCTGTAAGGAAGTATTAATCCCTGTTATGAATCAGAAGATGTAATTTCTGCATACAGCTCTCACTCACAGACCTGCAATGGTTTGAAGAGGACTCCTGACATACCTTGTCCAGTGTAGATGTTGCATTCAGAAGTTCTTGAAAATTTCTAGATCTTTAGGGGGTACCGGAGGCGTCTTGTTCCAGTCGTCTTCAGGATAAGCTTCAAAATTGGAAGTATCCCCATCATTGGATACTTTCGGTACTATGGGAGGCTGGTCAGAAAAAGCACAACAAAAATGTTAGTACAGTTTCCTCAATGAGCTCCTCTCCATCGCATTCAAGCAGAAATTCTGTAAAAGACTGATTAAACAAAAGGGGTACATATTTATAAAAGTTCACCTTTTTCACTAATAATGAATGGCACGAGAGAGAGAAGCTTGCAGCGACAGACATGTCCCAACGCTTTGTCTATATTGCAGTGAAATATTCTGGTTAAAAGACACTTGGAATACAGATACCTATTTCATTTAGCACTCAAGTTCTAGCTGCTTTGCAGACTGAAGGTAACCACTGCAAAAGACTACTACAACTAAGCTTCCAGGCACATGCTGTTACAGCATAATCTGCCACTCTCCTTCCTCACTCTTCCCCCCTTCTGTGCCCTATAAGCAAAAAGGAGTGTAATCAAATTAGGCTCCTTTCAAGCAAGAATGAGTCTTGATAGCAGTGTAACTGCTTTCTAACTGAAGGAAAAAAGCCTCCTCTTCATTGCTTTCAAATAGACTGATGGTTTTCAAGGAGGTTGAAATGACTAACTTGTGTACGCCTCATACTACCTACTATGCTTTCTTCTAGCCTAGCAATAAATTCAAGCGGGTAGAGAAATTGCTACACTGTAAAAACTCATTTCACAAGGATGTCTGTAAAAGCATCTTAATTCAAATGGATCTTTTCAAGGAAAGTTGGAGGTGCCAATAGAAATATCTGTTTTCTATTTCTTTCCTCAGAAGATCCTTTGGATTTCCAGTATTGCCTACAGATACTGCAGAGCTGGTGGTTCTTTTTTGTCTTGTATCTAGCATCGGGATTACTCTGCCCTTCTGCCACGGGCACCTTCCTGGAAACACTTCATTAATCACAGGGGGTTAATTTAGGGCAAACCCCTTTTCGTCTCTCAGGGGACATTCATCTCTCTATCCCGTTCTCAGTGACAGAGAGCTTAACGAGTGTCACGAGTCCAACAAAACACTTTAGGATGAGAAAACCTAACAGATGATCAGCAAACTGCCTAATAAAAGTCATACCACAGAACTATAAAGTACAGCAAAATGTTATTCTGCACCTCCTCAAAAAGATAAAAGCCTGGCTTCCGCTAGCTCTGAGATCTTACCTGATCTTTTGGGCTTCCCAGTCTGAAACAATGCCATTAGCAGGTTTTCAATGGGAAAGAAAGTGTCCTTGAGGGATGGTACTTCTAAGTTTCAGCCAAAAGCAAAATCCTGCTTTTGCGTATGGTAGTCACTATATATGATACTACCCAGGTGCTTAAGAAAAAGTGCAGAATCTGCTCTGCTCCCAAGGACTATCTGTTCCACTGGGGGCAATGCTTGGTACTCCTACCTCCCTGTAAGTATTTTCGCAGGAAAAAGAGAAAAATTAAAAAAAAGAAAGAGAGAAAGGAAAATCCTCTATTTTAGATCAACAAAATTATTTTCTCTCTTTCAGCCATTACTATTATTTATACAATACTGATATTTAAGATCTTATCAGGACCATAAATCAATGCTTCATTTGTACTTTTTTTGAATTTGTACATTCATACTTTTTACAGGGAAAATGGAGCACTGTATCCATTATTTCATATTTTCAATCTGTTCATCAGTATGAAATAGTGAGATTGTGAAAACCAATTCTGAAGAATATAGCTGCCGCTAGAAATAACAGCAAGTTAACTTCTGATCCTTGCTCTGAAGTATAATTAAGCAGCATTTCATCTTCTAAGAGCTTAATGTAACCATCACAAATATTAATAAACAAGTTTTGGATTCATAATAATCTGCATGCCATAGGAACTCTTTTTTTTTTTTTTCCTTTTTGTAAATAAAAATGGAACACAAAGGATGTTTGGACCTGAGACCTCCTCGGGACCTCTAACATTCAGTTTTTAAATACTATTTGTTTGTTATTTATTTGGTAATATGGCAGATTGTCAAAAACTTCCGAGCTGAAATACTTATAAAACATGTTATCATCCAGTTTGTGTTCTTGGCAGATTTGTGTGACCAGAATTTACAGTGAATAATTTGAAAAATGTGACTTCATTACAATAGATCTGCATAAAACATCAACTGGGTGTAGCAATCATTAAAAAAACCCCAACCCCCCACATTTAAAACAATGTAAACCTTTTTTTTTTTTAAAGAAAAAGTCACCTACACCTTTGTATTAGGATGTTGTCTACAAGAATACATCAAGAACGTTTCACCTCTTATGTATTTTGCAAGAACTCAATTTAAGATATCTAGCCAGAAATTCATTGTAAGAGACTAATGCAAAGAGAAAGAAAAACAAACATTTAATCGGTACTTGACTGACTGCATATGGCAACCTATGTTACTGAAAATCACTGCTGTAAGAAATCGCAGTAGAACTCTGAGGAAGTAAAGAAAGAAGGCAGTTTTACTTCCAAAGGATTTTAAAAAGCACTTTCCAGCGTTGATAGCTTTTGCAAACATCTGCCCTCACATAATACTAGAATTCAGTGCTGTTAAAAAGTACGTTAGAATTACATTCATAAATTCTTCTCCCTAACCTTCCCTATTCCTCCTACTCCCATATGCTTTACATTTTATTAAAGCATTTACCTGAATTGAACTTGGCACAAAAATTTAAAGCCCAGAGTAAAACACTTCCATAGATGGGGCGGGGCAGAAATCAAACCAACAAACCACTAATTGCCCCTCATCCCCCCAAACAAAAAAACACCTACAACAAGTAATTATTTACAGACTCCTAAAACTGGAAATTAAATGTTGTATTAACTAATCAGCTTCAGCAAAACAAAGCAGGTATTTTTTTTTAGACATTTCATATATAGACAAAAATGCATGTGATTATTGATGTGTACATTTACACACATGCTTATGAACACACAGATGCAACAAGCAACAAAACCTCAACAGATCAGCTTAAACAAACAGTGATGTCTTGATGCGATGTCCTATACAGTATTGTGCAGAATATACCTTTAGTCTCCTTTGAGGTACAGCATCCCAATCTATAGACCTGAACCATCGATGTCTCTTCACATCATCTGCTCCATTCTTTAGAGAAAAAAATCAAAATAAATATTTAGTAAGTTATATATATGCCAAACCATGTATGTCACCATAAGAACTGTGGTATCAAGGCAGACTAATGGTCCGTCTAACCTTTTTTCTTTTCTCAGGTGATAATCATTAAAGGATTCTATAGGATAAATTCATAGTGTTATTTCCCCAGCAGATCCTGAGTTCCAGCAACAAGCAGTAATATCCAAAGTTTTTTTTTTCCAGCATTCTTCTGACACAAGGGAGATGAAGAATATGCTTTAAAATACCCACAAAACCATTCACTGCAGTTCTATTAACTTCTGTTTTCTCCAGCATTTTAGAGAACGCCTTCTATTCAGATATACTTTCTAATTCTTACACTAACAGAAAAAAAGAGCTGAGTGTTAATGGTGTCTTAAAAGTTATGTCTGGGAAGCACGTAGTTCTATCAAATATTACAGACATTTAGTGCCGACAACAAAAGGTTCTCAGCACTGTTACAAAAGTATATGTATAAAAACATTTGTTTTCATTTTAGATATATGGTTAAAGGCATATTTGTCTTGTAATGATTATTCTCTCTGTGCTGACTGTTTTGATTATGTACATAAAGAATGAAAATGTCTTCCCCCCTGCAGGATGAAGCTTGGTTCAAGCACAGACTCATTTTCAAGGCATTAAGCACTGGGGAAAAAGTTGGTTCTCTGTCTCAGGCCTGATCACAGCACAGTTTTAATGCACAGCAGTCAAGCTCATACCACATGCAGCTCCATGGAACGAAGCGTATCACAGATTTGTTTTTTTCAGATTTATATGGAGTGGGACTATCCATGCTCATACCCAAAGAGGCAACAAGGAGAGTAATTTATCATCTAGTTCCCTCAAAAGTAGATCTGACTGAATGCTTCACCAAAAAATGCCCAATGGGATTTAAGTCTTTTTAAACTAACTATGAAATGGAAAAGGATCAGACTTAAGACTGACCTACCACCCCCACCCCAAATCCCACTTCTAATTAGAACTATTTTTAATTTTGACATTTTAGCCAATTGTAGGGAAAAACCCCAAAACAAACGAAAACAACCAGACTAAAAAAAACCCTGAAAGCCAGCCAAACACATTTCCTAAAACCCATGTTTGAATAAACCAAGGTTTGCTTTTCTTTATTTCCTTCAAAATTGTCAAAAGATATAAAAGTTTTCACCGGTCAATAACTTTCTAAATTTTCAGCTTATGAAAGTCTGGTTTTAATCCTACTGCTGCCCCAGCCCCCACCCCCCCTGAAAAACAATGCAAAGAATTGGAAAGGATAAGAAAAACGTTTATTTCCTAGCTTTTCCTACCAGTCTAAATTTGTGCCACAAAAGGCTCTGAAAAGGAACTTTGGACAGCAGGTTCTAGCATCTATGCTTGTATCAGTATGTTCAAGGAACCTGGATGACTCTGCATCTTTTACCTTCTTCACCTATGTGGGCTGTAAATTGTGCTTTGTGCAAAAAAGCAAACCTCTAACCTCCCCTGCCCAGGGAAATGGAAATTTTGGCTGTCTCAAAAACTAAAAGATTACATGAGCTAATTTACGTATCTGCAACACTGTAACGACAATAAGTCAATGAACATAGAATTATCTTACTCTTCCAAAGGGTAAGTTAAACTACACTGAGTTTTGTGTGGTGTTTTGGCTAGCCTGTTAAAGCACCCGAGTTTGTTCACATGCAGCTACCTTCTCACTGCACTACCAACCATAGCTACTGCACAGCTGCAGAATCAAACAAGCTTGTAATACAGCTGTCATCTTCTTGGCATTACAAGTAGTACCGCATCAGGACATCTCACAGAATTCACAGGATTGCTTTGTGTTCCTCTTTGACATATCACAGATAGAGATGTATTATCTGAGGTAGGCTGGAATGCTACCTTTCACTAGTAAGCTATGGCTTTCAGAAGTCTGTTCAGAATAGGATGAGTAATTCTTGGTGGAAGACTATTTGACTATGCTTAATCAGCCCCACCACCAAACTATCAGGACAATGATCAAACATCATGGTACTACAACCACCTTGTTTTCTTTAATTTTTAAGCTTCAAATTTGATTAGTGCTCCTTCTGGGATAAAACAACTCCAAAGAAAGATACAAATCAGCTGGTGCTCTGTTCTACAGGACTTAGCACCGTGTTTCTGGTCTAATGTAAGTCTTCAAATTAATCAGGAAACATGTAAGGTTTCTTTTTATTTTCTCTTTTTTTTTTTTTTTTTTTTTGAGGGGGGTGAGGAAGGGCATGGCAGAGGAAGGGGAAGGAGGGAGGGAAACTGTCATGAAGGACAGCATTAATCCAGACAAACAGGAGTATGATTTCCAGAAATCCACAGTTAAGCTCTGCATTTAGGATTGCACAACTGAAGTGGTGTACAGGAAAATATATCTCAGTTTCATGCTTATAAAAACAAAAGCCTTAGAAGAGCTGCTCTACATCTCTCCTACAGAATTCTTTCAACCTTGTGCTATGCTCTGTGTTACACCTAACATTTTATACTGACCTTCATATTTCCTAATCGTCTTGTCCTGTCTACCACAAGCAGCTTCTTAATAAGGTCTCTGCAGTAAAGAAAACATGTTCTCTGTTAAACAAAAGTAATTTATATTTGACTGTCATACAAATGTTACAGAATATAAGCATGCTTCCCTTTGACTAGCTAATACTGTGTATAATTTACCCATTCATTTTCTTTGTATTTTGGACACTTCAGAATGAATGACTAAAAGGAATAACCTGTTCTAAAAGGAACTTGCAGAATTCTTGCAAGTTCCTTTTAGACTCCTTCAAGAAAGAAAGGAGAAAAACTTTCTCTCTCTCTCCTCCCCTGCCCCCCCCAGGTAGCACCATATCTTTCTTTGTATTTTGCTGGTCATTCCAAATCTCAAATGGATCTCAAACCTTTTTGGCAGAACACAACTCTAATATATACGAAAAATACAGATAACAGCCGCACCCTCAACTTTATACAGACATTTAAATTCTGCGGCAGCTAAATATTCAGAGAAACCATGGAAGAACTAGTCATCTACTTAAAACTAGTAACATTTATAAGCTTTAATTTCATTGAAAATGAACCCCCCCTGAGATTCTAGTTCATTGAACATTCTACGTAAAGCTAAATCAACATTTTAAAAGATGAATGTAAGTTTAGAGACATAAAGGAATTCCATTTTAATACCAAAGTACTTCAAATATTAAGCACCAGAAAACTCCAACATAAATCAAAGTGGGTATCAATTTATTGCGTTATCTTGATTACTTATGAGTTAAGAGAAAAATCTGGCTTCACATTTCTATAAGCAGTTACTTTTTAGATCAAAGATTACTCTCCTATTTATTTTTAGGATAATAGCATTCTGGTCTCATCACATAAAGTACCAATGACAAGAAAGAACCAACGTTTAGCCATCCTTCTTTCTACAGCCTCAAACAGACCTGAGAGATGCAACACTGCGTGAAACGCCGGGGATCTACAGAGTACGGCTAATTCAAATTTTCAACTTTGCAGGTTTAAAAAAACCCAACAGCTTTATTTACAGAAAAGAATACAAACATATTAATGACACACCTGCCTCTCTCCGTCCCTAACTGTAACACCTACTATCCCAAAACAAAAACAGTATTCTGTCACCTATCCTTGAAATCACAAAAGCGTATGCACAAAGAATATAGGAACCAAGAGTGAATGTGCTAGACTGTTCAAAAAGCTGTTGTATTTGGCAGGAATATAGTTCTAATTCAACTGGGAAAATATTCAATTGCCAGATAAAAGGAGAATTAAAAAGTCAAGGTAGAAAGCAATTTTTAAAACTCTCATGATCATTCCAGCCAATCAATGTTTGAATTAGATTAAATCATGTGACTGACTGTCCTGGTTTCGGCTGGGATAGAATTAATTGTCTTCCTAGTAGCTGGTACAGTGCTGTGTTTTCAGTGTGGTATGA
>JAVKLA010000057.1:12629575-12670046 GCA_034782735.1 Sagittarius serpentarius
AGCAATTGCATTGTGCATCACTTGTCTTGTGTATTCCAATCCTTTTATTATTATTGTCACTTTATTGTTGTTATTAGCGTCATTGTTAGTTTCTTTCTTTCTGTTCTATTAAACTGTTCTTAGCCCACGAGCTTTACCTTTTTTCCGATTCTCTCCCCCAACCCCTGGGTGGGGGGGAAGTGAGCGAGCAGCTGCGTGGTGCTGAGTTGCTGCCTGGGGTTAAACCACGATAATATGACAAAGAACATAGTCACAGAATTAATGGTCACTACACATGATTTCTAACTTGCAGCAAAAGAAACTCTAATTGTTTTATTTGTGAGTGCAGGAAGAATCTTCTCCAGTCAAACTGGTAACATGGTCCTGAACAAATGCATTAAGACGAATAGCAATCACCTTCAGAAGCAATTACATACTCCTTTCTTTTTTTTCCTACTGCTATGCTCCTTAACTTAACAAACTTTCTTTTTCCTAACCATAAATGGATATTCAAGATGCACCTTATGGAATCTCAGACTGTCATATATTTTTTAAAAATCTTTTTAAAGATTAAATACATTTTTCTGAGACTGCAGAATTATTTGAAACAGAGCTTTGGGGTGGTTTTTTTCCTGTTTTCCTTTTGTTGG
This sequence comes from Sagittarius serpentarius, assembly GCA_034782735.1. NCBI lineage: Eukaryota > Metazoa > Chordata > Aves > Accipitriformes > Sagittariidae > Sagittarius > Sagittarius serpentarius. The sequence continues at coordinate 12,630,205 of JAVKLA010000057.1, forward strand.
TTGGTTTTTAAGCCTTAGCCTTGATTCATAAAAATACTTAAGATCAAGGAAGAGGAGCTGTACAGTCAGTCAAGATTTTAAATGAAGATTTATGATGCACAGAGTTGAATTTCTTTAAGCTTGATTTTAATATGGCAAAAGCAAAATTACTCCAGCTAAACTGTCAGAATGCACAGACTCACTATGCACCCATGTGCTCCATGGTTCTTGAAACTACATTCATTAGTCTAAAGAATACATGTTTAATTTTCATCATAAAAGGGTGGCATAATTTTTATTGCTGGAAAATATAAACTCCCATTTTCCAAATCAACCATACTCAAGAAAATTCTTACATACAGCACTGCTTTACACACTGCTGCCATCTAGCAGTTGCCTAGATCAGGACTAGGTAATTAAGAAAAAACAGCAAAGCTTTGCTGTCTTTTAAAACAAAATAGTCCCCCCTCGCCCAGATTCAAAAAGCTGTATTACAACTCACCGTATGAATTTTTATTCATACTGATTTAGCCAGCTCTGCAAATGAGGCAGCTGCCAGTTTTACTGTATTTGAGAAGAATGGCTTTACAAATAAAGCAGACAGGGGAGGCACATTCGTTTTAATGGATAAGCTGGACGGTTTGCAGGACAATGCCCCACAACGGTCATCCTTTCCTCCCTAAAAATTGCCAACACTATGAATGCACAAATTCAGCAAGTCTTTGGTGGTTTTCATCCCTTATCAAGGTCATTTACACACAGAAAAAAATCAGTCTAACACTTGACCATGACTTCCAGGACCCACATAATTTGCTGGTGACAATGTAACTAAAAAGACCCCCTATTACCATACAGGTTAATAACAAGATCTTTTTTATTCAAGCAAAAGGATAATCACAAACTAAGGAAAGGCCAACATAACTTGAAGTCCCCTAGCTGCACTGGGAAATAAAATTTATTACCAGCAGCAGGTCATCTACTTCTCTTACCTTCAGTCAAGAAATTTACGTTTCCTAAGTACACAAAAACTTGGAGGAAGCTCAAATTCTTTGTCAAGCTGTGTATTTGTGCCGTAAGATCATGACTTTTATTTCCTCTTTTGTTGGTCATGAAACAAACTAGTATTTTGGAAAATGCATCAAGTAAATTCTATAAAAAGATCAAATCATCTTAAGTATTTTTTTCTATCATTACTATTTCATGACTATTGCATATTCATCTGAAAATCCAGATCAACCTTTGGAAGATATATTATAACGCAGAAAAATAAGAACAGACTGTTGGCTTCAAACCACTACAAGAAGTCCACTGCTCTGGGCTTTCAAGATAAAAGCTGAAATACAGGTAAGCAATAGTTGATAAGGTTGAACACGTAATTTTAAAACATGAAAATAAAACAACGAATCTACTCTGGTCAGAAAGATAAGCTATAAAATAATAATCTTTGCAGGACTTAACAGCATTATTTGAAAAAGTTAAGCCTCAATGGTTAACTATTTTAGTGTTCTACACCATTCAGCATCCACCTCTGCCGTCCCTGACAGGCTTCTCGCACACAAGCCAGAGATCAACAACGTCCTTTTCGGTATTCTCTTCTGCAAGTTTCTCCATAATTATATTCAATGGAGACTGCTTTGTTTCCAGCCCACAAAAGTTTGTTCTGTTAGACATTCTTGCTTCTACAGTGAGACAAACAATACACTTTGCAAACAAGACTTGCTGTGTCTTGTTTTTTCTGTTCAATCTACTTTGCAGAACTGTCATGAGATACATCCAGTTTAAGCAACAGTGAAGAAGTATTGCCAATATCTTTAAGGATAATCACTTTTCAAGTTTCCAGGAAGACTTTCATAGTTTGATTTTTTTTTTTTTTTAGGAATGTAAACTGAAAAAACTAAAATTAAGTTAATAACTTTCCTCAATTAAAAAAAAAATTAAAAAATCATGAAAGTCCTAACTTTTTCATAACATTCTGAGTGAAATCTGTGCATTAAAAAAATATAAAACTCTATGAACTTTAGTTTTGTGCTTATCTGAAAGAACACAGGAATTAAAAAAGAAAGGAGATAGATCAGAAACATGTTTAATGGATATACTATATCCAAAAAGTGGTATATGTTTTCCAGAAAAAAGAAAGGTCTAAAAATGTAATGCTATAAAGTTCGAAACAAATCCCTTCTACTTCCTTCAGGTAAAAATCATTTATAAACATGCCCTCCCCATCTTTTTTGAAGTAGCAGCACATCTATTTTATGTGAATGTACTTACAAGAAACTGAAAAGGTTATTAAGTCTTTAGTTAAGCAACATCAAGGTGGGAAAGAAGAAATAAACAGCAGCTGAAGCAAAGACATACTGTTTTGGAGAAAAACTTAGAATTTTTAAAAATACACTATGACTGAAAAGGGAGGAACAAGGATAAATAGAAGGACATATCAACAGGGAACAGAAGGAGACAAGGAAACCTCTCTTTCCTCTTTCTTCAGAAAAAAGAATATTAGAGTTCAGCCCTTCAGAAAATGTACTAATAAGAAGGTTAATGTGCAGGCTGCTTCTCACAGTGGGAACACGAGCTATGAGCCAGCCACTCTCTCTAGACGGCAGCTTAATTGTAGATGTGTATGGTGAACACTTCACCCTCTCACACATGGTAATGGGAAGCAAGGAAAATGTGTACAGAGAAATCTCAATTAAGCAACTACAGAATCATTCATGGGAAGTATTATGTATCAAGAATGTGTAATTGTACGGAAGGCCTTCTGCAAATCATGTTCTATTTTAATTATCATGCTTCCTCACAGCTGTTTGAAAAGCATATATACTTCATGGTTTATTTCCACAATTCACTTACCCTATATATGTGTATACATATAGACATATACCCACATACATACACATAAGGGTCACGTGCACAGATGTTTGCCATGTATAAAAATGACAAAACATCTCCTATGCTTTTGATACAAAATAACCTGCTGGAGTGCATTAGTGGATAAATTCCTGATAACTCTGTATTTTTACGGTGACAAAACCAGCGTTGTGGAAATGACTACAGCTAGTGGGAAGAACACTATGCAGTTCCCCCCCAAAAACAAAACCAACAAACAAAACACCCCCCAAAACCAACACCCCAATACAAAAAAACCAAACCAGACTTGCATAGGTAACTAGCTATGCTTTAACTGATTAAGTCCTTGCTCCTTCCAACTTTATGTTCTGTATTTATATTACCTGTTGTATATTTATATATAAATCAGCTACGAACACAAAACTACTATAGCGTTCTATGTTTCAATTCAACACAAACTGATCAACTTTACTGTCCCTGCAGCAATACGGGATGCAAAAAAAATAATTAAGAACAGTAGTGATAACTTGTTTCGATGTCCTAAAACATATTTGAACAAATTTACTCTTACAGATTCATCTTCCAGATTGAAAAATACACTCTGATGTAAACTATCACCTTATTTAAGGAAAGGTTGCTTCTCTTGTGCCTTAAACCCACAGAAATCCAGATTAAGAATAACCACCAAGTGGCAGTATCTACATGCAAATAGGAAGTCATAAGAATTTTTATGAAAATGTCTTATAAAGAGATCATCCTACTTTCTTACATGGAGGTAGCCTTACCTCTTCCTGTAAAAAAGTTATTTTGATTTAAAACCACAATATTAAAAAAGAAAAAGCCAACATTTGTAGACCTATCTGCTTGCCCAGAGGAAACTGAATTCAATCAAACATGTTGATATTAAAACACCTTGCTGCAAAAGCAGCATCAAGCATAAACAGATGAGTGAAGAGGCTGAGCACCTACGGAATGCTTAACTCCCTTACAAGGCTGTCTCAACTAGAACAATCAGATACAGTCTCCCTCAAGAGGTAGCCCACGGGCATAATACCAGTCCTTGTCACACTGCTTTTCTAATATGACAAGCTAGTTTTTTTCTCCCTTTTTCTGAATCCCAATGACAGCTCTTGCTTCCTTTTAAGAACATGTACTATAATCTTAGAAGATTAGCTCAAACTGAGAGAACAGAGAAATCACTGGGGAAAAAACCTCTGCATTATCAAAAAGTTTACATATGCTAATAAAATGGACATAAGGCTGACAGTATGTAGAAGTTGCAGTTAAATAACTAACTTTTGCTGAAGCTGGCCTTATTGTTTCTGTCTAGATTCTGCAGTTTCATTTTAGCAACAGGCTAGTGAAAACACGGTGTCCAGTTTTAAAATGTTATTCCCACATTTCAAAAATCTCTAAAAAGAAAGAAGGCGGCAACACAAATTACAAAATATTTAGCAATTCAAACTGTACGGAGGATTAATGTCCCATTTAAAATACTGTTGTATATATCTCAGTATTTGCTCATATTACTTCACAGAACTCCCTTTTTACAAGATGACTGCTGAAAACTTGAATGTACAAAACTACTCATATAGAAATATTTTTCTACCATAGTAGCTTATCTCTGATATTGCTCCTAGTTATACCTAAGATGTAATACTGGTTTCCATGCAGCCATTTTAAGATGATCATTCATTAATATGAAGGGATCTGACATCCATGTGAACCACATGGAGTATTAGGCAAAATGCTGAGCTCTGAAATCAAACTTCTTTTTCTCCCAACTGTTTAACATGCAAAATGTAATTACAATAACAAAAACCTACTTACCTATCCACCAGTTTTTTAGCAAATCCAAAATCAGTAAGCTTGATATGTCCTTCTTTGTCTAGTAATATATTTTCAGGTTTTAAGTCTCTGTAAACTATTTCTTTGGAGTGCAGGTATTCTATTGCACAAATAATTTCCGTAGAGTAAAACAGTCCTGTACTGTTGTTGAAACGCCCCATGTTGCGCAGGTAACTAAAAAGTTCTCCTCCTGGCACATATTCCATTAACATATATAAAAAACGTTCATCATGGCTGGTCCAAAATCTGTAATAAAAATATTATTTTATTCAATAAAAAAAATATCTCCCTGATTTGCTTTAGAAGTAAATTTCAGTAAAATGGTCTCTGTTGCCCCAACTATGTACATAATTAATTTATGGTTCCTACTCCACAAATACTAAAACCCCAAGAATCTAGCAGGATTATGTAACAGACATTCAAGTAGCTGACTTAACCTGCAAAGTAAAACAGATCAGAATGTGCACAGCACAGGCCAAGAAAGAAAATCTAATTGACAGACTCCGTTGCATTGTACAAAACAGATCTCTGCTAAGCACCTAACAACTGATTTAGTATGCTGCCAGTCTTACACACTTTACAGTTTATTTAATCAAATATTGCCAAAGTGATGGGGGGTGAGCAGAATCTGCTTTTGTAAAGATGTTTATGACAATATGTTCAAACACAGGACACCAGAGAGTTCTCCTTCCTCTCTCCTATCCCTTCCTCCCCAGAAATATACAACCCCAACTAAAGCTTCAGGTCACAATGTTTACTTGCTCTTTTACGGTATCTTCAACAAAAACCATAGAAAAGCAAAAGTGACAGCAAAACAAGAATGATTTCTGTACCTCAGAATTAACTTAATGACAAGTACCTTCCATTCCTCAGACTGCTGCCTTTAATTTAAGAACTATTATTTTGGTACAGTCATTACAAGAGTGCAGTAAAGAGCAGCTAAGGAAGAAAGAGAATTATTCCACGTGGCTTTCAAATGCTTCATTACAGAATACAGGAACCTTCTCTCCCACATACCCCAAAACTAAGCTGTTTTTCTTTCTACCCTCATTAAACAACTCATACCACACACTCAAAAGTAACTCAACAGTTAAGAAGAAAAGAAGTATCTGGTAACATCTTGAAGAATATTCTAACATTTCAAAACAAACAGCTAACCTTATTACTACGATAATAGATAAAGAACACCGTATCCCTATCTACTTTATCAACACAAGAACAGAAGTTACTTTAGCTTCTAGTAACTGCTTCTGCAGTATCACAAGAATGGAAAGAGCAAATATCTTTTTCTTTGTTGTTTTTTTTTTCCTTCATTATCTGGTTCCTAATCAAGGCACAGAGTCTCAAGAAAGATAAGCAGAGCAAACTGAGCTCCCAAACCCATGAATGACTTTTGCTCAGTAAGATTTTCTTTCTTGATACCGGCACTGAGGCAACCAAGAAAATGAGACAGACTATCAGACATCAGCAACAGCTCCTCCATTCTTTCAAAGTGATGAAGAAAGCAGAGTCCAGGCTTGCCTTTTGCTTCTATGGCACTACTTCCCTATCACAAAGTCATCAACATCATTAATTGGCTATTGATGATGTAAATAATATCTTTATTAACTATGGAAAAACTCTTGAGATGTATTTTAAGTAGTTAGGCAAAGTTGCACCTTCAATAAACAAAGAAAGAGGAACAGGAATGGGCAAAACAAAGCAAACCACATATTTAAAAAAAAATCTACAGGGGAGAAGAAGGGCAAAATCTGACAAAGAATACAGAGATAAAAATGGAAGACCTGGACACTTAAACCTCATTATTTTTAGTGGAATTAATTTCTTCAAGAACTGGCTCTTAAAGGTTTGCCTAGCCACAGAAAAATGGATACATGATATGGTATACATGAAAAACAGCAAAATAAAGAACTTCAATATTTGCAATACAGATTGCTTTAAATCATGTTTAATAGAAAAAAGGAAAATATCACAGAAGCTGTCATTCGAATAATATGCATGGTATCATGTAAGTTTACAATTCAGCTTCACTACATGAACTTTGGATGCCATTATGAACTCTTACAGACAAATAATGTGTTTTAGCTTATAGGACTATAAGACATAGTTGATTTTTATTAATTCTTGTTCTCTTGGGGAAAAAAAAAATCAGATACCTGTCAAAATTACAGCACTATATGCACCCACAGAGTGGGTATGAAGTATGATACATCACTCAAACATGTCAGTAAAGATTGCCTAGGAGTCTCCACTGACCAGTTGTTGCAAGAGCACCAAACAAGCATTTCCAAAAAACAGTTTAAAAAATAAGCAGATAAATAACTTCAGTATCTACAGAAAAACAGAACCTCCCTATATGCAGAAAAGGCATTTCTCAAAAGTAATAGGAAAAGAAAAAGATTCTTATGTAAAAGTCTTTATATATAGGAAGATAGAGGAAGGATGAATATCAGAAATAAATTATGTGCAGCATTACTTTAAAATTCTTTATCATAAAGTGCTAAAAATAAACAGTATTATGCTGCAGTGACATACAGTCCTTGTTTTGCAACCACAGGAAGATACTATCCATGTTTAAGATGGTGACAGTAATTGAAAATATAAACACCAGACCATGTAGATAACACTTAATACAGTTCAAAGGCATTGAAGCAGAACTATGTATAAAACTTCTTCCCCTTTTTGTTGATCAATTATAGTAAAACAATTCATGGGAAAAAAAACCCCATGTACTGGGCAGGGGAGAAGGCAGCTGAAAAAAACCTGTCAGGCACACAAAACGCTGCAGAAAGTTTTATTTGTCATAGTCAGTGGTAATCGTCCATGAATGCTTGTTTAACCTAAAGCACACAAATATTAACATGACTTACATTTTAACTACCTCATTTCAGCTAGGCTGCTTTGAGTCTCCTTTGCCAAGGGACAAAGGCATCACATGGACAATTACACGAGCATAGCTGATCCAGCATCTCATTGAATGTGTCAACGGAAAAGGCAGAGAACTAGAAGACATGAAGAATGTTTGCCTTGCACACAAGTGAACTTCCATTTGAAGAGCGTCCTTCGTTTGGCGATTTTAAAAAAATCTGACATTTTGGAAATAAGGTATGAATGAAATCCAAGAAAACTAATCAGTTTGGATTTTTGATCACTTCTGTATGGACATGAAGCCTTACATCCCTGCCTCTGTCTTTTCACCCAAGCTTCTCTATTCCCACACTTGCTGCACTGTTCCAGGTGCACAGATGCACTGGGCTGTCTTGGTTTTTTTCGCTTGTTGTTTTTGGTAGTGTTTTGGTTTTTTTTTTTTCCTTAAGAATTTATGTATGTACATAGATATACACATAAAACCCTCTTCCCACTGTTCCATCCATATTTTAACCAGTCCAACCAGATGTACTCCGCCTCTCCACCTTGCTTTCCTGCATCCATGTCAAACTCCACACACCCTAGAACTCATCTTACCAATACTACGCCACACACAGGATTTTTGAACACTGGCTGGAAACTAATAGCATCATGATGCTGGAAAAAGCAACAGCACACCAGGGAAAAAGCCTCCTCCTGCAGGGCTCTTTCTGTCTTTCGGATAACTACCATGCTTTTGCTTCTTCTTTTCCCTCTGATACTTTCTTAGCCCTGGGAGGAGACTGTACTCACTGCAGCTAGAGATTAATTAAGGTTAATTTTATCTACTTTTATGTAAAACTGTAAATGCAAAACAAATCTTGGTCAATGGCCCTGTATCTATGCATGAGAAAATATAAATGGAAATTAACTGTGCAATTACCCAGAGGTTTAATTATCCCGTTAACAGATATGGACTCAGATACACAAAAGGTGTTGTGGTGTTCTGGTGCATGAACAAAGTATGACGCCTTCTCTCCTGAATAAAGGGATCATTGGTATCATTAGAATCACCACAATTCCACTAAAAAAGTATTCTTCATGAACTGTGTTTAAATCATGTTTCTCAATAGGTTCCTTCACTTAACCTCAACTATAGGAATAACAAAGCTCAAGAAGTGCTACAGTCATTTAAAATCTAAACGCTTTAAAAATAAAGACTGCAAAAGTAAAGTTCACAAAAGTTTTCAAAAAGCAGATACTTAATTCTATCTTTATCTAGATATCTACAGGAAATATGTATGTAGAAACACTTCTTTTCTGGCCATTCTAACATCAAAAATCATTCTAGAAGTCATTTTGATAAGCCAATCCTAACATTTCTTCATTAGTATTTTCCCCTCACTTAAGAAAATTTCACTTCTGCAGTATGAAAATAAGACAGAGTAAGGCTTATAATAAATTATTGCTTAAATGTTTAAATTATGCCTCTTGATTTTAAATTCTTGATTCTTCTGTAATAAATATTTTAGTCTGAGGTCTATTTTAGTCTAGATTATATAATAGACATTAAATGCTTGCTGTTGGTTAAGTACATAAGGGCTTGCAATGAGACTTTAGAACACTAACTGCATTTTATACAAGAGTTAAATGAATTAAAAAAATACAACTCACAATCTGATCAAAAAGGGGTGGTTGACTTCTTTCAAGACTGACTTTTCATTGTGCACATGTTGCTCTTGCTTCAGTCGAATGACATCAGGAATGCTCATTACTTTCAGGGCAAAGTAATGTTTGGCCATTTTTTCCTTCACCAGATGAACGCGCCCAAAGGTGCCTGTGCCTGAAAAGTTGAAGAAAAGTCAACTTATTGTAAAAAAAGAAAAAAAAAAAAACCCCAAAGATAATTTACTAAATTAAAACCTACAGGAACCCAATTCCTGGTTTGGTGGGGGTTTTTTTTGGTTTTTTTTCCTCCTTTTCTTTCTCATCAATGTATCAGTATTACATTTTTTTTACCTGTTTTCACACCATTTTTTTCTTGGGATTTCTCAATTTTAAGTGATAACGATTTAATAAAAATATCAGTATTGTGATACCAGTCTTTGGATAGATACTGGAAGCATTTCTTGCAAAGAAGAGAAGTGGTCCTGACAAAGGGTAAGGGAGATGTATAAAAAAAGTATGTATGTAATATGTAAGATTCAATATAACCAATATAAATAAAACAAGCAAAATTGTTCTCAAGTGCAGAAGAAAGGCTGGGAAACATTCTCTTAAACTTCAGAGATCAGTTTCAGTTTAGATAGGGCGGGGAGGGATGGGATAAACTCAAAAGTAGCATTCAGCTTATTATATCCACAGTGTGTGGCATAAAAGAAAAAAAAAATTCATTACTGTCCAAGAATGTAATGTTCAATTTTAATGGATTTATTAATTCCTCAACACAAAAAACTACTTATCTTTCTGTATATTATTTATTAAAACAAGGTAGCTAAAAATCAATCAGAGTTTAAAATGTAGGAACTCTTAACACAGAGTACAGAAAATATAAAAATGACAACAAAACCTCAAAATATTCATGTACCAAGGTTCAGTGACTAAGAACAGCTGTCTGCAATTCAGGTGAGGAGATTATTCCCTTAAATGTGCACAGAGAGGTGAAGTCATTCAGTAGGACAAGGGAGAGATGGGAGAAAATACTTAAAAGTTGCTGACCCTTCTAAAACCAAATAAAAATCCCCTGCTTAGCACTGCATTGTTATATCACATGGAAACGGTAGATTTTGGGTGCCCTTTTCTGTTGTTAATGTATTCCTTTTTCAATTCACTCTTAAAAATATAGAAGGAAATAAAAACATATTGTCTTCTAATGATGTATTATGCATTTCTCTATTCAATATAGGAGACGTTAAAGTTCCTTTTAAGTGCATTACACTGAAGACAATTATACATAACTGAACTACTTCTTTTAGTTTGAAATTAAAGTTATAATTAGCACATTTAGCCACACTGCTATTTGTACTGCAGCACAGTGTTACACATTTAGAAGATGAACACACATTTCAGCTCGTTGGGTGGTTGCTCATTGTTTTTTCACGCATTAAACAATGCCACATAGGTTCCATTAGAACCATATGCCAGATATTTTTAATCCTATTCTCTGACAGAAATATGTGCCACTATAAAGGACACTTGGCATTCAAACCAATTCCCTAACCTGTAACAGGTCACTCTCTTGTTGAGGAACACCTTCCAAAAAAAGTAAAAAATCTTATACTTGAGCTCACCATCATCCCCTTCTTTGCACATACCCTAGGAAGGCAGCCCATAGACCTGTTTCAGTATTATCAACTGGTATGTCAATTGATTTCAGATTGTGCTGACCTGTTATGATCAATCTCTACCACAAGACAGTTTTCTAAAACGTGTAGTGGGTGCAGGGAGATGAGTATGTACGTGAAAGGACATAGATTTTTGAGAGAGAGGCAGGGGGTAAAGACCAAAAAATGAACTTCCAAAACTGCATTACTTGCGGAAGGGAGAAAAAGCAAGGGAATTTTTGCCTCTAGTAAGTTCAAGAAACTTGAGAATTTATAAAAAAAAAAAGTTTGTTTTCTGTATGTGTATTCTCACTTAAAACATTTACATTTTTTTTAACAGTTATTCTTTCCAGTCACTTGTAATACTATTTAAGACCATGACATTTACTAAAAACCAAAACAAAATACTCATATTACAAGCTAGAAACTAACAACTTTAGCAATCCAGGTTTATGGAACTTGCAGGTCCATTACCAATACAGCTTTCAAAACCAGCTTTTAAGATAAAACTCTCACTACACAAACCCACCAAGGGTTACAGTTGTCCAAGCACACAAGATTCTATCAAAGCAGTTTTACATTCCCACCTGTCCTGAATTACAGTTCTTTAACCATGAAAACTGTAAACAGGTCTCAGGATAAAGCCTGCTGTTATAGTGAAGTAAGCCATCAGGTTACCCTGGAAAATTTATCATGCAATTAAATCCTTTAACAATGCAGCCACATTACATAACTATACCTGTAAACAACCTTATTTGCATGGGCATGGGCTTCTGCAGCAAAAAACACCCATACAAAAAAAAAAAAGGCCCAAAAGCTTCCAAGCAGAGCCATCTGTTCAAGCTACTTAAAATACTGATTATTTACATCTATACTGAATACATAGACAAAAAAAATTAACTTAGGTTATTTGAGAATTAGGAGCTGAAATTTAAGTTCCGACTAAAACCACTGTAAAGAGTAACTACACTTGTATTGCATGCCAAAACTAAAAATCATCTTAAACTTTTAAGACTTCCAAATGTAGACTCAGGGAAATGAACAGTACCAACCCCGTAAGTAAATACTGGGTTTATATGCATTTTGATACTTGTATGAACAAAGTCCTAAGTGAACACATACCTAATTGTTCCTAGGTCTCTAGTGATCTCATATTTCATGACTTGTTCTACTTGTCCTAGGAATTTTTATTTTGGAATGATTTAATTTTTCCCTTATGCTGTTGGTCTAACTTTACAAATGGTGCTGCTCACAAATAATAACAGTAATAATAATAGCAATTACAAGTCCCATCCATATTCAAAGAAGGACTTGTCGGAGATTTATTTGGCAATAGTTCTAACTTTGGAAACACGGCCTCTTTAAAAACATCTCTGCCATGAACGGCAAATCCTGGCAGGCTATTCCAGAACAGTGGCAAGCACCTAATCTAGAGAGCCTCCGGGAAAACCAGAAGACCACACAGACAGACGAGAACATACAACCTCCCTAACCAGTTTTACTGTTGAACTGATTGCAGTATTTTTTCAAACATCTTTAGCCCAATTTCAAGCAACTATGGAAATCAAGATGACAATACAGACCAAGAAGCTATGTAACATTTGTTTTCAGATGTCTGTTCTCATAATACAAATTTTCTCCCATTCAAGTCTCAGAAAATCCATTAGGCTTACACCAGTTGGCAGTGACAGTACGCAGACACAAAACTACCACCCTTCCAGCACTTCTGACAAACAATATGTGCTCTTAAAGCCCTAAAGAAAAATAATAGTGATGTTCTGGAATTTACTTATACCATTTAAGCTGTTCAGTCAAACTCCTCTCACTGCAAAGAGAAGCAAAGAGCAAACAAGTACTAATATGCAAGTACTGCATATTTTTTCAACCAAGAAAAAAGGCACTAACCATGTGGGGCCATTACCAAGGGGAAGCAGGGGAACTTGGCTGAAACTTAAACACAGTTGTATAAAGCATGCAAATGGGGTTTAATTTATGCCTTTGCACAGCCACATACAGGACTAATTGTTGAGCGCTTTTTTTTTTTTTTTTTTTTATCCTTAGCCACTCTTCAGACAACCAGATAAAGTTTGCATACAAAGATGACTACAATTCAAATTTCTCACTTCAAACTTTTGGTCTGGATCTCCTGCTCATGCTTTTAGCCATTTCTGCAAAGGTTTTTAAAATTCTCTTCCTTGCAAATGGGGGTGGGGGTGAGGGAGGAAAAGGATGGGACATGACAGTCATGGTGCGAGGTTGCAACAAGGTGTTGTTAGGGTGGTTTATCACAGTCAAGAAAATCTAGCTGCTTTATAAAAACAGGTCTTATTGTTGTGACTAGGTGGAAATTCTGCCCCTCGCATTCATGGAAAGAAAACTAAAAAACTGAAGCAGCGAAGTAGCAGCATGTAAGATAGAGGCCCAGCTCCATAGATTTGAGGGAAGGTTTTTGGAAGCAGAAAAAGGCAGGGTTACCAGTCTTCTATCAAAGCACCACAGCCTTCTGCCCATCAAAAAGGACACTAAGCTCATGAAACCGTTTCTGTTAATCCCCATGAAAGAATTGTTCCATTTTTTTGCCTTGATCACCTCAGAGCTCAGCTGTATGAACCAGCTAAATTTGACCTTCTGTGACAGGCAAGTAAACACTCTTTAGGATTACCTTAAAATAGGAATATTCTGTACTTGCCCAACTTGCAGATAATAATGAAAGGAAATACAGTGTTTACAGATTTGCACAATATTCTACTGACATTTATTTAATATTTACTTCAAACAAAGAGAACTTCAGGGACTGTGTACCATTCAGGATGAGACCTGGGATCTACTGAGTACTATCCTGCTGAAGGAAGAACAACGGCTACACACATCCAGGCGCACACATGCGCATACCTACCTGTCTCTATTATAGCACACAATGCCAGCGTTTTAGAGGAAAAATGCACTTACATCATAAAACTATACCTCATGAAAACAGTTGTTATTAGAAGGTCTGAGGAAGGATTTGTAGTTTATTTGCACAGTCCCCTTCTCCTTGCTAAGGCATATAGCAAATGACGGTTTCTGGCCACCAGTAACAAAAGGAAGCAAAGAGTGCCTGTGCTATTTGCAACACAATTCAAGATTTTCAGGACTAAACAAGCAAACAGAATAAAACATGCAAGATGCTAACCACTAATCCAGTATAATCTGTTTACAACAGAAGCAATAAAATTTTTGGATCCCTTTGCAAATTTAATGTGGGTGCAGAACTCAGAGGAATGCTAGCAACCTTCTCAATTAGGTAACCTTCTCATGTTAAACACACACAAAGGGAGGAGGCAAAAAAATGCAGAGGACCAGCTTGGCCTAGGCATCAAACGCAAGAAGAGCATTCTCAGTCTTACAAAACAAGCTGGATTCCCTAACACCATGCCAAAATACCATAGCCAGTTTCCAGGATTTTATTCTCTTTGAAGCCTGGTAGAAAAGAACAAAGAATGTGAGAATATTTCTGATGCAATTTTAGATACTTTTGATGCTAGGAAAACCAATCCTGCAACTTTGATCAGCTAAAACAACTGAGTGAGTAGTCGTTTAGTGACTATTTTGCTATTGATGTAGGTGACTAATTTAATGCTCAGTTTGCCTTTTTATTTGCTCCCATTAATTAGGCCCAGCTGTTCCAGCTTCCCATCCTTTTAACCCCCAGCTCTTTCTTAAAACCACGTTTGCCTTGCTCAGATAGATACCATCTGTTTTAATGAAGAATAAACTAGGTCATGTGAGATCCATGACCCTGAGGACTGCTTTCTGAGTCCCAAAGGGGTTGGTCCTGACTTCCACAGATGCCTACAAAAAGTATCAGATGTATTTGCTTTTATTTACAGTTAGAAGAAATGTTTCCTACTGTGCCATGTGTTAGTCTTCATTGGTAGCCACAAGCACAGCAAACTTAATTCTGTTGAATATCACAAATAAATCAAGTGAATTGTATCAGATTGCAAATCTGATATGAACCCACTATTGAATGTCAAATTTGTCTGCTCTTTAATCTCTGTCTCATCTTGGGATGGAACTTAAACAGACTAGCAATACATGTCTTACAAGGGGGAGTGGGGGTTGTCAATAACTCTAGACAAAGAAGGGGAAAAAGTGGCACAGCAAAGGAAACCAGCCTAACCAAACAGACAAGTAATCAGAAGATTAACACTTGAAAGAAAGATGTAAGAAAACTACATGACACCAGCAACTGTGGGCTTCTATAACAGAAGACATGGTTGGCACATGAACAGGGTAACACAGAACAAAGATGATGATTTTGGACATCATAGTAGCCAAGTTCACTTTTTTTTTTTTTTAAAATTTTTCAACCCAGAGACCAGTCTCAACTGAAAATGCCTTGCAGACTACCACTCAACCTTCTCAAATTCAGTGTCTTCACACCGTTCCACAAACCAGCTGTGGATTGCTCACTGTAACTCTTAGACCACTGCTTCTATGCTTCTGTACTACTCCACAGGGTTCTGATCTAAACCTGAAAAACATGCCAGAGAAAGAAATTTAGAGGCTTGACAGGCTGCCTATTGTTCTGTCTAGAACTGCGTATCTTATACTACTGAATAGAAGAAGTAAATCTTAGACAATAGTTTTTCCAAAGCTTTTGTATGTCCTTCAATGGTCATATATGTGAGGAGACAGTCTGATTAAAAGAGCTTAAAAGCATAGAAAATAGAGATGCCTTGTGTAGTGTTCACCATATGCAGCTCTGCCACAGCAGCTTGCTTCTATGACTTTGTTCGTTCATCCATTGTGCCGTGATTCAGTTTACTCTAGGAAGTCCTTCGATAGAAAAATGTCTTTCTACTTAACAATAATATGAGATACTACACAGCAAGAAATATACCCGTTACATTCCAGGCAAGATCATCACTTTTCAGACTATCTGTCCCAGAAATTTTATTGCCAGTGGCATAGCAGTGGTTCTCTCTTACTTCTGTTTTGGATTCTAGACTCATCCCTTGTCGACCCATTTTTCAACTGAAAGCTCAGTATCATTAATTCTTTATCCCAGTTCAGTTGAAGTCTAAAAGAAAGCCGCAATACATGTCTGAAGTACAGCCTAGCTTTTGACTAAAAGTCGGTGCTGTAAAAAATTTCCACCTCTTTGCTGCAGATTCCAAAGATCTGATGTATTTTCAGGTTCTTTCTTACTTGGTTTACAGGGAGCTTATAACAACACACCACTAAAACTACATTTAACAATCTGTAATTTGGTATAGTCTCTTTCAATTTCGCACAAGATTTGATATGCCAGAGAATACCAAGCAATTGTGTCAACAACTGTTGTTGTTGACCCACCCAATTAAATCTTTCTGAATTACAATCCTTAAAGAATTAACAACACAGGAATCACCAAGCTAATTAATATCCATCAGTCCAGTTTCCTGTTTTTCACATAGTTCATAAACAGGTTCCTGATTTCCAAAAAGCGCCATTCAGCAGAACACTCATGATGGGAGTTCCTTCTAATGCAAGATAATTTTTTTTTTTGGCTCACAACTTATTGGGTCTCTACAAAACCACTGTAAATATCAGGGTGTTTTTAAACAAAAAAAGTAGAATCCTTGAAATTTTCTCTTCTCTCTTTGTTCTTTATTTATTTTGAAATATCAGGGACCAATAAATAAACGAGACCAGAAAGTCACCAGCTTGCTGGTGATAAGATAACCTTTAATCCTTTCCATTTCTAAACAGCTTTTAGAATACTGAATTTAAATGCATGTCCATGTCCCTTCACAAAACTTTAAAATCCACAATCTTCAGAACAATTCCTTTAAAACTGGTATTTTCCCACTTGATTCTTCAATGGTATTTTTGCAACTCTTCCAATGCCTTCCACTACCTGTGATTCATGACACATTGATATAAAGAGTATGAACAGATGAGTCGATGAAAAGTTTTTCCTTTGTATTGAAAATAAGACATTGCAAAGCCATTATTACTTCTACTTTTACCTATTTAAATATTGCACATGAAGTGTTGATAGGCCTCAACTGCAAAACTGTTTTTTTACAAAAACAGCTCAAATAGAAACCTTTAAAGATGTACTCCTTTTTCACCTAGAAATTAAGCTCTGTATTACATTTGCTGAACTACATTTAGGAGGCCTGTTGAAACAGTGTATTTTAAACGATACCAAAGCCCTGCTAAAAGTAAAGCATATCAGTCTGCACTGACTCGATTTAAAAAAAAACTTGGTCTATCATGTTTTAAAAGACAAGCACAGTTAAGCTAAGAATCGAGTACCTGTCTGGCTAGCAACACATTACAAGTTAAAATGCTAGAAAGCATTAAATGATCTATTTCATCTGATAAGAATTTCAGGTAATTAAGGCATTATCAACAAGTGTCATTTTAATAATTGGAAAAGAATCTGTAGATTAGAAAGTATACTAGCAACATAGGCCATCTTTGGACTTTCTACAGTTATAAAACGTCATTCAAATTCTATTCAAAGAATTGCTTCTTTCAGGTAGGGAGAGATTAAAATAAGCACGTTAACAGAGAGCTTCTTGGAATGCAAATATTAAAGAGAAGGAATTTCTGGTGTTGGGTTTTTTCCCCAAAAAATCTCTCAAACAACAAAAGCCAGACATACAAAACCCGACATCCAGCCATCTCCTGTCCATCAGCTGGTGCTCAAAATGCCCATCAAGTTTAGAATAATTCAGGATGCTTTCTAAATGAATTTGTATTCAAAGTTAAACTTTTACAATTGCTTTAACTACTTTTTTTCTTTACATGTTTAAAACCAATATGAAACAGCTTCCTTAAAATGAAACCTAAAACAAAGTGATAGACATTTAGGCTAAAAGTTACTATTCTTAATTGAAGTGTGTTACACTTTTCGCTTATCATAAACAAAACAATACATGAACGCATCACAAAGTAACTAGACTCAGGCAAAGAGAAGGAAAACCAAAAAGATCAGTCTAATATTATTCTAGGTATCATCAAATCCCAGATTTTAAGCTACAAGATTCCTTTTGATTGTTAAAAAAAAAATTAAAATGCTATGACATCAACATTTTATATTATAACTCAAAATGATGAATCTTGATCCCTCTTCAGATACTGTTTAATTTTGGGTCTGCTGTTGTGAATACACGGCTCCTACTTCCTGAGTTGGGATTAGTGCTACATCGAAAATTTTGAACTGGATGTCTCATAAACAGTCTAAGTCAAAGGGGATTAACCTCTAATTTTCTGTAAACCAAGTAATTTGCAGTTTACCTCTGGCAGTACATAAAGAATTAATTCCAGTAAGTCATTAATATACCATTTTTCACTTATTCTGATGATGAGCTAGAAGCACTTCCAAGTGATTTTTTTCCCCTCCCAATGAAGGTAAGAAGAAAGATGGTACGTAAAACGCATGCAGGGACATATTAAATTGGAAAAGCCATCTCTGTTGTTAATTCCCACAATCAAATCTTTATCCAGGAGGACAGTAAAGCTTTCCCCCTCATCATCTGTCAGCACTTCTATCTTCACCTTCAGTTCCCCTGTTTACAGGAAGCATTTGGCTAGTTGCTTTACTCAAATTCAGCATGGAGATACTTAGTTTGGTTTTCCACAAAAAAACCCCAAAACAATTTGCTATGTCATAAAGTCAAGGACAGACTTAACCTTTTCAAGTAACTTCAACTAAAGGAAACAGTCATTAAGGCCTTAGAAGTTTAAAACAGTACCTCTTTAGAAGATACACCACAGTTTAGGTACTTAACAGATTGCTCCAGTAGCTTTTGCTCTGCCAATTACTACAGTTGAACATATTAGATCCTGTACGTTGCTGTGAAACTACTGTATGGACAAAGCTTACAATTATATCCAAAGAAAATAGAAAACCTTAAAATAAAGTTGACCAGCCAAATGACTACAAAACATGGCTGTGCCCAAAACGCATGTTCTCATCTAAGAAAAATAAATAAAAATAACATTTTGATGACTAAGAAACAAACACAAATGCAATAATCCATGAAGGATTTAAAGAGTGACTTTGTTCCATAGAAGTTAAAGTTAAATGGAGTCTGATAAAGATCAGAGACACATGCAGCAGCACCAGTGGGAACTTTTAACGGCAGCCCTCTCTGAACTATGTGAGGCTAAATAGGGGTACATAGGAGGTATCTAACACCTGATCAGCCACTTTCCTTTACAACCCAGAAATATGTGCCTCTACACACTTCCAGGATTTTTACATAATCAGTATATTTTTGTCTGTCCTGAAACTCAGCTCTCACAGATTTCTTCCTTCGTTTTCTCCAAAAGAACTACTTGATGCAAGTCAGTCCCATGCTAATACAAAGAAAGTATCAGGCTTAATATCCTTGACTGTGTCCTTTTAAAAAGCAAACAAAAAAAATCTTGTTAAAGTACAAAGGTTTATTATTGCTGAACGAATGTAATAAAAGCCACATTGTTTGTACTTGACCGATTTCCTCCTTCACCAGTGCTGGACAGAAGCCTTTGAGGGACTGGTACCTCTTATAATACATTCCTTTCAATTACATTTCACTTCCATCTTCTTCTAAAGTAGTGCTAAAGGAGAAACAAATCGAGGGGGACATTTCACATAGTGCACAAAACCTGTATTTTTAAATACTTTTGAAACAGATTATCTATTCACTACTTAATTTAGTATTTCTACAATGCTTTTAAAGTGTAAGATTGAAGAGTATATTACCTTGAAGAGCTCCTAGATGAAGATGGATCAAAGACTTTGACTTAATTTAAATGCACTCAGCATGTTTTAGTTCTCTCATACGTTTCAGGAAATAGCTAAATAGGCAACTAATAGAAAACTGTTCAAGATTACTTATTCCCTGCTATTTTGTGTGTTATCACAGAATTAGGTACAGAAGGCCCTAGTCCAGAAATACACTTGCATATTTACGCACACGCATAACAGCAAAATTGAGATTTAGCTAGAAAGGCCAGGTTGAAATCCTGGCCTTTACACCAATATTCAGAAAGCAAATTCTATCAAATTAGCAGTGAAATTAAAGTTCAGTGGCAGCCAATACCTACTTTCCCAGGTTTTAAGGTTAGCCTTTTTTCACTCACGACTTTTTACTTTCATTTTTAAAATTTCACTGACCTAGAGCTAACTCAGGATAACAGAAGAAAAAAAAACAACACCAAAACTCTGGACATTCACATTGAAGACAAAGCCTGTCCACTGAGTAGCAGGTAAAGGCATTCGAAGCATCAGAAAGTTTGATCTTCACATTCTGCTTTCAAACCTTAAGACTGATATTTTTGAAAAACAACAAACTGGAGTTCTTTCTTCTTTCAAAGACACATTACCACCACAGAGGACCACATAGCCCCACATCATCTCTTTATGGTTGGACATTAAAAGATACAATGGATATACATCCATAAAGGTTGCCATTGTTCTTGGCCTGTTGCAATTCCCAGTGGGAACTTACAAAAAGTCTTCTCACAGTACAAAAAAACCAGAAGTACTAAAGTTGCAGGCTAACAGTGTACAAGCAGTAACTGACCAGCTCATTTGCACCCCGAACAAGCTGAGAGACAGAATTCCTCCATCTTTTAGGCAACCAACCAACAGCCTCCCCAGACACCTTGAGTTGGACTCTCTCACTTATTACAGAGCTTACCTTTGTACTAGCCAGGTGGAATCCTTTCCAAGTCAACAGAGGGAAAAAAAGGCACTTCCATATTCAGCTGAGTGGTTTTATACATCCAGTTTATGAACTCAAAAGTACCTATTTCCCTCTGCTGATTATAAAGTGATTCTACAGAGGTAGGTCTGATAGTCATTTACACTGCATAGGTCTACATACAGACAGAAGAAACCAACCTCGAAGTTATATGGTCTGGTAAGTGAATGTGGGATTTCATGACACGGAAATTATTGACACAGAATATTCTAATTTGTATAAGGAAGTACACATTTGTGAGGTTTAAAAAAAGAATTGTTAGCAACTCGCTAAATTCTCCGTATGTGTCACCAAAACTATGCCAAATGATACCTATACAACTTTTATAATCTTCAGCACTGTGACTTAAATAAAACATACTGGCACAATATCACAAATGTGCAATTAAAAAAGTCAGCTCATTAATTTAGCAATTTTTTTTTACAGTACCGATAATAGTTAATAAACAGACATTACACACAAGAAAGAAGAGACATAGTTTTTACAAATAATCACAGCTCAAACCACATCCAATTTGCAAGCTTGCATTACCCATATAATCTGTAATTTCACATACATTATTCAACCTTATACAGCACAATAGAGTCCTAGAAGGTACTTAAAACTATTGTTGTTTACCTTACACTTGAGCTGTTATGCAGAAAGAAACAAAAAAAATATTTCTGATACAACTAAGCCTTTTTCTGAAAATTTTATTTAGTTTGATCTTTGTTTTGAATGGGTTGTACCGAGTACTAGGTATTTTATTATAATATGCACAAAGCATCTAGTGTTGTAACTATAGCAAAATGAATACTTTCCCGAAAGACTCAAATGATTTTTTTGCATCTATAAGCTTAGAACAGTGGGCTGGGCCCCAGAGACCCTGTATTCTATCTTCCATAAATGAAGTCTTACAAAACAAAATCAAGCTACAAGCCAGTAAGAATCTTTTCCTAAAACACTATTTCAATCTGGAACAAGCACTGAAAATGGATTTATTTTTGGTTAAGGGTTAATACACTGAGAATTCACCAGTGGAACAAAGTATTCCTCAAAGGGAAGGCTTTGTTTATATCCATAGGGCAGCATCAACTGCTATTCCTGAGAGACTACAGAGTAAAGATGCATTATGTATCTAGAATTTACTTCATATGTTAATTACCTTTCCAAATTCTCTCATACTATACCATACAAAAAAATAGTTTAACACTGTCCAAGGTAAGGTGATGAAATCACCGTTGCTTAGCACTATAATGGACATCACAATTTCCTCCACCTAAAGAGCTATTATGTGAGAAAAAGGAAGTAAGTCTAGAATATCCAAATAAAGTTATATCTGATATGGAACTGGAACAAATACACTAACACAAATATTAAGTTTCGAAAACTCAGTCTCCAAATTCCATTCTCAAATATCAATTAAACATTTCAGAATAAAATCTCTAGTGCCCAAGAATTACACTACTGATAGAAGTAAAGACTATTCTTTGTATTAATACCTAATGTTACTGAAGACATGCCAATGTTAATTTAACGGTTATGTTTAGTGTAAACAGTGAAATACTCTAGCAGAAAGTAACTGTGGTCTTTAAATTTTTCATGCTATTCAGGATTGTATGGACCACTACACTGTTTTTTCTCTATAATGCAGAAAAATAAGTCTAAACTCAATTAAAATTCTGCTGTCTTCTAACTTCAGTCCAGCCTACTATGCAAATGAAAAACAGAATCAACATTTTTTTCTATTGTACTATGCAGCTTCTTTATAGAAAAGAAAAGCCACTCTACCAAGTTTCCACAGTTAGAAGCCAACTGCCCTTGTTAGTTTTGTACACACACTCTCCTTTCCCTCGCATCTCCAAACTGGTATCCAGTTTCTCTCCAATATTATACCTCTGAATAACATACTCTAGAAACCCATCCAAGCCAACAAATAAGACTTTAAAGAGAAGGTTGCACATCACTGACGATTATTTAAATGGACAAAGATGAACCAGGATGAGAACATTTGAGAATTTATGAAAGAGTACGCACAAAAAACCTACAAATTAATTACTTTGATGAAAAACCTTTATTTTCAAAGTGACTCTCAAGAAACAAACTGTACAAGAAAATGGAAATCAAGAGGTGAATGGGTCACTACAGTCAATACTAAAGTAAGTTTCAGAGGCTATGGCATATATCATAACAATCATAACAATATGATTAATTTTGCAACAGTAAGGATAGACTTTTTGGCTAATACCAGACAGCATTTTTGTGCCAGACATTATTTCTGTACAATTTTTCTCTTTTTTTAAAGCATGAAATCATCTAAGATATGATATTTATTTTAACACCATGTGCATTAAATATAGTTTGCTAATTTCATACACCTGAAAACACAGGTGGGAAGATGCTATATGTCACAAACAGGCAAGGATACAGGTGAACTCCCTAAAAAATAAATTTTTCCCCATCCAAAAGCAAGATTGACATACAAGGTTATGGAAATAAATCTCATTTGCAATGACTATTAGCTGCTCCTGAGCAAAAAAACTTAAAGAGTAAATATATATTTATACAAAGAATTTATCAGATCTTAAATTATTCATGAGTCACAATATGAAACTGAGAATTCTTCACACAGTCACATGAAGAGCAAAGAGAAGGATAAGGTTCAAAATTAAACACCTGTGACACAGGGAAATAAAATATCCTACAGTACGTATGTTTCAATCACAGATAGGCCAAGGCTTTTAAGATTCCTAAAAGGATGCTTTGTTTGGACAGGCGAGCCCAATTTAGCTTACCTCGATTTACGCTTACCAAGCTACAATATTCACTCCTGAATTTCCAAGCTAATGTAAACAATGGAGAAGTGCTAAGCTTGTTATATCTTGGAATATTTATATAAAAATGAAGGTAAGTTATTTCAGACCCATGTTATACTATTGGATAGCTAGTTTTATGGAATGACCAACTTACCTAATATAAAACAGTATGTGTAGTGCAAGAAGGCTTAAATCTAAGAAAATAAAAAACTGTGTTGCAGAACACTACTAAGTCCCGTTAATGGGACAGTATATGATTCTTTAAATTGTATATAATCTCTCAAAATACAGATCTCAAGTGTCATTTCTGATGGCAATTGTGTTCAAATTTATGATTTCTAAAATATTTATGAGTAGGCCTTTCTTAAATGTTATCTGTCAATTCAAGGACTGGCTCCATTAAAATAAAATTAAAAAAAAAAACAGCAGTCACCTCATCTTTATGTTGTAGGATTTGAACAATACCATAGACAAAAATCCATATAAATCCAGAAGAAGGAAAACAGTAGGTACATACATGAGCACGTACCCTACACAAATCTTTCCATAGACCTGAGAACTTACCATAAAATCTGAAAGCACTTCAAACACTGTCAAACAAATTTAGTTCAGTTTTTGAGTACATTAAGAAGACCACATAACTCTTCACATGTATTGAGTTTGGGCTGATAAAATCTCATCCTTACTAATTACCCAGTGTTCAAGACTCACCTCATATTGCAGAATCTCAGCCTAACAATTCATTGGATTCACCCAGTAACTTCATGGTGACTAAGCTCAAAGTAATACAGTGGCAAATCACTTAAGGTGTGTACACGAGAAAAGTCAGTTGAGGTGTTAAAAACTGCATTTCAGGACAACTGTTTGGACAATACAGTGACTCAACACACATGGACAGCTCTCCATCCTAACTGGACTGGCTAATCTAAAGAATGCCTCAAATGGAAAACAAAGCTTTAACAAGAAAACAAAAAAATATACCCCCCCCCCCCCCCAAACCCTCTCCATTATCTGTGACAGTCAAAAGCATCAGGAGATCAGAAACTTGAGTTCTAAAACTGATGAATCCTTGATTAGTTTTACCTGGTTACACCCTTTCTCACAAACCTCTACTCTAGACACAAGATTTTAATTCTTACATATAGTGTATTTAGAATACTGCATGGAAACCAATTCTCAGCATTAAAGATTTATTAATTGCTCTGTTCCACAGGCCTTGAGGAGTTATTTCCCGGATCTTACCTCATTATACTCTACACGGTCATAAAGAGTACCAAGGATATTACATAGTAGTAATAATAGTGAAGACTACTAGATAGACCTTACTAACAGAAACAGAATTTCCAGCTCATCATACCACAGTTACACTTATGAGCTAGTCAGCCATACAGAGTCCTTTTTATATCGCCAGTATTCTTGCTTTTCAGTCAGTGAGAGCAGTTAGTCATTAATACTCAAATCTTGAAAATAAAATCAAGTTCTCTCTTTTCATAAGAATCAGTATTTTCTTTTAGATTTTCAGTTATCACACTCTGCTATCCTATATATATATCTTCATTATACACAAATTTCTTAGCAACATACGTCCATAGATATATGGGTATATTATATACACACACACACATTTACCCAACCACAGGTTAAATTATTTTGTTTACTGCCATAGTTGCTTCTCACTTCTACTCTCTCCCATTCTCTCCCCCATGAAATCTCAGAATTAATTATCTGAACCAAGTCTGATATATTTAAAAAGAGGATCACAGTCTGCAGTAAAGAGAGCAATGAATAGCAAATCCAACACCACCTTGATAGGATAGATTAAATTATAGCTAATTGAATTCATGAGCTGTAGTTCACATGCCAAGAGTACTTGACATGCCCTTGTAGACTGCGTTTCTCCAAAATCGTAGCATCATTGCTTACTAAGAGGTTCTCTCACTATTATAGTTAACATAGCACACCTTTCAACAGAAATGCATTTTACTTTATTCATTTTAAAGAATGAGCATTTCAATATAATTTATCATTCAGGAATTACTCTTAAAGAAATAGTGCACAAGCACAAATGTGCTAAAATTAGAAGGCAGGGCCAGATATAAGGATCAGAAATGAATACAAAACCAGTCTATCTGGGCCGGGTCATCAGTTCACATATAACCCAAATCAGTTGTAACTGAAAATTACTGGTATCTGATGGTTATTAGTTTATCATCCATTAGCTGAAGCATGTTAAGTTTTCAGCAGCAGAGATGAAAGGCATCGTTCTGCCCTGAAGAGAGAGGAAATATGGCAAACAAGAAAAATTATTAGCCATATTAGATATTTACTGTTCTATGAAGTGAACTGCAATTTGTTTCAGATGCTTGCACGTTTCCTAGGAACAAGTAACAGTCTCAGAAGACAGGACAGAGACTGATGAAATTATTATTTCCTATGTAAGAGGTCCTCCTACATCACTGACAGAAGAGGAACCTAGCATTGCACTATCCAAAATATACTTCCTCAGGAGGTACCCAGAGAAAGATGTGCCAATGACTAATACAAATGTCTTACTTCTTGACATAAAAATAAAATGTAATCCTTAATAGGATTTGCCAGTACACAAGTTAAATGCCATCAATGTTTAAAGAGTCCCTAACCACCTGTTTTCACTATATAGCCCTTTTTAGTCAAGTTTACCGAGTTCTTCAGTCTTTAAAATGAGGTCTGTGTACTACATGCAAAGTTCTTTAGGGATGACTGAACTTTATGGTAAATTATTCAATAGCTTGCAAAAAAAAAAAAAAAAAAAAAAAAAGATTTGTGTTTATTATAAAAAAAAAAAAAAAATGATATGTAAGGAACTCCAAGGCAAAGTGATCAAATAGTAGGCTTTTTTTCTTCTCTCTGCTCTCCCTCTCCCTCAAGTGTCCTCACATTTCTAGGTAGGGTTTTTTTTTCCCTATTACTACAATCACTGTTTAATTTTATTTCAAGAATCATATTTCAGAGAACCAAGGGAGGCCAAGCCACAAAGCTGTGTTTGTTCTCAAACAACGCAACTCCTAACATTTCTATCAAAAATGAAAGCCAATTAGACTAGAAATCACAACTAGTCTAGGAATATCTGGAGTTCTGAATTTCTCCCTAGCTGTTACATCCAATTGCCAGCAGGAGAATTTTTTTCCCCCTACAAATATTTTAAATGCCAAAACACGTGAAAATTAGAGAGGTTTATCAACGTATTTTATTACAGGAGATAGACTGGCAGTATTTCATGCAAGAGTGCCCAGCTTCAGGATATCAGTGAATCCCTAGCTGGCTTATTTCCAGGTGAAGCAATAACATAAAGTTGCTGACATCGCGCACTCAGTATTAACTAGCAACAGCTACAACTTCAGATATCAAGCACTAGTAGCACTTGTTTCTTCACATACAGTCACGTAGAATACCCAACCCTGCTCCTAGCCAGACTTTCACTCTGTTCTACTTGTTTTGTTCTGAAAAGAAACAGTATCGAGGAAACACAAACCTACCTAAACAGAATTGAAGAGTGGCTCAAAACGGCGTTAAATACTCTTAACCTACTCTCTTTTCCTTCCAACATCATTTTTAAGTAGAATTCCAACATTTTGAACCAAAGGTATAGCCTCACCTAAGCATTCATCTGTTATTGCCTGCCAGCCTTCTCTGACTATTCATCCACTTTGGTAGTCCTTATTTCACTAAGAACCCTCTTTATTAATACACAAATAGCAACCCTGCAAAAAAGTCAGTAAAATTCAAAAAGAACGTTTAAAATAAACACAGAGGTGTGAACCCTTGTCTCCAAACACATACTGTCAAACCATTTCACTTGCAATTACACATTTAAGATGATGATTCAAAGACAAAAATATTTATATTGCAGGCTTTTATCACCAAGGTACACTCCTAGGAAACTCTCAAAAGCAATGTGAAACAGGCATACTCTAACCTATGAAACCAGTAACTATGCAACCACCTCCTGCTTTAGGTTTACGTTAGGTGGGTTTACCAGCAGACCTGCTGGAAAAAAAATAAAGACTGCTGAGGGACTGGCTAATTAGCCATGAAGCCAGCTGTATTCTGCATTTCCCATTTCACAGTGTTGCTTCTCCATTTACTATTAGCATGTATTGCAAGCTCTTAACAGGTAAAAATTCACTGATAAGTAATATGACCTGCAGTATAGTAAAATTCATACATATTTCATGTTAAAAGAACATTAAAAATCCTTGCTAAACAGGATTTTGAGATTCTATTTCTCAATCTGCCTCTGATGTCAGTCAGGTTGAATATTTACGGAATTGCACCCTAGCCACATCTTACACTCAACTTCTGCTCACAAATTTAAATCATGTTACACTTTTTTTTTTTTTTTGGGGGGGGGGGGAAGCCATAATTCCAAAATACCCTTTATGTTTCAGATGTCAAATACTGTTATTTCACCAAGTGCACGACCCACTCAAATTGTCCTATCACAGAGCAGTGTTTTCCCAGAATTATCCCAAATCAAGCTAACAAGGCCGTACCTCTGCCTTACTTAAAACCAACAGTGCAGTAGGAGCATTGCAAAATTTAGGCCTACCTAACAAGAAAAGCAGAAAAAAAAAAAAACCCACACATCTCCACTGTGACCAAAATAAATCTATTAGCTTACAATAAGTGTTGCAGACAAAAAGAGTTGAGATAATTCTAGAAACTCTCTTCACTTAAACTATATCCTTTGTTCTAAATGTCTATTTTATTAAACACTTAAAAGGGATAGCTTTCGTAGGCTTTACAGCACCAGGAATGGATGTGCCCCAATTTGTTTCTACTTTTCAAGTGATGAAGGATGAAATGTATACGACTGAAGTCCAAAAAATTAACTTAAAAAAACACCTTTTTTTTTTTCCCCAGAAGAAATATATTTCCATGTCTTTTAAAATATTTTGCATTAACTTTGGTGTTAGTTCTTTTTTTCAGATTCTTTCCAAATCTCAGTTACTTTGTTTTTCTTGTAATGGTTTTGTCTTGTAGGACACAGTCTTCCTCACAGCTTCTTCCCAGCTGCCTTTTCTAACAGAAAAAAAAAGTAACAAACCCAACTTTAATCAAGGAAAATTTTCCATTAACTGATGGAAATCACTGCTACTCACTGTGAAATTACTAGGAGAGATGCAGAAAGCTTTTTAACAGAGTAATTTTAAAGTTATAATACTGGGAAACTTTTAGAAATACTTTTAAATGTATTATACCCCACATGACATTATTTCCAAAGATATTAATGAAAGAGCAATTTCTACATATATGATTGCTAACATGAATTTAAGTGGATTGAACTAAGTCAGTCACTAAAAAAGGAGGAAGAACAATGTTGTTGATTCAGTGTAACTTCTATATCCACCACTTCCAAGTCTGACAAGTGGGTGGGTTAAATAAAGACGTACTGTAGAAGTCTTCACAGGCCTTCAAAAGTCACAAAGTCAGGGAGAGTCTAGTGGCCTCAGAACGCAAATTCAGCATACCAACACACAACCTGAAACGTTTTCATGAAAAAGAGGACAGGAATCCCAGTTTAGAAACAGACTGACCAGCAGCTGTCCTCATTGTTTGTTCTCCAGGGACAAGGAGTTAACCACTAATCTTCCTGAAAACAAACTAAAATTTTACAGTGCATACTCTGAAGTTATTTTTGGCAGGCCATGCAAATTAAAACAGTACAGGCTATCATCTCCTGCACTCAAGGAGCTGTAACAAGCCAATACCAAGCTGGGGGGAAGAGGTCTGAGGCTGGAAGTCTATTATCAGTTTTGGGGCAGGTGGCTAGAGGAGTCTGCTATTATAGCACCCAGAAGTTTCACATAAACAGAGTCGGCTCCCAGCCTCTTGTTTTTTATATTCACCAGCTATTACAGTGCATCCTAATTAGTAGATCAACAAAGTAAAAATCTTACACCCAGTTTATCCTGTTTTTGAAGAGTCTAGAGGCATAACTCTCTTAGCATCTACCCAAACAATTTTGGAGTATTTAATTTACTGACTGGAGCACTACTGGAGAGGCATAAAAAGCAATACTAACTAGATATTTCACTTTAATCCAGAGAGCTCCCTGCACCTCAAACAATAATGGCAGGGTCATTACTGTAAATATTTCAGATTGCTCAGAGTCCCCATATTCCCCAATACAACAACAACACTTAAACAAGTGCCACAAATACTGTGTATGAAGCTATGTTTTAATGAAGAACCATACCAAAACTCAAATACTGCAGAGTGGGCATCCTAAATGGTCACTTTATATAATTTTGGTAACAAACCATTACCTCCTGTGTAAGAATCATTTA
This sequence comes from Sagittarius serpentarius, assembly GCA_034782735.1. Taxonomy (NCBI): domain Eukaryota; kingdom Metazoa; phylum Chordata; class Aves; order Accipitriformes; family Sagittariidae; genus Sagittarius; species Sagittarius serpentarius. Next base: position 12,659,904 of record JAVKLA010000057.1, read on the forward strand.
AAAAAACAAAAAAAAAACAAACAAAAAAACAAACCTTGGCAGCTCAACATGCTTTCCTCTTGTATTAGACAATGTAAGAGATTATATAGTCACTTTTCCCAGGCAAAATAACATATTGCATTGATAGCTTTAGTGCTTTTTAAAAGTATGTATAAGACAGAGTGTATACAAGAAAAACAAATGCATGTTTAAGTCACAGGTTACAACTGTTAATAATGGTTTATATTATATAGTTCTTCTGCGTTCAGTCGCCTTTCCCAAATACTCCAATAAATACAAAATATAAATCATTACATCTGAATTCTTGCAAATTGCATGGTAGAATCAAATTAACAAATACCAGATATGTGACCTTTCATGAAAAATTAGCTCAAAATCAATCCTTTAAGGAAGTAAAAAACATCCCAGGTAAAAAAAAATAAAAAAATAAAAATTGCTACATGCTATAGATACTGTATGAATACTTTGAAGAAACAAAGAACTGCTAAGTGCAATAGATAGCCAATTAAGAAGTCCTATATATGCTGACAAAGAATGAGCAGATGACTTTTCCATATTCTCACTTTTTCTACATCAAGCTGTAGAAATCTAGAACTTGTTTTGAGTTTATATAAATATATATGCATATATATATATAATTTGTAATCCAATAGAGAAAGCTGTAGGTGATATTTAAACTGAATATCCAGAAAAGAAACAAGAGCAAAGAAGATTTTACATAAAAGTTAGTCTTAGACATATAACCTGTTGGCATAAGGGCTATGAAATACATTGCAAACCAAATAAAACCATATAACCAACCAACTTTTGCTTTGATATTAAATAAACACTCCCCAACAAATAAAGAGTCACAAGACTAGAAATCCAGATACTTCAAAGTATTCAAATTGCCTGAGTGGTGCAGTTCAGTTATACTTAACTATAATGTAGGTCAAATTGAGCTGGACTTCCCTGCTTCCTCAATGGACTAAGAAAGTTGTGGGTCAAAGCAAGACTTGGGGAATGGTTCTACTGATCAGATCAACTCAACAGACAAGTTTAATATTCCATTGACATTGGTATTATAGAGAAATATGTTATACCATGCAGTTCAGTCACACAGAAATGATGTTTCCTTCATTAATTTTAATGTGTTTCAGTTATAAATAAATCAACAGAACACACACACTGGCAATTTGTCTGAGGTGAAGCGTATCGAAGCAGACCAATTGATTCCCTGGAGAAAAGTGATAACACATTTACACAAAAGTTACTGTCAATCCATTAATAGACCAGCTATCAACTGCTCCAAGCTGGGACAGGAGTGAAGAAAGAGGGAAGAAGAAAGCGGGCAGCCGAGTGGAAAGTTTTCATGAACAAATGCCACAGATCACCACAATTTAAGACTGGATAGGGCAGCTGTCAGAATTCACCAAAAGAAAATTTCAGTGTCCACACATTTGAAGAACAACTCTGCAATGCAAACATCCTCGAACTACCTTAAAGTAGGTATAGATACTGATACAAATCCTTCAGCATGAGCATTACACAGCAGCTCAGGCAAGCTTATTTTTACTAACCCAAAAGCACAAGCACTTTAGCAACACAACCAGCAGTCGTATTGAAATGAAGTGAAACCAGTTTAAACCTAGTTTAGGTATGTCTAAAAAGAAGAACTGTAACTGTGTATTCTACAACGTAGATATGTCCAGAAGAGCACATTCTGAATACTTCTAGTATGGTAGGACTTACAGTTTCAACACTTTCCCCTGCTCCAGTCACCTTTTGCCCTTTCAGTGAAAGGGCTTAAGTATTTACATAGAACAGTTATGTTGCTTAAATTGAATTGTAAAAACACAAAATTTAGAGTTCAATAAGACTGTGGCCCTTAAACTGTGTAAAAACAGGTGCTTAAGTTAATCCTCATAATGAGATTGGTATTTTGATATTTTCAGAACGCTCTTCAGAGTAGAACAAGATGTTCTCTTCAAGTTCAAAGCAGCTTTCTGAAATGATAAATGTGTATTATTCTAAGGATTTTTTTTTTTAAGATTGTCAATGAGTCCAGGGAAAAACTGCTCCCAGAAACACTGTAGCTATTTTACTGTCCCTCTAAACCTTTAGAAGAAAACAAACACCACTCACTGTTTCAGAGGTTACATCTTTTCAAACACTGTCCCCTGAAACCCCTCAAGAAAGAAGTCTAATTTGCCAATTTACAGTCTCACCATCACAACTGAAATTATTTCAATACCCTTGAAACATATTATTTACCAAAAATAAAATGGTAAACATAATACAAAGGGCAAAAATTTGAACATTTCTTTTACCAAAATTAACAAAGCAAGATACAATTATCCACACAGATACAGTAGAGACTGACATAAGCGGGTTTTTTAATATTCTCTCATTTTTGTAACATTCCACTTGCTTTCCAAATATAATGTGTTTTGTTAACTACTTTCACAATTTACTCACCTTTCTCCCAGGTGAATTTCCTTAGCACTCTAAATTTACAGTCTCTATAGTAAAGAAGGGGCTGTACTAAGGGAAAAAATCTCTGATCCACCTTCAGCAGTAGTAATAATAATAATAATAAAGCAATACGTATTTCAAATAAAAACTGAACCACTGCTCTAATGTGAAGTGCAAACAGTGGTTAAAAGAATGTTGTATCCTATACCTCCCCTCTCCTTTTTTTTAAAAAAAAGAAAAGAGGACACATTTGTTCATTTGAGATACTCTTCCTGTGGGAAAACAGAAATACAGTCTAGTTTTGAGAATTGCTTTTCTCCTATCACGTCAATATCCCAGGTGAACACTAACACACAGTACTCAGCAGAATTTTACTTACCAACAACTTTGAAGCTGCTAAAAAACTTCTAAAACTGTGTAGGAATGGGAGGATGCTTTCCCAAGTAAAGTCACCATGTTGAACTACTGCAAGTAGTACAAGCTAATGCTGAAGATGTTTTACACTGAGTATCAACAGCAAGGGAATTGTATTGTTTAACCTAAATTAATTTGGTTAAGAACAGCTTATGCCCAGACAAGACCTTGCAAGGTAAACACAACTTATACTTCACAAAAATTCACTCTTTGTTGCTGTATACACATCTATGCCTCTCATAACAAACAAAAGTAGTACATAAACTCCACCACCCTTTCCTTTCTTCTGGTATTTACATATTGCATATTACCCTTAAAGTGGACCAAAGCAGTACTAAATGCACTTTAACTTGGGATTCGTTTCTGTAAGTCTTCATGATGTAAAGGCCGAAATATCAAGACACCCATCTCCAAAAGGCTGCTCTCCCTATCCACTATGAACAGTCCAGACATGCAAACTCAGGAACCTAAACACTGAAAAGGTGAGTCAAGACAGAAGAGCCTACGTGCTGTCAACCACCAGTACTTTAAGTTCATATTTCCTCCCTTTGAAGAAGGGGAAAGGAAAAAAAAGTAGTTCAAATCTCTATTTCTCTTCTGTCTTTTTCAGTTTGGGCTGATACACAACACTTCTGAGGGAAGAATTTTTCAACAGCATCTTCACCTGGGACATTAATTTTCTTTAAGCTTAAACCTGGCAGGGGGAAGATGTGGTGTTAGATGCTTTTGATTTTGCAGGAGAGGAGTTCTGCATGCTTATTTCTGAAATATGAGCACTAGTTGAGTTCCACATTATTTGATTATTTTCATTGCAACAGGCGCTTCTGGGAATCTCTGGGCTATTTATAGGACTTAAATTATTCATCTTCAAGAAGTGTATTTGAGTGTCAAAGCCCGTTCTATAACATACCATCAAGTTCACAACATCAGAGAAAGAATTCTGAATTTCTTTCCACAATCAGTTAGATATCTAAATAAGATTAAGGCAAAAGAAACAGGTGACAGGCAAACACTAACCGTTTATCTCAACATTGATTTTAAACGCTGGAGAAAGAAAAGCAGAAATGTGAACTTTCAGTTTTCACATGTCCAGACTTCTTCCACATACTCTCACTTTTCTGACCTTTCCGAAAGATAAAAGAGCGTATTTGTTTCAATCCATTTTTTCCAGCCTAATGAGAACAAGAACCCTATGGGAAAGGACCTGTTGCTGCCTACTCCACAATAAACATTATGCTACTGAAATCCACCTCAGCAGTGGATAACAGGAAAAGCAAGAGAAGAAAGCTGAGTCACACCTGGTCATTTTCTCTCTAGAACATCAGCTATAACAATATGAAGGATTTATTTTGGGACAAGTATGATCTTGTGGGAGGGAAAAATGAAGCAAGAAAGACATTCCACAGAGACTGAAAACAAAATGCAAGTCATTTAGGTTTATGACTAAAGTCTCAAAGATGTACAAATGTAATGGTGAATTCAGGTCACCGTTACAGTCACAACATTCAGACCATGTTTTCTTTCAAAACTTGTGGCATTTAAGGACACTGCCAAGTAAAATCATGGATCATTATTTATCATTTCAGTATCAAGAAAAGGTGACAGACCAGGAAAAAAATGCTCACACATCCCTTAGTATATAATATTTTTAAGTAGGTGAGGACCTCGGTAGTGAAACCAAAAATAACACTTTGTAAGAAACAAAACTAATTTGAGTCCCTTTCAAAAAAAAAAAAAAAAAAAAAAAAGCCACCAGGTTTTTAACTAGTAAATAACTTAGATATTCTGGTGTAGAATTTTTTACTTAGAATATACAAAGGTAAATAGCACTGTAATATCCTGTACAGGAGCAGATTCCCTCTTACAGCATTAGACTACAGTTCTGTACCTACTGTCCTGCTGATACAACGCCATTTGAAATATATTTGGCTTGCATATTTTCTGTGTGAACACAGTGAAGTTAAGTATTTAAAAATGTTGTGCCTCACTTTTCCCATGTACTTTTTAAAATTTTCCCATGCTCATAAAAATTAAAATACTGGTTTGCCCAAGTTTTTATTCTGCATTTGTTTAGTGTAAAGCACTTCATGGGAAGAGTTGTTTAAAAGAATCTTTTTGCATGAAAATACTATTATTAAAATATTTCAATCGAATAGATTTACAAAACCCAATTTACATTTATAAAGCCTGATATGGAACTCATTGCATTTTGAAAAATGGGCAGGAAACAGATCTCACAGGAGAGAGGGCAAGAATAAGTCTGTCATCTTTCTCCTCCTAGAGTTCTCTTCCTTCCCCCTTCCCTATTACCATACTTTTCATTTAGGAACAAAACATTTGTTCTCCCAGTTTCACCTACCCAAAAGTGAAGAACTATCTTCTGCTTTTCTTGTACTTATTATTCTAGTTTATCTGAATTACTTCTTCATTATGGCATAATTAAAAATTTAGTATCTCCATTTCAGGACATGTCAGGTGTCCAACTGCAGCCCCTTTGGCTATTGGAAGAGGAGGGCTGCTCTTGCTAAATGCTCATCAAAACCAAGGATGATTCATAAACAATGCCACTAGTGTTCATAGTCTCTCTCTTCCACCAACCAGACCTACAAAAGGTTTGAAATGGGTTCAGATAAGCGTGGGTGGGCCATGAACTTTCAGCAGTTAAGTTTCAGTGAACATGGTGATCGTGGCATATAAATTTTTGCTTTGCTGTGCACCACAGAACTACCTCAGTCTTGGCACAGCTGAGCATGTAAATTCAACTGAGATTCACAGAATATTTCAGCCTGGTCCAAGCAGGAGTTCCTGAGTGTGCTGAGCAAATACTTGTATTTCGACCTCCTTTGAAAGGAAAATTAATTCAGAAACAGAAGTGGACAACCAGACACCTTCAACAGCTCCAGAGCAAGAGCATTCACCTTTCATAAAGGAGGACTAGTTAAAAAAACATGCACCTCAAAGGTTCAAAGCCACATGGTTCAACCTCTCAGGAAGTACTCTCAAAGAAATGCTCTTCCTGTTCAACCTCTCTTAGTGCCAGAAACCAGTACGCACCCCACTCCTGTGCCCTCCCCAAACCCATAACTTCACTTTATCGACTAAATATAAGGGCACTTCCCCCAAAAGCATACCTGTACTCTAGTCTCTACTCCCATTGCCTTTTACCAATGGGGCCACAAACACCAAAACAAACATTGAATCCTGGTATGTCTGGGGGAGAGAAATGTCCTCCCAATCATTATGTTAAACTGTTCTCCCCTTTTGCTCTTTCTTCCCTCACAGTGAGTTCTTTGCTAAACCAGGCACAGTGTCCAACAGAAATCACAGAGAACACGTCCAGTCCTGCCTGCATTATGGTGGTCGGGTTAACAGATTTTAATCCTTTTAGACTACAAAGGATATTGAAAACAGTAGCTATTATATTCAAAGCAGGTGCTGCTTCTAATTTTTTTTTTTTATTTTTACATGAACTTTATTCCATCCTCCAAGAGAAGGTGCCTAAGGTCAGGGATGACCACAATCTCACAGACACCAATGTCACTCTGTTACCTTAAATATTACTCAAACAGCATGGAGCTCACCTGCCTATTTTGCTACTTTCTCAAGCTGATATTTTCCAAGGCCATACTGTTTCCAAGCCTGGGTATGTCAGTAAGCAACAATGACTCTAGTAGAGAAGATATCAGAACTTCCTGTCCTGTAACTTCTGGGTATCCCCCTCCCCCCCACAAACATCTGCAAATATCAGAGCACACAGCTTTCAAGAACATCAGCAGAAAGAAAATGGCTATTATTATGACAGCAATCAAACAGCAGACGACTCTGAATTGCTGTAGTGAAATTGATGACAATACATTAAGCTCATCTATTTGTGCAAGGAGATCAAAACGGAGGATAGGGTAATATTGACTTAAACCGCTGCGAAAAAAAATCCTGTAGATACACTCTTTCAGTACCTGTGATATAAACCTAAACTGTACTTAAGAAACTCAATTAAAAAAGATTTAAGCCAAGCAAAAATGAGCTTTTCAAGCTCAGCTACACATCTACATAGTATTCTGCAGTATTCTGTGCTGATTTAACTTACAGCCCACTTAACTCAGGAATGCAATGTAGCGTTTTAAGTAGGTGCGTACAGAGCAGCCTAACCTCATGCAGAGCTACAGGCTCAGACCTCAGATGCACTACAGACACATTAGCAGGGCACTGCATCTTTTATAAACTCTGCCACTCAGAGACAGGTGTAAACGTGTTCAGTTTCAGTATCACTTTGAGGCTGCTGTACTGCTTCCTGGTCAGGAGCTAGATCCCTTCCCTCCTCACCGCCTTCTATTGAGGTGCACAGGCATGTCATAAATTCATTTTAAAACCAATTTACAATAAGCCAGCTCAGCTTCTTTGGTAAGGTAAGGCAAGGCCTTATGTATTTATCCGTGTACATTTTTATACCCTTCAAGTTTTGCATTTTGTCTTCCTTCTCACTACAAAACAACCAATGCCACGGTTCATAAGAGATGCAAAGAATGGTTATCATCTCAGATGGAGCTATTTGAGAAGAGAAGAAAAAAAAAATCAAGCTGGGGAAGACAGAGAAGGAAGGGAGACTCCTGTTTTTAAGTAACCTGTCATTGCCCTGATAGGCAGCTGTCTGATCCTTTCACATTTTATTCCCTTCTCTGTGTCTTCGTAACAAGCAGTCTCACTTTTTTTGAGACTCTCTGTATACCTTATGGAATCACAACTTTCCTCTTCCTTAACCTCTAAGGAGCACCAAAAAACCCACTCTAAAAATATATGCTGTTTAAAACTGACACCAGAATTATTTCCACTTTTCTTCACTGGCCTCAGGGACATTTCCATGACTATTATGCCTTCTTTAAAATTTACTATTTTTCTGCAGCCTATGCTTCACTTGAAGTCATAATCCTCTGTGATGACAATTGTATCCACAGCAACTAGTCATAACGTAATAAACAAGATCAACCACTTCTGGTGGGGAAAAAAGAAAGCATCACAAACCTTTCAAGCAGTCTCCTAATAATCTCAATTAAGTTCTCAATAAAATGCCTGTTCACCTTTCAAATTGGAAAAAATATCTCGAAAAACAACACGCTTCAAGAGAAAATAACGTGGTCTTGACCGATCACAACATTCTTGGGCCTTTCCAACTCCATTTTGAAAAACCCGTTAAAACCATCAACTTCACTAAGAGAGAGTAAATTGCACCTTTTTGGCTTAAGAGAGCTTAGGGGAAATTAAGATTTACAGCACTTACTGGAATAAATCTATCCAAAATCATTTCACAGTCCTATAAAGAAAAAAAATCAAAATTCCATATAGTGGAACATACAAGCCTTCAAACCACGTGCAAAAACATACGTAATTATATGTACGTATGTTCAAACACAATGCACAGACACATACAGTGGGTATGAACACAATGAACATCACCACTGATGTCTGAAATGCCAGTTTATTAAACACATGCATTTACTCTGCAATGCCGCTGATTACAGGCAGTTTTCAGCAAGCGTGGTAGATGCCACACGCAACCTCGCCTTCTACCGAAATTCTACACACGCAAAGCATCTTTGCATCAATATTCAGGGCCACAGCACATTGGGATTTTGAAATATACTTTAGCTGTATTCAGTTAAGCTGTTTGATCTCTTCACTGGCCCGACAACTACATTTAAATGATTAATTTTTTTATCGCGATGCAGGTAAATGAAGTTAAACCAGACGAATCAGGTTTTACACCCGAAGGTCTTTCGGCTTCAGCAGTGACTGTCCCCGTCTCACCGACGGGCCAAACCCGGTTCCCGGCTCGCTGAGCCGCAGATCAAAACCGCTCCCGCGCAGCCGGAGAGGGTGACACCGGCAGCCCTGCGGCTCCTCACCGCTCCCGCGCAGCCACGCCGGGGCCAGACAATGCCCGCGGACCCAAAGCACCGCTCCCAAACTACACCAAGGCTGCAGCGCGTCTTGCTCAGCCGCCTACAGACAGACACCACCGGCAGCCCCGCGGTGCCCAGCCGCCTCAGCACCTGCCGGCGGCCCCCTGCCCAGCGCCGCCGCGGGGTGTGGGGGGGTGTCGGGTGGCCCCCAACGGCACCTGCCGGCCGTTAAACGGCCGACGATCCAACCCCTGTGGCCTCACAACGGGCCCACACCGCCCGCCCAGCGGCCGCGGCTCCGGGGCGCGGCGGGGGACGGCGCGGGCGGCGGCGGGGGGGGGGGGGGCCGGGAAGGGAAGGGGGCAGACGGCCGCTGGGGTATCTCCGGCTGCCGCAGGCAGGCACCTGGGCCGCTCCTTTGTTCCTCGCCGGTCCCGCCGCCTCACCCCCTCCCGCACTCACCCACGGTGGCCAGGGTCTCCAGGTCCTCCAGCTTGTAGGCGGCGGGCTCGGGCACGGCGGGCGAGCCGGGACCGGCGGGGCTGGGGGCACCCATGGGGTTGGGGCACCCGTGGGTGGGGGCACCTCAGGGCGGGGGGACCCACGGGGCTGGGGGCACCCATGGGTGGGGGGACCCATGGGTGGGGGAGTCGGGGGCTCACAGGAATGGGGGCACCCCAGGGTGGGGCGGCTGGGGCACCCGTGGGGATGGGGGCACCTTGGGGAGGGGGGCATGGGGCGGTGCCAGGGCGGGTGCCGGGCGGTGCCAGGGCGGGTGCCGAGGCGGTGCCAGGGCGGGTGCCAGGGCGGGTACCAGGGCGGTTCCAGGGCAGGTGACAGAGGCGGAGCCGGGGCGGGGGCGGTGGCCGGGCGTGGTCGGGCGTCGTCCCCGCCCGTGGGTGCGGAACGGGCGCGGTGACGGCGGGCGGGGCAGGCTGCTGCCCAGGAACGGCTGCTCCTGCGAGGCGGAGCCGGGGCTGGCGCTGCCCCTCCAGCGGCAGCTCTTCGGGCAGGGCCCGGGCGTCGACTTCGCCAGCGCCTTCGCCCCCGGCGAGCGGCCCCGCCTGCAGCGCCAGCGCGAGCGCGAGTACCACAGCTACCGGCTGCGGTGAGCGGCGGCGGCGGCGGGGGGGGTCACCGTGGGGCAGGATGAGACCCCCACCCCACCCCCACCCCTCGTTGTGGGGTGGGATGAGACACACCCACACCCACCCCCCCCCCGGGCTCAGCATTGGGCAGGATGGGACCTCCTGGGGCTCGGGGTGGGGCAGGATGAGACCCCCTGGGTATCAGGTGGGGCAGGATGGGACCCTCAGGATCGGTGTGGGGCAGGATGAGACCCCCTGGGGATCGGTGTGGGGCAGGGGGGACCCTCAGC
>JAVKLA010000057.1:12670146-12684123 GCA_034782735.1 Sagittarius serpentarius
CGGCCAGCCCCGTCGCCGCCGCCGCCTCGCCGCCGCTCTTCGCCCCCATTTTGGCCTTGGCGGCGCTGAAGGCGTCCATGGGGCCGAGCGGGCGCCCCGCGGCCGCTCAGCGCATGGAGAAGGACGAGCCGGGCCGGCGAGGGGAAGGGAGAGGAGAGGGAGCGGCGGGGACGCAAAGTTTCAGTCTTCAGCAGGCGGGGTGGCTGCTCCCCGGGGCTGGAGCCCGTTCCCGCTGCCGCCTCTGAGGGGGCGCGGAGCCCTTCAGCATCGCGGCCAGCCGCCGCGCCGCCCGCCACCGGCAGCAGGGACCGCCGCGCCAGACGAGACAATGGCGAGGGTGAGACGTGCCGAGGCGAGGCGAGCCGCGCCGCGCCACACGCGGGGCGGAGGGGCGGGGTTTGCCTTCCTGCCGCTGCGGCACGGTCCCGCAGAGGGCCGGCGGGGGGGGAGAAGAGCGGCCCCGCCGCACGGCGGGAGCGCGGAGCTCCCCCCCCCGCCGTGGGCACAGCCCGGGGGCGTCTGGTAGCGCCGCTGCCCTTTGCTCGTCCTTCCGCGTCCCGCCTGAGAGGCAGCGCGGTGCTGAAGCGGGGGGGGGCCGGCACTGGCGGATGCCGCGCCCGCTCCCGCGCTCCCTCAGCGCTGCGGCTGCGGGGGGGGGACGGGGGGAGGTCCCGTCCGCTCCCCACGGAAAGTTAAAAATGACTGATGGGGCCCTTGCAAAGCGGCGTCCTGGCCCACCTGGTTTGACGCTGGCAGCTGTGGGGAAGAGCCAGCGGTTGCCCGCGCCTGGCCGCCCCTGTTGGGGTCACTCGGCTGCTTGAGGCTTAGCGGGTGTCCCTCAACCCGCCCGTTTGCAAAGGGTTTCTCCCGCGTTATTCTGGTCCCTGTTTTCACGGCGGTGTGGATATTGCAAGGGCCACAGCCCCTCCGCGTGCCCTCCATCGAGCCTGCAAAACGTTTGGGGGGGGCGGTGGCGGGGGGGCCGAGCTGCGCTGGAGGGGGGAGGCACCTAACGTAGCAGCAGCAGTAGCCGAGTTCCGAATATAGCTCCTTCCACAGCGGCCAAGAAACTGTTGACGATTATGCTGAAAGACAGGGAAAATTGGCGTGCGAGCCAAGTCACTGAGAAGCGTCCGTGTCAAAATTGGGAAGGAAATCCTCATTTTTTCCTTGCCTTGTTCTGGCCCGGTTTGACACTGTTCGCAGCTCCCACCCTACGCTCCAATAAGCAGGATATCTGTGAAGCTGGTGTCTAAATCAAGTCACACAGGTGGCATTTTGCATCTCCGTTTTATTAAATGTGAAAACAGGGGAATAGAAGGCCTACTAGGTTCTGTGTGGAGTAGGCTCAATAATAATGAGAAATAACTATGTGTGTGTATACAAGAAATGAGCATAAATTATATATAAGAATTACAAATTTATGTACATCTCTCCTGAATTTTAAGAGATCCTTACAGTCTCATTTATAGTCACAATACTCAGAGGATATAACATGTATTTTTATCTTTTAGCTTGTTGACATGAAGGGTTATGACTAATTTGGAAAAATGCTAGGTCATCTCTGCTTCCTGTCAGCCTGTGAAAAGAATCACCAGTCAATGAGGATGACGTCACTTTTGCTACAAAACTTCAAATTTCATTTGTGTACTCTTTGGAATACAAGTTTTGCACTTCTGTTTTGCTTTACTACTTAATTTCCTTTTCTATTATGTTTTGTACGTTGTATACAAAAATTACCATGATTCATGCCTTGAATGGAATATTTTAAAGATTCCCTAAACTGCAAATTGTAAATGTTCTGGCAGGCTATAAATTTAGCTCCTGTTTGGTCAAAAGATGAGGAAGCCAACAAATCTGTCTTAACAATAACAGAAAATTTTGTTTAAAATAACAGTTTGAAAAAATAAACATTCATACATTGAAGAAATCTCATTGTATATAAAAATTGTAACTTTGTTTTTTACCAAATAATTGCAGATTCAGATGATATTTAGGAAAAGGTACAAGCTAATTGTGATCATCATTTTCAAGAGAGAGTACCTTATCTTCAGTCTGTATCCAAGAAGATCAATATATGATCTTCCTGAAACCTCTTTTTGTTTGTTTGTTTTCATAAAAACTAAGAAACCATTCACTGCTCAGATGTTGAAAAGGACATAAAATTCTTTACAGAAGGTATTGATTACTTTCAACTGATACTTCTATTTATCGTACAAACTTTACTTAGTGATTAAATTACTTGCATTCAGGAACACTAAAACTTTCTTTAAAGAGCCTCCTACTGCCATGCTTCAACAGTTGGTGGCCAGTATGACAGCACACATTCAAAAAGGCTGTGATTCAGCAAGGCTGGTAAGCACAGGATTAGCTCCGTTCAATGAAGTGTCTCTTTTCTTATGATTAAAGTTAGTTTCCTACCTTCCTAGACTGGCATCCAAAGCATGCGCTAGTTGTAGTTGTAGCAATCTAATTGCAATGTTTATATTTAGAATGTCAACATGTTATTAGTGTGCTTTACCACCTCTGTATAACCTACTTAGAATTTATCTTGCAGATACTGATTATTATTCACAATATTTCAGGGAAAGAAAATGCTGTTCTTTCGAAATACGACGAGATTGAGAATCAAAACTCATAACTTCATAAATTGCATGTGGAAGTAGATCTGGCCACTGGGCTGCAATAGTGGATATGAAACTTAGTTTCTTGCCCAATTTGACCGCACTTCATAGGAAAGTCTGCAGCCCTGTTCTCCTTTTGTCTTTCATTTTTGCCACTATTTTTACTTGATTTGTGAACATTTGGTCACAGGTACTTTTTGAATAATCTTAGCTTTTCCCTTGCCCTCAATAACTCATAGTTCTCATTGTTTTCACTTGCTCCACACATACGGTAGATGCCTACAGCCAGGTTGCTTCAGCTTAAAGCAGAGTTTAATGCCTTACATTTCCATTCCTTTACCTTGAAGATGCTTACACCAAGGGTTAGCTCTATTTTCATTTTCCCTTAAAAGTACCAGATATTACAAATAATTCTTTACAAAGACAGTGAATGCCTTACTAAAAGAATTTTTTTTTTTTTAAATATAGAGAACAGTAGTTTAAATAGTTTTCTCAATACTTGTGATTTTAGGTGAGGGTTTTTTCCTTCCATTTCAGCTGCAAAAAGTGTTCAGTGTACTTATACTCCTTTATATGCTCAGAATTTTGAGGGGCCCAAAGAGTCCCAGGTGTCAATTTGGTTACTCCATGCTGCCTTTCACGTATGTACGTTTGCAGAACTTCAGTTTGCCGCACGTGCAGCCACATCAGTAGTTCAGTGATTCTTTGGGTGCTAAATTACTAACCTAGCTCCCGTTCCTTCCTTTTTGTTTGTAGGTTTTTTATTTTCCCCCAGGAAACCTTTGGTTAACAATTTTAAACCGAAGGACAGGATTACAGACTTTCTACCTGACTATCTGAATTGATAGGAGATCATTTCTCTGTCATTTCGCAGGGACACTGTGATACACATACCATGCAAATGGAATATGATTTAAGCACCTAACTCTTGGTCTTTTAGTTGTCTGAGAAAGGAATCAGTCATTTAAATGTCTCCATGACTGCAGACGAGAGTCTCTCCTGTGGTCTGAGCAGGTTTGCGTTTGCCTACCTGAAAGCGTGTTTTTTTTCTTCCCTGCAAATATATAATTTTCCTTACAAATCTTATTAAAGCATATCTTAACCATCACTGTCATAGTAAAACTACTACAACAAGTTTGCTAGAGAACCAGTTCGAACCTGTAGGGAGAAAATGGAGAAGTCCTTCAATGGTGGTTATTACTAATAAATAGCTCCGTATCTTCTCCTTCTGTCACATTACATACAGCGCCTAAGAACATGGGACTGCTCTGAGGAGGAAGAATAACTAGTAAAGATAATTAGTACTGGTATGTGTTTTTCATTTGTTTTGTTTTGCTAAAGAAGCTCATGATCAGGCAAGTTCTATGAAGTAAACAAGCTCCCTTTCGTGCAAGCAGTCCCTGCCCGTGACAAAGGAAGGGGGAAATCGTTCCACCCATCTGAAGTAGTTCCTTCATAGTATGGAAATAAGACCATTCGTATAACGAACAATCACACATCATGTGAACGTATCTACACATTCATAAAGCAACTGTCATGCTTGTATTTTAACATGATTATGTTTAATATTTTTTTAAAAGCATTTAAATTATTATGAGTCTAGTGGCTGAATCCAAATGAGAATTTAAGCACCAAGAATATCACATAGATGCCTACATCCAAAACTGTGATTCTGTTGAGTGTTGCCGAGTTGATGCCTCGCTTCGGAAGTGCATCAACTTAGCCAGTTCAAACATGGAAATGCTGTTACTAGGGTGTCTAGACTTCTGCCCAGTCTGAGCAAGTTTGTGCCCAACTTCTGCCAAAACTAGATTGAGATCTGGAAACGAGACGTTGCTTTGCCTACGTTTGCTGAAGAACTTGTTGTGTTAAGCATTCTGAAAGCATATCTCACGTATATGCAAAACTGTTCCCCTCACAAAATTAAGTCGTGGACACCTTTTTAGAAAAAAATTTTTTGAGGAATGCTGTGTTATCTAATAGGAGACACTGAAATACCAGTGCGCTGGACAAGCTCTCCAAAGACAGATGGTGATATTTTCTTCAGATGGAAGACAAAATAGAGTAGCAATACACGAGGACATCTTTTTGTTCTTTCTTTTCCCCAAAGAACTAGTTATGTATATTCATACTAGCACATCTCATTTTGAATACTCAGGATAGCGTGCTAGTTACAGCAGTCACTCAGCAAATGGAATATCCCGCATTTTTTATCTTAATTGTATGAAAGGAGTTCTCATTCCAGCCTCCTTCCTTTAAACTACCACAGGCAACTGCAGGACATAGTCTCCCATAGTGTGCATTCCTACTTCACAAACACTCCTTTTTTTACTGTGCCCATGAGGTGAGGTGTTTGGTTCACTGCTCTGTGGAATGCTGCAAAAGTTGTAGAAATTAAATATAGTACACGTCACATTTATTTATACCACTTAGGGTATGTAACTGTGGTGTGTTTTTACAAATTTTATCAAGGTTCTGCAAAGATTACTGTAAAAAAATAAATTCCACAAATGATTAAATTGGTATGAGCTTTATCATTTTTTTTTGTTGCAAGACAGGCATTACATGAACTTTATAACATTCAGGGTAGTCAAACAGAATAATAAAACCCATCTGTTGCTACCAACCTCAGGGAACTAAGCTATCTCATCAAGGAGTCCTCAATTAGATAAATGTAAAATTTCTGTGCCAAACCCTTCCCCCCCTGTATTTAGAATAGTTAAAGGACTTTTAAAGTGAAATTGCATATAATGCCTTTTCTAAGGCGGACTCATCTAATGCATGAGCAGAATAAATCTTTTCTATTCAACATTTTTTGAAATTCTATTTGGTTTCATGTTGGTGTCTTCATATCCAAGACTAAGGACATAGGCGAGGAAAATGAAACAGCAAAAACCTTCCTTTATTTACAGGCATCAAAGTGAGAAAGGTGCCAGGCTTAAGAGTCCATCATATCTTCATTGATTTAGTGTCAGGTTTTCCCCATGTCACAATTTGTGCGGGCTTCAGGCTTAGAAAGGTGTGGCTCATTTTAAGCTGATCCAAATCCAGGCTGCCACAATTCTGTCATCCTCCTCCCTCTCTCGCATCAGCAGTCCCACCCATGCCCTTGCTTTTGCATTTGACGTTTACGTAGCTCCCTGGTGAGCCACTTCGGGAATTAGTTCAGGCATTTTTTAATAAAATAAAGTTGTTAGGGTTTTTAGCCAGATCAGTTCCCCAAACCATTGCCACGTGCAAGGTTTTAGGGCATCCAGTGCCCTAATCACTCATCTGTGGGGAATTCTGAGGCAGACTCTGTTTCCGCCAAGCTGGTTCAGCTTTATCCTCCCCTTTCTTCTGTTTATGCCTCTGCTGTCCCTCCTGTTGCCCCTCAAAAGCAAAAATCAGCACTTCGAATACTCCGTGGATGTACGTGGCTGCAGCTGAGGTTAGTGTTTCCCATGAATGGTTTTTAAAGAGATTCAGTGTTCTGGACAAACAAATCCCTTCACAGTGGCGTTGAGGCTGGTCATAAAACCAGAGGAAAAAGGTGGGTATGTCATCTAGAGTATCAGGATTTCTTGTATTCTGGAGGTATCTACCTAGCTCTGTTCAGGAAATACGTAGTTAGATTTAACCCAATTGAGCTCCAGGTAAGAGGCTGGCATTCTCTGTCTTAGTTCTGTAGCACTTGAAATCAGCTAAGCAAAGTCTGACCCTTACTTACCCCCAGTTTAGGCAAATCTCTACAAATGTTTTGCAGTTTATCTCTAAAACGAAGATGACACCACAGTCCTCAAAGTTTTATGGGTACTGTGCAAAGATGTTTCATAATTATTGATATTCACAGCTAAATGTAAGCAAGTCTTGTTACTCATTTTTTGAAAGCGAAGTGCTTGCGTGCATGATAGCTACATCTTTAAAAATGGATTAGAATTGTGAAAAAAAAAAAAGACATTGTCAGTTGAATCCAGCAACATTAATTATGCCTTTATTATCCATAACTGATATCTTCTGCTGTGAAGTATTACATTCTTTTCTTAATCTCTTCTTTGGTGTTCTGTAATTCATTAATTTTATTTAATTAATATACTGTAAATTCTGTAAATTCATTCTGCAATGACACACTTTCCCCTTTAACACTCCAAGCTGGCCTGATTTGTACTTTTACCTTTCACTATCTGTTAATATCCTTATGGAAACATGAGCTAAAGCAGATAGAAAAGCCTTCAGAATATTTCTGCTGATACTCTTACAATCTGATCACTACTGAAGGTGAAGAAATAGATTTCAGACTTCTTAGAAGTCATTTTTGTACTTTGATGTATGAAATAAAATTTATGTATGATTTTCGAACTCTTTTTTTCTGCTAATCAAATATATATTTTGCCAAACAAATATAAAGTGATATAACTGTGATTCATTCTTCTATTTACAGTTCAGTTCATGAACTGTTCAGTACATGAGAGTCATTGCAGACTCATAAGCAAAGTATTTAAGCACCTACGTAATTTCTATTACTTTTAAGCGAGTGCCTAGATTCTGTTGAAGCCAAGGGAATTAGTCAGAAGGTGCAATGTTTCAATGGCTATGGTTGAGTTTATGTGCATACTTAAAGTCACGCATGCACTTACGTGATTTTATGAACAGGAGCATAAACCAAAAACTACAAAACTGTTCAAGCAACGAAACTGAGAATTAATCTATTTTCAAAATAAAATGGAAATACATTTTACTCAGGCGTCTTGCCCATTTAACTATGAACTTCAGGGAAAAAAAAAAGCATTATGGCTTTTTGGAAAAGTCAAGTTAATGTATGATCATTATAGATCTGTGCAAACCCTAGGTTATGTCCAAGCATATATACTACATAGCTGGTCACATTCACTCCTGAAAAAGGACAATTTACCATCAAGGGCTGTACATGTGAATTTATTTAGTGCTTTCGCATTTTTTGCTATTTTACGATGCATTTTATTTTTCCTTATATATTGTTTTTGTGTAGTATAAAATCTGAAAAATATTCAACATAACATTATAGTGCAGTGAATTCTGGGCAATACAGGCTATGAATGTAGATGAGTTCAGCAACGCATAAGCAGACCAATACTTCATTCATCTTGCAAAATACCTATTTACTTAACTCCCCTACTATACTTAGCAGCTGATCTTTGACCTTTGAGCTGATCTTTTTTTCCAGTATTTGTGTTTGTTGGAAGGCGATGGATCATTTCTCTGGATGGCTGGAGTGGATTACTAGTTCTGTTAAGGATGAGAACTTTTAGAAAGCCAAGGGTTGGTGCACAGCCATTCTGTTATACAGGCTTTAGGCTGATGTAATTTTACAAACTTTATACAGATGAAATTAGGATTATTTAATTAAATGTAAAATCCAACAGCTGGAATTCAAGCTAATAGCATTTCAGGAGATAAGCGACTGTGTTCAACTGATACACTGTCAGTGCAATTTCCTGCAAGTCTGATGAGAATGAGGAAGACAGTGGCTTGAATCAGAGGAAAAATTCGTTTAGGAAGAAGAGATGCTTTAAGTCGGCTAAAAATAAATGGAAGCATTCTTTGCCAGCTTTGGGCTTAGTATATGTAAGAATCAGATCATATCCATTATGAGGCAGAGAAGTTACTCGCATCATTAACAAATTCACTTTATCAAGGCTTATACGCAGTGTTTTGGAAAGTTTCTCAATATGTTTATCTCTTTTTGCCATGACTATTTTTCTTCATCCGCCCATCTCCTCCTCATAGGCACAGGGATATTTCTGCGATGACAGAGGCTTTGTATCAGGTGTAATCTACATACACTTGGGGTGGGTTGGTTGGTTTGTTTGCTGTGCTTAGTTAATGACACACTTCAGGTATTAAAAGGTGGTTGTTTAGATATTAATTCAAACCTAGTGGCAATTAACGTGACTCTTGCACTTACTGATGTCCAAGATTAGCAGATAATATGATTTTGTAAAAGAAGAAATTATTTTTGGGAGTCTCAGCTTACAGGAAAAGGACCTTTAGTTCTGATGTTTCCCTCTCTCCATTTTAGTAAATTTCTCAAAATGTATTATGTGCTTATTCACACTTCCTGTGATGTATATATCTACATATATCTATATATTAAAAAGACAACTTTAAGTTGTATTAAAAATTACTTTGATTATTATAACTTGGAATCCAATTTTAAACATTACCATTTAAACATTCCAAGTGTTTTCCTTGCCATTAATACAGGCAATTCTTGTAATACTTTAAGTTTGTCTGAAATGCTGTGGATGCTTTTTTGCATGTACATGGACATCCCTCTTGTGCAGGAGGCTCTCACTGGCTCCGACTGTAGCTTTTTTCTGTTTTGGTGTATTTGCAGGTGAAGGAAACCGCAGGTAGAAGAGATGTTTAGGAGATTGTACTGGAACTGCGGATAACCCTTTGTAGCTGCTGCTGTCCTTTATAAATGTGATGGGCAGTGCTGCTCATGTTGAAAACAAGAGGAGTTTTGCCGTTGATTTCACTGGGCTCACCGTTGGGGGCATGGAGCTGACCGCTAATCAGCTCACCACAGAGCAAGAGAAACCTCTTATTAGTTTTCCACTGGAATGAATTGTGAGGTTTTGTTTTCAGCCACGGTTTGTCTCGTCACAGTCCCCAGCTGCTCCAGACTGGCTCCACAAGGCAAACACCTGGGTCCATAGCCTCTGTTGAACACCCTGCTTCTCCATGTCGGGCCGTGCTTGAGAAGGGGACGCAGCAATCCCCTAGAACCCCTGTTCCTTTCAGTCTCCTACTGCGATGCATAAACGCATACAGAAGAAGAAGGTGATGACCTTTCTTTTAAGTATGGTATAAGGTATGACATTTATTTGTGCAGCCTTAATATTATGAATTAATTTTTTAATATATTTTACATAGTGTATCTGTAATCTATTTTATCTAATATATCTGCGCTCACTTTTTTTCCACATATAAGTTTAGTTCTTGTTGCTGTTTTGTCCTTAGATGTGCCTGTGCATGTCTGCAACATATTAACTAGAAATAGAAGGGGAAAAAATAGGATTTGGGGGTGTGGGAGAGGACAAAAACCATAACAATGCTCTTTCTGCACTCATTTCAGAAAGAATTTTTTTTTATTTAATCAGATAATTTTCATTTTGAACAGTTCTGTTTTCCTTCTTTCTCTCTCTGGTGTATTATATGTGTCATGAAAGCCACACAGAATATATAAAACTATTTTACTAAAAAAAGACTACATATATATTAATAAAAATATTTTTTTTTTGTTAACTTTGTTTTTAACTAGGGCTGCATTTTACTACTTGGTAGGTCCTGAGCATGGGGATAAGGTTTTGATCTTTGTTTGGTTACTCCTTTTTTGTGACTGTTATTCTTCAGATACTTTACTGCCTTAACCACTTTATCAGTGGTGCTGCTTTCATGTTATAAGAAGCTGTTCTTATGTTTATATACTGTGGGTTTCTTATCTGCTTCTGTTTTTACACACCCTTTCAGCAGACAGCCGAGCAGTCTCCCTGCTTAGAACAAGGTTCGTATCTCCCAGTGGCACTCACAGAGCTGAGAAGGTTACTACCCAAAAATGAATAGAAAACTGTGCCAGGTGGCTTCATCTTTTTCACATTCTCCATTAAAACGGATACCCAAATTCACTGTAGAAGAGCATAGTATTTGACAAATGACAAATGTAAAATAACAAATAATAGCAGACACATAGGCCACGGTGAAAGAGTGTTCCTGTTTGAAAACTGAGTGACATGCAGGGTGGGCAGGGTAGTGGGAGTCAGGGCAGCACTCGCAGGTGGCACTGCCGGGGATTTCCCAGCCTCTCGAAGGGGAGCGCTGGCAGGGTTTCCTTTTTCAGCTTCCTTCTGAACTTCTGGTGGGGAATGGCAGATTCGCATTTTACTGGGGCCTGAGAAGCCCAGTTGACAGAAACTGCTGAAGAGAGAAACTGGATTCGAACATACCGTGGCTCACAACGTGACTTTCCTGGCCAGCCCTGTCTGTTTCAAATCCCATAGGTGGAATAAGCAATAAATGCACATATGGTAGCACGTGATTTTTTTTGTTTGTTTTTTTTTTGTCTCAAGGCATCTGTGCTGCTTGTCGTTTATGTAAGCTTTGGTTGATTTAGACTCCAGATATGAATCTGATTCTAAAATTAATGGGAGAAGGATGAAGTCCTTTAGCGATGACTTTGCTGGGTTCATCAGTTGGTTTTAGTATCTAAATTTGAACAACTGGAACTTGAGGAGTATTGAAAAGAAGAGAACTACTGTAATTCAGAAAGAAATGTAGGTAAGGGGATACAGGGATTTCACAGAGAGTGAAACGGGGAAGAGAGAGAAGTGCTTCCCTCAAAATGCAGCAGTACGGGCTTTAGGGCACAGGTGACTAGGGGATCACCTGGCGAGGTGTTTCGGAATGAGCATATGCTCTTCAGGCTGGGCAGCTGACCACCTCGTTTCTCCGTCAGCGGTTATACCTGACTGTGCCAGCCTGTGTCCCCCGTGCATGTCACGTAGGGTGAGCGAGGATCTTAACAAGGGGACATGCAGGCAGATTTTCAGAAGTTAGGAAATCAAGAGCTGAATATGTGAGAATCATATTGTGATGGTGCTACAGACAGTAGAGTAACAAGGCTAAATTGGAAGATGGAGATATCAAATGTTTCTTCAGGTTTCTTCAGTACTCTTCTACTCCGTTATGTGGGATGGAGTAACTTTTACCTGACCGTTGATAGATATTCTGTTCGCTATAAATATTCAAGAACTTCAACAGGGTAGTCTGCTGTTCTACCAAAATTATTTAATTTATAATATTTGATGGGGGAAAAAAAAAGACAACACAAAGATGATTTGTGCATTTGAGAAGAGATGTGAGAATAATTGGTGATATTATTTCTGAGATTCAGTGAGAAGTGGCTATCACTGGCTAATTTGAAAAGCACTACTAGCATTTATTTGGCAATATTACAAATATTGCATATCTTAATCTCATTATATCAGATTATTTTTATTTCTTAAAAATAAGTAGGTTTTTGCTGAACATAATATGATAACTTTGATAGTTATTTGAAGTTTTTTGACAGAAAGGTTTTAACTTAAGATAAGGTTTCAAAGGTTGACAATTTAATGCCCCCCGCTACACTCAAGGATTTTGCACAGGATAGAATCTTTAATGAATTTTAATGGAATCAGATGGCAGCTTGAAGCTTTTCTTGGATAAGTCCATTTAAAATGTATTTCTTAGTTTGGCCTTGTTTCATGAAAGCAAATATGTCTGTGTTTCGGTTTAAGCTTATATGTGGTTTGAAGTCAGTAGGAACGAAAGAAATGTTTAAGAGCTTTGTTGACTAACAAAAACCTAAACACACACTTAACAGTAAGTGCTTTACTAGACTGAAACTCTTGTAATTTAAATGTTTTCTCCAGTTGCGGTGAGAGTAGAGTGAAAGAAGAAGAGAAAAGTTACCTTTGATCTCACAGAACCCTTTAAATTATAGGCATGGCTCTCTAGGACCCATTTATACCAAATCAGGCCAGTTCAGCAGACTGAAGCTTCACACTATGTATTCGTATTACATGTAACGCTAATTTCACTGGGTGTGAAATTGTTTTCTGCTAATCCAAAAGCATGAAATAAGCACAGAGCAAGGAATACCTCATAAAAATAACGTACCACGCTGATGGTTTCTGACAGTGGGTAACAATTTGACAGAGGGAAAAGATGCACTCATGACACAGGTTTGCTGGAAACTCAAAAATTCACTTTCAAGTATTTCTTTAGCACCCCAATTTATTCTTTACCAAAGATGTACTAAATTTTAGTTTCACAAAGCAGTGAAAGTATTGAAAGTGGAACTGATGCAAAGGAAATAGGATATTAGAAAAGTACATTCTTGTATTTTTATACATTTGCTGAAAATATGAAATCATCTCTTGCCAAATGAACCCTACAATGCAGTGCAGAAATGACTAGCAGATGATACATCATTGACACATGTAAATCTCTGTGCTAAGGCCTTCCAAAGAATTAAAATATTTTCTGTTAGTCCACACATGTTAATGTAAAGAACTGGGTTCCCCCATTTTACAGAAATACCATAAGTTGTCATTAGAAGTGATTACGCATTAGACAAAACAAAACTGCAGTGACATAAATGTCCTGAAAAGATTATTCTCTGCATGAAAAGAAGGTCTGCCTCTGTTCTGAGAAGAAGTGTTCCTGCTGAAGCTGTGCCAATCACTCAAGGCCATGAGAATACCTCCTCTGCAGTGAAGCCTGTTAAGGTCAAAGTAGGGAACTATTTTAAGACAGGGAAAACTGTATGACCTCTGGAGCCCTTCAAGACCTCTTGCTGTACCACAGAAAGATTTCTAGTGGTATCTATATCTGGTCCTTACTTAGCAACTTTTCATATCATTACAGTAAGGAAGTGCTCCTATCAAAACTTCTATAAGAATTTTATGTTGCCCCCAAAAACCAACTCAAATTATTAACTCACTGTTTTATTCTTTAGTTTTTGCTTTTGTAACATGTAAACATGAACATAAAGTACCCTACCAATTATTTCAGTCTATTTCAGTGTTCCTTTTTTTATCCAGGTTTATGCTAATGAAAATCAGACAATTTCTGAGTGTTTCATTTACCTGATGCAGAGAACTTTAAAACTAGGTTAGAATCAGAATTTATATTACCGTCTTTAGTTTGAAACAAAATGTTTCAAATTCAAACCAAACATTACTTAAGGGTCTAACATTTTTCTTCTCGAGACACATTTGATAATTACTTGAGTGCCTCTATGACAGTTATGCTTTGCACTTTCTCAAAAGCATATAATTACAATGTAAAATGCTGTGCTGTATCTTTGTTCTCTTTTAGAAATCTCATCTAAGATTGATTTTTTTCACTGTGTAAATTTTGAAAACAGGCATATTTATTCTAGATAGCGCACAGCTTTCTGAACAAAATTCCATTTCTGAGAGTTTTATTTTCACTCTGCAGAATTCTCTTTGTTTCTCCCTGAAGGACTAGATTACTTCTGTGGCATAAAAAGAAGAAAGAGCGAGCACTGGTACCTGCACTAATGTCATACTGAAACCAGAGTTGCAGAGCCCAGAGTGCTAAGTAAGGAAATAGTAGTCATCCATTGAGTAAGAGCAGGCAAGGACAAGTGCGGTGTGGGCAAACTAAGACTTTACCTTCGATATGCAGATTAGTAGCGTACAAAATCAAGAGGGAGATGCAGGTGCCGTATCACCTCAGCCATTGGGGCAAAATGGGACTCAGGTCAAGTTAAGCAGCCCTCAGCTGATTGTTTCTTTTTCCCGCAGCCCCTTCCACTTGTCCC
>JAVKLA010000057.1:12684223-12725012 GCA_034782735.1 Sagittarius serpentarius
CCCTTCCACTTGTCCCCTCAGTGGCACAACTACCCAGCGAACTCTCTGGCACAGTCATCAGGCTGAAAAGTGATGTAATAGAAACAGGCTGAAAACTGATGTAATAGAAAAAGAGGGGTTTTGTCACCCTCACCAGTTCCTTGGTTTGGGTCACCACACAGCTGCAAAAATAGCTCTCCCAGAAAAATGGAAGAGGTGGTCAGGAATAGAGGATGTATGTGAGCCATGTGCGATGGTGCTGCAGCTGAAGAAACCCACATAAGATGATGACCTCACACACGTATTTTTGTCAAACTGTTTCTTGCCATTGACTCACTACAGAATATAGTGGAGTCACACCGCCTGTGTTTCCTCCTGAATCTAGATATCATCTAAAGCCGTTTTACAAGACCACTGTTCTTAAAAAAACAACTTACATTTGCTTATCTGCATTTACTTATGAAATTGGTTGTTTTACCCAAGAAATAATCTGGTTCATCAAAATTAATGAGAATAATCAGAAAAGACACAAAGATAGTGAAACCTGTCTTTAGCGATTTCTAGCATTCTTTGGACTGCATTCACAAGTGAATCTTAAACTGTAGTCCTTGACAATATACTCCATGAGCTGATTCCAAATGAAGTGATTTCTTTGGTATTCCTATAGTGCATTATCTACCTTTTATAAAGGAGACATGTCTTTTGTTGTCTTTTTTTCTTATTTTGCCCTTATGCTCACAAGTATTTGGGAAGAATACAACTTCATGCAGTTGAAAAAGAAATCTGACATTCTAACGTCTATTTGTTTTGTTGTAATCTTATTACTGCAGTCTCTCAATAGAGCCAAACTCAACCCAAGATCTTGCCAATCTTGGCTTCTTTTTATCATTCATAGTTCTTTACTGTCTTCCGTTGAAACACATGGCCACAAATATTGGACAGGTCCCCATATGAATTTCTCAACAGTTATTATCAAGATGCTATTATCTTTTCTGATTTTTGACTTTTTTTTTATTCCTTTTTCCATTATTTCACATCTCCCTTTTTCACTTCACTGCTAAGCTTTGTCTGCCAAAAGGCCCTGGAGAAAAGCCCTGCAGAGAAGGCGTAAAATACTAGCACGAAGTGAAAAGAAACAGTCTCAGGCTTCCGAATCTTTTTTGAGGTTGAGAACAGAAGCTCCAGAAAATGGGCTACTCAATAAACATTTCTTCTTCTCTCTGTGGTTCCTCGGCCCATGACATTTCTGTACCAGCTTAAGGAGGCTGGATGATGCCAGAGGGGCAACCAAGCCAGTCTTCTGCGCTGCAGGGGGAAGAACTGTACATGCCAGGTCTCCTCCCAAGGTGATTCTCAAAAGAAATCAGGCAGTTCTGGAGTTTCAGAAATAACTTCTGCCTTGAGTAATGGAAGATTCACAGATCAAATTATATATGTCCCAATTCTACAAGTGCTCTTCACAGTTTATGAGAACTGCTAATTGATAAGCAGATTTCAGCCTTTGTGTAAGAAAGACTTTCTGAAGCATCTTCCCTAGGGCTAAGCAGCACTGGACAGTTTAATGTTCTCTAGCACATTCCCAGGTCCTTATTAATATAAGAATGAAGCATGCTATGTCAAACTGTTCACTTGAGAACATGTCTTTTGATCTTGTTTAGCGTTTATAACTAGAACTTTAAAGTCAGGCTGGTTTAGGCAGCTACAAGAGTATGGTCCACAGTCTTTCCATATTGTTTCTCATTAGACATTCTTTCTCCCACACTTTATTCTTTCTACTAGCATTTAACTTTTCCATTCTTCTAATTACATTCTGCTGAGTGTATGCGCTGTTTCATTACCTCTCTTGCTCTCTTTTCGTGCCTGTTACAGAGTCTCTATCCATTTTAAAGATCATTGTTATTGTTTTGGATTGCAGTAGAAAACAGACATTGATAAACGAAGGAGTGGATATGGCAGTGGCTGTACAAATGTTCTCTTCTCTTGCCCAGCAATTACCCACTCTTCTGGTTTTCCCAGGAAATAAAATATCATTGTTTTAAAATAATCATACTAAAGTGGTGCTTTGTGGTAATTTCTTCTGAGGATTGTTTTTAAGGCTGTCTAAACATTAAACCAAAAGTTCACTTTTGGCTCTTAAATTAAGGTCTGAGTTTCATTAATGCTCAGTCTCCAGTAGTTTCACCCAAGACAGTTGCTGCATACCCTACCGCATCAGAAAATTGTACTATTGGTGTCCCTGTGTGGACATAGGAAGCCAGTTTTATATTTGGTTGAATTAGAAAATCTCATATGTTTCATTTTTACATTTTCAGGAAGAATTCACATTGGTTTTAAGTTCTTAAGGATGTGCTATCATTTGAAAGGACAGAGATTGTCCTGTATATTGCTCACAGGAATTAATTAGGAGTGAGAGTTACAAAAATACCATATGTCCATCATACTGCTTCGGGTTTCAAATTTTCTCTGAACTGTCCTTTTTCCAAATTAGTGAAACTCATACAGATATTTTTATGGTCATGGTTAATCAATAAATCATGAATAATATTTTCTACTAAATCTTGTGCTGATAGTCTACCTTGTGGTTTTTAAAAAAATATTACTTAGGTGCCTTGTTTTTCGTTATCTTGGAGAAATGGATAAATAACAAAAAATATTTTGTTATATTTGTATCCATGTTTGATCATGTATACAATTCTAGAACATGCTACACCTTTAATTTATGTACTTTTTGCCAGATGATTCCATGGTCATTAGTGTGCCTTCAGATTGCTACTATAATTAGTCACCGTGTAATCTAGAGC
This sequence comes from Sagittarius serpentarius, assembly GCA_034782735.1. Classification (NCBI taxonomy): domain Eukaryota; kingdom Metazoa; phylum Chordata; class Aves; order Accipitriformes; family Sagittariidae; genus Sagittarius; species Sagittarius serpentarius. The sequence goes on from JAVKLA010000057.1 coordinate 12,687,004, forward strand.
CTAATAATCATATATAAATACCCTACTAATTACCCTGTAATCTACTATTTGTTGATTAGAAGATCATGGGATGAGTATTTCTACTATTATTAATCTCAATTTACATGGTAATTATAGGGCTGTTACAGATTTTTCTTATTTATTCGCTTGGCTATGTTGTGCGGCATTTTGTTGTGTTAATAAAATACTGCCTTTTTATGTTCCCCCATTTTAATCCCTACTCAGACAGCTTCTCCTTACATGTACTTCTAGTCTGCATTGTTCTTGGGCTGGTACACATGCAGGTCACTACAACAGGTCATCCTTTGTTTTCTCTAAAAAGTACCCAGGCAAGTTTTGAGGCTTCAGGATATAAGTCAACGTTTATGTGAAATAGTTACCATGTTCATGTTTAGTTTAAATACATGGTGAAACCCGGCCCATGCTGAAGGAAAAACACAGGGAACTGTTGCTCTGTGGATCAAGAATGTACACATACCTGCTCTGAAGCTCAGGAGGAGGCAGTGTGGTTGGATACTTGGGTGAAGATGAAAGGGGAAAAGAATAAGGTTAATTTAATGGTAAGGATTTACTATAAACTGCCAAACAGAAGGAGTAGGCGGATGAGGCTATTTTCGTGTACCTATGTAATGCTTTGAAATAACAGGGTTGTAGTAGATGGTTTTAATTAAGTTTGTATCTTTGGAAGAGTAATTTTGCTTTCCACACAAGGAATAACAACTTGTCAGATGGACACAATATTTTTGTTTGAATAAATGGTTAATACTAGCAGTTTTAGATGTGATTCTAACTGGCCAGACAATACCACTTGAAAATCCAAAGACAGAAGACATGTTGATGGAAGTGATTATGATGTATCTGGGATTCTAGGAAGAGGATGCGTGGATGGAAGAGGAGGATAAAAGAACATACTGACAGAAGTATGTTTCCACAAAGGAGACTTCGAAAATTCAAAGTGCTGTTAGGTAGGGTCTCTTGGGGAGATAGAATGAAAGAAGCCTAACTATCAAGGTAGAAAGCTGTAACTCACTTAAAGAATTGATTAAATTTTGCAACAGCAAAATATCTCAATACAAAAAAAAGTGAGAATAAACAAATATGATAATTTCTCTAATTTATCTGAAGTCAGTAAGATGAAATCCAATAAAGAGAAATTCATATTAAGGCACTTGGAGATCAAAAAAAAATACAAATACAAAACGGGGAATCACTCCTTAGGCAGAAGAATTACAGAAAAGGATTTTTGAGATATTGCATACAGTAACATAATAAATGTAAATCAACAGTGTGATGTGGTTAAAAAACATGCAAATTTCATTCTAGGGGCTATTAGCAGCTGTGTTATACATACCACAGGTAGTAATAATTCTGCTTTTTCCAGATCTATTGAGGCCTCAGCTAAAATGATGTGTCTAATTTTAGGATTTACTCTCTATGTACGTGGAAAATGTAATGGCAGAATACATGAGTGAGGTTTATGCCTTCTTACCTCTTACCAGTTTTTATACTGGATCCCAGGATTTCGTGTATGATCCCCAGAAACTAGATAATTAGATGGATGTAGCTCAGCTACATCATGGTATTTGAAAATTTTCGTAATTATAGGAATCTAGATTGATGCTAACAATTTAAAATAAAATGATTTCCACTTGAGTGCCTTCTTTCAGATTCAAATTATAAAGTCTCATTATAATTGACTCATTCTAATAAGCTTTTATTCTTGTGGGTGATATGTTATCAGTCTTATTTGAATCATTTGGAACAAATGCAGAAATTAACATAAATAAATGAATAAATCCAAATGAAATTATAGCTTTGGTAATCGGATAATGTTCTAAATAAAAAAACTTCACCCACCTTAAATATTGAAGAGGGACTGACTTTTGAGAAAATCCTTGGAAAATTTGAACGCTAGAGTCTTTCTCATCTTACATTTTTTCAGTGTAAAAAGAAAATTTTACTTGCATCTCCCTATCAAATCCACGTCGGTCATGAATTACAGAGAAGTCATCACTCAGGAGCTAGCCTTGTACAATGGAAGCCATCAGCACATAACCAGTGTTCTAATTAATACAATGATTTAATAGCCCATTCAGATCATCACCTGCTTTTAGAGAGGGTCAGAGCTGCTACCCAGGAATTTTCTATTAGCAATTTTTATGATTCTGAGATACAGTGTCCAGCCACACTGTCTGACTACAAGCTATTTTAGAACTTTGTGCCTGAAAAATAGGTGTCACCCAAACACATTTCAAATTACAACACTTCTTATGTAAAAAAACCAAACAACATAAACCAACAGCAAACATTGCATTACTAATGGAAAACAAACCTGCAAAGTGTAATGCTACACAAGTTGTTGATTTGCTCTGAAAAAATAGAAAAATGATAGTTCCACACAGTAGCAGTCTTTATGCAAGTAGTGATATATTAATGTACTCTTATTGTGTAAGTTGTTGTGAAAGATCACACTAAGACACCTACCTAGAATAGCTTTCCCATTAACTTCTGTTACGTAGAAGAAAGCATTGGGGATATTTATTTTTATGATGACACAAGTGAGTTTCTTTAAAAGCAACACACTCATTAGTACCAGGCTGTGAAAGGAGTAAGAAGAGATGTATCCTTAAATTGCTGTCAAATCTATTTCTTACAGGCAACTCAATCCGTATGTATGGTTGATTGTTCAGGTATGATAGCATTATTCAGAATGTTCCTTCTTTTTGAACATCTGCTCATGAAAATAGAGGTAGTCCACTGTGCTAAGGTCCCATCATCTTTTGCTGACCCTTTGGAAATCCAGCCATTCTAGGTTTTGAAGAACTGTCATATACAACCACTGGGTAGATTTCTTAGATTCCTTAGCTTTTATCAGTAAAAAGATTATATCTCAGGATAAATGAGGGAACTCCCATAACTGCTGCCACTGCCCAGGCACTATAGATGTTGTATGTACCACCTAAAATTAGGCTTGTAAGATACAAAGACATTTTGCTTTAAAATCCTGTAGAGTTCGTGGAGAGAGGCTTCTAGCTTAGACCTCTTCTCTGAGCCGGAGGATCATTTTATGAAAATCTTTCCGAGTGCCTGCCTCAAATATAGAGGCGGAAAACCCTGGACTGTCCGCTGGAAGCGAAGGAGGAGGCTGTGATACACAGCCTGTACCCAGGGACAGGGCAGGGAGGAACCCAAGCTTGGCAGCTGGGGTCATCAGGGACAAATCTGGGGACAAAAGCATTGAGGCAAAATGGACAGACTGTGGGAGAGAGAGGCTGAAAGGGGGAAATCATCATTGTGGAGTCAAGAAGAATGGAAAAGCAAAAAATCAGGTAACCCATGGGGAAGAGCCTGGTGTGAAACAAATTGGAGGAGATGGAAAAGAGTGAGTAAAGACTGCAAAAGGCTCTGCAACCGCAGTCACATGCTCTTATTCAGAAAATAGAGTGGAAGTAGATACTCCTTGAGTGTCATCAACCCTCTGTTGTAGTTCCCAGTTCTACTGGCGACCTATACAGACCATCACCATGCTACAAGTTTCTGTTTTATTTTGTTTTACTTCAGTTTACATTTTAGAAAAACTATAGAGAGAAGGACACATTAAGGAAATACAAAGTTTCCAAGTACTGGACATTAAGAAATGCCAGACAGAGGCTTGCCTCTTATGCTTTAGTATTACATTTATTTGCGTGATCACAGGACCTGGTCCCATGGGCCTGCTCTTATAATGGAGGCAATTGTCATCACAGCATCTTAAGTTTCATTTTCACTGCAGCTGGAGGCTTTGAAAAATTAGTGTCTCGCTTTCTATTAAATAAACACCATGTACTCTGTGTACTGCAATTATTCACTGAATGTAGCAGAAGAATAATGAACATGTAATACCATCCATGCTAATGCAGATGATATAGTGGGAGCCTGAATCAAGGTGACATAGGTGACCTTAATTTAGTTGCTTGATTTTTTCTAAGAGCTTGATTTTGTCCATTGAGTTCTTCTAGTCTGGGCTGTTCTTTGCCTTGACCTTGGATTCAGCACTCTAAAACTGCCTGTGAAAAGTATGAATTATCATGGGTAAATATCTCTCTGCAATCTAACTGTTCTTTGTTTATCCTGAAGAGGAAAATTTGCTTTTAAAAGCTGCTTTCTCATCCAAGTTTCACTGGAGCTTGTTATACTCATCCTCATTTCTAGGCAGTTTTATACCAACATTTTTCATTTTTTTGTGATTATTTCTTTTTCTGTTTATGTTCATCCCTGCTTGACAGTAGATGTTCTAGACAGTTCAATTTTTATGATGTATGTATTTTTTCAGTCAGGATTTCAAATTTGTTTTGCAGGGCATTGTCTCCTTGGAATTGTGACATGAGAATATTTTTCTCCAAATACAAAAAGTTTTATTATTTCTCTTTTGATATTTTTAGCTATTTCCCTTCTCTCTATTCCAAACCAATCTACAGTAAAGCTTTTCAAGAAAGCTATAAACACTTTGTCTGGAAAAGTCATTTTGCCTTGCTGCCTGATTTGTATTATTCTTGCAGCTTTATTGCTGTGGTCATAGAGTTTTTACTAGTCGCACTTGGGATGTGCATCTTGATTGTAACTAGACAATCAGTGGCAAGATTTTATTCTTATAAACAGTTCATGAATGCAAAGCAAAATTTTTTTATCCAGTTGTGTTCTTTATATTTTCCTTGACCTGCCCTCCTCCTAACATCATGGAAGTGAGAAGCAATCTATTTGTACATTTACGGAAAAAAGTCGCTCACGATTCCCCCCCAAAATTTGAAAAAAAAAAATAGTTCGTTGAAGGAAGAAGCAGCAGCAATTGAAAGAGAATTTCCTTAAAATGTAGGAACAAGTAGAAAGTAAGAGTATAGATGAAGAAAAGATGGTGGAAACCTGGTGAAAAGATGAAGGTGTTTCATGAAGAAGGAAGAAAAAGGGGAAGAGTTTGAAGGACTCTTGTCTCAATGTCTGGAGGCCTCAACATTTGCAGTATACAACTTCACCTTTTCCTGAACTTTTCTTCTGCACACAAGTGGGGGAAAATCTGTCGTGACACGTGTCCTTAGAGCTGTTGTGACAGTACAGGTAGATCAGAAACACAGTCTAGCAAAAAAGAACTGGTCTCTGGAAGAGGTATAAAGCCATCCTCTCCAAGGCTCACCGCCCTCCTCTTTCATCTGAATGTCTCTCTGCCCTCTGAAAATGCTGCTGCCCCAGGACTGTAACTGTAATCCCAGAAGTCTGCTCCCATCCTGAGCTAGTCCTTCATTTAGTGGTGCCTATATCTAGCTCGTAAACTACTTTGTTCAACTCATCCTCCACAAGAGTTGCAAAGGATGTGACAGGGCAAATGTTCAGAAATACTCTGTGTAATGCAATTTCACTCAGGTTACGAAAATAGCTATGTGTAAGCCCTGTGGACAATAAAAAAATGAATTATTAAATAGTGCCAGCATAGTTCATCTACTGGTAGGTTTGCTGTGTGGGAAGAAAGATGACTGGAACTATTGTGACAGCAAAACACAACTGAACAGGAGACAGACAAACAGACAGAAGCTGACTTGCTAATTAACACTACTAAGAAACTGTTAGTGAGTTGTCTGTGTGCCAAATGCTGCTTTCAGAGGGTAGGGTACAGTTTATTCCACATTGCTTACTCCCTCCTTCCCCACCCCCCCGCTCCCCCTTACACTGACAAAATGAAACCAAATGATCTTCAGGAAAAAGGCAGCACATGTTTTTAGTAAGTAAACCTGTTTCTGGCTTTTTTCTCCCACGGGCATGGTAGCACATTATGGAGTAACCTATTCAACTGTTCTTGAGGAAAGCGTGGTCATAAATTTGTCAGAAATCAGAAGGGTGACTGTGGCACATTCACTACGTGCTGCGGTATTCGCTGTGTATTAGAAAGCTGGAAAGTTTTCCGGGGAGGTCAGGAAGATTTAGATGATCTCTCTGTGGACCCAGCAGTAACCTCTCCTTGGAGCAGTATCTATCCATGGATATCACTGATGATTTAGATAAACAGTGACTTCTGACACACATTGGGTTTGAAATGTGCGGGAGGCACCATGAAATTAAGCAGCTGGGTCAGTGTGCTTGCTTTCTTGTTTCCCACTTTTTTGCACAGCTCTGTTGAATAGGTATCTGTTCCTCTAGTATTACATTTATATTAAATATCATTTAATTAAATTCAGCAACACAAGACATTTGAGAAGCTAAAAGAAAACTGAAGGTTGGCAGTTTAGAGAAAGATAATTGGGTCCTCAGGCACCTAAAACTGCATAAGACAATATTTGGTTTTAAGCATCGAGGGAACAGTTTGGTTCGGAAGAGACATATTTCTTCATTCCCCGACTTTGTTGGCCATGTAGGAAATTGCTTTAAACACGCAGTGAAAAGATGTGAATGTCTTTAACCTCGCACAGCAATATTTGCCAAAAGCTGTAGGTATGTCCAGTGTGGGTGATTACCTGGTAGTGATCTAGTAGAATCAGTAGTGAAATAACTGATGTTAAGAGAATTGTCACCAGACTTCAGCAATAACATCCTGCCAGGAAATACGAGGCAATTTATGCCATTTCAAGCCATTGTTCCAGACTGTAAACTCAGAGAGACATTGCTGCATTGATTACACACTCATTTGATGTTTTAAAGAACAGGGACTAGAGACATTTTAAATATAAATAGTGAATCTGGAAGATGGCAGTTTGAAAAGGCATTTGACATAGTACAGCAATGTGCCCAGGTCCGTAATCAAATTATACATGTTCCCTGGCAGTAAGACCTAGGCAAAGTGGATGGGATATATCTGGCAGTCATTACCCTTGGCTTTATGTGGGCAATAGGAAAATGAATGTCATTATGACTGGTCCCTCTAGTCCTAATGACATTGTGGCTCCTATGGCCAATTATGGTCAGGGCGCTGATGACTTTTTTAATAAACTATATAATGTCTTGAAAAACTTCTTTACTTTTGGACAGTGCTCTGGCAACCAGAAACCAAATCTGCAAAATCAGACGCTTGACTCGGTGGAGGTCCTGTGACCTCAGTAACTGGTGATCAGATTTTTTACCTGTCTGAGCATGGATTTAAATCACTAGTGTTACATGTACAAGCTTGACACTTTAGAGCTGCTTTTTTTTTCTTCTGACTTTGCATTTCACTATGGTATGATTTTGCTCTCGTGGATCAGAACTATAGCAGTGGCCAAATACCAAGTGACTTTTTCATTCCAGTCATTTTCTGCAACCAGGAGAGAGCAGGCCAGTATACCAAAGCTTATAATCATCTCTGACTTCTCCTAAAATTACCTGGTTTGTAGAAAGATTTAATGGGTAGACTTACACTATGAAAAAACATTTAGTAATTAGATAAAAATCTTGCTAAATCTTGTATTGAGAGCTGATGCTTGCAAGTAGAGTAGGGACAGCATGTACCAAACTGAAAGGTATTTTGGACTTGGAGCTCCTGAAGTGTTTTGTGCACCTGCAGGCCTGGAGCAAAGTAAAATCAAGTCTGATAGCTAATACCAAAGAACAGGAGGCACTGTGTTTTGATGCATACCACATGTCAGTGTCACCCGTGCTGGCCCTTTGAAGGAGCATAAAGTTAGCTGCTTCCACGTCTTCGCTAGGCTGGTTCTTCTGGCCAAGGCAGAGGCAGGCAGAGCCAGGATTCTGACCTTTATTTTTACGTCCATTTCTTTGTGAGGCGGCTCTGGCTGTTTTCAATATTGGCTTTGAACAAGCTCCATGAGGGGGAAAACCACCTTGTATTCTGACCTCTATGTCTTTTATAGGATTGCTGTAACTTAAGGCATAGTGTTAGGTTCGTGACTTAAAACAGGAAAGTGTGGCAATCTCAGAAGCACATGTCAGAATTTAGAATGAAGATATGTTATTATTAGACATTTTTGTATTCTCTTAACTACAAGTATGTTGTCTTTCAAGGCTGATGTTTACATTAAAACTCTTATCAGTGCCAACAAAAGCGAGGCTTGCCTCTCTAACAATAGGAACCCTGTTATTACATCTTGATGAGTGCTAGGAGAAAAATGTCTCCCTGCTGCCGTTGCTCAATTGGGCAGGAACAAGCAGTGCGAAAGGAAAACATGTGACCCGTCACAGCTTATCTCTGAATGTGACCATATCAAGAAAGTGGGGATGTTTTTTGCAGCCTGTCACACAGAAATACTCCAGCATCTCTGCCTGTTGTTGAGGAGCTGTCAGAGCTGTGGTAGCCTGGCTCCACTAGACTGCGGCCCAGAGGATGTTAGCAGTAAGGGGTTAATGCAAAATAAAAGAGATGGAAAACGGAAAACAAGATGAAAGAAATTAATGTAATTAGTCAGCACAAATGATGCTGAGCCCCTTTCCAAAAACAGCAGATTTAACATTTCTTACAAGCAAGAGCAGAAGTATCTCAGTGACATTGGCTTTGCGGCAGGAGAAATATAAATAGAAGCAGGCAGTTATGAAAGCCGTGGAAAGGAGAACTAGAAAACACATGAAAGACCTTGGAATCACTTAATCTGATTACAAAGAAGTAGGAACCTCAACATTAAAGCTAATGTTAATACTCTCAAAATTAATTAACAAAATGAAAATAACGAAGATGAAATAGGAAACAGGCACCCTCACTAGTCTGTTAACTTAATTTGGTTAGAAGTGGTTGTTGGGGTTTTTTTTTTCTTTTTTAAATGAATGAGTTACAAAAGCTAGAAGGATATTATTTTCTTTCTTCCTCTGTCTGATGTGGGCTGTAAACCAGTTGTCTGCTTACCCTTTCTCATTTGGATCACCTCTTTGTTCAGTGGGAAATGGTTTAAAAAACTCCTTCATCTTCCTTCTGTTTCCTGATGGATTGTATCATTGCAATTTTCTTTTATTTAGGAAAAAAATAGAACAAGGAGGAAGATGGCAGACACAATGCAGTGTCTTATTTTTAGGTCACTGGTTTGTTTTGGCACAGTTCAAAACTGACAGTCAAGTCTTTGGATGTGAACCAGCCCTTTGAAACTTTTCCTGAGGTTTAAATCTGATGAACCCGCACTTAAACACTACCCACCCTGTTCAGTTTGTGCTCACATTTCTCACATTATATTTTGAGGCAAGATCCAGTGACTTTCTGGGAAGAAAAGAGGCTTACACAGAGCCACTGGCTTCCCCACTGTATGAAGAGGTAATGCATTTTTATCACTCTTTTTTGAACGTAGTCTGAGGTTTGAAAAGTCATTTAACTTCAGATGCAAAGCAACAAAACCACTTAGAGCTGACATGCTTTTGGCTGAACCTGGGGCCATAGATTACTTTGGCACAAAAGCAAATGGCTTAGATACACTACTTAGGTTGTAGGGAGAGTGTTCAGCTGATCAGCATTTGCGGATGTGGGTGTGGTGTGTTCACAGGAGGTATGGTTTTGGGTTTTTCTAAGGTACTCTTGGGGTTTGGACTAATAAGTTATTCAAAATAAAGGATGATGAGCACGTCAGTTTTTAATGCAAGAAATCCAGTCTCTTTTGCCCACAAAAAACTCACTTGTAGTATTTAAAAGGCTTGTATTAAAAAGAAAAAGGAGAACCTAATAAGTAATATGAAAAAACCTACATAAAAATGGGGGAAAAAATGTACCCACCCCAAAACCCATTGTAGAAAGAAGTATTAATACAAGTAGCAGGGCGAAGAATGCAGAGATGTCTGATGGCTGGAACGTCACCGTAGCAAAACAGCTCTAGTTTTCTGCAGTGATGAAGGACTGGCAGGCAAATGCAACCTTAGACAGGAATGGAACTTCATAGGAGGGGTGCGCTGTATGTATCATGTTGCAGAGAAGCCACAATGTTTTACCGTAGCCTAGATTTACTGAGAGTCAAGCAAGGGTCAGCCTAAGGTCAGGTAAGGACTCGGGCATTCACTAAAGCTTCTCTGACTACAAGCAGCCAGCTAGCTCCTGAAGATAGCTTCTCCTGGCTAGAAACGTGGGGAAAATGCAAGTGCTTACAATTGCAGAGAGATTTAAAAAATTAAATATTGATTAACTAAAGTTATCAAGTAATTGCTAACTACTAGATTATAGTAAGATGACCCGGGAAAAGTTGCAAGATTTTCCATTAAAAGCGCTGTTTGTGGCAGTCAAAAGGAAGCAGGCAAATGCAGGCTCTGTATGCTTCTGCTCAGGTAATCATCATGCTGCGTCTTATTCTGGATTTGCAGTGCCTTCTGACTGCTTCGACTAGAGCTGAGTTTACACCTTGTGCTGGGTGACTGAGGCAGTTAAAACTTGCTGCTGGGATAGGCCCATGTGTTCAGAAGGCAAAACTTTTAGGTTTTGTGCTCTGCTTCCTGATGTTCGGTAGTAAACTCGGGAAAAAATATAGGTGACAGAGAAATCAGTGCAACCAATTGATGTTTAATAAGTTGCTGTTCACTTGAATGAAATGGAACAATTAGCCTCATTAGCGTGACTTGCCTTTCGTCTCATTCATCCTGTAGTCTAAAGTAATGCATTCTGGCTATTTAGATAAAATTAGTTCTGCAAAACTAAAATAGAATTTAGTTTTGCTAAAATGACATAGAACAGTGCTGCTAGGAATTAATACTTTACATTTTCATATATAGTTAATAAGCAATTTTCAGCTGCAAATAGCACAAACTTCACTATACCATAATTGCACTTTCAAAAGGAAGTAAATGATGCTCATGGACATCTTTGACTGTTGGTGCCTTCTAATAGAGCTGCAATGTAGATTGCAAAGAACACAGCCCATTTACAGTAAATATTTTGCTGATCAGAATATGTCCACTGTATCCAAATGGATCTTTCTTTCTTCTCAGAGAAATGTTTGAGATATGATCTCCAAACTAAGTGACGAACGCTTCAACAGGCTGAAGCCTTAAAAAAAAAAAAGAGAAAATGGAATTTGTTTTGGACTTTTGTCTCCTGTTTTCCTTGCTAGGAGTAGTCATTTGGCATCAGTACCTGAAAAGCCACCTTTGCATTCAACGGATTATCGGTTCAAATCCAATTGCAAGTTTCTAAGCCATTTTCCACTTAAAAACTATCGTTGCCATGTAATCGCATTAGTTGTTGACTGGCTTCTATCCGGGCAAGGCAGAATGTCATGATTGATGCAGAAACTTGGCACATGCTACCTCAGGCCAAAGAGCATTTTTAAATGGATTATCCACAGAACAGCTCTTGATACAGGATCACAGAGGAATCCACAGCTGTGTTTGCCCATCTCTATGCCTAATGCTTTTTCATGGCTATTCAGTGGAGAATTACTGAAAAGCATTTTGTAGAGCTATTCTCCATCTCTTGTGTATGTGTTTTGGCTTTAGGCTTTCTTTGTAGATTTACAGTGGATCTGCTATACCTCCAGATACTTTTTTTTAGGTCTAACTATCATTGCATGGCTTAAGGCAGGAAGAGCTAAGAAACTGTATATTTAAAATATGTAAATATTTACGCAAAATGTTGTTACGTATTCACAAAATGGAGGAAAAGTTGAATTCATGATGCTGTGTAGATTACCGTGCAGAAAATAGCTGCATGGTATAAGCTAACCCACATTAAAAATACAGAGTAGATCAGTTCATGGTCATCTTGTTAAGATATGAGGGTGACTGTTAATTACATACATGTTTCCATGCATTATTCCTTCCAGCTTAGTACCAGAACAAACTATTAGCATATAGTAGCATATTCTAATACACCTCACACCACCCTAACTCCAGCATTTCTTTGTAACATCAACGCTTCCAGGGGGACTGAATCCTGATGGCATCAGTCACATTCTCTGATTTTTATGGTCGTGGCTTACATTTGAGAATATCTCCAAGCTTCCTTCTCCTTTTGGGGTTCTGCATTAGTATAGTTTTACCTGTGGTCTTCAAGTGGGTTAACCTAAATTAGATAGCTTGATCTTGGCAGCACCAGGTACATTCACTTCCCAGGCCACACCTGTACACCTGGAACTATAACGAGAGTGCTCCGCCAGCTCAAAATTGTCTGCGTATGACTTGTACTTCACAAGTGCGGTATGAGGAGAGTCGGTTTTATTCAAAGGAGCTCTGACAGGAATCGGGATGCAGTCTGTCAGAATGGATGACCCCCTTTTCTCCAAGACATGGCATGGAGAAGAGCAAAATTACACAGCAGACACACACAAAAAAGCAGGCCAGGAGAACATATGGAGCGGAGTAGCAGGCATACACATTATAGCAGGCACACAGAAAGCCAGTATGCTGTCAGGGTCTTGGCCTTACATCTATGCTTCAAGAGAAGTGTGTGAGAAGAAGGGCATTTTGAGTTCCTTTAGCAGTTTACTTACTGAAAGAGCCTTTATTATGCTAACTCTGTGATCACTGCCCTCTGAAAAATTAGCCAAAGAATGTATTTGGAATTACCGGGTGAACTTTGTTCTGTGTTGCCAGCATATTTTCTTTGAACTTCATGCATGAACATGCCCGTTTCTCAATATAACACTCTCAATTTTCTTTCTCTTCTCGTGTAATTCTGCAGCTGCTTGAGAGAAGAAGCAAAAAGAGCCATTTGGTCTTGACACTTATGAATGCCTTGTTCAGTCACAAGGAAAAGAAAAATCAGTGAGAGGACACTCAGACTGTGTTTAAGTCATCCAAGTCTGTAACTAGATCTTGCACTAAAAATAGCATCAAAACTAGCGTGTGTTTATGTGAATAATTTACATTACTCTGTGTGTGTATAAAAGAAAACATTTAAATCACTGATTTTACAAGAATAGAAAACTTATTTTCTGTCCAACATTGCACTGCCTCTAAGTATTTCTAAATTTATGTCTTTGGCATAAAAATCAGAGAGCAAAATTAGGTGAAAGGATGAGAGAACCTTGACTCACACAGTAATGTGATTTTTCAAGGTCCAGCATGTGGATGCTCTGGCAGGCAGAATTGGATTAAGTTTGTGTTTTGAAATGCTTTCCAAAATATTTTGAAAACATTTATGTTACAGTATAATACAAATCCAAATAATTCAGAATTACACAATAAACATGATTAACTTTGTAGTGGAAGCTATTCAGAATGTTTTAGGCAAAAACTGTTGCCATCCTGCTGAATTAAGAAAGGGATAATATCACTGTAATGGATATTTTTGTATTAGTGTATGTCATAAGGGTTTGTAATTAAACAGTCTATGATGAAATTGCGTATGCCTGTTTTGACAACATGTTGTTTTAAAAATAAATTCCCTTTCATGATTATCTTCAGACAGCTACACACTGATAATCTGTAGATAACTTTCCCCTCTGCCTCTCCAAAAAGACCATGCAAAAACATATGTTTTCCTCTGTCTCCTGGATCAAGACCATATTTTGTCCCCCAAATTACCTTTCAGGTAACTGTTCTTTTTTTTCTTCTGAATTATGTCTGTTTTCTTTTAATATGCACACAAATAGACAGATGGGCAATTTGATCAAAGATAGCCTCCATTTAAACTAGGAATCTGAATCAGAGTAAAAGTATCCCACACTTTTTTTTGCCTGTATATATATATCTGAACTATTGTTACAGATTACAGCTAGTAAAACTGTAGTGACTTCTTTGCCCCAGAGGTACATGGATTTCAAGGTGCCCTTGTGAGATTGGGGACCAATCTTGCCATGAATGTGATATTATCTAGTGCTAATAAAAAGAGCTGATTATGAGCTTTCACTTGTGTCAATACGACTCGGAAAATATCAGTACAGCCTCATGTGGCCAAATCCTTCCACTCTCAACTGCAGAAAGGAAGATTTTCCTTTATAGTATCTATTAGTTTCTTCAGTTTGTATCACAGGGAGTTAAGTACTCTCTCTATAAATACACAAAGCAGAATAAAGTGAATACCAATGAGAAGTGTGACTTTGCCATGAGGGTGTTACACTTCAGTAACAGATGAATAATAAATAAATGACTGTGGATTCAGAGTGGCTAAGAATGTGAGGCTGGACCAGCTGCCCAGAGAGTCTCTGGAGTCTCCACCCATGGAGCTGTTCCAACCTGGGCTGGATGAAGCCAGAGCAACCTCGCCTGCCTTGGAAGTTCACTGATTTGGGACCTCCAGAGTTCCCTTTCATCCTACATGCATTTGTACTTCTATATATGTATGTACATGTATTTCTTAAATGTTCATCTTGGCAAAACCAGTAATCTAATGATCAGACTTTTCACATTTTCTCTTTTCAGTGATGTGTACGTCTGGATTTTTGTAATGAATACAGCATTTGATAATAAATTTTATGAACCATTTGTGATCACTTTTTTTTTTTTTTTTTTTTTTTTTGCTACTACTGTAGTTGCTTCTCACTGCTGTCCAACTAGCAGTCTGTGCTAACAAATAATCCTGTGCTATTTTTGCTGACCATTCTTTCCAACTGTTCCTACAGCCTTAAGGGTGGTGCTGCCTATGTTCAGTCATGGAAGACCACAGTCAGGGACATTCTGGCCATGCAGTTCAAAAGACTATTTCAAAGAAGTTATAGTTGGGGACTTAGTGGTGTAGTGGAGGTGTTCCTCTCACAAAATTCAGCCATTAGGCAATGTTACTATCACTCCTGAGCTCCGTAACAGGAGTGCCATAGGACCATCCTTAAATGGGGTTTGACCCAGAACTCGTGTAACAGGGATCATCCCAAGCTATTCAACAGCTTTTGTATACGGCCTTATGCCAAGCTGGTAACTTATCCCTTTGTTCTAGTTCTGTTTCTGTGGAAGGTGCCAGAGTTACGGCAGAGGAACGACTGGCTTTTTGGATGACAAATATTAGCCCGCTGACTTGGCCATCACAGAGAAAGGTATTCAAAGGGAAGAACTGATTTTCATGTGCTAATGTGAAGTCCTTGGCTAGAAGAGGACTGCTTCATTATTATGTCACCTCTTATGAGATGACGTTTGATTTATACTAATTCTCTAAATTGCTTTTGGCACAGAATAAACTGGATGCAGCCCTCCATGTTGTGCAAAGCAATTGTGGAGTAAAAAAATTGTCGACAGAGAATAAGAGAAGAAAATAAAGCACAAAAGTAGAAAAGGCAATGATAAAGCTAGGCAGTTACTTCAGTTTTCTGCCTGCATGTGCAATGTAATACTCTCTCTAAAGAAATAAACCCACAGAGCAATATTTCTTAATGAGGCAGATCCTAATTCTGTTTTATTACAAAGTCTAAGGCAGAAGTCTTCTCCCTCACTCCCTTCCTCTTCCCTCCCGCTCTCCTGCGGCCCTCGCGGCCCGCGCCTCCCCCTGCCCCACGCAGGACCTGCCTTTGCTGCCTCCCCACAGGGCTGGTGTCTCCCACCCTGTTCCTGAGCCCCCCCTGGGCCTCCGGCGGCCTCCCTGAGGGGCTGCCCTGTCCCCCCCCGGCGGGGTCCGGCCTCCCTCGCCGGCCTCCCCGGCTGCCCCCGCTGCCCGACCTCCCTCGCGGCCCGGCCGGTGGCCGCGGCCACCTCTCGCGCTGGCGTCCCTCACCCCAGCAGCCTCCAGCTTGCCCTCCGGCCAGGCTCTGCCTCGCCCGCCGGCCCCATCGCTGGCCAGGAGCAATTTTGGCGACGTAATTTTGTAAGGACACGCCAGGTCGCGGGTGGAGGTTTAGTTCCCTGCGCGCGTCTGGCATGTTCAGGGGCCTGGGGACGGCTGTCGGGCTGGGAGCAGCCGGCTGGGGCTGCAGCGTGCGGCGCTGGGCTGGTAACCTCGTCGGAGGGGGGATAAACCCCTTTTCCTTGTGCTTGCTGTGACAAGTTAAATGGTCGAGGAAGGAAACTGATTCTACTAATTCATTTCCTCAATTTTCTTAAATAAGTAGTGCTGGACAAATGATGCGTTCTGCAGCTTACCACTTGTAGTGACCTAGGTATGCCTAAACTGGGTGGGAAAAAAGGAATTATATGCCAAAGTTTCTAGCTACTGAATAAAAACTCTACTTAAATTTTTTATATTGAAGGCATTGGAAAGCAGCATCGCAGCTTAAAAAACCAACCTCTCTAGTAAAATAAAAGATGAAACTTAAGACAAGGACAGTCGATTCTGTCTGACAGGTGAAAGAAAGTAGTTGCTGGGCTTACCGTCCTTCATCGCCAGGCTGAACCTCCACGTGCGGGTACTGGCCGATGTTGCATCATTTTGGATGTTGCATAAAAAAAGGATGGCCTCAGTCTAATATTTAGGGATGAATGTCCATGTTGCTTGAAATTGAAGCTAAAAGTATACGTATTGTTGCATTCGTTAGAGGGCAGTTACGCCCCAATTGGATATTTCAGTTACAGTGATAGAGTGATACTGATTATTTGGTGCCATCATTCCTGCGTTCTGACTTTATCTGTCTCTGAAAGTATTTAAGGTAAATATGTCATACTGTTACTCTTTATTAAGAAATACAGCAAAATCTGATACCAGACAATTTTCAGTTCTGCAGTCCTTATGACTGAAATGAGATATTCTGACCTCTAAAGATTAAAAAAAAATATAAAATCATATTTGGAGCTGTTCAGGAGGGAGTCACTTACTCACAAGTAATGAAAATGAATCTGACAGTCTGATTAGCCGTCCCTAACCTTGTGGTAGCCTGCTGGCAACAGCTAGCAGTATCAGTTTAATGAGTTTGAATTGCACAAATACGGAGAGAATTTGTAAATCTGACCCTTGCCAAGGGACCAAGAGGCAATAATCTGTGATCGCTGTGTTAAGTGAGGTTGTCGGTGCCACAGCAGGACTATAAACTTCCTTCTTAATCTGAGGAAACTTTTCAGAGGAAAAGACACCTTTCCTGCTGCTGTGAATGGGCATATGCACATTTTAGTAATTTTGTAGGAAATGAATATTGAATTTTCTTACTTGTGAATCTACCTCTACTTGACTACTATTTGTTTTCACTACTTCAGAAATCTTCATTCAGTGAAATTTGTATGAAGTAATAGCAAAAATCCATTTGACCAATCCCGGTATACAATGTGATGCATAGTGCATGCCAGAGCCTGCTCTGTTCTCCAGTCGTCTTAGCTTTGAAATAGGTTTTGTTCTTCATTTCATTGGCACAACAGACAGCACAACTTCTCACAGCTGTTACAACATTTTCATGGCAATGCATATTATTATGGACCCATAATCTGTGCCTTATATGCATGACAGTTTTTTTTTTTAAATCCTCCATCAATAGGATTTTATCTACTTTACACAAAAGAGCACCTCTAATCCATCTACAGCAGGTATAAACATGCCTAACATTTTAATGAAAAAAGGTCTCTGCACAGTGATCCTATTGTTTCTTCTAAACACCAAAAATATTTTCTCTTGGATTTTTTTTCATGTCCTGAAAAATTTTGCATTCTGTTCTGCTGGCTCTCTGTTCCTTATGTTAATCTTCCACATAATTTAATGTGGAGTTGCATTCCTTAATCCATCCCACAAAATTTTCTGTCTGAGACACTTATCTACTAAATCTTCATTGATTTAATAACCGCTACAAAATGTGTTTAGTGTTAATAGTAACAGATATACTTAATTTCTAATACATGTTATCAGGTTTTGCTGTAAGACAAAGTACACAGGGGAATAAATAAACAAACAGATTGGTTTATTTATAAAGTCTAAAACAAACACCTAAATGAAACATTGATTAATTATTCCCTTCCACGTATTCTAAAAAGCTCCCTTAGGAATATATGTAGCTGTGAGGCATTTCTGAACAGAGACATGCAAATGATTGTTTGGGTTTTCTGTTTGTTTATTTGTTTGCTTTGGAGTCAAAAAGCTCATTTCAGCCTCTGTGCTGCTCCAGTGGAACCCTCTGCGTGTCTTCATTTTTCATGGAAGCAAAATGTTGGCCTTCATGTTTCAAAATACTTTTCAACTAACCTACCCCTAAAAACTACCCCTTCTAAACCTGTTTAGCTGTTCTTGCGATAATATGTAAATTCATTTTGTTGAGAGATGCTTTTAAATAGTTGATATGGCCTGTTTATGACTGGAGCTGTATTTCAGGACCTATAATAGCCCACAGAAAACTCTAAGAGGAAACAGCTGTCGCAATTATAGTACCTTTATTTTGACTTACTGTATATTAATTCAAGTAGTTTGCCTTGTGCATGCTGTAATAATTGAGCACGTAAAAAAATGAAGATTTCAGCAGCAGAAATATACATCCACACTGCTATCTGACACAAATGTGTGCAGCAGTGATTATTTTTGTTTGCTCATCCATGAAGCTTCACAGATTGGAGGTATGCAAATACTTGCCACTTCTGTAGACACAATGCAGCTTACACCTCCTCAACAGGCTAGTTTGAACCTACAATATTACAGTACTAGTGAAGTTGTATTTCATTTTCCTTTAAAAAAAAAATAGCCCCAGACTTTGGGTAGCTGTGTACATTATGCAATTATATATTTAGCTGATGAAACAACTATTAATACCATAAATTTAAACAGGGAGAGATAAAATGTATCCTACTTGAATAAGCAGCTAACTACAACAGTTCCATAGATGAGAAAATACTTTCAGGAAGATATAAACAATTTTTTGTTTTGTTTGCTCCTTTCCTGTTACCCAAATAATTTAAGCAGTTACTGGAAGAGCTTAAAAAATTAATGGGACAGCCTGATAAACTGTAAAATAGCAGAAACTCATATTTGGATAACATATTTGTCCATCAGCAATCTTTGAGGAGATTAAGAGATGAGTTATTTACACATTGGAGTGCCACATATAGACTTCTGTGGATTATTTTTCACTGTGTGACTCTGGGTTCATGAAAGTAAAATTCCTTTTTACTTTGGCCAAGTTAACTGGTTTCAAAGTACATTCATACAGAGGGGATGCAAGTACACCATTTTGTATTGCTGAAACACAGGAGAACCGTACCTATTTTTTTGCTAATAGTGGTCAGCTCTGCTACCGGCCAGCAGAAAGGTTGTAGGAATATATCCATAATGCATGGATTTTTATGTGCTCATTTTCCCTTCTCTGTTCGTGGGTCTGCAGAACTAAAGTATGAAGCACATCCATACAACACCTCATGGGGAAGCTGTAAAACACTGCCTTAAGTTAGTTCAGCCAAAAACATATTTCTTTTTAAAGGAAGTCTGGATATAATAGTACATTTTGAGACCAACTGGAACCATATTGACACTGAAGCAACTAGGAAAAGTGTCTGTAAAAATATTTGTAATTCATAGCTTCTGTAGAACATACTCTGTTACATCAAAAAGCTCATACAAAAACCAGAATTATCAATATTTTGATACAAAACACAGATGCTGGACATGTTTTCTTCCACAAATTTTTCAGAGATATCAGAGAAAACTTGAGAGAAATTTTAAGTTATGAATTTGCTTAATAGATGCAAGTGTAACCATACTGCGGAACTGTTCGTTGGGTATTTGACAGAAAACTTCTATTTTTTGTGTGTGTGAATATTTGTGTAGTCAGTTGTGGTTGCCATAAATGGTAAAATTGTTTGCACTGATGTTCAAGGAGTCTTTTTTATATCTGAAGGTATAAGAACCCAAGCAAAAAGGAACCATGAACTCTTCCCTTCACAATGCATAAACCATACTGCGTGGCTAAAAGAAGTAACGCAGATTGAACTTCCACTGAAGTTTTCATAGTCAGCTCCAAGAATTATCAAGATCTAACCCCCACCCCTCTTACCCCCCACCAACTGGAGTGATAGAAGGTAATAAAACATTTGAGAAAAAAATGTATTTTGAGAATGTGGCGTGTATTTCATAAGCAGCAGAGTTCTTTGGAGATATAGTTTATTAAGAGTTAGTCTCCCAGTTGTGTTACTAAAATATTTTATATGGATGCCATGTGTGAATTTTCAGAGAACAGGTCTTAGCTTCTCACTGGGGCATTATGTTTAATCAGTCAAAGTCTAGTTAAAATGCTAAGTTATCTGGATATATAAACATACAAGTCTTATAAATATAAATGACTTGTGTTCCCACAGTGTCTTATTTTGGTAGTAGTCAGAAAAGAACAGATTATTTTTCTTTATACAGATTAGTATTTATTGTAT
Organism: Sagittarius serpentarius; assembly: GCA_034782735.1. Taxonomy (NCBI): domain Eukaryota; kingdom Metazoa; phylum Chordata; class Aves; order Accipitriformes; family Sagittariidae; genus Sagittarius; species Sagittarius serpentarius. The sequence continues at coordinate 12,707,044 of JAVKLA010000057.1, forward strand.
TCTTTCCTCTGATTAATGGTAACTGATGCTGTGATTCCCAAGGCTGTATACAAAAATGACAGGACTTAATTGTATTGTTACTGCAAAATAAGCACATTCATTTCAGTATTTATGTGTGTATGAGAGATTTTTTATGAACTGTGTTTTCTATAGCACTCATTTATTTGACATACGATAAGCAATTTTTCTCTGCATACAGGCATTTCAGAATGCATTTGGTGAAGAAAGAACAAAGAATAGAGGTAGATTGACTAGTAGCTTTAGTCAATTATACATGATATAATTTTTGCTATGAATAGAGTGATCTAGAAGAAATATTTGTGAAGAAAAGTAACTACTCTTATCTCTTGGCTATATAGTGGTCCAGCTACAACACAGAGGTGAAGTGTGTTCCCTCTTAGTCAATCCTATATTTGGGTAGCTGGACGCTTTCCTAGAAGAAGACATCACTGATACAAGACAAGAATCTCACACCTCATCTGAACACGCTAACCACTAGGGTATTAGAAAAGCTGGATGGTGACATGTATGTCTAAATGACGTCTTCCTTCTGTTTCCAAAGCATGACCCCTGCTAGTTGGAGGCAAAAGCCAAGAGATGACTCTGGCCTGAATTCCCCACAGGGGGTGGGCTTAATGTGTCCTATCAGGCAGCTTCAGGCAATTGCCTTGTTAGCATGCACAAACGCCGTAGTGCCCCATCAGAGATATTTAGCTTTTGTTATGTATTGTGTCGAAACTTTGTTTGAAGTCCTAACTACGTGGGTGGCTACAGACATATTCGGGCTACTTTGTCCCTTCTCTGGAGTATATGGACACACACAGGGACAGGCTCATGTCTAAACTGGTAGTTAGCTCTTCTGCTGACTAACTCAAAAAGCAAGAGGAGGGGCTTTCGGGACGATTTGTAATGTTAAAAATAATTAAAAAACCCAACTCCTGCATGTTTAATGGTATCAAGACTCTCCTTGCTAGGGACAGATGTCCATGTTTTAGGTATTACCATAGCTGCCTGCTGCCCAGCGCAGCCATTTAAACATTGGCCCAACGCTGAAACAGGTTTGAGCTAATCTTTGTGATACATGAAGCTGAACTGGGACTTTTGGGGGATCTCATCAGTGTGTATAAATATCTGAAGGGAGGTTATAAAGAAGACAGAACCAGGCTCTTTTCAGTGGTGCCCAGTGACAGGGCAAGAGGCAGTGGGCACAAAGAGAAACATGGGAAGTTCCCGCTGAACGTGAGGAAACACTTTTTTACTATGAGGGTGACTGAGCACTGGCACAGGCTGCCCAGAGAGTTTGTGGACTCTCCGTCCTTGGAGCTCTTTGAAAGTTATCTGGACATGATCCTGGGCAAGTGACTTTAGGTGGCCCTGCCTGAGCAGAGGGGCTGGACCAGATGACACAAGATGCCCCTTCCAACCTCAACCATCCGGTGATTCTGTGACTGTATAATGTGTTTTCTCAACAGGATTTTAGAGTAATGGCTTGTTTCACTGAATCATTGTTACAGAGATTGGTATCTAGCTCTTAATACCATCAGGTGGGGAGAAGTACTACCCAAAAATATGTATGCGGCACTATTTTTATCTTATAATTTAAATAAAGATATAATCTCAACACTTGGCTGGGTTTCTTGGGCATGAATGTATCTGCTAAGTAGTGCAATCATTGGAACTAAATATGCTGTGCAAGTTGGAACAGGGATTAGGACAGGAAACGGGATGGGGTTTTCCCCTTCTGAAGGTGTGGCAAAGAAATGGTTTTCTAACCAGTAAATTCCAAATTCATGAGGTTGTCCAGTCTACATTTATTTTCATTCAGTATTTTAAAAAAATATTTTACACTAAATTCCTAGTCATATTTGTGTTGTATGACTAACTTGAGCTTTACGTTAACTGTACTTCATTGGCAGAAATCCTTTAATGCTAATCCATTGGAACGTTATTCGAAGAGGCACACTATGAAGCTAGTATCTGGTTATTGTTGAGTTGCAAACATGCAGCATCATCTCTACATTTCAACTGTCTGTGTTTTTTGCATATAAGCATATGGCAGTTAAATTGTATTGCATATTTTCATCCCTTAACATGCTTTTTAATTTTTTTTAAATATTTTTCATTGCTGAAAGTTCTGATCTCAAATAATCTCTGCAATTTCCTTGAATGTCTTTGCTTTTAAATTGCTTGCATATATTCTTAGTCCTAATCCTATTTTTCTATTAAAATCAACGGCTTATGACTGTTTTCTTCAACGAGGATCAGTTGAATAGTCTTTTCTTAAAAATACCAGTAAACAGCATAGAGTTTTCAGACCAGTCCTTGGCTGACAGACCAGTGATCTACCACACTGAAGGCACAGACAGGCCCTGCTAAGCAGAGGACATGGCTCAGGTAAAAAATGTCCTTCCACGTATACTTTAGTCCTTGTTTTTTGTAAATATACCAATTTTAGTAATGTGGATCACAGTTTTTTCCCAGCCATAATTTGTCATTACTGTGTTTTGTAATTTTGTGTTTTGTGAAGACTGCAATACTCTGATTTTAAGAGAGTGTGTGACTGTCTAAGCAGTGCTTACTGGCTTTGGTGAAGTTAATCACAACCCTGCGGCATGACCACAAAATGAGAGTGATTCATGATTGTTCTGCTTGGGTAGCGTTTAGCCTCCTATCCCACGTGCTTCAAAGAGGTATAAGTGATCGCATATGAATAGACTTACTTACAGGCACTGTGGGATTAAGAAAATCACAGAATATTCTTTTTTTTTTTTTTTTTATTTAAAACTTACACAAAATAGATGGAGAAGAAAAATAAAGCCACTGTAACATTAAAAAAATCTTTCATTATACATGCAATTTATCACTAATAATCACCATTGTACAATGGTGATTTAAATAGTATTAGAGCAGAGCACCACTCTATGCACTCCTTGCATACATACGCTCACAAACGTACACGTGTACACCTGTCTGGGAATCGGAGGAAAACACAGGCTATGACTGGGTGTACTGATCATACGATAGACACTCAGAGGAACACAGCTCTTCTGCTGCACGAGAATGTGTAAGAAAACAATGTTCCTTCCTACTGTTCAAAATCTGACCAAGCATCAGACTCCCCTCAAGTGATGGTTTTTGTCCATATGGTATTCAGGGTCTGCTGAATTACTTCACAATTAAGTTATTCATGAGCAGCTGGGCTTGTGGGTGAGTGCAGTGTGTGTTGGTATGTGCAAGTGATTTACACAAAATGTGATGCAACACAGAAAAATAAAATAATCCCTCATCAACAGAACAGGGTTGGTGTGACTTTACAAGAAACGCACCTAATGCAAAAGTGTGTGTTTCAACAGTGAGAGCATTTCCAAACATTTGGCTGTGGTTTGGCATACTTCTTAATGAAATCCAAAGAGAAAACTCTGGGTTTCTGGATTTTTCGGTTTGTTCATTTAGGTTTTTTTTTGTTTTTTGACCCCTTACCTTGGTCTTAACAGAGCCAATTGCAATATTGACATTGGACATGTGAGATTTTCACTTTATGTGAAAATGCGTAAAGGTGCAAAAGAAAAGGAATAGCTATCGTTCCCCAAGAATAACATAATTTTAAGCAGTTGATTTTTGCCTGTATTCCCTGGAAGGGGGGGAGATATAATGAGGTAGTGACAAAATTATTTCTGCTTAGGGTGTGCTGTGGAGTTAATGGGTAATGTGCAGTGAGGTGAGAAGAGAGCTGCTGCAGGTGTGCAGCTTTGCAAGGTGCTAATTAGAAAGCAGGTGAACATAAATGAGGAGCACAGATGGTACTTCTGGAGGTGATGGGGAACAAAGGTACAGTGCAAACTCAATGTCTTGTACCTTACGATGATAAAAGGGTCCTGATTTTTCTTTTTACCTGAGTTACCCACAGCTAACAAATTGAGTCCAGAGTATGTGTTCAATTATAGATCTTAGAAACCAGCCATCCCTACTCTATTATAAATTTCTGACAAGAAACAGGAAAAACCTTTCTTGTTAACTCACGTGTGGGAAAGAGTGTCGGATTTTAAAATCTGTTGTGGGAAAGGGAATGTTAACAAAGATAGAGATTACTTTTCCAAAATTTGTGCAATAGGCTTTTTAAGCTTAAACTGTCATTTGAATGCCAGCTGCCAAACAAATCCAACCGGATATTTCCTGGGAAAAAAGCATTAACTTTATCTATTATTAGGAAAGCTAAATAGGAAGAAATTATCTCCCACACTTGAGTATTCAAGTCTAAAATAAATGTTTCCACTGGGACAATGAATGAAAGTTCCAGACATTTTCATGATCCGGTAATCAAGCAGAAAATTGTGATTGACCAATCAAACACTTCATTTTGATTGTCTGAAAATCCTGAGTTCCAATTTTGATAGCTATTTGTTTATTTTTCATAGAAATAAAATTGACATTAAAAATCATGTTCTGAATCAGAAAAATGAAGTTTTTATTGAAGATATGAATTCTGAACTATAAAGTTCCAAAAATGTGGAAACATGGCATTATGTCTTCTTTTGAAGCTTCACGTTCGTCAGCATCTGTCATACTTTTACAGAGATCAGTTTTGAATAGAATGCTATCGCTGTGCTTTGGTGAGTAGGCACAGAGTATTTCCTTTGGGGTGTATTCTTTGCATATGGTATTTTCACATCCAGCTTCTGTAACGGGAGTTGATGAAGATAATACAATGAAATAAAGCAATTATTTAGTCCTTTTTTCCCCTTAAAATATCTATGGAGGAATAGAATCTATGAATCTATTATATTTTGCAAAAAATGTATTTGTTGCTGTGAACAGAATTTGGTTTACTCAAAAACCTGTGTGTAGCTTGGCTATGTTTGAATGTTTCGGATAGTTATTTTGTGTGGACTGTTCGTAAATTTGCCAGATTGCAGTGCTTAGTTTTGATTAGTTATTCAGGTAAGCTGTTCAAATGCGGAGTACATTGATTTCAGCACCTAAACTTGATTAATGTAACTTCCTCAGGTGAAAGTATTTTTAGTCTTGCAACAGTTCAGTTAAATAATAAAAGTCACCCCATTTTCTAAGTGAAGAAATGAGGCATGGAACGATTTCACTTCTGATACACAGAAATCCGTTTAAGGATAGGTAAGTACTGGAATAGCTTTTTGAGAGAAATGGATGAATTTCCTTAATGAACTATGTATAAAAGCAGGTCAAAGAGATGGCAATACCAAGCAAACCTCTGTAAGTAATGCCATGGACATAGATGGTCTTTTTAAGTGGAGTAGGAAATATTCTGAGATATCATAAATCCCTGGTTATTTTCATAGGGTTATTTTTAGTTCCATGATTTAGGCAGCTGGCTGAGATTGAACGAGATTTTAATGGCAGATAATGAACTACCTTTCAGAATCTGGGTATGTGCGATTCACACAAAGCCATAGAGGAAGTACCTGGAAAAGCGGGAGCTGCGTGGCAGTCTCCTGAGGCCCAGAGTAATGCTCGCTCCATTGCACAGCCTTTCCTCCTTCAGGTAAATTAGCAGAACTGGTCACGTTTCTAATTAGAGGGACATTAAATCTTTGCCTTGTGATTGAGTAAGTGTACATTTCACCTTCAAGGTCCTGTATATAAGAATCTGAAATAAAAGCCTGTGAAAATTTTGTCTATGAAATCTATATATAGTTAGAGTTCGATTCAGATATATGCTGCGAGTGATCTCAAAAGATCATGACTGAGGTAAACTCATATTTAAGGGACAATTATTTTCCAATCACTTGTACAAAATAATAGCATTAATAGTACATTATGCTAACATGGAGTCTTCCACCACAGGGCCTCACAGAGTTAATGCTGGTTAACTAGTTTAACAATAACTCTGAGAAAATCAAGGCAGAGTTCGGTGCCCAATGTCAAAATCAGCAGAACCACATAGTAAGCAGGAACAAAAATATGGCCCAGAGAGCAGAAAGTTCTGCTCGAACGTATATTGCAGTCAGCGGGAAGACCATCATGAAATCCCAACTCTTTGTACTGACTCCCAGGGAAATTAGTTCAGGGTCATGCAAAACTGATTTTTCCTTCCAGTATTGGCTGACTGATTACAGCAGTAATGTTTCTTTTTTATTTATGTTACGTAAAAGACTTTTCATCATAGCAATTAGCACAATCACATATATAAGCAAGGCAGAGCTACCCTGAACTCAGAGAATTTTCCTGAAGTCAGTGTTAGTTGTATGCGCTCCATAAGGTAGGGGCATTTATCAGTGACTTGATTCACAACTCTCTTAAGCCAATAAAAGGAACTCTAAGATTTTGAATCAAGACCTATTTTCCAAAATCAAGAACATTCTTTATCTCTTTTGAGCACAGATATTTTCTTCTTACTTTAGGGATTTAAAACAGAACAATTTTGGTATAAATGCATATGTATCCACAGAGGCTATGAAAATTGGTCATTAAAACATGACATTTCATCCTTTAGTAATTTAAAGGGAATTAAAATGTAATAATTTTTTTTAAAAAAAGATGCAAATGTAGGAGACACAAACCACCAGAGGCAGTTCTTCTTGTGCTTTTGAACTGTCAGTATTTTTAAGATACAATAATATTGCGAAGAAAAATCAAACCAGTCCCACTGAGATGTAAGTGATTTCTACAAAACAGGTGATAAATGAATCAACCATACATATGTAGTGGTTTGCCTGTTCAGGTAGCTATCTCATGCTGAAAATCACTGGAGGTTTTCGCTCTGTGGATCCATGGTTCTGCTTTCTCCCATGACCCATACAAGTTGTGTTCCACTACCATTAGTTAAACATGTGATAGCTACCATTTATTTGTAGAGCTTGTGAACCTTCCAAAAAGTGACAAGTTTTTAATTCCCATTCATGCAACCAGTATCGTGTGTCATTTTATAACCTGTGAAAGCTGAGGATCCTTTATATTTTACTCTGTTCTCAGCTTCTCAGGAGTGTGTGTGTGTGTTTGCATGTGTCTTTAAGAAGGTCAGAATGTAAGACTGTAGGGTGTTTCATTCTTAACGGGCTAGAAATTGAAGAGAAATAAAGGACCATGGTGCAGAGATCCAACCAGGTGGTCAGTAGCTGGTTGTGAATTGTACGTTTGGATTATACATCCATAGGTATGGATTGCTTTATGAACTTACACGGTGTTCCTAGAGGAGGGTCAATATTGCGTAGTATTTCTCCTAGTTGGGATGGGAATACCTACCTTTGATCTAAATTAATGTTCAATTCTTAAAAGTAATGTACCATGCAGTAGTGGAGCCTTTGGTTAGTGTGGTAATAAAAAGAAGCTTAATTGGAAATTCTTTTGAGAACTTGCATGTACTGTACATTATTAGCCTGGGGTAGGTCATTCTCACCTCCATTAGTTTTCTGACTGATAGAACACATTTACATTCTGCAGTCTCTGTAAGTAGAGGATATGGGGTTTTTTTCCCCTGCTATTTTCCTTAATACCCTTGCACTTTTTTCTTGCTCTAGTAAAACAGGCTGATGTAACAATCTGGTATGTATTGCTTAAAACTACTTCCATTGTCTTTAGACAGGTTGGCTGCCAGTTCAAATGGATTTGTTGAAACAACGTGCTTTTACCAGGCTACACTCACTTCTTCTCTTAGCAACAAGAGGTTCTGACGTTAGCAAGCTTATTTTGGAAAGCTCTGCTCTGTTCAGTGTGGGATCAGAGTACCCCAAGGGCCTGAAGTCAAACTTTGTAACTTGTACATTAATTGACAAGCTGCAGAATCCTCCTAGAGACAAACTAAAGATTTGTGTTGCCCTTAAAAAACAAATATATCTGTAAATATGATAAATAAAAGACTTAGGGTAGCAATCAAGATGCACTAATGGGTCAAATATCCAGTTTTCTATTGATTTACACTGACACATTAAAATCAAAATAGTATTAAATAGCCTAATGGCACTGAGAAGCCTGTAGTTGAAACTCAGCAGTATATGTTAAAAAAAGCAGTAGGAGATTCTGGTAAAAATAGAATGGAACAGTTGTACCAAGACAATTGATTTGAAAAAACAAGGGGAAAAAAAAGAAAAGAAAAAAGTGGGAAACTCTATCTTGCCACCTTACTGACCCCTTTTTTCTTCCAAGAATCAGGTGAGTAAGATTTTGTTTGTAAAAATGTTTACAGGAGGGACAAAGCTAGAAATGCAGATAAATATTGCTGAGAATTCTCAGCCTGGGAAAGCTCCCAAGGCCTTTCAAAGCTTGTTCTGTGGGTCTCAGGGGAGGGGAAGGAGAATTTAGCTAAGAAAGGATAGAGGAGAGAATAAATCCTAATAATACGGGACAGTAAAAGTACACATTTCAGTGTGATTTGAGCGTGAATATTCACACACCTAAATTTAAGCACTTGCCTCAATTGTTTTGCTGAGCTAGAGCCTAACTGAGGACAGCCTTGAATAACTGAGAACTGGCAGACTGTACATGAAGGAAAATACTCACACTGTGCGTCTGAAACTGTGTTTTGGCTGCACTTCTAGCTTTCATAGATATTATTCATGTCTGAGTCTTAATAATGACTCTGACCATCAGTTTGGGCCTCCCTTTGGCCAGGCTTTCATCACCCTTAGAAGCAAAGCGCCCTTCAGTTCCCAGTGACTTCAGCAGGACTTGAGAGCACTGACCGTTTTAAAGGACCAAACCCATACAGTGCTTATGCAAGAGGTGGTTTCTCAGAACTGGAAAGAGGAGGTCATTCTGTGGGAAGAGGAATCTGAGACAATCAGATGTTGCCTCTGGTGTGCCATCAGATGTGTTTCCCTTTTATTTCCAGAGTGTACATACGTCAGCATCAGCAGTAGAGAGGGAGGAGACTTGATAAACCCTTGAGGACTCTGTGCTCATAGGACAAATATTGCTAGGGAGGAGACTTACAGACACTGTCTGCAAACAAGGCAAATTCAAGGGGGAAATCCTTCTGAGCTAACCTTTTTGAAATAATCCTTTTAAGATTTAGTGTTACTTCTGTTTTACTCAATTTCTTTTTCAAACGTGTAAGACTGTAGTTCTGAGAGTTATTTTAGAATAAAATGAATGACAGCAGGTATTTCCAGGGCTTTTAATGTGTAAGCGACTGCACAAACCTACAGCTCCAGCTGCTGGCAGATCGTCCTGGATTTTTTCAGCCATATGAGTAGGAGAAAACATGAAGGTGAAAGAGCTCTAAGAAAACATCCTTTTCTGCATAGAAAAAACCCACCATAAATGATAGTAATAAATGTTCCTAATTTTTCCTATATTCCTGTATGTTTAGAGACCACACAGCTCCCTTTTCAAGGTCAGCCTTGCATAATGTAGCCAATGGATCAGCAGGATGTATTACTAGCCTGGCACAAATCACAGGCTAGGCTGATACACTGAGTCACACAGCTGATGTGCACAAGGTATCCAGGTATCGTTAAAGTCTCCTGATTCATCTTTGTGCCTGGCTGCCAAGAGGAATGAGTGGATTACAGGTTTCAAGCTAAAAGATAAAACAAAGCTTCTAATTTAGATAGAACTCATTGCTTTTATTGTCTCTTGACAAAAATGCAAATAAATTCTTGCATATCGCAAGACTGGACTCATGCCAGCTATCTGAATGATAAATCAAAACCACAATTAAATCACAGAGGTTGTTAAAGATAACAAGAGCAGTGACAAGAAATAAAATACTTTCCTTGAGGAATAAATTAGCAAATAACCAGAAACATCTCTTATATACTTATTATTTCTTTTGTGATTGATGTTGGTTTTTTATAAAAAACTACTATGACTCTATAAACAAATGAAATATATTTTGGTACACAGAACAAATATATAATTTTTATATGCAGGTGGATATTTGTTGCAATTAATTTTAGACTAGCCCTATATCATTGCTTTGTTAGCCTGGTAATGTCTGGTAATAAAGAAAAAAGAAAGAGAGCAATTAATTCCAATTGCGTTAAGCACTACTAGTAGTGTATGCGCTACAATAACACTGCAGATCATGCCACACTAACTTTTTGAACTCGTTTTTCAACAGACTGCTGACGAGCACTTCATTTTGCTTACTCAAGAGTAGGTATTTCTTTGTCTGTAGAAGTTCATTCAAAAGTATTCCCAGTAGACTTTTCTTCAGGGAATATAATGCTGAGTCCTAGGAAAAGAGAGCAATGGGTAATGTGTGTGCTTTGCCAAATGTACAACAGGTACTGAGTTCTTGAGAAATGTGCAATTTGTCCCAATGTGGAGCAAAGCCTTCTGTAATTCAGCACATCTAAAGGACCACTTTTCTCAAATATTCTGTTTCCTAAATGAACTAGTTTTCCCTGTTAATCCTATAAATTTTCCTGGTTAATCCTATAAATTCCTCACTGAATCAAACAATCTCTGTACAAGAAGATTCATTAAGATTAATAAACTGTTTTATTACAGGCAAACCTAGCAATTTTGGGGCTTGCCTCCTCTTCCATTTTTCTGTATTTTCATTTTCTTCTAAATTTGCCAAATATGAATCATTTGGGTGCATATTTCTGAAGACGGGTTGGTCCTGGAATGGGGTTATTTTTAAAATTGAAGCCACAGAAATTTAGCCATTATTGAGACAAAAGCTAAGGAACAAAATATGGCCCTCAGTCTGTCTACAAATAGTAACAGTGCTTGAAAAGCCTTATGTATAATGGATTGTTATTATAGCTGTACATATCTACTTAGCAATAAATGCTGTTGACTTTTTCTTCTGGGTATACAATGTTGCCATGGACGTGTCTTCCGAAATGCAGGTTAGAATTTGCAGAAGTTTGGCCGTGTTCAGAACCTAGGAAGGAAAAGTGGTTTGTGGAGTGGACACCTCCTCTGTTTTCCTGTGGACTTCCTTGAATGTTCCACGCGTGGTGAACATGTGGGCTCGGACCCACCTTCCTGCAGCTGTAGGTTTTCTTCTGTAGCTGTCCTGACCTGGATGCTTCAAATGAGGGAAGGGGTTTTACCTGTTTCCCCTGAGTTCTGAAGTAGATGCAGGATCTGTGTAGGAAGAAACAGTGTAATCTGAATGAAGGTGGGATGGGAACCAAACCCTCTTTAGTCTGCAGTTGAGTGTGTTGAAGTGGAATGAAGGAAAGGTGTGGGTGAGAAAGAGGTTGGGTGCAATGGAGCTGACGATCAGAATCTAAGGAAAGGGTATGAAAGAAGTCCCCAGGAACAGGCAGTTTAGGAAAGGAGTAGGCATTGAGTTGAAGACTGGGGCTGATTACTCAAGAAAATGATCAAGCCCGGGTAAAAAATTTGGAAGCTGGATGGAAGTGGCAGTAGGAAAGGAAAAGCAATATCAATAAGAAGGGGAAAAATGGGAACTAGCTAGGTGAAACTGAATAAGATGTTCAGGGAGTGAGATTGTGACTGGAATCCAGTGAGCTGAAGAAACGTAGGCAAGTGAGTGACTCTCCAGCTAACAGAAGTGAGTTCTTGGAAATGGGTAACAAAAATATGCAGGGTAAGCACCTGGGGAGGGGAAAAGGTCAAGGAAAATCAACACTGGAGTGGGAGCAAACTGAGATTAGGGGAATTATGGGCCTGATGGGACACTACGTAGCACATAACTACTTTTATATTTCATTTCTAATGTATTTTTCACTGTATTTCTTCGGTCTCCTCTCTCTGATACCTTTATCTCTTGCACAGTGAGATCTTGCAGTTCTCCTATTTTTAGGCCAGGTTCTGGAGTACAGTACTCTGTACACAGTGATTGCCTAGTAGACCTGACAATGTGAAACATACAGGTTTTTCTTGCAGGAATCTGCAGGCAATATAGTACTGTTTTCACAAAACTTAACTATAGACATAAGCAAAGTAGGAGAAGAAATGTTTTAAAATAACTCAGTTTCTGTGTGTTGATCCCACACGTATGGGACCTCCAAACTTTCATTTTGTGTTTCAGTATTTCCCACTTTATACCTCTCCACAAGAGAGTATTGCTCCAAGACATCCTGCCACTTTTGAAATAGGACACTTAATCCTTTGAAGACCTGGCGAGCCACTCCAGCAGAAGAACCTGGCCAAGTCTTCAAATTAAAAGGCTTTATGAATTGTTTCTCAGTGAAATTGCCAGAAGATTAAATTCAAATCTAACCACCTTAGCTCTCCTTCCTGTATTCATTACCTGAGAATTCTGCTTTTCAATTTAATGAATTACAGAGAAAGCATTCTGCAGTATTTTATTAAAGAAGTTATTAGAAATAGCTCAAAATGTATATGATCAACAGGGCCCAAGGTGCAAGTGCAACACCAAGGATCATATTTGGAGACTGAGAAAATCAATACCTTTCTCTTCAAAGCTGGAAATAAACCTGACCATATCTGAGCCTCTGATGTTATAAAAAAATCCTATGAAACCTGCTGATAAAACAGTCTCTCTGGAACTAATGCTTAGCCACCAGAAAAACATAATACTGCTACTACTTTTGGTGGTGGTTTCATAGCACCCGTCTACTGTGGGTGCTCACTGATCCTTCACTGATAATCCAGAAAAGGAACTCTGCAGCTGTTTTGCTCTCAGATTGCCTTTCGGCTGGCAGCACGTGGGTCTAGACCTCCGCAGGAGCACGGCCTGTGGCAGCCTGCGTATTGTAGGACTACGCGGCGAGGCTGCAGGCTCACACCCTTCTGATGACTTGCGTGAAAATCAGGTTAATGAGATCTAACGAAACTTCCTTTTTTTCTGATTTTGTGGGGGGTTAATCCTACAATTTGCAAATACTAGCTGTATTAACGTAACATCATTAAGGGCCAGAAATTAAGCTTGAAAGATTAGGAAATGTCAGAATTACAGCTGATTGAGTAACGTTCTTTTGGCCCTATCGGGCACTTGCGGTATGACTTAGTCTTTAATTACACGATCGCATACTGTTTTTCCACTGTAACCCTACCTCATTTAGTTAATAGGTCAGCTCTGTTCCAAGAATGGTCCAAGCTGGTGTAGTTAAAGAAGCTGATAGCTTACACGTGGAACCACAGTTTCTCATAACTTAGTTCTCCACATCTAAATTGGGTATAATAATACCTTGCTGTCTCGCTGGTGTGTTGTGAAAACAACTTAATTGGTGTTTGTGCGTCACTTGGCGACTACAACAGGCTACAAAGCCCAGGAGGAAAATAATAATTTTGTATCTGGGGAAGGCCCTGAGTCACGTGCATTATACAGGGTGTGGTCCACATTTTGGACAATGAATAATAAACAAGATGGGGAAAGAGAACAGATCAGCAGTGGCATCAGATATCACACGTTGGCTGCACCTGATTTTGGCAGGTAAGCGGATCCTGGCTCATCTGCTTGGAAGGCAGAGGAGAAGAAGGAGTAGGAGGAGTAGGAGCACAAGAAATAAAAGAGTTCGGTCTGTGCACTGAGAAAGACAGGCGTTTACTGGATGGAGAAGAAAGCGTAAATGGCCAGGGAAGTAGAAACTGCAGCGTAGTCCAAGATTTGCACAGGATACATTACTTTGCCATTCTCTGGCTTTTGAATGCTAGAGCTTATAACCTAACCACACTTCTCTGAACATCTCTTTCTTTCTTTGTATATACTCACTTAGGTTCCATCTACTCAAAGAAACATCTTAACTCTGCTCTAGATTCTTCTTTGGCAATCCTTAAAAAAACAGCCGTGAAATACAAACCTCATTCCACAGAAACCACTGATAACCACAAGCATTCAAGATCGGTATCATAATCCATCCCTGCTAACGGAAACCTAGCTGGTCTTGCAGCAGTCCGTGGAGTTTCTGAGCTAAGACTGTAGCCAATTATGCAGATGAGATGGCTGATGAAAGGAAACCTCTGCAAAAGCTGAAAAGCCTTACAAAAGATTAGGGTGTCTAACTGAAACATCTTTGTGTTCATAACTGGCAGGATGGTTTCAGGTGAGTCGCGCTCTTAGGAAGTTCACTGTTGTAGAAGACAAAACAAATCCCTAAAAATCCACTTGTTTTTCAGAAAGCCAGAGGCAAAGCCAAAGGCCGTGTTGGAAATAACAGCATAATATGCTCATAATAAAATATGACAAGGCAAGCTGTTAAATTTTGCACCACTTTTAGGTATCAGTTTGAGATAAAATGTAGTCCAACAGCCCAAATGTAGTTCCACAGAACAAATCACAGTTCTCAATCTAGAAATGTAAAGTATAAGAATTACTGCTGTAAATTCTCTGTTGTAAAGAAACTGGCCAAGCCTCATTGAGATTTTGGTGAAGAAAACATATTTCTGCAGCTGCTTTGTGATTTGATAGTAGTTGGAAATTAGACCACAGAAACGTCACTGCAAATAGCAACAACTGTGTAAAAAAAAAGATAGGGTCACTGGGTCCTAACAAGCTGAGAGAGAGAAAAATGCTCAATATGTTTAAAACCATTATCAATTTAATCTCAGTTCTGTGTGCTTTTGTGTAACCCTTATTTAACTACATTGAATCCTACTTATTTCTCAATAATTGTGAGATGACTATCTAAAAGGTAAGAGCTTTATTTCAACCCTTCATTGTATTTCTGTCCAAATCTATAGTGAATTCTATACTTTCCATCACATTTTTTGTATTTGTCTTACATAGAGTCACAGCTAAAAAGACTATTTAGAAATGAAAGTTTAAGATGACCAATGCTGCCACATATTAAAGGTGCTTTTATAATTATTTGTAGAAACTATGTCACGCCATGAACATCATTTATGGTGCTGTGGGTGGCTGGAGTGGATTCAGGTGACAGTATTTTCTTCATACTCGGTACCAGAGCCTACATCAACCCCATTATACTGTTGCCAAAGGGGCAAATCCCGTCTTTCAAAACTGTATGTGTCAGGTACAACATATGCAGATCCTAGGATGGTTTTTGCAGGGAAAAAACATCAAAGCAAAACAAAAAGAAGGAAAAACTCAGTAATTTTCCTCCCTCTATTTTGTAGAGAAGAGGGAAAAGTCATTGTGAAGCTGATACAGCTTTGCCTCTGTTTCTAGCAAGCATTTCTGTGTAGCAAGCGGGCCAGGGTTTCTCTTGGGCTCACTGCGCCTCTGGCCTTTCTCCCGCTCTCCGGCAAAGGGAAATACCAAAGCTGAGGAGGAATGCTCTGCTGTGAGAACGGTGTCACCCCAGATGTGAGTCGGGTGAGGATGACTGCGGGCGAGAGCCAAACTGGATGGAAACTACACAGAAAGCTCTGGGGAGCCAGACTGGTGGACTCTGGCCTCGGCTCCTCGTGGCGACGCAGCAGCCAGCATCGCTTCCCAGTATCCCAGCGCAAGCAAAGCCAACCGGGGAGCCACGGCCGGTGTGTGTCTCTGCCAGACAGTGTGCCTGCCTCTGCCGAAAGACAGTGCTGCTTCTAGCCTGAGCCTGCCTCCGGTTACAGACGGGATGAGTAGGGGAATTTTTTTGTTTCTCTGTTCTCTGCTTACGGCAATAGAATTTAAGCAAAGTCATTTTAGTTTTGTTTCCCAACTTCTCACATCTGAGTTCTGCTTTTAATTTTTAAACTTCTATTAATAACAAGGCAGAAGGCAGGGGAAAACCAACAACAGCAACCTAAGGTCTAATAAAATCATTCGCATACTAAAAAACTGTTTCTTTCGAATGATCTATATTAATATTTTTCTTCTGCTATGTATTTTTCTTACCATTGTGTTTCAGAAAGGAAATCAATTTGTCGGGTGTTACGTAGTGTAGCTAAATTCACATTACTGCACTTTTAAAGGAAGTGCACATTTACTGGCTGAGATGGAGAGGATTTTGACTTTCAGCTATTAGATCTCAGAAGCCCAACTGAGCAAAATATCTTCCCCCTTTCCTCCCCAAGCAGATTAGGCTACAGCCCAACACGTAGTAAGCCAAAATACACCTGGAAAAATACCTTCTCATTCACCCATCCAGGTTGTCTTTGAGTTTTGGACCCCGTATCTGAAGGATTATCTTGTGTCTCAGAGGATGCATGTGGAAATGCAGATCAGAGTGCCCAAGAGGAAATTCTGGTCTAAGAGAAGAGCATGGCAAATAGCTTACATGTCTTACACACATACCCTCGCATTTGTTCTCTTCCTACACTGTTTCAACTGTTTGTTTTCATTTTTTTTCATCTATAAGGAACTAGAAATTTTCATCACACCACGATTTTCTTACTCAACTAAAAGTACAGTGGTATAAATTTAGCTTTTTTCCCCCCCTACATTAAATGGGAAGAATAATGAATAGGAATTAGTTCTCTTTACTCCGTTAAGTAGTCAATTAACTAAAATTTGTTCAGAATGTAAAATGATTCCTCTCCTAAATCCTCTGACAGCATTACTTTCCCTATATTTCCACCTGTTGTTTCTTCCACCTCTATTTTCTCTGATGTCACACTGCAGAGAAGAGGCACATATGCTACAGAGGAAGAGATTCCCAGGATCCCCAGTCTCACCGATGGTGAGGTTAGCTGTGTGCTAGATATAAGGAGTTACTTTGCTGCTATAAAAAGGAGTACCCATAAGGGCTATAGGCTGACTAGTTGGGTAAGAAAAGTGAGGAGAAAAAGTGGTCTTCAGCCTGTATCTCCACTCCCTCCTTGCAATGACTGAAGTATAAGCATCCTCCCAAACACATGTCCTTCCTTTAATCTCCTGCAGATTTCTGCTACTTCTTCTCCTCTCCCTCTCGTCCAAATTTCCTGTAACCATTCAAATAGTTTAGTCTTTTTAAAATGAAAAACCAAATCCAACTTCCTTCAATTTTCTATTTGGTGTTTGTTTCCTTTATGCCTTATGTATAATCCCCTGTGGTCTTCAGCTCTCCCATTTCTTTCCTTTTACGAAGCACGTTTGCAGGGACTGCCCTATTGGGATGTGTGGGCGAGAAGGTAATGGCGCCTGGGACGCTGTGTGTGAGAGCACTGGGCTCTTCATTTTGAGCACACAAAAGTATCCTTGCTGCCAAGGGTCATGAGAGGAACAGTGGCCTTGTGTGCACCTCCAAACCCAAAATGGGGGTTCCACTTCAAGGTGTATGTGTATCTGTGTGAGTATTAGTATGGGCTGCTTCTATGCCTCGTCAAGCCCTCTGACCCCAGAAGTGCTTCCCATCCTCTTGACCTTTCCACGCAGAGGCCCCTTACTTAGGCCACATCCTCCTGCCCACATGCAGCCAGTTTCTCCAAATTGCTGCCGGCGACCTTTCCTTCCTGTCCCTACCTGAGCAAAGTCCCCAGTTCTGGGGAGAGACCCCCTTCCTCTAGAGCTAGCGTCCTCTCTCCAGTCTTTGCAACCCCCAGGCTTCTTCCACTTTTTTCCCTCACACTGTAACAGCCACCACCACCCTCATTTACCCTTTCCGTGCTCTCGTTGGTGGCAAGTCACTATATTTGCCTCTCTGCTCTTGGAAACAAACCATTAGACCGTACCTTGATAAACTCTTAAAAACGTAGACATAGACTTCGTTGAACACCAATCTGTCCATATGGGGTTGATTCTGAAAAAGGATGGAGAAACATATATTCTATCTTCTGTCTTCAGTCTTCTATTGTTTCCGTAATGGCTTCCCTTTCCCCCTTCCCCTTTTCCCTTTTCTTATTTCCCTTTTTCCTTTTTCCTTTTCCCTTTTTCTCTTTTTCCTCTTTCCTTTTTCCTCTTCCATTTTCCCTTTCCCCCTTTTTTCTTGTTTCCCCGTTTTCCTTCTCCCTTTTCCCTTTCTTTTGATTTTGAAGTTATGTTATCTTACAGCCATTTCCAGCTCAGAGTTCATTAGCGTTGCGGTTTAACCCCAGCCGGCAGCTCAGCCCCACGCAGCCGCTCGCTTCCTCCCCGCAGTGGGATGGGGGAGAGAACCGGAAGGGTAAAAGTGAGGAAACTGGTGGGTTGAGATAAAGACAGGTTAATAGGGAAAGCAAAAGCCACGCACAGGAGCAAAGCACAACAAGGCATTCATCCGCCCCTTCCCACGGGCGGGCGGGTGCTCAGCCATCTCCGGGAC
>JAVKLA010000057.1:12725297-12746169 GCA_034782735.1 Sagittarius serpentarius
GCAACACTGTCCTCAGCACAAATCCAAACCAGAGCCCCATACCAGCTACTGTGAAGAAAATTAACTCCACCCCAGCCCAGACCAGTACAATTAGACGTTACAGCTTTGTCTTTTGACTCCCAGGAGAATTGCTAGAAAATGGATTGGGCCACCGTGTGTGAAAGTAAAGACTCACCAGCAATTTGAATGAAACGCTCTCCCAAGCTCACCCAGCGCGGGGAGACTGGATCGGCTTTCCACATGCTTTTACGGCTGGTTATGAAACAGCCTTAGCTTGTTAGTTCTGCTAGGTATATCACATGTGTTTCTGTATCTTTCCTGACAATTTGAGAGTGTTTCTAGTTCTCAACAGGAAAAAGCTTAATAGGAGTGAACATTTGTTACATGATACAGTGCTCCTCTACCAATGATAGCATTTTACTCTCTGTTGCCAAAAGGGTTGTTTTGAAGGTGAATTTTTACAGTGAATAGAAGTGACATTCTCCAAAGGCATCAGATGCAAAAAATGCTTTATAGAAATATAATGGCAAGAAAGATTGATAAAACAAAATAAAAAATTATTTAGCAGCGCCTTGGCAGATTTAGGCAAAACTCAATCACTTTTTTTCTTTTTTTTTTTAACAAAAAATTGGTTTATAGTCTCAGAAAATATTTTTTAACAAAATATCCTAGTGCAGTTTGTCCAAAAGCAAAACAAAATATTTAATTGAAAACTATAGAAACATTTTGCAGATGTACTCATAAAGTTTCCCCATTTCTATTTATGGCTGAGTGAAACTGAAGGAAAAAAATTCAGAGTTTGGGGTTTTTAAAATAAATTTTCTTATGCATCATTTGGTTAATATTATTCAGCCAGTCCTATCAAAGAGTTAATGAGAATACTGGTGACAGAGTCTTGACATGGTGCTAAGAAACATGTTTTTGAAAAGCCTATCACCTTTTACAACTGTAAGTCAAATGACTAAGGGAACAGTCTTAGTTCAAAGAGCAAACCGAAATAAAAATAAATGTTAGCCCAAATTTTATTTTGCTCTGAATTCTTTTAAAATAGTTGTTTAAAAATAACTGAAATAACAAAAATAAAACCCAGAAACTACAAGTGAAATGTTTCAGCTTCTCACAAGTCCCCCCTACATCTGCTGTAGTCCCAAATCTGTGAATAATCATTTCAGTCAGTCCAAGTCCATCCTTTTTTCTGTTTGTTTTTTTTTTTTAATAAACAAAATGCAATATTTGTAACAAAATTACAGAGTTGCAAACAACGCTCATGCGCACAGATGACTCTGAAGTCCTTCTCCTGGGAACCCGACCTCAGGTAGGGATTTGGGGACTCGTGTGCTGCACGGAAAGCCCGTATGACATAGCCGGAGAGCTGTCCCGCTCCCCACGCTCTCTAGAAGAGCGCAGCTCTCAGCGGCAAACGCCGCCCCCCCCCTCCAGTTCCCCCCCTCAGCTCGCTGGAGTTCAGCTGTCAGGTTCGCAGCACAGACGAGCTCAGTACTGCCGGGAGAGAAGGAACAACGACAGCTGAGCAGAACAGAGGTTTGGGTGGGAAGAAGGAAAGGGCAGTGGCAGGCGGGAAGAGGATGGCGGTGAACCAGCAGAGTGGCCTGACCCTGCAGGAGATACCTGTTCGGCAGAGGGCGAGAGCTGTTGTCCCCTTCTTGATCCTACAGGACCAAGACTCGATTTAGAGCAGTTTAAGAACTTCTCTTCCTCTTGGCAGAGATGATAGGCTAAATCCGGTCGTGTGATCAGGGAGGATTCAGGCCATGCGTGTTGGGCCTCTGCACCTACGGCTGAGCAGTAAGCGAAGCAGTGAGTCACCAGCTCCAAAACTCTGCTGACAGCACGTGCTGAAAACGTATCCGTTTTGATGTGCGAGGTTTGAGTGGCTTCCAAGGCCAAGCATCTCTCAGATGGCCAGAAGAAGAATATCCAGAAAAAGACCTGGGGTCTGATGAAAATCACTGTAATGTATTTTGCTGGGGAATGTTCAGCTGCTGGCTGTGGAGAGGTTTTTGCTACAGCGTTTTCTCATTTTGAGGAACTCGTCACGCAGGAACGGGGAAACGGCATTGCACTGGCTGTTGAGAACAGCAGCAAGGGCCCTGATCCCGTGTAGCTGCAGTAGAGCCTGCTGAGCTGGAGAACACTGAGCAGCAGTCTGCAAAGGTAATGGGAAGCAAAGACGAACCCTACGAGCTCATTATGTCTTTTCCATTCCTTGGGCTAGGGTACTTACCAGCCAGCATGCCCTCTTTGTAAGAAGCCAAGACTGAACTCTTATTTTCCTCTTTCAGCTGGCATGGACTCACTTCCTTGGAATAATTTAAGCCACTGAATACCAAGTGTATCATCTGGCTGAATTTTTCATTCATAGCCCCACCCAAGTTTCACAACTCTGAACATAACCTCTTGTTTTGTAAGAAGAACTCCCACCAACTGAATTGCCTGGAGTTTCACAACAAGGGCTTTACATTTGCATAGTTTTCCCCATACTCCATCCTGCATGATCAGGAACTAAAGCCTTGTCGTATTAAATCCCGCAGTGCTTGTGTCCCACCAAACACAGCTACAGGCTAAAGAAATCAATAAACTATTTTTCTTGATAATGTCAAAGAGCCTGGGAATTTTGGCTTGCCTTTTTGGTCTTGAAATCAATGTTACACAAAGAGATACAACCTGTTCCTTAAAATCATGTTCACTGCTTTTACAGACTAATTGCAAGTTTGTCCTGCATGACCAGGGAATTTCTAAAGGAAAAATCTGACTTTTTTCTTCCTTTTGGAGAACCATTGTTACTGTCCCCAGATGAAAATTAGTTTCTCAAGGGAGTTAATTATCGAAGTCATCTGTAATATATTAGGCCTTGATTCACTTGTGTTGCACAATTGTTACAGAGAAATATCAGCTGATCGTTAATGTATGGTTTTATTGTTCGATCAGCCAAGAGTTTGATGCAATTCTAAAGTATAGATGACTTCTTTATTTTGGAAGCAAAGTACAATAGTGCTTTGTCTGCAATTACAGAAGTAGGAAAAGTGAGAGAGGAGTTTTGGGTGGGTGGGGTGGTGGTGGTGGTGTGCACTGAAAGGAACAATACCGTAAAGGGCTGGGACTGGGAAGGTCCTCTGGACTACATGGCATAGCATAAAAATTGTGTAATGGTAGGGAAATAAATACTAAAAAATTAATGAATAATGTCTGAAAGCCACCGATCTTTTCATGTTGCTGCTTTTTTAGACATAGTTACTGCTTTTGTTTTGATACCAGCATGGAAGTGAAAGAGGCTGCATGCCATGGCTAATTAAAACTATAGCATCCTTCATGCTGGCAATTGTGTGTTTTGTCCATGACAAGTCATACTTTTAATGTATTGAGTTTCACATTAAAAGCTAGTAACACAGGAATATAGGAATGGGCGCGGATAAACAGAAGAAAAGCCATCTACTCTGCTATGCTCTTTCTCTCAGCAGTTAGTGCTGGGTATTTCACAGCACAAAAAAAAGAGAAAAGCAGCAGCTCCCAACTCATAAACAGGCTGATCATCTCTGTATTTTTAGGCTATAAGAGGTTACTTAGAATCGGATCATTCAGGTCAACATGATATATAACGTGGTACGAGTGAAATGAAAATGGGTTTGAATCTGCTGTTTGATATCCAGTGTCAACAAATGTGTCGGCTATTTGTGAGTCAGAAGTTGTGTAAGCAAGCAACATAGTTGTGACATCTTCCTCCCGACTGATTACAGGAGAGGTACTTGCTGTCTGGTACCTAGAGAAGGAATTAGTGCTATAATACAACATTAACATACCAACATTAACATACCAGGTAGCAGATTTAACACAAACAAAGGAAGTAATTTTTCTTTCGACAGATAATTAACTGATGGAACTCACTGTCACAGGATGTTGTGGAGTCCAAAATCTTAAGTGGCTTAAAAGGAGTTAGAAAATTTTGCTGAGAATAGATCAGTCAGTGGCTGTTCAATAAAAAAGTCCAGTCACAGACCCCGGCTCAGAAATTCCCTGCAAAGCTGGCTGCTGAGAAATGGTAGGCAAAGTGAGAGAAAGAGTCCCCTGTGCTTTCTGTGTTTAAATTTTTTAATGTTTTGGCATCTGCTACTATTAACTGGTGGAAGACTGATACTGGGCTAGATGGACTTCTGGTCTGACACAGCGTGACAGATAATTTTTGTGCTCTTGTTCTGAAGTGAGGGAGCACACAGCTGCAAAATCCCTAGCCTGACTAGGAATATTGTTTGCCTAAATCTACCGCAATTAAAAGTCTCTGAGATTTGCACAAAAGTGCTTTGTCAGCCTTCTTGGTATTGGATTTGGGAGGATTCGATGTCTTTCTGCCTCTAACAACAGCTTGCTGAGCAATTGGTGGAAGAGGTTTTCCATCTTTGGCTCTCAGTTTCTCTATGTCTTCACATGAGGGAAGAGAACAGTGACCTGCAATTAGAGATCTTGTTAAAAAAAAACTGAAAAAAACCCCTCATTTGTGTTATCACATTAGTGTGAATTATTTGCAGTAAGCTACTTAACCCGTCTCATTTTGGTAAAATTCATGCTTGTCTAGAAAACTCTAGTTTATTTTGAGCTTTAAGCTCGCCATATATTCACAAATACTTTATTTTAGTGCCTACTCTGCATTGCTGGGATCGCATCTATAGAAACGCGGACCGTACAGGCACTCAGGCATCTCTCTTTTCTGTAATCTGTTTGGGTTTGTCCTATAGCTAACACGTAAGGTTTTTGTCCCTGTTAGGAAGGATGTTACCTCCATCACGACGTAACGTTACCCTGCCGGCTAAAAACCCGGTCCCCGCTGTGAAGGACGGCAGGGCGCCCGGCGCTGGCTGCCTCTGCTGCGACCAGGCTCCGGCTCTGGGTGCAGCGCAAGGAACGGCTCCAGCCGGGACGTCTTCCCAAAAGGCGGATGCTTTCCCTGCCCTGCATTCCTCTCCTCTGTTACCCTGTCTGTGTGTTACAGAAATGGGGAAGTGTGGGTCCTTTTCCGTCCGTTAAAACAGAGCTGGAGGCGGACCCCGAGCAGCAGTGTGTTGTGTAGTTGGGCTTTACAGGCTTCTTCGGGGTTAGATCCCTGCTGCGGAGTCAAAGGTTTTCCAGCGTTTCTGTAGGAGGGCTCAAAGAATTAATAAGCATCAAAGAAATAAGCGGTGTAAGACTGAGTTTGAGACTCTTTCTATCTTTTCCTAAGCATCTTTTGGAGATGATATGAAAATATTTTGCCACATAAAAAGAAAACCAAGCAGGATACAAATGAGTCTGAAAGGTTACTTGTCTGTATAATATCAAGCACTTTGGATTTGCATGGAGGATTTAAAACAGGAAGATAAATCCAGCTGAAGCAGAGATAAAGCTTTTAAAAATCCTCAAGAAATTATTTAATTAAAAACATGTAGTGAGTTGAAAAGACACATGAAGGCCTTGTAAGTGCCACGTTGTTCAGCAGTTACCGATTGCTAAGGAGTGGTTTGTGAAGTTGCAGAGGTTAACACAGTAAAGCGTGGTGTAACCTAGGATATCAAAAACTCAGCTATATCGCAAACATATATTCTTTTCCCTAGCTCAAGAGAAAGACACTCCCTGTGGTCTCCATGGTAAGAGCCCCAGGAGGGGCTCACAGACTAGTGTCACCTCAGAATGTTTTTCTACGTATGTGCTAGAGCAGTTTGCCTTGCGGGAAGAGTAAGTGTCCACCATGACAGCCAGGAAAGGGGAGGGGAAGAGGGAATCAGGATTAAAGGTTTAATAACGGGTCCTCTCAGTCTTGGCAGAGGTGCCTCTCCTGTGGTGTCCAGAGGCCAGACCTGCAGCTGGAACAAGGGATGAAGATAAACTGGGTGGCTGAAGAAGCAGAAAGTAGTAACTGGAAAAGAAGTGGGAAATTGCTATGCAAAAAGTGGTGGATCAACGGCCTAAAACGTCTTTTAAGCAGCCGTTACTTGTGACAAAGTACCAGACCTTGTAAGTGATGAACTGAGATGTTGCCAGAAACTTTTTTCAGGGACGGACATAGATGCTGAATCCCCACAGCTTCTAGTGGCTTTGGTATCTGAAAATCAGCCAAAAAAGCATGTTTCTTAATTAATCCCAACATACCTTGAGAAGAGGAAATACGTTCTGTAAAGCTGAAGATTCACAAAGAAGAGATACATGTAGCTTTTCAAAATCTGACTCTGAGAAAGTATGTTTGAAGTCAGACTAAGCATGAATATAATTTATGAGCACTACGGAAAAAACAGATTAAAACCACCACGTGTGCAGAATAGCGAGTCTGACATAAACAGGAGGAGTTAGGCAAGTGTTAGAGGAGGAGTGTCTGAGTGTTGCAAAGAATCTTCAGAGGGCAGACTTGATTTGGTACTAGAAACATGCATACTATTGCGTGAAGACAAGAAAGAAATGTATTAAGAAAAGCAGCCTAAGTAGAATAACAGGTTTTTAATAAGGTTCATAAAATATCACAACAAATTACAAAAGAACTCCCATTTGGGATTGTGCAAGCCTATCCAGAGGAAAAAAAATCCAAGAAATGACAGATAACTGTAAATATTTGCAGAACTTAAATTAGAGGGGAAGAAAGAAAATTAATAGGATTATCTAAATAAGAAGGAAACAAAAAGGTAGCCATAAATGTAAAGTTGAGTAAAAGCAGGAATGAAAAGGAGAAGAGCAGAGCCCTTGAAGATGTTTAATTGGTTTAATGAAGTGGTTTGGTAAAAATACTATAATATTTGGGTAAAATATTCAAATGGTAATTTGAATGGTTCCAAATTGAGCATGTGGTATTTAGTCTTTTAATTAACTTCAAGGCTTGAGTAGTAATAGGACGCACTTACAAGCAGAATAGCAGTTATTTGCCAGGAATATATCTACAGCCTACCACCTATGTACTGAAGAGTAGTTTTGATCAGTGTTCTGTAAATACTGTTCAAATGAATAACCTTCAAAAATCACAGAACCACCTTTTCTGGAAATTACAGATATACTACCAGACAATTGGTGTACTTCAGTCTGTGCTAATTATGTGAAAGTTCCTGAAATGGTTTATTTCAGAAAGCTTTTTACTTACATGGCTCATTCAGATGAGGTCAAATTGTAAAATACTTCTTCACACTGATGAAAAACCAACGAGTCACAAGATGGTGTTTCACTGAGCAAATGTTCACCAATAAAAAGGAAGGTTCCACTTTTTAACCCCGACCTTCAAAGGCTGCCTGTTCCTGTGCACGTCACCGCATAAAAGCATGTATAAAGGAAACACCTCAAGGCTTGCAAATCTATTTCAAATGTTTTTAGCATTTTCATTTTCTGAAACCTCTCTTGCAGTACATTCATGATGTCAGTTTCTTCTGGGAAGAAATTTCTGGTAATTGCACTAGTCTGATTTCTAAAAAGACATTTTGGACTGCTGGTACCATGGCTATCAGAGTTGGATAGGAATATTCTATCTAAATGCAGTTTCTGAAAAAACCTGCATTGAAAAAAAAGGAAAATGTGTTTTCAATTCTGCATAGCTATTTTATTCTAAACCGATTAAAAAGCTTTCTGAATGTAACGCTCAAATTATGATACAACACCTGAGGGAGCTGTAGCTGGAATGCTCCATTTACCTTTGGAAGGACACTGCAAAGCTGGGATGGAGAGAGCTTCGACGAGGGATGGATATTTTCGTCTTGGTTATGCATTTAATTAAAAAGCACAGGAATGTCACAGTGTTTCATAGGATAGGTGGCTGGTTATTTATCTCCACTAAGCAGCAGATCATTTATCATGATGCATAAATTGCTTTTGTCTCTTTCTTTTTAAGAAATATGAGCTTCACAGATTCAGAATTATGCATCATTTTCAGACTCTCTCAGGTCACGGTGTCCAATAACTTGGCAGTAAGAATTTTGCCACTTCTTTCTACAGAGTGTTTTATTTTTCAGCAGACGAGAACAGAAGAGAACATCCTGACACAGTATACAGCTGCGTAAGTCTGCAAACTGACCCCGCTGCTGGGAGAGCGGTGATTTACCAGAGTTTCGGTGTGTCTGGGTCACCCAGGAGAGAAGCGCTCCAGGGATTTCAGGTATGAACTCCCAAACCTCTTGCCATTTTTGAAGCACTTCTCCGGCTTAGATACCACAGCACTGTTGTCAATGGGACTGATGTAAGTGGAAGGTAAACATGTTCTGGGAAGAACAGCTTTATCAGGCTAGTAGCCTAATCCGTAGGGTAGGTCATCTCAGAAGCTGGAAGAAAACAGAGATCTCACTTTAAACAGATTTGTGCTGTTGTTCTGAGTGCTCTGGGGGCACTTGGCCATAATATAAAGTGCCTAAGTACCATTCACAGCCTTCTAGCAGTTGCATGATAAGGCCGAAAGGATTCATCTTAAGTAGTTCCCCCCCTGACATTATTGCCATTCGAAAGGTTATGCCACTTGAGCTTATTGTATCTATTTTTACCACCATGGATTATTATCAGGCCCGAAAGCCTAATATTGCTGAGGCACGAGGCCTCCTGCTGAGGGAAGTATGAAGGACATGCGGTTTTTCTGCCTGGATAGTCATCTAAAATTGCTGGTAAGTGACAAAATAATTCAACCACTTGTATGCTGAAGGGACATAACTTTTTTCTGGCTGAGAGCAGCAGGACTGTTCGCCCACAGAACATGGGGAAGGGCCCAAGGAAACCTTCGTATGCTCTGTACCCAAGATACAAAGGACCAAAGAGTTTGCATCTCTTAAATTCTCCTGTGTCAGGGAATATATTTTCCCTGCTAGTCAAGAAACTTGTCATTCCTGTCTGGGACTCCATCTCCTGGCCCATACCAGCTTCTCAAGGTAAGCACCTCACGGAGGGAAGACAAGCAGCTGCTTATAGTGTCATTGCTCAGACAACAGTCACTGGAGAGCCCTTGTGTTTCCTTCATGCAGATTTAGAGGAATGAGCTAGGAGCAGGAAAAAAGAAACTGGTTAAGGCAAGTAACAAGTGTGTGGTGCTCGTGTAGTACCCAGCAGATGCACGGCCAGAATCTATAAAGACTAAAATAAAAGGTCACAGGCATCAGTGAGCTCTATGGCCTGGTGTTAAGAGATTCAGAGCTTGAGTATCTGTCTCTGCTATCTGTCCATCTTGTGCTATCCTCAGTTGTGGAGTCAGTTGTGGGGAAAGGAGGGTTCATGTGGCTTTACCAATCCATCTTGTTTGTTCGATCCAATGAGTGGGGTGGGAAACCCTACTGTTTGTACAGAAAAGCTCTTACCTGAAGTTATTGCCATTCTGAGCCTATGCCAAGCCTGTTGGTGTGGCACGGACAACCCTCCCCTTTCTTCCTCTATATCACTTTTGCTGTTTCTTGGCTAGACTCCAAAAAGCAAGACAGTTAGAGCAAAATGTTTTTCTAAGAGCTGTAACTTGAAGGGAGAAGATAATGTTAATTATCTTGAGCAGTGTCATGACTTCCCTAAGGGAGGTTGCAGAAACATTAACAGGGAGTTGCAAACTCCTAGAAGAGGCTTGTAGCAGTGTAGCTTGTACACTGCGAGACAACAAAAAGTCTGTAATTACTGGCTACAGGTTTAAAAACTCAATCTGCCCTGGAGGAAATGCACTGCTGCCAGAAATAAAAAGTAATTAGTAATTCTCTGATTGTTTTAAGCACTTTTAGCCAGTAGTTGTGGCCTGTTCTCTTTCCTCTGTCCTGGACGACGTGAACTGTTGATGACTTCCAGTCCTCTTTAAACCAAAAGCTCAGTGGTTTAACAGATCATCCAGGAGACCAGGTTCAAATTCCTCCTTTTTTGCAGGCTGCTGGTCATCCATTGAAAACAGTCATGGTTGTTTGATCTGCAGGATTCATTGTTACACTGTGCCTCATGAATTGTATTCTGGGTGAAAGCAAGAGGCAAGTCCAAGCTAGAAAAAAATGAACCATTTCTTCTTTAGGAAAATTACTGGTGCCATAGACTATCCTGATGTATGCAGAACTGGCTACTCGGTTTGTCTTTCAGGCGCCTTCTTTCTACTACCCAGAATTCACTCTTTGACCATCACGATGATTTCTCCATTTCATATTGACAACTGTTGTTTTTAGTAAGGTTTGTTTGCAAACAATTAGTTACTTTGGGAAGGCAGAGTTTGCTAGGTACATAGGAGATGTGAGTCTGCTGCACAATCCTTTATCTATGCTGTTTTTAATAACCAGTATGCCCTCTCCTGCTTGCATTGTTAATGTTAGACACAGACTTAGTCTGCCCTGTTACTGTTTACACTTGTGTTGAGTGGGATCTTACTGAATCAGTCCTTGCCGTGGTTCATGGATATCAGTTCTGCTCTCCTATCACCCCACCTGTGTCCTAACAGTTCTAGATTTAGCTTTGCTTATCCGTAAAGACCAGGCATCTGCTCTTATCTATGAAGTTTTTGGTTTTATTTCCCATATTCCAGGTGACTCTGTATCTACCTCACATACAATATCTCAAAAAGGCTTTGTGTTTGTGCTCTTTCGTATTTATAGAACTGCTTGCTTGTTAGACCCACACTTGCTCATCTGTGTATAGCCTCTGATACTTTGATTTCTTCTTTGAGTTGTTAGAGGTAACTTGGTTACTCTGGGATTATTGTAAAAGCTTCTCAGTCTTGCCTGTTACTGCCCTGCTGGTCTGATTGTCACGGGTAGCAGACACTAGCCCTTCATGTAGCCTAGCAGTGTGCTACTGACATAACATAGTGGCCAAACATTACCAGGTATGCAGTGTCTCATTTCATCAATCATCTTTTGGCTGTCTATACAGGTTAACACTGTTTTCCTGGAAGAGAAGCAAAAGCAAGTTCTCACTAAAAGAAAGATGACTTTTTTATAATGCAGTAACATTAACATGTTGCTTAATTATTTTGGTTCTTTCGCAGCGCTTGAGGTTGACCTGTTGTCTGAGCTGTTTGATATTTTCAAACAAATACGTTTTTCAAAATTTGTCTTCTGTTTCCATCACCTAACTATCCTTCCAAAAACCTGCCTAATACACAAATACGCATTGAAGAGTGCTAATATACTGTCATCATACAGTTCCTCTCCTTAAGTCTTTTCCAGTGTTTAGCTGTTACATCAGAGTTTCAGGAGGTTGAACAGTGAATCTGTCATATCTCACTACATCATTTGTACCTTTTGTTTTGTTTAATGTTTCTTTTGAATTGTGTTTTTACACTTGGCTGGACTCTCATGGCTTGGTTTAGAAAAGCCATTTTACTCAAAATTCAGTCTCATGGGGTGGATTTACCTAATCAGATGCAGATGTCTTCCATATAGACCCGTGTGTCTGGGCAACTCACCCAAGACTCCTTTAATAGCTGTTAAAGAAAAATGCACTTTCAAGGTGCTCTTCGTCTCGTATCATCTCATCTAGGCATTTAAAACAGCTCGGATGAATTGCACCCTTAAAGTGCATGTTTCTCTCATGTTGACATCTGAAGTTAGGTAGAATAAAATTTGCTTATGATGTCACACCTTGAATCTATTAGAATTACTCCTGCCTTTCCTTTAAGTAAAATCTCATCTTTCACAGACTGCTGTAGTAGCGAATAGTCTTCTGTGGCACTTGCTTCTTGTGATTGGATTAGCCAGGGAACATTTATTATTATAATGTCTTCAGAAGCTGTGCTGTCCAACACTTTATTAGATTTTGTGAGGTCTTCCACTGGAAGTGCAAATGTATTTTTGCATCCTGTTAGACTGTATCAGTTGTTCAAAAGATCTATATGTTATACTTAAGTGGCTGCATTCAGCAATGGCTCTTCCCAGATGTGTGTGATCAGACACCATGGCCAGAGGTGACCTGATGGCACTGTGCCACTCTGAAAGAATTCCCTGGTAATGCCTTTTGAATGCATAAACACAATCTGTTTCTCAGGGTTGTCCTCAGAAATGCTGCCACATGCTGGGTTTACATTATTTCTGCTCTTAAGCTACTTTTACTCATTTCCAGTTCAGCAGCTCCGTAAAGTTCCAGTACTGTAGGACTGATGTGTTCCTTATGGGGGTTTTGTCCCTTTCAAAAACCTGTCCTTGGATGTCTCTACATTGACCACCGTTACACTACAGGTATTATGTAGTAAAGAGTAACAGAAATAGACTGCTTGTTTTTTTCTTTCTTTTATTTGGGGGGGTGTGTCTGTGTGTTGGGTCTTTTTTTTGCCTTTTTTAAGACCACTCAGCACTCTCACGCCTCTTCCAAGCTCTAACCACTCGTAATTGGTTCTCGCTTTAACTTTCAAACAAGCTGCTTGATGCAAGTAGTACTTCTGGACCTTCTGCTTGGATAGATCCAAATCAGTTTGTGTGACAGAATTCCTTTATCCTTTTGACAAAGAGCACGAAGTGACTCTTGTCAACATGCTAGTGCATCCTTCCATCGAAGTTATTGCATGCACGGCTCTCAGAAAGCCTGCCTGCTCTCTTGTAGTTGGAAGGTGTGATTTACTACATACAGTCATCTCTACTGAGTTATACTTTAATAACAAATAACTTAGCTTTTCCTAACACTCTTCTGTAGAAAAGATATAGGTCCGTTTCAGAGAAGGTAAATATTATGTCTCATTTATGAACAGAGAAAGTAAAAGACAGAAAAGTGAGGGAAATTGTCTAAGACCAGTGGAGCAGGGAGGGAGTGGTAGAGCTGGGAACTGAATTCAGAGTCTTCGTCCAGTCGTCTGTCCATTAGACCCCAGTGCCTCCACATTATTTCATTAAAATTTACAAGGTCTTAGCGTTCAGTTATAGCACAGGCAAATGCCACAGTGATTAAAAACCATCATATTCTATACAGTCACCAAAGTAATTCCGAACAGTCCATAGAAGGGTAGAGTAGGTTGTTGCAAGTCTGTTAAGAGTCTCTTGTCGTAAAAAGTAGCATGCATTTACCAGGCGTAATTACTGTGTTGAAAATAATGGTCTCTCTTTCGTTTGTGTTTCCTAACTTTTTTAGTGGATATCTCTGTTCCAGGAGGTATTTAACATCAATGGTGATAGATTATTGCCTGTCAGTTTTTCTTTACATTAAACAGACTTCAGTGTGCTTAGCCCAGCTATCCCAACCTTAGAGCTGGTAGCAGGCCATACATTAGATGCATTATTACAAATCGGCAGCTTTCTTTTCCAAGTCTTTTCAAGGGTAGTTATTGATCTTGTCTTTGTTCAAAAAGCAGCTCAGCAAGATGAGTTACGCACCTGTTGTTCTCTCCTGCCGGAGAGGGAACGAAGTTTCCCGGTAGCCATCCCAGGGATTTTCTCTGTGGCTGCCCAGGGCACGTCTTTTCTCAAGAAGGCTGTTACCGTATTGAGTGGAACAAATGTCGGTAGCGATTCATGCGATCTTACTGCTTCCACAATATGGGACCAGAAGGTTAACTAGCAAGCCTGATTCAGCAGGAGCAAAGCCAGCGTTCATTGTGGCAAATAGGAGGAAGGACAGTGCTACCCAATATGGAATGAAATACAGAATAATGGTGATACAAACAAATAATAACTAATATGGATCAAAACTTGACCACTGAAGGAGATACCTACACCAAATGGTAGGATGAGCTACTTACACGGAAGGGTAGGTAAGTCCTAGGCAGTGATGAATACAATATATATTAATTAAAAATACGGGAAACTTTGGAATGACTACTAAAACTCCTGCTTCAGGTTTGGGAAAACCTCAGATGTAAGAGATGAGGGAGACACCAATTCTATGCGTAAGTGTATTTCTATATATACCTATGGAGATAACTAAATGGAGAGCTGGAATATTAGTTAGACTGCAATATTCTCACACTGCTGCTAATGAAGTAAATTTGATACTATGCTACTGCGCTTTGTCTCCACCTGGGACTGTCACAAGGGTAAATTTGTCTTACTGTGTGATGCTGGTTTTAGGGACTCTTGAACATGAAACAGTCTCTAAAGAAATGTTTGGATAAACTGAGTGTATATGAAGATATCTTCCTCAATGTCAGGACAGAGTGAATTTATTGGCAGAAAAAAAAAAAGGTAGAGATTGTCGCAGGGTTCGGTGTGGCAGCAGGAGAATGCTGTGTTGGCAGGAGAACTGCTTGCATTAGTGTTACATCCGAAGTGAAAAACCTCTCAACTTTGAAACAGCTTAGCAGAAGCTAAGGTGAGAACAGTTCAAAGCACTGAGCGCATGGGAGAGACACAAGCAACTGGCGTGCATAAAGCGCTGGCTTATGTACCCAGAGGGCAGATGGAGGCTGTGGCAACAACTCTTCTTTCCTTTCACCATGGAAAACTTCCAGAAGCAGCAGCAGCAGTTCTGTGACTCAGTGTGTTGCAAGGTTCACCTTTTAAATTTGTACTCCTTTTGTGCATTGTGCTGATGTCTTAATGAAGGAATTAAAGACAATGAGACATCCCTGCATGGCTCACTGGCAGTCTGAATCAAAACATCTATCCTTGAGGTCGCCTGGATTATTGCCTGTCAGGGGAGTTCATGTTCTGAATGCTCGTTTGTGGCATGGCAGGAAATGCTGCAGTGGATCAGAGACTGATTTTTTTAAAGTTATTATTATTATTTTTAGCAAAAGAAGCCAAATGACTAGAGACGTCTGAGAGGGAGCTAACCACGGCTGAATGAGATGGAAGTGCTCAGCAGTGTGCCGATCTAATGCATTGCACGACGAGGAAGCCAGGATGAGTCAGACTTCACTGAGTATGAAGCCCTTACAATTTATTGCTTGCTGTATGCTGACCATTGCCTCCACAACGATGTTATCACTTCTGTAAGGAATGCACAGCCATTGCTAACCTGCTCTTCTGTTCCATCCCTTTTTTCTTTCTTAAGGGGATACAGTGATAATTTGAGAGAATTAGGTTCACTGATTATTTTACTGCCATTGATTTTACTGCCAAGAGTGAATGGTATTCTTTTTTCTCAGAGTTACAGCTCCTAGTTGAACTTAAATCCAACCATTTTCAACCTCTCTGCCAACTACCACAGGCTGTTACCTTAAAGAATAAATGAAACTCCCAGTCGGAAAAGTGACCTTCTGATATCAGCCACGGGAACTGGATAGTTATTTTTGCTCTGAGTAATCAAACAGTAAAATAATGGTTATGTAATAATGAAGTACGAGAAGATAATTTCCTGATCTTTCACCCCAAGCTCCGCAGGGTGTATCTGCAGCAGAGCGCAGGTGAAGGAAAAGCACGTCCTACTCCTGGGAAAGCAGAGAGAGAGAGAGAGAGGCCCATTAAGGAATAGGAAAGGGCAGGAAGGAAAATGACTTGAAGACAATAGGGAGGAGAAGAAGTCGCCACATATAGAGTACATAAGGAAAGAGCTGTAATTTCTAATCAAAGAGTTTGAAGAACACTGTGTAATTCATTCCAATGTTACGCTGACATGAGTATTTACACTACAGCTAGTGCTAAACCAGGAGAAAAGTACACATGGTGCTATGACAGTGTACTTGATGGGTATGATTGTTAAGGTGAACTTCCTTAGAAAATGGCATAGTTTACCCTGGTAAAGAAAAATTATTGTAGAAAATTCGAACATGATTTTTGCAGCCTTACAGTTTAATTTTTGAAAAACTACGGACTAGCAGCCTGAGTTTTTACATTCTTTTACTATGTTTGAGCTGGTTTTGTTATTACACTTGCTAATGATTCTGTCTTTGGATGTTTTTTTTTTATCTTGCAGACTTTTTATAAAGAATAAATAGTTTGTGCTCACTTTTCAGTTTAAGCAGGTTCACAGTTACAGGGAGACATGCAAATTTGGGAGCTGGGGATTAGTTTATGAAATAATTAGGCAAATGGTCAGAGTCCGATGACATTGCATTGCAGTCTTTCTGAAAATAGGTGCAGAATATAGATTTTCACTTGTAAGACCTGCAAATGTAAACTCTTCCCACTAGAGGTCACCAAATACTGTGGAATGTCTTTAAAAAAGAAAATCTGCTTCAAACTAAAATAACCCTCGCTATCTTTCAGTTTCTTTTTCCTCAGTTTCTGCAAGTTTATTGTTACAAACACCAAACAGTGGCTGACAATATCTCAAGGCTGGAATTAAGCCGGTCAAAGCTGCTCCTTTCCTTGACTCTAACCTGTGATGAAACGATTCAGCCCCACACGCTGAAAGCTGCAGCTTGGTCTCTTCAGTCTTTCTTGAGTGTGTGATAAGAAGATTTGGTTCATATAGGAGTTACTTGCCCTGTCTGATTGCACTATTTTCAGGAAATATTGTTCCCTGTGGGAGGCACATAATGCATGTGATTTAAAAATGAGCGTGTCAGCTACACACAGGTGTGCACTGCTGTGGGTTCAGCTTTCACCACAGAGCACAGTTTGCACCAGGGAGGGAACCCAGGGAGCCCCTTCTTGCCCACAGAAAGGCTGGTCATACTGGTAACAGCTGGGAGCCGTAAGGGGCTTTATTGAAGCAGAGCTACAACAGCTACCTTCTGTTTCCAAGCTAACAAAAAAGGGGCTGTGAAGAGATCTGTCAAATAGTATCAGCTCTCTCTCTTTTATGGTTGCTTTTCCTCTATATGAGAGAAAAAATGGAACAAACAGTAATGACAAATAAGAATTTAGGTCACTAGTGTTTGTGTTTCTACTGGCGTTCAAACACAAATGTGTATGACTCATTTTTATACCTTCTTCATGAACAGAGGCTCTAATAGCAATGTCAGGGCAGTTTTAATGCATTTTCCTTATATGTGTCACTTTGTAAAGTGTTCTAAGAAATCCTTCTCATGACAAACACATTTGTATTTGTGACATCTAACGTAGGGCAAAATATGGAGTATTCAGGCTTGAGTCTAGAAAAAGAAAAGAGACTTGCTATATTTCTTTTCTTTCTCACTCCACGTACATTTTAAGATTTGAGTATTTGGGCTCAGAAGCATCTACCTAGGCCATACCTAAGGTTATAAGATGAAGAAGCAATGTATAATTCAGTAAGAACTTCAGGGCTTCAGGAAAAAAAAAAAGACACAAATTCAAGCCATTTCTTGTTATTACTCTTTTTTTTTTTTTGGTGGTTGTTTAAAGTGGTGAGAAGAATGAAAATAATTTTATTAATCAATTACTATAGCACTTGGAAATCAAAGGAAAGTGAGTGATAACAGTACACCTCTCTAGTCAAGGAAGGTGACAAGAGAATCAAAACGTACAGATGCTTTCACTGATCCAGGAGAGAAAAGGAAGCAAATACCTCCCAGGCAGCAAGGGAATAAGATTCTTAATGAACTGAATACTGCCTTTGGATCTCACTTTAACTCAAACATATGGCAAAACTTTGGATGTGGAAATGATCCAGTTCATGAATTTACCCTATTAGATTATTCCAAAACAGAGTGGAATTCTATGCTTTATGTAAATAAGTATACACACACACAGACAAATCTTTTAATTAAATAGAAGTGTTTTAATTAATGTATCACATGAAGGCTATAACAGCTACTTCGTATTTTCTGCATTATAAAAACGGCAACTGTAAAGAGTTTTGTCAAGTATTACCTCTTTTTGCAGTGACAGATGCTGACAGCTGGAACTATAAGGAATGCCTAAATTGCATAGCACAAGCCTGCATGAGAAACAGAGTCAAATTTCAAAGCTTCATGGGCCTCATCTGATCTGATAAAGCTTGGCACGCATAGAGGAAAGCTAACTTTTATGTGCCCGATCGGCTGTCTCCCAGGGATGCCAGGCACTAGTTGTCTGCTGGATGTTTACCTAAGTCTCAGAAATCTGGTGTGACGCTTAATTGTTGAAGATTTTTGGAGATAGGAAAGAAATGGCAGAAGTTCCTGGGTTTGGGGTGGGGGGTGAGGGGATGGGAGGGGTGGGGGGGAATAAAATATAAGAAGGTAAACTGTAAATTCTAGTTTGTCATTCTCACTGTTGAAGAAAGAGAACCAAAGTCCTGAAGGAGGTGAAATTAAACTGAATGCTTGAGAACTGACCCGTAGGTACTGTCTGAGGGGACGCGAACATCTCGTACCTCAGGACCATTCTGCTGATTTGCTTCATTAATGAAGCTGCAAAACCATCTAGAGACAAGTCGACTACTCACCTCCAAAAGAAAAAGCCATTTGGTAACTGGAGGGAATATGCGAGTTCAAGTACTTTAAATTTAAAGTCAAGAGTTTCAATTTCTCCTGAAGCAGAAGGCTCCTTGCTCTCATCAGTAGTGCTGAACCATCCAAAAAAACCTGAACGATTTAATTAATCCACCTTATTTCTTGTTACATTGAATCAGACATTTTTTCCAATGGAAGCTTGACAGAAAGCCAAACCTACTCGTCTTACCTCTTGTCCTACTGCTACACGCCTCTAAGAAGAAATGAGTATTTAGGCCACTAGAATATTTAAGCCACGAGGCTGTTATTCAAAATAAGAATCAAAGCCTGCAGCAGGCTTAGGTGCAATGATACTTAAATATCTTCGGGTCAATTTAATTTTACACAGAAGGCTTACAATCTTCTCTTTTTTTTTGCTAGAAGTGCCTGAAAAGGATTTATAGCTGATCCTACAAAAGTGTGCAAGCACAGGAGTTTCTATTATTTCTTTTATTAATATTCAATTATTTTATCTATGTTTCTGCTGTTATCTGTATATTTATTACTTATTTTTGAAGTATATGATTAAATTTAATTTAAAATATGTCTCTTTTAACAGGGATAATTCTCTCTTTTGAAGTATTTAATTGCTATTTATATTATTTTTGGTGAAGTATTTTTTATCATCCTACCTATTTTAATTGCACATTAAAGAAAAACAATTTCATTTTTACATGTTTCTTTTGGATCACTTCTTTAAAGTGTCTAAATTTGAAGGGATGGCTGGGGCTGGAAGGCACTTCTGGAGGTCCCTACTCCCACCCCCTGCTCGGAGCAGGGTCTGCTGGAGCAGGGTGCTCAGGGCTGTGTCCTGTCCGGGTTTGACTCCAGTCACAAAGGTGGAGACTCCAAAATCTCCCGGGCCAGCCTGGTCCAGTGTTTGAGCACTCTTACCGTAATAGGGTCTTCCTGCTATTTCAAAGGAATTTCTCTTATTTCACTTTGTGCCCACTGCCTCTCATAAAGGCATGCCTTTATTATCTAGTTATAGAAATATAACCTGAAACATTACAGGTTCTTTGAATATATAGGTGTAGATTATTGTTTTCCCCTCTGATAATCCTGTGAACAAGCTGATAGTTATTGGAAGACTATCATAACATGTGGCCTCATTTCTGTAAATCAGGCCTCAAGTTACTTTTATCCTATCCAACATTAACCGTGCAATTTACTGGTCTGAAGGAAATTTTAGTTCCCTGCAGAACTTCTTAAATTTATCAAGCAGTATCCTGCGTGTCCCTTTGCGGTAGGACAGACTGCCTACAGTAACTAAATGAAAAGATGTTGCAGTAGACTCATGCAGAAGACTGAAAGGTTGCAGTTTGATTCAGAGTCCTGAGCCACAGGGAAGTGCTAAGGTTTAGCGTTTGCTATTTTAGAGGGCTGCAGATAGATGACAAAAAAAAATAAAAATAATAAATTTGCATGACTACTCATGAAACTGTTTTAGGAAGTTCAGTAGCACAGAAGCGTATATGTCCAATATGTTATTTTCCCCTAAGAAGAAGTCAGAATTTCACTAAAATCTCCTTGAATTTAAAACAACAAAGGATGTATTGATCTGAATATCAAAGCTGAAGTCCCTTGATGTACCAGCTCCTAAATGCACATGCAAAAAAAATCCTTAGTAAGAATGTGGGAGAACTCAGGTCTGGTCTATATAATATGGAGTTTTTCTCACTTTTGTGTAGGTATTTTCCTTCACTGAGAAGAAAAGCTTCCAAGAAAAGTATGCAGAAAGAATAAACCTAGTCATGCAAATTCAGCAGAGGATTTTTGCATCGGTACAAAAGGAGCTGATTTTTTGATGCTCAGTATTCAGCTAAATTTGAACAAAAAGCTATAAACCAGTGCAGATTATGAAATTCCTTAACTATTCCAAATTTAAAAAATGTAAGTTCAAGACATATTTCAAGTGCACGGTTTCTTATTTTAGACAAGATCCACTGATTACTCAGCTTCATCTATTGCAAACTAACTGCCAAATTACAAAAAAAAAAAAAATTTACGTCAGTGATCAAAATTTTCTCAGCAAAACCTAACTTCTGCAGTTTTTTGGAAAGGTTGAGTTGATAAAAGTGATTTTGGTGGTACTAGCCAGCAATGCTCTAAGTTATCCTAGATCTAGTCCTTTAATATTAATGTATGGCTTTGTTCCATGTCACGATCCAAAAGACCCGTTTGCCAGATTGGTACGAAAGCTTATGCATAATTCATTCTAAAGACAGAAAAAGTCCATAGTACAAGTTTCTTTTGAAACTTCTGTGCATTTGTAAATTTTAAAGTTTTACTTTAAATAACTTTCATTTAATATATAATTTTGTGTTGAGAGTGATTGTGACCTGTTTTATCCAGCACATAAAAATCAGTTTTCATTTAAAACTCACCATTTCCTTTATTCTGGATGTATTCCTAATTTGTACGTTTAGAGGAGGAAGTGGTGTTTAGAGGGGCAAAGTCCCATGAGTCCCTGTTATTCTGTGGAGAAACACTGAACACCGACCTTGGGAGAAGCAATAAAAATTGAAGCTAACTTTGTTTATACGCTGCATTATATTTAGAAAGTAATTCTCTGATGTGGTGCCAGAACATACGTGGTAAAAAGTCTTCAATGCACAGCAAGGTTTAGCTGTCTAATGAGGTGGGAAGCCCGCGCCGGAGCAGGCTCCTGGCAGGACCTGTGGCCCCATGGAGAGAGGAGCCCAGGCCGGAGCAGGT
>JAVKLA010000057.1:12751764-12769710 GCA_034782735.1 Sagittarius serpentarius
TGGAGAGACAGCCCTGATGCTGTGCGAGTGCGGCTCAGCAGTGGCCAAAACACCGGTGGGTTATCGGCACCTTTCTAACTCCCGATACAGAGCACAGCGCTCTGAGGGCTGCTGTGGGGAAAGTCAACTCCATCTCGGCCGGACCCAATACACAAGCTTTTATTTTCCACAATTAAAACAATTTTATTAATATGCACTAGTCATTAGGCTTCTTTTTACATAGTAGTTAATATATCTCCAACGTTTAAATTTGAGGTTACTAAAAGTAGCCAAAAAAATAACCAGTAAGAAATTTGGCCATAATTCATAAGCATTGACTTCCAGCAAATAGTGTGCTTTTTACATTTTTTTAAGATTATTTGAAATTCGAGAAACTCTTCCTAAGACTATTTTTCTGATAACACAGTTGAAAAGTAAATGCAAAAAAGATTAAATCATAATTGAAACAAATTAATGTAAAACTTCGTCCTTTAGGTCCAACAGACTTTAGAGATCTCTACCAATTTTTTTTTAACAAGAATGCTAATTAAGAGCTAAGTGCTGTGGTTGTTTTGAATTGTGACCACTAGTCTGCTATAACTATTTGTTCATGTCGAGTGGTCCTTGAAACAGCCTTCACACTGAATGGCCAAATGTTAACGGGATTTTGTGACACTCCTGGGGATGACAAGCCTTCTCACCCTGAAACAGGAGACTGGATGTCATTACACTGAGTGTGCACGAACACAGGTTCTCAAACAGCAGTGTTTGTTTGAAAACAACCACAACCACAGTATTTGGGAGCTCTGTATCTGGGGAGAAAAAATCCACCTCTTTCAGATCTAAGGTGGACACTCTGCAGGAGATTGTCCTGGGTAATGACGGTGCCCTCCTTGCTTTTAAAGTCTGTTGATCCAATTTATCATTCATTCTCTAACCCTTTGCTTCTCATAGCCACTGTTTTGTCTGTCTTCCTCTCTTTTACAGTTCTTCCTAAATTCATTTTCCGATAATACCTGTATGGCCTGTCTTATTCCTGTTACTCTGCGGTTTGACCATCGTTACCCAATAACCCCAGTAACTGGTATGTTTGTGCCTGGGTTTTGGGGTGTGGTTTTTTTTTTTATCCAACACTTTGCTGTTCACAGGCTTCTCAAACAGGGATGAGAACAGCACATCTGCTTATCCATGAAGCAGTCTGGTCAAGCAACATTTAGTCAGTTTAGATATTTATGTAGTCAGAGGTGGCTGTTATTGGAACTAGGCAGATAAACAAATTACCAGTAAGTCAGTCTCTACCATGAAACATTGAAAACCCCAAAGGAGTTTGTTCAAGGAAAGCGAGTTTCAGTAATATATTTATGGAATTTTGAATCACATCGTAATTGTTTGGTACAGTTGATAAAGCTCATTCATTGGACGAATATAAAGTGTCTAGATATAATTGTTGTCAGGTTGAGCTTTGGTGTTCGTGTATTCACAACACAGAAGAATGGCTAGGAAACCCCTTTCATCCAATCCTAAGTATAACTTGAAGGTTTTTTCCCCCCATCAGGAAACAGAGAGGAAAAAAGAGAGCGAACATTAGAGGGAGCTGTTGCACAAAGGAAAAAAAAACCAGCAGTGTTTCGGAAACCTTTCCTTTCTTGTAGGCAAAATAACAGCTATAACGCAGAAGAAAAAGAGGAGGGAGTCAGCATGTAGGAAAGAAGCCATGACAGTTATAAAAGGAAATACGATTATGCTCCGTGATTTGATGAACACGTCCCACAAGGCTGATCTTTGGGATGGCATGGCAGGGCTGCTGTGCTGCAGACAGTCTGCTTAAAAATGTCAGTGTAACAGTCACCCTGCAGCCAGCCGAGTCCTCGACCTAATTAATTTTGCATGGCTTGGCAGAGCATCCTTCAGGTTCATTCATTACTTCTAAGAATAACGCTTGTGCTGCTCTTCGTGCTGGGGAGCAAGCGTGAGAGGGAAAGGCTGAGGAAGACGGTGTTTTTTGGGGAACCCCTCCCCAGGGAATCAACGCTCAAAAGCAGAATGCTGTCACCTGGCAGACGTTTATTGAACTTATATTTTCTGTGGCTTGATCTTCCTGCCTGCTGTACTACCCTGGGCAGTGGGTCTGATTTCAAAGGATGCACCCGTTGGTGAGGAAAGAGTGGCTCCCACTTTTTGGAGGAACTGGGCTTTATTAGCATTTACTGAAACACGATGAAACTGCTTCTTACTTTCCCTTTCATGCATGCAAAATGCAAAGCTTTGGGCTTCGTTCCCTGCAAGAGCATCCTTTTTTTACTCCCTTTATCCACATGAAGAATTCACACCATAGAAATGAGAGAATTTTGGGCTGGACTTGATAATTTATGACTGTTTTCCAGATCCTGTAGATTATTAATACAAATGGGACTCAGTGAACAGTTAAGAATCAAGATCCCTAGCAGACTCCACAGTCAGGTTTCAGAGTAGTAAATGAGACCTTTTTTAACACAGGATTCTGTGAAATTGGGTCTCAGCAGAGAACAGTAAAGGAAGTCACTTTTATGTTCCATGTGTTTGTGGTTTTGGTTTTTCTTTCCTTCAAAACCAGGAATTTACGAAGCACAGTAGGGACCTGCACTCATTTTTTTCTGGTTCAGCTTGTTATTTCCTGGAAAACCAAGAGAACACACTCACTAGGTTGAGATGAATTCAGTCTCACCTTTTTGGTGAATGGTCCAGTATTCAATATTTTTCAAAATTTTCCTTAAATTGTTCAGAGTATCAGGCAGTTGTGAACTTCTGAGATTTTTTTATTTTTGTGTACTGTCCATATTTTCATACACACAAAAGAGAGCTCTGTGTTTTGGAATTTACTTAGACTGTGAAATGTACTTTTTTATCAAGCCCCTTCTTTCGGTGCAAATTTGCTTTTCAGTTATCTTGGAGACACTCCCTCAGTCCACACACCCATTCTGAAGCAGGAGAATCTATAGAATTGGGATTCCTTAGCAGTAGCATTACAATCCTGACAAACCTCAGGATATGTTGAACTCTTAGAAACAGTAATACGTAGCGAACTACAGAAAATTCTTTTCACTCAGGACTGCAGCTTGAAGGCCTACACACAGACCTTTCAAGGACAGAAAATAAGGTGGAGAATAGTGTCTCCATCCCTACATCAGTGACTAACTATTCCATTCTCTCTGTTCTGGGCATGTTTCTTTGCTATAAAGTCTTTCAAAATGAATTTCAGATAAGGATTGGGCTTGATTTATTTTTTTTTTTGGGGGGGGGGGGAATAAAAGAGGAAGTAAACCCGCTAAAATAAAATAAAACCATTTGGAGGAAGAACACAAAGTCTTGCTCAATCTGTAAATCCCTCTATTTTGAATTCTCTCACAGCTTTAATCTTCCTGCACGTGGTAAGCAGATTACTTAATTTTACATTCTCTCTGTGAAAGTATATCAGTAGCTGCATTTACCATACTGCTGAATGCATGAAAGAAACTTATTTAACAAAATTAAAAACTATCTCAAACCCAGAATTTTTAAGTATGCCTTTTTGGTATGCAAAGGAGTGGCCCTTATCAGTACCTCTGATAAAGATATGACATTGTCTGAAATTTTTGATTTATCGGTGATTTGGTACCTTGCTTGAATCACAATTTCTATTCAATGCAGTGGATTTAAAATTTTTTTGTATTTAAATATAGTCAGATTTAATTAGAACTTGAATCATTCCATTATGGGTACCAGCTTCCTTGAAACATGTCATTCTATACTATTCACTTCCAGAATCTGAATTCTTCTACAACTCAGGAAACAAATGGAATAATGCTAAACTATAATGATAGATAAGCTTATTTTTGTGCATTCAATAGCATTAAAATATTGTGTGTGGGGGGGGTTGTATCCAAATGATGAACCCTCTGGTAAGATACCTAAGCCTATGGGGAATTTGATTTTAAAATATTGATAATGAACTGGAATCTCTGCACGTTACTTTGAAGTAAGGGCCTCTGCTGGTCCTTACCACCTCTGTGTTCTAAGATTTAACACAACGCCTGAGATACACGTAAGGATATCATTATGTGTGTGGAAGAAATGGCTTTGGCCATTTGGCATGGATTGTTCAAATGGCAATTAGGAAACACAAGATTAATGCAGTCTTGTGGACTTAATTAGCCCCACCTTGCCACTTCTGTCAGAAGTATTAGACTAGGATACAGGAGACAGAATGGAAAAACTAGCCTCATTGATGGTGGTCTGGGCAAGCAGCTCTGTCCTCACCCCTAGGCAAAGGCTCATGGAAATTGAGCTCACTGAGCTCAGCACTTCTGGAAACAAATTGTGCTCATGTCTGGAGCTGCAGTCAACAGTGATTCTCTGAAGTAGGAATCCTACCTCGATCTTTTTTATCTCCTTTGGATTACCTTTTGAGAACTGATAATGGACAAAGCACAAAAACCTTACAACCAAGTGTGAACTTTAGATTTATCTTTGGAAAAATGGGGTGAATTAGTTTGGGAATAGGACAACTTTAAGATACTGAAGGAACATTTTCCTCCTGTCTTCCTTCATACGATTCTATCAGATGAAGAATACAGACTGAGTGAAATAGGTTTCTGAAGATGCTGAATTTCAAAATTTAAGAAAGAACATTACACGATGCACATAGAATCTTTCTCTTCCAGCTGATTGAGTCCCACTTTTCTTACAGGGTTATGGACATGCCTACTTTTAGACAGTTCTGCCTGGGATATGCAAATTATTATTACCTAACAGCTTTGAGCACATGCCAGAAAACTACTTATTACACAAGGCT
Source organism: Sagittarius serpentarius (assembly GCA_034782735.1). Classification (NCBI taxonomy): domain Eukaryota; kingdom Metazoa; phylum Chordata; class Aves; order Accipitriformes; family Sagittariidae; genus Sagittarius; species Sagittarius serpentarius. Next base: position 12,756,554 of record JAVKLA010000057.1, read on the forward strand.
AAATGCAGGTCAAACATAGACTCATTTTATAATCACTATGTTGCTGAAGAGCATTTAGGAGAATTTTGTTGGACCGGTATAATCAGATAACACATGCTATTTGCAGAGCTTCATAAATAACTTTGACTAGATAGATGGAGATAACTTCACTTTGTCTTTAGTAGGACTAGAGTTATTAGATATATATTGCTGAATACAAACCATCTGACATACCTTACAATTATGAAACAGCGATAAGAAATGTGGATATCTCTAAATCCCAAAGCTGTCAGTCTGGCTCGCTGCTGAGGCTTGCCTTTCTTTCTCCAGCAGAAGGAGTGGTAGGTAGTGCCTGAAGCTTACTTTGTCCTCTTTATTCTATCTACAGGGCATCGTCTTCTACAGTGATACACCAACATCCTTCATGAAATAGGTTTTCTCATCTTTTCCTAAGCAATTGTATCTGAATTTTCTCAAATAATGCTATATTACCCCATTATGTATCTCTGTTCAGCTCTCCTGTTTGTAAGTCCGGCTCTTGGGTATTCTCCTTCTTTCATCCTTTATGACAGCTTGTTTTACATGATTCTGTGTACTGCTTCTATGGACTGGAGAGTCCATTTCAAATCCAAATGTGAGGCTGTAGGGAGAAAAAGGTAGGAAGCGTAGCTGCAGTCCTTACAGAAAAAGTTTTCCTTGTGTAACCCAGTTAGAAGGAGGTATGACATCAGGCTTCATCTTGAGTGGAGATGAAAAGATGATGAAAACTTGACTCCAGTGTGTAAAGCCAGGTCAGGATAATCATTCTTGGATTTGTGCGGGTCCCACACTGCCCTGCACATTGAGGTAAGGAAGGGATACTGAACTCAAAAGTGTGTGCAGTTCTTTCTGTCACCCCTCTGAGGGAAAGGAGTTAAGCTCCCATGAAGGTAAATCAGGAGTACAGCAAGTGAATTAAGATATTTAGACCCCTCAAAAAAAGTCTTTCTTCAGGGAGAGATCATCAGCTGAAAGCAGAAAGTAAGAAAGAGATGACAGCAGTCCTCCAACTATGTTACTGGCAAGACATTCACTATGCCAAGAATACCAAAGTCAGTGACATGCCGGCTCTGTGGAGTGTGCTGTCACTGAATAACCCTGTCCAGGGATTCAAGCTGCTCTTACTGAAATAGAAGTTACCTAGCAGTAAGATGCTGTATCTTGTGTTCTGCATGCCAGTTTGTCCTATGTGAGATCATGGCCAACATACTGTTCCCTTGATGGTCTCCTCTGCTTCTCATTTGGAAGAATTTTGATCTTTATTTTCATTACTGTGACTTTTTGATTCTTCATAACTCAGTTGCTCTAGGTAGATCTGGAAGATCATGATCTTCAGTGGGTGAAGCCCTAAATATACTAGAATATTGTGAAATTACATGACAGACTGATGGATTCTTTGAACTAAAATTATGTCAGAATATGTTTGAAACATCGAGAAAAAATGGTAATTTTAAATACTTCTGGCAGTAAGAATTACCCCAGTACTCTATGGGCTATATTTGTAGTATTTTTCACTCAATAATCACTGTCACTACTACTGTAATCAATAATATAATCAGTATTACTCAATATCAAAATCAGTTAAGTATTGATTACTCTTGCTGCTGACTACCATAGAATTTTAGGTGGTAGTTATTTACCATTTGTTTGAAATAAATAGTAGAAATCAATATCACATAATACAGTAATAGAACAACAGAAAGAAATGAGGATATACTACTGGAACTTACAGAAGCAGATGAAATCTGGCACACTGACCAGCAGATGGAAACATCTATGACAATATTATTACCCATGGATGGCTGCAAGTATGTGAACTAATGCTACATCTCAAAAAAGATTTGGCGGTAAGTCTCATGATCCCAAACTTTCATTCCCGTGATTCACCAGAAAAGAGGTATTGGAGACAGTGAAGCCAAACATCTGCCAGTTACACATGTACCTCCACAATGTGAGCTACCTGCATGAAATTGTGGGTTCCCGTCAGTACCCAGTTAAGCTCTTTTGCACCTTGGATTACTTTTGTTACATGTCAGTAAGGAGGAACCACATATTATTTGGCCTCAAAGGATAGTCTACCACCTTCTGAAAGCTAGTTCAGTGAGGTTCATTTGCCTAAATCGAGACATCTAAATTTTAAACACTGAATCTGAATTGATCACCATGGTTTCCTCTGCAGTCATAAGGAGAAATCTTTGCAGAGAAGTCTTTGCAAGCAAAAAGACGGCATTCCTCTGACGGTGGCTATTCACAACTGGAGCAGCCAGTCTAGGCACCCTTTGCAAGTCCTGCTAAAGTTTGATTCATCTGATCTCCTATAAACATCTGTGTTAGGATAATAGATCACACCTCAGAAATTTTTACTGCTGCTTTTTATTGACTACAAGGTAACTGTAACTGATTATTTTTCAAGGAGATGGATTGTGCCCTAAATACCACCTGTGCTGAATCCAGCTAAAGGCTGCTTCTTTGAAAGACTTCATTCTCCAAGCACAGAGTAATGCTGGAAAAATTCCCCAAGTACTTGCCTGTGGATATCATGGGGATTGGGAAAGGCAAAAGTGGGATGGGGAAGAGGGATTGATCCAGGGTTAATGAGCTGCCATGCACTCAGCCCATGGAATGTACATGTGAAGCATGTTAGACTTTGAGGGAAAAGTAATAAAGGGAAATCACAGACAGGCTGAGGTTGGACTAAAGAAAAAGAGCAGACCTTTGGTCTCCAGTGAGGTCTTGCTTGAAAGCAGGAACTTACTAGATTGTTTCTACCAGCTGATTCACCCCTTTGGGTGAGGGTCTGATTCTGAAGTGGCCTTTTGAGGTTCCTGGTCCTGACTACAGATACTGCACTGCTATGGCCGGAAAAAAGATAACTCTACCCTAGCTGTCAGTTTACGTCTCTCTGGTGGGCTTCCAAACCTCCAAAAGCTTCCTTGGCTACATGAAAGTAACTGTCCTTGTGGCAGCGTAGACAGGAGACGTGTCTCATTGGTAAGCTGCCCTGGGAGGAGAAGAAATGACTTTCTTACTCAACCTCACAAAATTTTAATCATGCTAATGTATTTCTTTTCAAGGTAAACTTTTTAGAAGCTCATGGCTTTAGGTTTTAGGATGTGCTACATATAGCAGCTTTATTGATACATTTTCAGTATCTATGCCAGTTTCAGCTCCAGAGCTCCAGCGTGTCACTCCAAAATGTAATTTCAAGCAGCACCTTCTGTGGCCAAACACCATGGCAAGCCCAGTGCTTTAGTGTTGTCAATTTTTGTTCTTAAAAAAAGAAAAAAAAAAGAAAAAAAAAGAAGAGCACTTTTAATACCTTTATTTTCTTTGATAATGCCTCTCATAACATGCCATGTTCTTCTGGAACTGCTCTTTCTAAATGCTTCAGTTCAATTTCACAGAAAAGTTTGAAGCCTATTTTTGTGTAATTTTCCTTTCTCAGTCATTATCCATTGCAAATAATTCTTCTGTTTCCTTAAATTTAAGCTGTAATGCATAACCTTTTCCCTGAAATGTTCTCTAGTTATCCAAAGCTAGAGAGCAATGATATTGTTTCCACGTCAAATATTTACCACTAGATTAGATTATTACAAAACACTATCATTAAATACATGCAAAAAGGAAGAGCAGCATAACAACTAACTTGGTAACTTACAGTAACTTGCAAAAAGGAAATAGACAGGGATAAATATGTGGTATGGAAAAGAATTTACCAGACAGACCAAAAGACTGATTATCATTCAAAATAATGGCTAACAAATTACTTGCATCTAAAATACTACTCCAGAGTAGGACTTTGTAGTCTAGTAATGACAATGGTGATGCAGCCTACTGTGAAAATGCCTCATCTTTACTATTATTTAATTCCCTGCTTATACACAGATTTTTTTTCATTATTTTAAGTGCCAAAAAGCATAGGAAAAACATGTTAAAGTAGCTTTAACTTGTATCTTCTCTAAAGTGCAAAATACATTCCTCATGGAATCAATTGGTGGTGAAAAAACCTAGCTAAGGAAATAAATATTAAGAGATCATGTGTGTTGATATGCTCCATCCCAGCGATCCAGTCCTGACGGGACTTCACCCAGGAGGCCCTGGTAGAAGCCAGGACATGACTAAGGGTCAGCAGCAGAGCGAGACAAAATGAGGTTGAACTCAGGTGTCAGGAAATGGAATTGCCTGAGTATGGTTCTGATGTTTTGACCATGTAAAGCTTGTCTAGCCGGTGCACAGTTTAATGCCATAGATTGCCCTTATAAGATACTGAGTCTGTGAACCCATTTCAATTTCAACAGGAAGATTCACCCAGAGCAAAGCCCCATCATCTGCCACCACTTTTGAAAGGAACGTGACAGTGCTGCAACAACAGCTTGTGTGGCTTATGCGGGCTAAAGAAACACACTTTGTATGTGAAACAGAGAACCCAATATTAGTCTAACTGAAATATCTTAGAATGTAATAAATGTACAACAGTTATTATTAGTTCAGTGACAATGACACTAAAAATCACAGACTAAATTATCTATTGAATACAGAAAACTCTAATAACACAACACAATATCTATCAACCTTTTTGTGATATTCTCACCTTTTCTCTGAGTCTTAAGGTTGATGGCTTTGGTTTGGATGAGGGGGTTACAGAAAGCCATCAGTCCCCCAAACCCCTCAGCTGGAGAAGTAAGATTTTAGAAGTGAAGGACTTCTTCCTCCTCTTTGCTGAGAGGAGTACAATATTGATAGTTACCTCCTCTTCACACTAGCATCCACTCATGGCTATTTTTAATACATGCTCTAGCACAGTTTCTACCTTGCTTTTTTCTGCACTGGTCTCCAATTCCATGTTATATCGAAATTTACTATATATGGTGCCCATCACATATAGTGTAATGTACTTGTTCTTTGTTTTCTTTGTCACCCCTAAAACTGGTTTTACCTAGCTCCCGAGGATGAATTAGTTTAATGATCACTAATTGACCAGTGGTGATTTGATTATAGCCCTTGTGCCTGTGTTCATCCTTTCAAGGCCTTTGCTAGCATTGCACGCTTGTACTCCTCTAGGCCACATCCTTATTCCAGGACCATCATCAGTTCATTCTATATAGAGTAACAAGATGTTATCACCATCTATTACTTTCAGAAATCTATCAAAATTATTTTAACAATAGGCATTGCATGTTACAACTGCACAAAGCTAAGCAAGACTAAAAATAATTGGGTGACAGCCACCTTGTCATTAGAGAACTGATGTCACAGATAAAACAAGCAAGCTCCGGGCAAGCCTAAGATAAGTCCAGGCTAAGCAAGCCTGACAAGACCCCATCCTGAGGCCTCACAGAGCCAGTAAAATGCCTTTAGCCTTTTATTAGCAAAAGCAATACCATATTTCCTGGGCTACACAAAACTACGCTTTTCTGGTTTAGTCTTCCTCAGTTCATAGTAATGATCTCAAATCAAACACTCAGGATCTTAGCACTGCTGCAGGGTTTGCAAGTACTTTTTCTTGCATACTTCATGGGGAAACATGTCGCAGGAGAATCAAGGTCTTTCTTTTCTGGATTTGTGTTTTTCATATTGTATACTCATGTCAATTTTTAAGCACACTAGTATGCTCAGAAGTATACCTTCAGCGTGCTTCTGAATTACCCATTTTCCACTATGGCAGCATTTCAGAATATATAATAGAACACAAATACAGTGCAGCAGTAGCTACAAAAGTGCAAACCTATCAGCTACTCAGCTGTGTTCCACTTTTATGTAAAAACTGCTTCAAGGGAATTCCATCCTCTCTTTCAAAGTTTCTTGCAGTGGTTGAAAGCAAATTTCCTCTATGTTGATATATATAGGATGAAATGTTAGTTGTAGGGCTAGTTGTAAGAGGCTCTAGATCACCCTCTCTGGACCTGTTTTTATGATTCAATTAAAATTCAAACAAACAACAAATTCCCTGCCTGGATATAAACCCAGGGCAAGACACAATTGCCCTGACTTAGATGTTATACTCAGGCTAGGGAATTTAGCGTAATTAAGTCAGATGTGAAAGTCTAAAATTAAGGATGGGATTCATCTCACCCGCTTTCCCTGGGAAGTAATGATGGAATGAACGTATCTCTGAAGTGTCTGCCTCCTCTGACTGTAGAAGGGGGGTAAATAATTTCCTTGATGTACACGGCCATATCTGGTCTAATAAATCCGGCTGCAAAGGAAGATTTAGGTGATGAAATATCTATAACCTAAACATCTAAGTCTAAGAAAAGTTAGATGAGGTGTATGCTACAGCCTAGGAATAACCACATAGACTATTAAAACAAACCTAAATGCACTGATTTAGCATGACGCTTTGACTCAGAATATGTTTATGTAGACAAGTCACATTTTTTCTGCCCACGAAGACAGGAAAAGGATGTACGTCACTAATAAAGGATAACCTAGATGTGGTGGTTGTCACCTGCACTCTTATGACAACTTTCTGTGTTTGACTCTTTTGTACTGAGCACTTCTACGCCCATAAATCCTATCACGTCTTAGTTCCCTATTTTGTCACAAGTTTCCCCATGGGATCCAGTTGTGCTGTAGATATTTATAACGGGGTGCATGACACAAATTGAAGTCTAACTTTGAAAAGCCAGTAATGATCAAAAAGATTTGACTGAAACAAAGAACATCTCACCATGATGAAGCAAGTCCAGTAAGTAAAGTGGGCAAATAAGATTCTTAGACACAGAAGTTGTATTTATTTGCAGTAAGGTAGAAATATGTTTGTCTTATCAAAGTAAAATTATACTTCATAGAAGGTGACACTGTAGTTTGGGCTGTTAAGGCAGGCAGGCAATCCAAACGTCACAAGACAGGACTATATAATATATCTTAGATTAGAAGAAAAATGGATCTGAAAGAGTCCAGGCAAAGCAGGAATTTTCTCACTTGCAGGGCAGAGTGCCTAGCACTTCCTCTTATCCAGTCAGCACAGCTACTTTACACTGTCAGGTTTTTGAGGAATATCCACTGTGCTTCTTAATATATTGAGCAGCTGGGTGGGTGTTTGGCTGTTTGTCAAAGTTAACACACGACATTCATTTATTTATGTAAGGGCTGTCAGGTTGTTTCATTGCTATATTATGTTGAATATAAGAAAACGGTATTTGGCATTTACTATAGTAGGCAGGGAAGACCATCACAGTAGAAGGTTTTCTGTATAGTATTATTTACTAATCCCTGCTATTGGTTGCTCTCACAGAAGACAGTCCTGCTAAACAAGTGAGGCCATTTCTCTCTTTCTGTAATCACTCACACGTTTTTTCATTTGCTTAGAAAAAAGCAAGAATTATTTAACAACAACCAAAGAATCCAAGTATTTCAAAGTTTACTCAAAACCATCAGCTTAAAGAAGGCTACTGTTGGACCTGTTCTTGACCTCCCTTGTTGAATATTTTGCAAATAATTGTGGAGAGTATAGGTAGTACAGCTAATCTTATCTTTGAGGAAACAGAATGAGCTGGGATTGTAATTTCTTTTGCTTTCTGTTTTTCTCAAAGACCTTTTAATCTGATTTTTTTTTTTAAAAAAAGCAAAGATAATATAATCAGAGTATTTCCATAGCTTATTTACACTGCCTCTTCATGCTATTTGGATGGAGACTGAATCACCACATGATTACAGTCTGGGATATGGGCTGCAATGCTATACTTTGCACCTGCCAGTACTAAGGGAGTGAAGGGAAGTATTTGAGCTCTCTGTTGAATTAAAGTACTGCCTAATAAAATGAACATATCAATTCGTGCCTCAGATAACTGTTTGGCTTTTTTTTTTTCCCAGTACTGCTGTCCTAAGACTTAATTTTGCTTAAATTTTGGAACAGTATTCGATAGAGTGGTGGCATGTTAAGCACTAAGCACATTTGGGAAGCTGATATTATGCAGCTATTTTGTGTGAGAGTGATTCAGCTGAATTTACATGTCTGCACTAGAAGTGGCTGAATGTAATAAAAAGTACTAGCAAATGTTCACATCAGTGAATATTACACATTTTTTTAATTGTATTTTTTTTTAGCTTTCAACAAACAGGCACATTTGACTACATTTATTTTGTGTCATGAGTACAATAGGATTATATTTCGAATGGTTGTTTCATTATCTTAAAAGCTAGTTGTGCTTTTAGGAGGCATATTAATCCAGAGCCATTACTTGCCTAAACTGATCTATTGTACAACAAAATTTGCAAGCAGCATGTACACAGTTTGGTGACCATAAAAACATAAGAAGTGCTCTACTGGGTCAGGTAATTTTATTTCTGATAATGGCTCTAAAAGCCTTAAAGAGAGTTGCTTTATCCTCTTGTACTTTCTAAATCTGTTGTCTTAAGGATATCAGAGGATATATACTCCTGTAGAGTTTTACGGTGCATTTAAGGACCTGTTGCCCATGAATTTGCCTAAACCTTTTTTGAATATGCTGAACTGGCTGCCTCCACAGCTGCCTGTAGCAAGAAGTTCCAGAAGATTAGTACATACTCAGTAAACACTATTTGCTTCCATTGCTGAAACAATTTTGAACAATACAAAAATTATAGTATTTAGCTTCTGTCCATATATTTCATGAACAGAATGGAAATCCATATTTATTATACAAGTTGTTTACAGGATATAATTTTCCCATTCTTCATTGTTATGCTAGGATGTGACTCAGTAGATTATCAGAACATGACACATAATTTTCCTGGTATGTCCTGATAACCTCTCTTTCAGTGCCAAGGTCTTTCAGTGATCACAAAGAGACTTGAGAATTCCCAGCTCCAACTCTATTGTCTGCAGCATATCTAAATGACCTTATGCTTGAAGGAAAATAGCTCTTTTTAAGTGGCAGAATTTATTTTATTTTATTTTATTATATTTTATTTTATTTTATTTTTTCATTACTGATAATTTCCTTTAAAGATTTGGGGCTGTAGTACTAGGCTATACAAAGTAGAAAGGTAGATCATTTGCCCAAAATATGTACTGTGCCTAAAACACATGCTCTCTTTAAGTGAGAGAATTTAAGATGTGTGATGTTTTGGTTTCAAAATACAGATATGAAGAAATTCAGTATAACAAGCTGTAAGGAGCAGGGCAAGGATTCCCAACTGAAGATATAAGTTCATTTAGAAAACCTACTTTTAAATGCACTTTAGTCATGCCAACTTTAACTTTTCAGTTCTCCAGGATTTTCATCAGCACTGAATTTATTGAAAAGAGGAGGAAAAATGAAGGAGTACGGCAAAACCTATGTGTTCAGAAATCATGTTACTTTTCTGCAGGGACTTAGGAATAAAAAACTGATTTTAAAGCAACCAGGATGGCTTTAACACCTCTCTAGAAGCCTCTGAATTTCAAATTACAAACAGCACTTAAAAGGCAGCAGAGCAATAATGCTGAAAAGAGCACCTAGTGAGCAGATCTGGCCCTTTTTGGGCTCACCTTTTTGTGGTGTTATTTCTATCTTTGTGAATTTTTTTGTAAGGTGAAACATTCATCTTCATAACAACTCTCATGACATTCAAAATGTATTGACCTTGGAGAAAGAAATTTTTAATGTTGCACTCCAGTCGAAACGAAATACTGCATTTCATAACATTTAGGTTGCAAACACCGAGGAACAAATTTGTACTTGTATGCATCACTCCCTGTTCTTCCTTGTAACATGTCAATGCTAAGTAATATTCCTTAATTTTTCTTTTACGTTTTATGAAACACATTGGATGTGGGATATCATATTGCATTATCTTTTTTCTTTCTGGGCAGAAGAAACTATTTTTTCATCAGCTACAGTGGAAAATGTGGAAACAGAAAACCTGTTACTTTATAGTAAATACAAAAAAATCCAAAAACTTCATGCTGAAAATCTCTAAGTGCCTATGTTATTACTTCTCTTCTGTTCACTGTCAAGAGGTTGCTACAGCAGCCTCTCCTGATTCCTGTTACAGCATTTTTCTGCAGAAATTCTGTGAACCTTTCTGTCGGGGAAATTCGGTGAATATATCCTCCAACTACCACAGAAAGATGAAAGCCAAAACTCTGTTTTTTGTATTCCAAATAAGGAATGCATAACCTAAACCCACTGACAATTGCTGCAGTGTTTTTGCCATTTCCTAGCCAATCCCACTGCGTTATTCAGCTTCTCTGGAACTATTTTTGCTTTGCCAGCAGAAGATATGCTATCTCGAAATTACAGCTTATATCACTTCTTGGTCTGTTGGCCTGTTATGACTGCATTTCATTTCCAGCTCGTAAAATTTGATGTTTGTAAATGGCAAGCCCATCATTTCTTATCAGAGTATGTCCAGCAAAACTGCCATTAATTATAAAACTCTCCATCAACCCAGGTTACTGTATTGAAATATCATGAGAAGAAATTGCTGCTGGGACTTTTGTCATCAATTGGACATATATTTTCAACTTGTTCCTTGAAAAATAATGTAGATTATGCCTCTGGTTATAGCTTGGTGAATGTTATTTTAATAATAGATAATGGCTATTACTGGTTCCCTGAATAATTTTGAATGATAGTAATAGGAAATTTTATCCAGAGGTGAGGCAGGCACATAGGAACAAGTGTTTACAGCTCTGCAGCATCTTTGTTCTGACCTGCATCTGAAAATTAACTTGCTACTTCTTTTGGATTTAAATAAACAAACTGTTCTGCTCCTTAAATTAATGATACTCACATAAACATAAGTTGTGAAAATTTGTTATTGTTCAAGGGTAACCCCCCACCCTGTCACACACAGACACACACACAGAGGCATGTGCGCACGATATAATGGGACTGTAAGTGAAAAAAACAGATATGTGGTCCTGACAATCAGCTTAAATAAAAGTCAATTATGTGGTTATCAATTATACTGCTCTTTGAAATCATTGAAGCTGGATCATTATTTACCTACTCAAGCTTGTCCTGAATTTAGTCTACACATCCGAAGGAAAATAATTTTGGATGCCAATACACAACAAACTTGTTATAAAACATAACTGAATAACAATGTCACCAGAAACCTGACAAGAATAGGAGAGCCTTTGGATTATTACCCATTCCTGCTCTTTCATGTGGGTACCAAAGATGTTGCAATAAGAAGCCCAGGGTCAATGAAAAGAGGTATCAGAGCTCTGGGAAGAACGCTGAAAGATTCAGGAGTACAGGTATATAGCCTTTTCCTCAGTCCTCCCAGTAATGAGGAGAGACACTGGGTGAAACAGGCAAGCCCAGGACATCAACACCTGGCTCTAAGACTGATGCTTCCACCAGAACTTTGGTTTTTATAATCACAGAAGAGTCTTTGAGACACAAAATATGCTGAGGTCTGACAGGATCCACCTGTCCCAATGCGGGAAACGCATCTTTGCTCATAAGCTGGCGAGACTGATTGAGAGGGCTTTAAACTAGGAATCATGGGGAAGGGGATACCAACAGGAGAGCTGAAGGTAAGACAAGGGTTGGCATGGCATCACCTGAGGGTGACAATGCCAGTGGGAGCATTTACACTGCTCCTGGGAGCACTGAGTTGTTAGGAGCTCATCTGAAATGCTTGTACACGAATGCACGCACGATGAGAAACAAATAGGACCAATTGGAAGTGTTGATCCATTCCCGGAGCTATGATATCATTGTTATTAATGAGATTTGATGGAATGAGTTCAGTGCTGGCATGGACGGCTGTAGGCTGTTCAGGAGGGATAGGGAGGGCAGGTGAGGTGGAGGACTGCACTGTATGTAAGGGAGGTGTTTGACTGTACAACCCTTACAGTTAGGGATGATGTGCTTGAGAGCCTCTGGGTGAGGATTAGGGGGATGGAAAACAAAGCAGATGTCATTGTGAGTATCTACTATCAATTGCCCTGCCATGATGATAGCACTGATGAGTTGTTCTATAGGCAAATCGGAGAAAACTCCGGATCAGTAGACCCCGTCCTTAGGGGAGATGTCAGCTTCCCAGAGATCAACAGGGAATACCATACTGCTGTGATAAGCAAGTCTTGGAAATTCCTGGAGTTTGTGGAAGATAATTTCTTGTCACAAGTATTCAGTGAACCAACTAGGAAAGATGCCCTCACAGACTTGTTTGTGAATAAAGAAGGTAGGTAGGTGACTGTCTTGGCCACAGTGATCACACTGGAATTACTATGGAGAAGATCATACTGTGTACTATTGAAAGGCATTTAAAGAATAATGCAGTCATGTGGCCCCGTTAATGTGGGTTCACAAAGGAAAAGTCCTGTTTAACTAATTTGATATCCTTCTATGATAGGGTCACCGGCTGTTTTGGGTTTGAGTGCCGGGGTTTTGGTAGCGGGGGAGGGGCTGCAGGGGCGGCTCCTGTGAGAAGCTGCCAGAAGCTTCCCCGGCCCCAAGCCGGACCCGCCGCTGGCCAAGGCCGAGCCCGTCAGCGACGGCGGCGGCGCCTCTGGGAGAACAGATTTAAGAGGGGAAACCTGCAGCGGGGGTGGGAGAGAAACCCCTGCCCAGGCCCCGAGGTCAGTGAGGAAGGCGGGGAGGAGCAAGCGAGCGGCTTCGTGGTGCTTTGTTGCCAGCTGGGCTTAAACCACAACACTCACCCAGTGGGGGAAAGGAAGGCAGTGGATGTTGTTTTTCTGGATTTTAGTAAGGCTTTTGATACTGACCCTCAGGGCATCCTTCTGGACAGGTTGTCCAGCTGTGGGATGAACAGCCACACAGTGTGCTGGGTGAGGAACTGGCTGAAGGGCGGAGCTCAAAGGGTCGCAGTGAATGGGGCCACATCTGGCTGGCGACGGGTCCCCAGCGGTGTTCCTCAGGGCTCAATCCTAGGGCCAGTTCTCTTCAACATATTTATCAACGGTCTGGGTGCAGGAGTTGAATGCACCCTTAGCAAGTTTGCTGGTGACACCAAACTGGGAGGTGCTGTCGACTCTCCTGAGGGACAGGAGGCCTTGCAGAGGGATCTGGATAGATACACTGGAGCACTGGGCAACAATTAATGGGATGAAATTTAACAAGTCCAAATGCTCGATTCTGCACCTAGGACGGGGTAACGCCGGGCACAAGTACAAACGGGGAGAGGAGCGGCTGGCGAGCGGCCCTGCCGAAAGGGCTCGGGGTGCTGGCCGAGAGCAGGCCCCGTGTGCCCCA
>JAVKLA010000057.1:12778326-12793098 GCA_034782735.1 Sagittarius serpentarius
GGCACAGGGAAGTTGGGAGGGGACACAGCCGGGACAGCTGCCCCAAACTGGCCAAAGGGGTATTCCATACCATGGGATGCCATGCCCAGCTGGGGGGAGTGGTGAGGAGCACGGCTCGGGCGTCGGTCAGTGAGTGGTGAGCAATTGCCTTGTGCGTCACTTGTCTTGTGTATTCCAATCCTTTTATTATTATTATTGTCACTTTACTGTTGTTATTAGTGTCCTTGTTAGTTTCTTCCTTATCTGTTCTATTAGACTGTTCTTATCTCAACCCACGAGCTTTACTTTATTTTCCGATTCTCTCCCCCATCCCCCTGTGGGGGGGAGGGAAGTGAGTGAGCGGCTGCGTGGGGCTGAGTTGCTGGCTGGGGTTAAAGCACGACAGTTTTTATGGTCTAGGAAAAATAGCCATTCTTTCCTTAAAGGCAGTATCGTACCATAACTTACCTACTGTTGAGTGTTGGAGCTGCAGCATAGCTTATATTGCTTTCCTTGATATTCTTGATTTATCTACCTATTGCTTTCTTGAGTGTCAAAATCACTGTTAAGCTTCAGTCTAAGTGTCATTCAGCAAGCTCCCTTACCCTAAATAATAATCTTCTATCATTAAACCTGTTTATAGCATTGTGCAAGACTGTGGAGGGCTGTGCCAGTATTTTCTATGGATTCCTTCTTCATGGAATAATGAAAAACACCTCACTCATAAATGACATTTCAGAGGGAATTAAATAGCTATAAGATTTAGTGATGATGGCGTTATATGGTTTCTTGGGTTTTGGAGTTTTTTAGTTGCATACCTGAAAGACATCATGATTCCTTCAGCCTGCAGGCTTTTCAGGTACAGATCAATTTTTTTCCTCTTCTGGCTTACATTTTAGGTTAGGCACTGTGAAATAGGTCTAACAAGCTAAAACATACCTTCTCATCCACTCATCACCTGCACTGAAAGAAAATTTGCATCTAAGGAGAGACAGTGGAGTAGTAAGGAAGTCAGACTTTACTCACAGCAGGAGCAGTGGGGGAGGCCACAGAGCTGAACAATGATGAAGAATCAGATGACCTTTGTATATGAAACAGTTGGGGAACATAAAAGGTAGATGATCTGTTAAAATGAGAAAGAGTCAGGCTAAATCATTTATTCAGACTTCTGCTCTTCTACTGCCTGCAAAATGTTAATAAGTAATAAATAAAAATGTATTCCTGTTCAATTTTTCAGGACAATTCTTTGAAAACATCCCAATAATGTGAATTAACATCATATTAAAAAAAATATTCAAAAATGGTATAAGTAAATGCTTAACATCCATACACATGGTTTCAGTTCAGATTGCTTTTCCTTTCTATTCCTCCTGTATTAAACTAGGAGGCTTTTTCATGAAGCTAGCTGAATCACAAGGATGAAAACTGAAGTAAATGAAAGGAGAATTAGGTCCTACATTCATATATTTTGACTACTTAACTGTTCATGGAAAGTGATCCCCAAAGAATCTCAAACTAGTTCTACTTGAAATTAGTTTTCAGACTCAAATGAATTCTGACAATTCACTATTGCTTCAGCTCTCCTTCTAACAACTAAGTGATAGTGACATTTATATTAAGGTCACCTAATGCTTCTCATTAAAATGTCTCATATCTTAGCTATCAGTGGCTTATGTTATTGGCAAAGCTTGCCACTCACAATAAAATATTCTGCCTTTTATCCCTGACTCAAGTTGTTTTTTCTCCTCCCTGACACTCCAAAAAAGTTTTGGTAATAATAAATTAGTCTCTTTCGAGTGTGAAGTAAATACATGGGCAGACTCAACATACTTGAATATTTTTTTAATTAGGTTAGGACTTTGGAAACGGTGGATTACGGCAGAAGAAATCAGTGCCCTGTGTGAACATGAAATAGGGTCTCATTTTCTTTTGCAGTTTAGTGTGCTCCAAATTCAAAACAATAGGTTAATGCAACAGCCTCCTGGGTAAAGGAAATACTTAAAGCTAACATTGTGATAAAAACTTTCCTCCAGTGTGAGAAGAGGTTGTTGATTTATAATATTACCAAAGGTGAACTGCAGCCTACATCTTATTGAAGATCTGCCTATCTGTAATTCTCTTTTTTATGTGCATTGGACGACTGGGATTTCCATTTCTAAAGAACTGAGTTTGGCATAACCACTTTTATACACAAATTATTTAGAAATGTAAACATTTCCTTCATGTCAACTGACATGCAAGAACAGTGTAATTAATAATCCATTATCACAAAATTGTTTAAAGCAGCTGGAACAGTAGCATAGAAATAAACAGCTATTTATTTTTCAAATTAGTATGAAGTCATTCTGCTCAGCAATTCTAATTATATATTCTATAAGTGCTATATTCCTATTCTTTCTAAGAAGCTTTTGTGAAATGCCACTGAAACTGGTATAATTTTCTTTCTATTTTGTCTAGAATATGTTTTTTTCTTAATTGTACAAGATAAGAAAAAAATTTAGAAGTTGGCCAAGAGAAAAAGATGTTATAGCTTTCAGTGATCTTATTGATTTATATATCCCTATATAATGAAAGTAAGATTATTTCTCTTGGTCATCCATTTCTTCATCTACTTTGTATAGTGGTCTATCACATTCCATTGACTTTTACATGACATGCGACCACAGACTGAAAATAACAGCTTTTTCGCATATGAGCAAATGGTCCCTACTCATTCTGCTGGCATGCAACACATTTAAATACCGTTGACTGATCCCTGCTACACAAAGGCTGGCTATGTTAGCAAGGGAGAGTACTTATGGGAGGGTTGGGCACTGGACAATACACTGCTTAGCAGCTTGCTGTTATTTCTCCATTAAAAATGTACATGGAACAGATAAATTGCATAGATCATAGCTTTTGCTCTGTGAGGAAAGTAAAAGCTTATAATGGCAAGATTACTTGATAATTATAGTTGAGACACTATGTATTGACGTCTGAGGGTGAGAGAGGGATGGCAATACAAGTAATAGTTTGTAATGCCCATCTGTGCTCTACCACAGGCATCTTTCAAGAATCACGATCTCTGCATTTGTGTGTCCATTCTCTATTTCACAGAATTACTCAAGGATTAGTAATGTGTGCAAGGTAGTGGTGCTGGGACATTGAGGTGTTGCAGATACACAAAGCAGGCTATTTTGATTCACTGTCCTGTAACAGACAAAATAAATTGATGAGAGAGCTGTTTCATGCAGGCTGAAAGCAGACTAGCTCTGTGAATTGCTAAAAGGCAGGAAGAATACAGAGATTCCTGGGACATTCAAATGTGGTGGCTCTGATCCTGGCTCTGCAAAGCATGTACAGCAAATGGGTACATGGGCTGACTTTTCTGAGCCAGATTACATGATAAAACAGATCATCTTGGCAGAATCCCTTTCTGCCAGGCTAAAAAGTAACATAAAATAATCCCTACGGTGCACCATACTCCCGCATTCATCTTGGGTGTGTCTGCATATCATATTCTGCAGAAGCAGCCTTCATTACTAAAATGGTACAGTAAGATATTACCATTCATCTCCCTGAAAGTGTAAAACCCACTTTTTAAGATGCAGAATGAGAAGAGTTTACTTATATCAAACCAGATAAGCAATTATTTATGCTTCAGATGTGACTCTCCAAAATGATAAAACTCTTGGTAATAAGAGTTGGAGTAGAACTGTTTGTTACATACAGGTCCAATGCCTTCTTAAAAATGTGTGTGCATATTCGTTTTCAACAATTTCTGATCAGCCTCAGCTTTCCCAAGGCCTTGTAGCACAATAGAGGCATGCAAGCTTCAGAGAAAATTCTTCTGATTTCAAAAGACTTATGATTTTGCCAGACTTCCGAAGTCCAAACGCAGAACTCTAAGTTAAATCAGTGCTAGAAAGAAAATATACTGGGGGGAAAACATCATGAAGCTTACGGATCAGTTCTCAAATCCTATGCTCCTGTTTCAACCACAATAGCTTACTTTCAGTACTTATTATTTCAATAAATAAAAATTATATTTCCTTGCTCTATCCTCATTCAACATTTTAATGACTCAAACAGTAAGCATTGTAAGAACATTTGAGAATTATATGTGCATATTTTCCTTTATTAGTGTCTGCTTGTAAAATGCAAGTATGTACTGGGAAATACAGCCTCACATTGAATGCAGTAGGCTGCTACAGATATGAAATATTAATATGATCTATGGTTTTTTTCAGTGAGAACAGGGGTTTGTGAATCTGGCAAGCAAGACAGTAACAGTTCATTTAATCCTTTCTGTCTAGTCTGAGTCTTCTTCAATCAGAAAACTGGGACATATGTCCTAGGGTGAAAAACCTAGCAATGAAGTCCTCTACTATAACAATTCCCAATTACATTTGTTTACATCTGCAGGCTTATTTTAAATGTGGAGCTAACTTCCTAAAAAACAATAATATAAGCCATTTGGAAAGTGTAACTGGAAGCCAAGGTATTATATTTTGATTGAAATGTTGTCCCTTCATTTTAAGGCCTAAAAAGCACAATGTAATAACAAAAATGATCAAATGTGGTCTCCAGTCTTCCTTTCTATCCCCAAACAACATACTGTTTTCTAACCTGGATTATCTGAGAAATTCTACTGCATGGAAATGTTGCTTCCTATCTGAATTTCTTTTATATTAAATTAATCACTTCTACTTCCTCTCCAAAACAGGCCAAATTCACAGAATCAAAGGATGGTTGAGGGTGGAAGGGACCTCTGGAGGCCATGTTGTCCAACCCCGCCCTGCTAAAGCAGGGACACCTAGAGCCAGTTGCCCAAGACTATGCCCAGATGGCTTTTGAATTTGTCCAAGGAGGGAGACTCCACCAACACTCTGGGCAACGTGTGCCAGTGCTCAGTCACCCTCACAGTAAAAAGTGCTTCCTGATGTTCAGAGGGAACCTCCTGTGTTTCAGTTTGTGCCCTCTTGTTCTGTCACTGGGCAGAGCCTGGATCCATCCTCTTTGTACCCCCGCTTCAGGTATTTATAGACATTGATGAGGTCCCCCCTCAGCCTTCTCTTCTTCAGGCTGAACGCTCCCAGCTCTCTCAGCCTTTCCTCACAGGGGACATGCTCCAGTCCCTTAATCATCTTCACGGCCTTTTGCTTGACTCTCTCCAGTATGTCTGCGTCGCTCTCGTGCTGGGGAGCCCAGCACTGGACACAGCACTCCTGGTGTGGCCTCACCAGCGCTGAGGAGAGGGGAAGGATCACCTCCCTCCACCGGCTGGCAGTACTTTGTCTAACGCAGCCCAGGATACCATTCGCCTTCTTTGCAGGAAGGACGCGTTGTTGGCTCATGTTCAATTTGGTGTCCACCGGGACCCCCGGGGCCTTTTTTACCAAGCTGTTTTCCAGCTGGGTGGCTCCCAGCATACTTTGCTGCATGGGGCTGTTCCTTTGCAGGTGCAGGACTCTGCGCTTCCCCTTGCTGACCTTCACTAGGTAGCTATTGGCCCATTTCTCCGGCCTGTCAGGGTCCCTCTGGATGGCAGCACAACTCTCGGGCATGTCAGCCACTCCTCGCCGTTCGGCGCCATCAACAAACTTGCTGCAGGTACACTCGGCCCCTTCATCCACCCCTGGGGTACACCGCTAGTTAGTGGCCTCCAAGTAGACTTCGCGCCACTGACCACCGCCCTCTGGGCCTGGCCATTCAGTCAGTTTTCAGTCCACCGCAGAATATAGACCTGATATGGATAAAATGTGATAATCAAGGCAGTTTGTTGCACTTATAACACTAGGACTGCACTTACAATGCTAAAAATACTGATGGATTTAATT
Source organism: Sagittarius serpentarius (assembly GCA_034782735.1). NCBI lineage: Eukaryota > Metazoa > Chordata > Aves > Accipitriformes > Sagittariidae > Sagittarius > Sagittarius serpentarius. The sequence continues at coordinate 12,784,125 of JAVKLA010000057.1, forward strand.
CCTTACTGTTTTCCAAGTTTATCCCGGGAATAATTTATCATTTCTGTGAATTCAAAATTAGTGGACATATCCAAGTGCTTACTTAAGTAGTTGCATAAGCATTTTTCTGCATGTAGATCTCAAACTGGATATTGAATTTTCAACTTGTCTCTTGTTTGTATTGATTTTACCTATCAACTCCTAATTAGGAGTAACTCCTAATAAGGCACATACTTTAAAGGAGGATTAGGCCCTCAATAAGGATAATTTTTTATTTCGTAGAAACTATAAGAAAGTTACCTAGTTGAAAGTCCCTAATGTACACATAACTGTATTTCAAAAAGTAATCTTGTATATGTTGATTGTTTCTGTGATACTAATCTATATTCATAGATGTATACTGTTTTAAACAAAAGTGGAAACAGTAGAATACCCTAATAAAACCTTTTACTTAAAATGTGGAATCCCATAATTTTGTAACTTCAGCTTTCAACATCCAGATTGTGAATGACATGACATTCAAGAAGTCTTCTGACGTTTCCAGAGGAATTTATAAACTTTAAACAGAGATCATGAGGAAAAGCAAAGCATCACACTGGGCACAGCATATTAGTGTTCCTGCCCACAGGTCAAAGAACATTATCTTTTTCTTTACTAACAGATGTCTTGCATAATAGCACCCAATATTGATTTAACAGAACAAATGATAGCCTATCTACAGCCTCCTACAGTATTATTCCTCAAATCTGTTCATCATAATTTCTTATTTGAATCTTTTCTCCTCATAATCTCCTTTCCACCTCTGGCTAGTTTTTAGTTCCTGTCCCATTCCAAATTCCACTTCTGTTTCCTTCCACCCTTCTCCCTCCTTCTCCCTTTCTGGAGCTCATCTGCTGCACTTCCCTCACATCCTCCACTGTTCCAAGTCTTCATATTCAAGTCTTTCTTCTCATTTTTCCTTCTTCTCTCTTGCCTTGACTTTTAATATTTAAGAACAAACTTTCTGACTCTTGGATGTGAGGCAATAGAGGAAGAAAGCCTCCATATTCAGCGCTCTTTTTTCTTGTAAAAAGCATAATTTAACATGGTTGGTTAGGAGGGCACGTAGAAAAATATCATACTAACTAAAGTTGTTCACTGTGGTTTCTGTTTTTCACAAGTTATTCAAAATCTGTAGAGTCAATGAGTCAGCGAAAGAGTTAAAAGTCTAGCTTGACAGAAGCATCGGTCAAAGATAAATAGCAAGTGTGAATAGAACAGCTACTTTTATGATAAACAAGTGTGTTTTCCCCAAGAATAATAAAAAAATGGGCGATATGATCTGGTACTGTATCACATTGCACTCAAATCTACACAGTGGTCTCATGTGGTTGTCCCTCACACCAAATGCCTTTGTCACAGCAATAAAGGGAAAGTTGAATGCTGGAGAATGACCTGTCTAAGCAACCTTTATAACCTTGGGCATCTTCAAATATAAACAACGAATGCAATGGAGACTGCAAGATATCTGTTCACTCAAAAAATGCTATTTAATCAACAGCTAAAGACAGATAGCTATTTCCTTATATATAAACAACTATCACATATAAAATAAAGATTATAGCTTCAAATTGATACAACTCTGTAAAACGTGCAAAAATCATTTTTTTAAATAATTAAACCAGTCAAATTTAGGCAAAAAGATATGACATAGATCACCTCTCTGCCATATTCCAAAGCTCAAAGTAGCAACCAAAAATAACTTGGGAAAGGTCATCAACAGTTTGTTGTTTTACTCAATACGAGCAATAGTTTGTACTGCTATCTAATCCCTTTCCTGAACACCTAAAATATTTCATTTATAGTAGTCCTCTGATTTTAGCTGGAATGTGGAAACCCAGCATACATAATCCTAGTCTGAATGATGTAAACTTGATCAGAGCAATATTCAATTTAAAACAAGGTGTATATATAATATTATATATGACACACCCTTAGTCACTTTAACAACACTGCCAGGCCAGGCTATTGCTAGTATAGAATACAGAATTTCCATTAAAAGTAAGTGGAATTTTAAACATGGATCAATGATGTGGCCCATGGCATCGCAAACATCTTCAGTAGGATTAAGATCTCTGAACTTGATCCTTGTTGTCCAAAGGACAATTTATAACCATCTTTTCAGCCTGAACTGAGAACAAGTCTATAAACTAATCTTGAAATTAAGACTATAGTAAATAATCTGCACAGTAAATGGCACAGTACGAGTCACTTTTTTGTGATAAAAATCTGAGAAAATACAGGATTTAGCCATTTTTGTTTCCTTCATGTTTCAAAACTGCATTGTGCTGACATTTTTGTCAGATTTTTACTGAGAAATCTGTGGATTTCTAATCCTTTCATCTCACATAGCTTTTCAGATTAGAAAGACTATTATCTTTTCATTTTCAATTACATGATATGTGTTTCTTAGCCCATAAATGCCTTCTTTTGTTCAGTATGTAATTTTTCTTCCCACTTCATTTTTATATTACTTATTTTCATCCCCATGTGAAATATCTGTCCATAGCCCCCCAGCATTTCAGGTAATTTCTCTGTTATGTTCTTAATAATAGTCCAAAATGCCAATATCAGAAATCAAAGACTATGATTTTTAGTATCAATCTTGATTGTCTTAATAATAAGCATTGCTGCCAAGAGGTGGTTTCAGGATGAGAAAGTTCAAGTGCCAAGAGATAATGGCTTATGATATAAATGACCCCTCAGTTTAACAAGAATTTTATCAGATTGTAACAGTCTTTTTCATGTTTGATTTCTCCTGTAATCAAAGTACCCTAAAGGAAACACCACATTTTGTTCTGTGCTAACAAAACGATGATAAGAAAAACAAAACAGAGAAAAGCAAAAGGAAGCACAAAGCAAACTTTGACTGACGCATTATTTTTAGAGATCTCTGTTTTAGTTTTCCAGATGATCTCCATTTATCTTCCTCAACTGCTTTGGAAAGGGGAAATTTACGATTTGCACACTTTTGCTCCTGTCTAGAACCATCACAGAGTGTTATAGTTTGGCGTGCTACCAGAAACACACTCACCGGAGGGGGCTGGTGCTTCATGACTGTAAGGTAAATGGGTTCATGTTTGCAAGGATACAATGTACTGCTCTAACAGTAAAAGATCATAAAAAATTAACTTTGAAGGAGGTAAATACCATCACACATTATTGTGTTTCTAATGGGAAGACTGCAGAAAGATATCAGCATCTTAAAAGCATTTATCCTTAATGGACCATTGATATGCTGGGTAAATTTCTGCTATGAATAACCCTTGTGCAATCCCATTAGGACTAATGGGGTTGCAACACTTTAACCTAAACCTAAAATTGAGGCAGTATGAAAAGGAAGATTTCACTCTTTTTTCATTTAACAAGATGCCATAGCTCCACTGGTCCCAGTGAGGTAAGCCCTGATTTTCACTAGTTTGATAGATGAAATGAAGGAAATCTGCATAACTGTCATTCTGTGCAATTCTGCAATTTGAAAAGAACACTTTTATACATAAAGCATCAAGGAATTAAGCTTCTCCACTGAGTACCCTGACTCTGAAATAGGTATTGGAACAATTTAGGTAATTAAACAACTTTTTACCTTAAAAAGTGGTTTTAAGTTCAGACATTTATGAATATTGGTTGAACTTAATGATTTGTTTCAAACTAGTAAAAAGGAGACAAACTTCAGAGTAGATGATATGGTTTACTTAAAAATTTTCCTAAAAGTGAGGCATTTTAATCTGGCTCATGAATACCCTGAGGATGTTGACAATTTTCACAAAATGGAGTGGGAACTGATATATACCCACCTCACTTGTTACTGGGACAGTATCCAAAACAGACTTTGCATTTACAAAATGTTCCAGAAGAAAAACATGTAATTCTGAGTGTAATGCCACTTCGACTGTCTGAAAGAGTTCTGGATTTTCATAGTGATGCCACTGATCAAAAAAAAAAAAAATCACATATTTGAGAATCTTACAGAGACGCTCCAGAAGCAAGATGAAATTGCATAAATAATTATGAACAGATTGTCCATCTCTGTCACCATGTTTTGGGAGCACCATTTAGACACTAACTATTATATAGCTAGTTACAGCAACAAAATTACTGCTTTTGATCTTATGTTCAGAAGCCTGACTTGGAAATAACGGAATTTAAATCAAGTAACGGAAATGAAAATGAATAAACCAGCAGAAGACTTGAGGTAGGCTTGAAGAGGTTTACAGCCAGTTTTCCGTAAACCAAGACAACATTTTGTATTTGCTTACGGTAACAGAGAGTCTTCTTCTCAGAGGTATACAATAGTCACATGATATGCATGATATTCACAACATATAACACTGAAATATATTTATGTACAGTTTTAGTAATCTTGTTTCCCTGGACACTTGAGAGACTGTAGAGGTCCAGGTTACTAACAGCATATCTGAATACATTAGAGGATTATATTTACAGCAGTAAATGAGAAGGCTTTATGTGAATAATAAGGAAGCTTTTCTATCACAGATTTTGATCATCAGATGTAGCTCCCTTGTCATAAGGGAAACAAAGAAAATGCAACACTGTGCCAGCTATTAGCTGTGAGGGCTTGGGGAATCTGCACAAGAGCCTGTACAGTTCAATATGTTGATAAATGACCTGAAAGAAGGAGCGAATAGAATGATCACTTATCTTACAAAGGGTAAAATATTATTCAGGATAGTCAAATCTAAAGCAGACTGAAGATTTTCAGAAGAATCTCATGATATCGAGTGGCAAAATGAGCAGACAAAATTCATTGTTAAGAAGTGTACTTGAATAAATGTATTCTAAGTAGATCTATACAGTGATATGTTCTCAGTTATTATGTTGTTGTCAGATCTCCAAGAACATCAGCTCAGTGTTGCATAGCAGTCAAAATGGCAAATAGATTATGAGAAGTTATTAAAAAAGGAAAAGAGAAATAGAAAATATCATCCTGTGTAAATGCATGGTACATCATTTCCTTTAACATTGTATATGGTCTTTAAGAAGATACCCCAAAACGTGAAAAGGGATAAAAGAGGGAAATATGCTGCTCAGAATCACAGCTACTGTGATAATTGTAGAGCCCTTTTCAGCATGAAAAACAGGAGGAAGGCTAAAGAATCATGACTAGTATAACAGACACTGTTAGTAAGGTTCACATAAGATTGACTTGGTGGCATACTGCACAATTCTCCGGTAGCAGATTCAGTACAAACATGAAGCAGTACTTTTTCATACAACTCGTAATATAATTGTGGACTTTCTTGCAATAGGATTCTGTGGGCACCAAAACAGCTTCAAAAGGGGATTAGGCAAATTAGCAGATATGTAGCTATTAAGCAAGTGGTTTGAACAATCTCTGGCTCAGGCAGGATCTAAAATACTACCTGTGGGAAATTTTAAGAGGGGAGAGATCAGTCTGTTTGTGTAATCCTCAATGACTCACTGATGGTCAGCAAAAAGACATTTCAAGTCATCTGGAACAGGACTCTAGGTTATATAGACCAGTATTCTGCACATAGTAAATGAGTTCACATTACTATGCCTGTATAAAAGATACCTATTTACTTAACACTATAAAATCAGTATTAAGTAAAATCAGTTTTAGGAGGGTTGGGGATTTGGATTTGGTTGGTTTGGGTTTGGTTTGTTTTTTTGGGGTTTTTTTTTTTTTGGTAATGTTGCCACCTGAATAGAAAGTCAGCATTTCTGACAAGGATCTAGACCATAATGTTGTAAAATTAGTGTTTGTTCTGTTTAGGGAAACCCTACAGAATGACATTTCTTATGTTCGTTTCCATTAAGTGGGTTTGGAATAATGAAAATTACCACATACAGAAAGAAGAAATTCAGGGCAGGAGAGAATCATATTAGTCATGGAAACCAACATGGCAGAGTTCTGGGATAAAAAAGTAAAAAGACAATATAGTTTTGTGGAAGGAGAGGAGAAGACACTATCCATTAGTACAGAAATAATCACAAAGAAAGTCAAAGATGTCAGCTGAGCCAGAAAGTGTTCAGAATCAAGAAAGTAAGCCATGAGATTGATAAAGAAGCCTGATGAAGCTAGAAAACATAACCCCAGCTCTTAGCAGAGTAGTCCAGAAACCATATTAAAACAGACAAAGAAATGTGTGCAGTGTTTGCTTTTTTTTTGTTTTAATCTGTGTGTCTCAGTGGTGAGATAGACCATCTCTTTAGAATTCAGTGCAATGATCATAAAACTATGCAAGCACAGGCCTGGGGGACTCAAGTCCATCAGTGACTTCAAGAGTCATGAAATGCTGCAAACTCAATGACAACATCCAATTTCTTGGAGACAGAGGATCCACAACTAAAGAATATGCTACTGACATGAAACCTCATTCTGATCCTAGAGACCTATGATCTCAACACACACTCCTCCCACTGGACTGACTAACATGGCAATTCAATAAGGGTATAAAAAGACAGCTTGGATCTGAGTGTCTCTCGATTAAGCAAAGGTTAAACTTAACTAGCATGACAAAAAACAAAGCAGCTTACATGCAGTCTATTATGTCAACTTGAAGTTTAGTTATTCCAATTATACAGCTCCATTATCAAGTTATTAATTTTATCTGTGCTACACAGAGGTATTATATATTATTATTCAGCTCCACTTCTATAGCATCACTTCCAAAAAAACCAAAAACCAAAAACCCAAACCCAACAAAAATATCCACTATACTGATATTAGAGGAAAAAGCAAATATGCCATCTATTTTCCTCAGACATACACTTTGTAGCATCTTTTAACCCAATTTGCCCAGTTTCTAAATGGCGAGCATTGATCCGTATACCATTACAAAGCATGACCTCACCCATGTTTCAGCCCACTGGCTTACAATGAGCAAACCAAGTAATTGAATGCAATCTCAGTGGCAAAACAGCATGAAAAACATTAGAAAAGCCAACCCCTTCTCTCCACTCTCACCTCAGCAGTCTATAAAATTTATAGAAAAGCTCATCAGTGTCTGCAATGCATTCCTCAAGGAGCACGAGGGTTACTGAACTCTCTCTTTAGCCACTTGGTGAATTCTAGTCGTCTCCATGAGAGCTCCTCTCCTCTGTCCTACTTGTTGAAGCATGCAACCTGCCTTACTCAGCAGGGGTTTATGATGTTACTGAACCACTGTTGTGTAATGGAGCATTTTGAAGATCTAAAGTGTCGAATGAAAAGAAAAAAAAAAGGCAAATAAAAACCCATTTGGTTCAGAGAGCTTTCAGCTGAATTGACTTCCTTTTCCATGGCATATGTGGAATGCAGGCACATACAGAATAGAAGCTCCATATAGTCAATAAGGGAAGAAAACCACAAAGGAACTCCCATTTTTCTAACGGAACAAAAAATGTTAGCCAACCTATGTATTGTAATTTCTTTGTACCTGCTGTGGACAGTGTCTGCACGCACATCTCTCTAATATTAACAGAGTTTTATTGTGATATTCCAAAAGACTACCTATACTGATGAGCTACATGCACTGTATCTTAAAAGTAAGTGCTACCAGGTAAAATACTTGTACATAGTTAACTTTTCCCACCAAATTATTGCTGGGAGTGAAGAATTAAAAGGGGAAAAGAAAAGTCAGAAATCTTTAGGTAGGACCTGCTCTTCTGACAGAATTTATTGTGTTGTTCTCTCAAGCTATAAGGATTCCCAAACAGTGTATTTGGTGAGTGCAGGCAGACAGGGAGAAAGAAGGATCTTGCCTTTTTTTTTTTAGTTTATTTTCCTTAGGTATGGTAACAGCTTCTCTCGGTTCCACAGGGAATGATACACATGCATCCATGAAGGAATATAACCTCCTCTGCTTTTTTCCCCTCCTATGTTATTCTGTATTGTCAGACTCATTCTAATAGTCTAGAATCACTTCACTACCCCCAAACACACACTCACATGCATTGCCACCAGACCTCTACATATAAGCTGTTCCTGCCCAGGCCTGGAGCTGGATGAGGAGCTACTAGTATTTGCATGTGGCAGAAAGTTAAATCTAATCAGGTAATTGTTGTTAACTACTCAGTAGACCCCAGAGTCAAGTGCTCTGGCCTGTGTCTTCACTACAAATGGGGTGTGAGAGGGCAGCCCTGTAAATGGTATGTATATATCTGATATTCATGGAAGGCTGTATTTTCCTATTTTCTCTGTCAGTGGTTGTCTGGGTTTCTTTGAGAAACAGCCAGGTAGGCTGAGCTGGTAATTAGTCTAAAAGGCAAAGGCTAATTGCCCAATTATCCTAAGGAGGACAGCTGGGAAAGTTAGTGTCCAGAGCCAATTGGAACGGGTTTGTGTTTAAGAACAGATTCCAGAGTATTATGCTGGGTAAATGCTCTTCCCTTGACAAAAGTTCTTTCAAGTTACAATAAAATCTCTCTTTAAAAAAACCAGCAACAAACAAAACCTAAAAAAAACCCACAAAACTAAAACCATTGTATTTTGTATAGGTCAGTTATTCATCTGTAGTGGGTTGACCCTGCCTGGACGCCAGGTGCCCACCAAAGCCGCTCTGTCACTCTGCCCCTCAGCTGGGCAGGGGAGAGAGAATGTAACAAAAGGCTCGTGGGTTGAGATGAGGACAGGGAGAGATCCCTCAGCAATGACTGTCATGGGCAAAACAGTCTCCACTTGGGGAAATTAGTTCCATTTATATCCAATCAAATCAGAGTAGGGTAATGAGAAATAAAAATCAAATCTTAAAACGCTTACCTGCCACCCCTCCCTCCTTCCTGGGCTCAACTTAGATCCCAATTTTCTCTACCTCCTTCCCCTGCAGTGGCACACAGAGATGGGGAATGGGGGCTGGGGTCAGTTCCTCACATGTTGTTTCTGCTGCTCCTTCCTCCTCAGGGGCAGGAACTCCTCACACTCTTCCTCCACAAACGTCTCCAAGGTGAGTCCTTCCCACGGGCCGCAGTTCTTTACGAACTGCTCCAGCGC
>JAVKLA010000057.1:12795710-12815547 GCA_034782735.1 Sagittarius serpentarius
AACTTTCCTACGCACGAGACTGCTCAAGCAGCTGGTCCCAGGACCTGTGTCCTTGACCACGTAGCCATTCCCCAACACCTGACTTGGTTAGAAGGCCAAAGCCAGCTCACAGACGTCTTTTGTGTGATATTTATAGACTTTGAGGGTTTAAATGGCATCAGAGTGATGGAATAATTGTATTGGAGAGAAGACAGAAATTTATGAAAAACTTGAATGGAAATCTAACTCAATGGGTTTAATTAATCCAGTCAAGGGTAACACTCCACAGTGGGACTGCAAGGACATAGCTGTAGGAATGTTGACATTTTCATATTTTTTAACAATGATTGACAATTTCAAGAGTTTTATTCTTTCTTCCTTCTGCCCATGGAATGAAATTTGAAAATAAAGCCATTAAAGAAAAAGAAAAATCCTTCCTATTCTTCAACAGCAAAGACGGATCAGCATTAATTAACTGGAACACGTGGGACTGAAGTTTCCCTGTAGAGAAGAACTGCAATTTGAGTCTATGTTAACTCCCATTAGCCAATGAATATGTTTGAGTTCTGTAGTCATAAACGTATTTCCTTTCCTGACTTTCTCCAGGGTAAACATTCATTTAGTGTAATTTTTTTAATCATTCCATTGGTCCTTGTGCCTTGACTAGGTACAAATGAACAATCTCATCTCTCTACTACATGCAGCATTATGCTAATTTTTCTTCAAAAAACCCAGACAAACCAAAAACCCAAACAGAAAAGAGAGGTTTTTTGTATGGTGACCAGGAAGTTCTCCAAGAGAAAAACAGATCCAAAGGCTGAGGACGCTTAATGAAAAGCATTTGTAAAACTTCTGTCTAAGCTCTAGCAGTTAATCCCGCTGGTGTCTTCTCAAGTTCTAAAGCTGGTGGTAGCCAAGTCCTGATGCATCAGATTTCCTCTCTTATATTTCCTTTTTGACCAGTCACCATAAAAACAAAGAAGTTTTCTCTGCTTGCTTTTTAAAAAAATCCATAGAAACAAAAAAAGAAAAAGGGAATGAGGCTCCTGTACCAATGTTTAAAAGAAAGAACAGAAAGAGAAGGGAACTGCATCAAAGTATTTCAAAGTTTGTTTACTAATAAGGTTTTTCTTCAGAATCCCAGTAAAGAAACAAAAAGGCTTCAGCGAGGAGGCCATTAAATTGTCGTTTCAGTAAAAGGCCTGTGCTTACAGACGTGGTGTTGGATGACAGCATAGGAAAATTCATGTTGGGGAAGAAGCTGTCTGGGGATTGAACCTTTTCTTCTAGGTGCTGAGAAAACCTCTGCTCCTTTATATTTCAGCTACCAATATGGCCAATTAATGCCCTTAGCCAAATGAATGCTATTGAATGCCCCTAGAGGGAGACACCCACCAAAGTTTCAAACTCAAACTAGAGGAACACCCAGAATCTCCTTCTGGAGTGTTCAAAAGCACCACCTTGTTCTCATCAGCTGTACGGGTAACACAATACACTAGAAGAAAAGCCAAATCCATCACTGGACACCAAGACTGCAGGTGTAAGTTTACTGTTCAACAAACATGAACTCGAATCCATTTGAATAATGAATTTTACCTGAAAATTTATCAGGGATACACATTCTTGTGGCTTAGATTTTACTATTGGCGGTAAAAATAATTTAAAATGTGTGAGATCATTAATTTTAACATCACGGTTTTATTACAGCTACTTTCCTTCCCTCCCCCCCTTTCATTCACATCCCTGTTTCTTTAAGTCTCTACTAATTTACTCTCACTGAAGATTAAATGTCATTTTTCACCATGTTCTCATTTTAAACCTTAAATTCTAATACCACGAAAAGGAGACTTCATGAAGCAAGCCCCAAATAAAACATTCACTCTATTTGCTGGTGTTTCAAGCATTAAATTAATATTCTTGAAGTTCATTCATTAAGTCCCTAACCTGTAATTAGGATTCGGGCCATGCTGCTGATTAGACAGGAAAAAGAAATCAGTCCACAGAGAAAGGCAGCTTTTCATTTGAATCCAATCAGGGAGAGCAAGCACACTCCAAAAAGGGTTTCTGTGGTATATAGATATAATTATTATGAAGGAAAAGGGAAAAAGAACTTAGAACCTTAATGAATGTGAAATAGGGTGTTTTAGCCTTGAGAACTCCCTGCAGCAATGTTACTTTTTCTAGTATCAGTCCTATTGACCAAAACTTGGCAATAGATGACAAAAAAGTTTTTCCATAATTTATCTGGTGTTCTTCATTATATTCTAAAATGTCTGAGCTGATTTATTACAGCTGGTAGATCCATGCAAATGAAGGGCAAGATGGTATTTGCTACCAACACGCAAGCAAGCAACAAGATCACAGCAGCCATATTAGAAACAAAACAAAATGAAACCAAAACAACAAACCAACCCTTTAAAGTACTACAGGGATGAAGAACATTATTAGAATGGCAGCCCCTAGCACCCTTGGAGGTAAGATCATCCACATATTTCCAATATACACCATGGAAAAATGAAAATGTGTATTTGCTGCAGGGAATGCAATTAAACTAAGTTACATCTGAATAGGCTGAATCCTGCTCTTAGCTAACACTCCTGAAGTTCAGGGAGCTCTACTGATATCTGATGGTTGTTCAAATGTTTTTATAAATCAGATCACCTAAATACTGTATCGTTTTTGTGATCTAATTTTAGACTTCTGGAAATCTTGGTTAGAATATAATAGTGAAGATTGCTCAGCTGCTGTTAGCTTATGAATTGGGTTTTGTCAAGAGATTTTGTCAATAAACAGCAGGGTTGTGTTAATTTTAACAGAAGAAGGTGATGTGCAAAAGTAAATCTTCATGGTAGTGACCAATCCAAATAGCTAAGCCTTGCTTAACAGATCTTAAAATATATATTGGCAGTTTCTCTTAGCTAGTTGGTTTACTAGCTGAAGTAGTAAGTTTTATGTCTTGTATATTGTAAAATAGAACTGAATACCATAGATCCTGTGGAACAATTATTTTTCACAACCATGTTGCCCTTAGGGATTCACCCCTTCTGCCTTTTTCAGGGAATTCCAGGCAGGTTCTCTCTTAAATCCATCCAGGATCCTGCTTAGTAGGCCCATAGACATTCAACAGATAAGGATATTATCCTTTCTGAGAAGAATGCACAATAGAGCTAAAATCAAAGAAATTTATCTCAGCTCTTTATCTGCTTTTAGATCTACAGGCCATTCTGGTAAATTATTATTGCTTAATACTGAAACAACAACAAAAGGGCCATCTCTAATGTTTGCAAAAAGCAAAGGTATGCAAGTGTAGTCCATAGGATTTTTTTCCAGAACTTCCCATAGATACTCATGAATAATTTTGTTGTGTTTATATAGCTCAATTTTCAGAAGCAGTTAAGATCTGTAAAATGTACAGTTGCTAAAGGCCACAGACTTTCTGTTGACGTCACTGTCAGGGGTCTTATGACTTGTCTAAGCTTTCCATAGCCTGGTCTTAGCTTATTCTAACAGACCATAGAACCGGTCTTATCTTATTCTAACAGTCACCTACTACTAGTCACGTAACTATTGCCTAACCTGTTTTAACTCAAGTAGATTAAGAAAAATGAAAGCCTGCCCGTATTGAAGTTGCTGGGAATTTTACAATCGGTATCAGTAAGACTGAAATACAGTAAGGACAGAAGAAAAGTGGTGTGACTGTCTGGTCCAATATGTAGTATAATCTACAACATAGGTAACATACAAAATATAATATAAGCATAACGTAACATTCTGTACTGCCTTAGTTACAGTCGCATGCTGTGGTTTTATGGCGTGGCCCTGAGTCCTTCCAACACATGAGATACCTCTAAACATCCAAAGGAATTCTGAAAGTCAAAGGATGTGTATTTAAGCTGCCAAAGCAGACAATTTGCTTTTAGATCTGTATGCAAAGCCAGTGTACTATAAGGAAAAAAAAAGTAGTAGTAAAACTGACTGGAAGAGTTGAATTCACAACGGGAGAATGGGAAGAAGAAAAAAAAGGAGATGGGAAGACAGTATGGGACAACAAATAAAAGCTTGGTTGATGGGAAAGGAATAAGAGCGAGACAATTTTTAATCTACAAGACAACAGATGTTATGTCAATTTAACCATCTAAGAGTGGGAGACTACCTATGCCTTTGAAGAGGTTAAACCTTCAATAATAGCTGGTGTGTGTAATGGCAGATAAACTGAAGTTTTGCTGTGATACAGAAAGTGATGGCCCTTGCCTGCCTGGGGGAGGAAATATACTTAGAAAAGTGCAGTGCCTGTGAAACTAAAATTTTGAGTTTGGGGAATCAAATGCCAAAACCCACTAAGGATTAAAACAATGCAACTCGGGCAGTTATTTAGAATCTGTGTTTTCAAATGTGTCTGAAGTCTATGTAACAGCAACTTTTGTTCAGGCTAGACACATTGTTATGAAAATCTAAGGAGAAACGGACACAACTTAAAAGATTATCTAGCCATGCACTAAATCAAAAAAAGTGTGAAATTTGCGGAACATAGTAAGGTGGGAACTTGGTATAAATTATACAGTAATGTTCTTTTGTTTCTTCCTTGGGATCGTAGACACACCAGAGACATGGTCTATTTATGAATTTCAACATGGAGCCATCATCTGACCATAAAAGGAAAGGGCTTCCATTGTTCTATCCTAGGTTTTAATTTTTTTGTATGTGTTTAGAAGTGAAATTGTTCTAAAAGCTTAACATCTGCCTGAGAAAGCTTAGGTCGTCTAGGTTTCTATCACTGTTAACACCGAAGTAATTTCAGAAACAAATGCAAAAGAAAAAGCTGTGTTTGTAACTTGCTTCTCTTGAAGATAGAAACACAGATAGATAATTACTTGCTTATCAATTAGTAAAGGTGCCTGAGTATTTTCTTTCTAAAAATACTGGTTTTATTAAGAATTTCTTCAAGGTTTCACATTTGTGACTGATACCTTACAGAACTAGAGTATTTGCCTTATAAGCACAAATTCCTTTCTGGAAGCTACTGTGGTAAAATCATCAAGACAACTCCTAAAGGAGTTCCACTGATCCTTTGAGAACACAGAGAATCCTTTGAGAGGCAAGGAAACTAACAAACTAGAAAATAAATTAAAAAAAAAAAAGAAAAAAAGATTAATAATTTGAGGTCATCAAGAGATGAGTCCCAAATTTTGTCATATTTGTTTAAATGATGACACGTAGAAGGACATGTAGTAGCAATTTAAAATCGTAGAAGGGTATAAATAGCAAAGAGAAATTATTTAAAGGGAGAAGGAAGAGTGAGTATGAGAAATGGAAAGCAATTACAAAAGGAGAAGACGATTCGTAATTTCAGAAATCACTTCTGGCCTGGGATCTGTTAAACATATTGCTGGGTGATGAAGCAAAGGAGCCAAAGCTTGTGATATTTATGAGACCAGATAAACTCCTAGGGAGTACTGCTTTGGATGAGTGGGGCAAATTAGATAGAAAGTAGCAGAATTCTAGAGGTTGGAAATAGGAAAGTTCTGTGATTAATTGCTCAATTTCATTCCCAGCTGAATTCTACTCAAAACTATATCAAAGCTGAATGATGCACTGTCACTATAAAAAAAGATTTTTGTGATTTTTCTCTTTGTTTGTTTTTTTTAGTATAGCGATGCAAACTGGAGCACAGAGATATTTTAGAATAGCACATTCTGTGGGAGAGAGGGGGCACTTACACAGGTAGGACAAAATTCATATCCCCAGGAATTACTGAGTCCATGACTTCTCTTTAAACTGACAGTGGTCCCTGAGTTCTTGATAGTGATTACAAGTTACAATCCTATCATCATAGGTTTTACCTGGACCACTGAACTGAGTGGTGCTGAGGAGCTCTACGTTTTACTGTAAGTATCCATATGCACCAAAATAATCTTTTTAAGTTCCCTGTGTTTATAATAGAGACATTTGAACTGAAGTAATCAAGATATAATTTTTTTAAAACCTTAATGAAAAATTAATTTCTTTCCTGAGGAGGAAAATCATTACATGAAGAATATCTTAGAGAAGGAATCCTGAAATGTTAGACCTAGTATGGGTGTCTGTGCGGAGACCCAGCTGAGCAGGACACTATTAAAATAAAGGCCTGATGACCTGTAGAATCCATTGTCCAGAATAATCAAGAACAGAAAAACAAATAAACAAAAAAACCCAACAGTGGCCAGGCTTCAAAGGGAAAGAATGAAAACCTGGAGCCATTTATGTTTGAAAGCTTGATATGTTTCTTTTATTGAAGCTTACAGCAGCCTCCTGTAGACATGCTTTGATATAGCAATACCTTTTAGTAGTTCTTTAACCTTTCCAACAATCTCCATTTCCAGTGTCTTATCACTTTGTTTCGGTTGGGCTTCAGTTCTTTACCTGAAGTCTTTGATAAAAGATTTTTTGGTTTGTTTGTTTTGAAAATAATGCTATTTTTGGCCCTAAGCATGCATTTGATCAGGCTGAGCCTGTCAGTGCAAATTTAGCATTCCAGAAAGGCAACATGTTGCAATTATTTCGAGTATATTTAGCAGTTATATTTGGAATTCATAGCTTTAGCGGTAAGAGCAAGGAATAATAACAATAATAATAACAATAACAATAACAGTAACAATAATAATAACAATAATAGTAATAATAATAATAATCCAATTTGTTTTCAGATGTATGATTGTAGCTGTGTTTAACAGAGTTATATACCCAGTCTTCATACAGGGTGTACCAGCAGGCTCTTGCACCTTAGCCTTTGTAGACACGTTAGAAACTGGGGTTATATGTAGGAGAGGTTGAAAAGCTGACTTCAACAGCAGAGTTAAGGAAGAATTGACAGTCCCAGAGTCCCCATGAGCATTACAAAGTGCTTCCGCTCTTCTTTGGTTCCCTCTTCCAACAGTAGGACTGCACAGGTTCTCTGCAATCCTGGATAGGCACTTGAAGCTGGCAGCTACCGGTTAAGGAGTTTAAATAACTCGTATTGGGAACGTTTACAAGTGCAACATACACAGGACTGTGGTTTCTCTACGTGCTTATTGAACAAAGTGACAGGAATACGAAGGGGCCGAGGGAGAAGTTTAACTCTTTCAGGTGGTTTCAGAATTTGAAACAAGGCTATTGAGCATCCTGATACTACTTACTGAAAGTCGTATGTAGTAGAATTAAAGCTTACCCAGGTAATATCAATAGTATGATAATTTCTTCTATGTAGTTAAAGCCTAAAGTTAAAAATTCATTGATAACTGTACTTAAAATATACCAGTCTTTGGTATAATATGATTACCTCCTACACTATGTTCTTCATAAACAGCTGTTCAGAGCATTCAAATACCCTTCATATCTTATCTCACTGGGATGTTCTCTTCATCTCCTTATTTCCCTTTAAATCATGTCATACATGACTTATCATTTAGTGAAATTGATTAGCTGGAAATAAAAGTATTTGAGGCTCAGAAACTTAGATATTTTTAAATTGCATTTTAAGTGCATAAATCTGAATGTTGTAGCCTCTTCTTCCTCCCCTGCTCCTTCATATGGAAGACATGAGGGTTGTCAACAAGTGCAGTTTTAATGGTAGCACACTGTTACAATGATGAACATCTACAGTGTGTTGCCCAACAAAAGTACCAAAATTCATCTTGTTTTTCTACCTCCACCTTCCAGCTTAAATAGCCTTTCTTCAAAAGATTGCTGAAGGCTTGCACCAAACTAAAACAAAAACAAAGGGGAAAAAAAAAAAGAAAAAGAAAAAAAGGAGATTGGTTTTCTTCCTTTGATCTTCTTTTTCTTCTAATTCTTGGGTAAATTCAGCTGCTCTTTTCGCCTGTGGAAGCCTTTGTTTCAAACAACAGATTTGCATTTAGCCTTGGTATTTATTTCTTTAGCATTTTTTCTTGCTCACTCTTGGTCACACATTTGTAGGTTAGAGATTAAAATAAAAAAGAGAAACAAATGAACCCTTTTTGGGTGCAGAAGAGATATATAATGTATTCTATTACACCCTCAAAGCATCAAACAGCCATTGTATGAAGGCATTTTAAAGAGACTATGTTAGATTTCAAAGAATATGTAGATTTTTCAGAAAAAAAAGAAGCTGGAAAGACTGAGTGTGGAAAAATAAACCAACTGATCACATATGTTACATGGAAAACAACCGGGCAGGTGAGATTAGTGAGCAAGTATGAATTATTTATTATTATTTTAAAGTTTTCACTTTTGGATTTCACCCTTTTCACCTGCAACAGAATTAAAAATATATTAATGACCATATTTTCTCTTAATCAGCCATAGGGATAATTTGATTGGTCAGTCGTTCATTGAACAAGAGGTAGTGCATCCATAATAGGTTAAGAACTGTGCTGCAGTGCATAAATTTATTTCATGCAAAAAAAGAAAAAAAAGTCTCTATGTTGAAATAACCAAACACTCAGAAGTTAACAATGGTCTGTTATGCCATAATTTTACCTTTCTGTTACTGTAATACAAACTTTATTTATAGGATCTCATACTAATTATTTTGCTGTTCTATATCATATAGATGCAGAGGAAGAAGGAGATATGTTTTTCCTGCATCTTATACTGTGTATGCTGTCAGCAATTGTCACGTTTTACTCATGTATTTTTTGAAGTTCACAAGTCAACTGATTTGGGACATATCACAAGGTATTTTTATGATCTCAGTTAGCCTCTACCAAATTTCAGTTTCTAGTACCCTGAAACTTTAAAACCATTAGAACAAGGAAATGGTAGAGTCCATCAGACTTTGTCTTTCACTTATGTATGTTTTCATTACTCCTATATTTAATCTCCAAATACCAAGGAGGCATCTTTGTCTATTTAAACAGCATCTCTTACTATTATAGCTATCGCAAAAGCAAGGTTACCTGTCTTAGAAATGGCATAGGAACATGGGACGAATCACCCTCTATCAAGTTAATTTACTTTCAGTTCAGGATAACAAATTAGATGGTTAGTTTGCAAAAGCGCATAGAACTGCATCCCTTTACCTTTAAAATGCAATATATGACAAACCTGGGACCCAGAGAGATCTAAGTCTGTAATCACAGAATCACCAAATGGGTGAGGCTGGAAGGCGCTTCTGGAGACCATCTAGACCAACCACCTGCTCAGACTAAGGTCAACTAGAGCAGGTTGCTCATAGCTGCGCTGTGCCAAGCTTGGTTTTGAGTATCTCCAAGGATGGAGACTCTACAGTTTCTCTGGGAGACCTGTTCCAGGGTTTGACCACCCTCACTGTAAAAAATGAAAAAAAACCCAAAACCAAACTTACGTTCAGATGGCTTTTCTTCCATTTCAGTTTGCAACCATTGCTTCTTGTTCTCTCAGTGGGTACCACTGAGCAGTCTGGCTCAATCTTCCTCACTCCCCCCCATCAGTTATTTCTACACAATGATAAGTTTCCCTCTAAGGTTTCTCTTCTCCAGGCTGAACTGTCCCAGCCCTCCCAGCCTCACCTCCTATGTCAGACGCTCCAGTCCCTTGATCAGCTCTGGGGCGCCTTGCTGTACTCAGGTCCAAGATGTCCACGTCTTTCACATACTGGGGAGCCCAGCACAGGACCCAGCACAGGACCCAGCACTCCGGATATGTCTCGCCAGGGTTCAGTAGAGAGGAAAGATCACTTCTCTTCACCTGCTGTCAGCGCTCTGCCTAATGCAACCCAGGAGGCCCTCTCTGTCATGAGGGCGCATTACTGGCTTTGGTCAGCTTGTTGTTCTTGGGGACTTCCAGGGCCTTGTCCGCAGAACTGCTTTGTAGCCAGTCAGCCCCCAAGCCTGTGCTGGTGCATGGGGTTATTTCTTCCTAGGTGCAAGACTTGGCACTTACCTTTGATGAACTTCATGAGGTTCCTGTTTAACCATTTCCCTAGCCTGTGAAAGTACCTCTGAATAGCATCAAAGCCAACTGGCACATCAGTACTCCTAGTTTTGTGTGCAGACTTGCTGAAGGTGCACTTATTCCCATCATCCAGGTCACCAGTGAAGACATTAAACAATATTAGCCCTAGTATCCAGCCTTGGAGCACAGCACTAGTTACTGGCCTCCAGTTGGACTTTGTGCAGCTGATCGCAACACTTTAACCCAGCATCCCGCCAACCTATCATGTAACCCGTACTTCATCAGCTTATCTATAAGGATGTTATGAGAGACAGTGTCAAAAGCCTTGCTAAAGTCAAGATAAACAATATGCATTGCTCTTCCCTCACCCACTCTCCTTTTCACCAGCTCAGATGCTGCACAGCCTGCCGACTTCCTCCCGGACTTCCTTGCCTTGACGACACAGAGTTTCCCCCAGCTCACCCCTCCTGCGGGTGAGGAGCCTACCTGCCCCATCCCGGCCTTGGTGAGGGGGACCAGGCACCCCACAGCCCCAGACTTGCGTCCTCCCTCGGGAGCTCACTCTGGGTGGAGGCCTCTGATGGGCCAGGGGCTGTTTCTTCGGGGCTAGTGCTGGGGCACGACACCGCTGTTGCCCAGCCTGTGGGCACTGCCCTCAGCAGAGCCTCTGGCCCCTTTCTGTGCTGTGTCTGTTGGCTGCCTCCATCAGCTGCACCCCCAGTGTGACAGGGCCTTATCACTGCCGGTGTCCTGGGATACTGCAATAGCAGGACGCTTGGTAGATGCCCTTCCCAGAGATCCTAGCCATTAGATCACACCTCTGCTGCAGAAGAGATGCTATTCTGTTGTTTGGGGCACATGGGAAGAAAACTCCTTCTCCCTTCTAATTCTGAAGACAAGGTAAACTCTGAATACAGAAAGCTTTCGTATCCACAAGAGCCCTATCCCCTAAATAAAAGCTGCAGCATCTGGTAATGCTTCAGAAGTTAACTAAAATGCTCAGAAGCCAGCTTTTATGTAAAGCTGAAAAAAATGGTTTTCCTTGTTCCCCAAAGAAACCTGAGACTAAAACAATACAGATCGAGCACAAGCTCGACAAGAATCAACCATTTTCCTTTACAGTGCCTCTGGATAAGTATTACAGTATTCACCCAAGGATTCTTGTCACAAACTTCTCTTCTTTATTAGTATTATTTCTAGGATTTCTCTCGACTATTCCTTAGGCTGATGAAACTCTACTGTAGAGCAGCTTAGATATTCGTGCTATAGTATTAATAAAAATAATTAAAAAAATAAAAACTATGCAAATAAATATAAACACGGGGTACTTACCTCAGCATTTCCCCAAAAGTTTGAATTTCAGGACTGGTTTAGAAGATATGCCTGTATCTTTACTTGAAGGATTACGTTGTTATCCTCAGTTATACACAGAACTCACATGTGTACCTGACCAATGCTGTGTGAGTATGGGCAAAGCTAGAAGTACTATACTATCAACTGTAGAGCTTTTTTGTCATCTTGGTTTGGTTTGGTTTTCTCTGAAAATTTTAGCCAAAACACTTCACCTGTCTTACAAGAAGAGATAATGAAACAGAGGCAAGGAAAGCACCTTGCCAAAGGTCACCTAGTCAGCAGCCATATTGGCTGAGACCGCTTTATTACTGCTTCTTCCTAAGAAATAGCTGTTAATTAAACTGAACAGGTGGTTGCTAATTATATACCCTTCATTTTCCTGATGCCTTGTTTAAGATGTTAGGGTCTATTTTGCAGAAATGCTGAACACTCACAGTGGCTTCTGAGGTCAGTTGCAGCTGAGCTTTGATCGTACAAGATGCTATAAAGTGTTTAAGTATTTCATTTTAGATATTTGTAAATATTTCTGATTTGATTCCAGCTATGGCGGGGCGGGGGGAGGTTGTTAGTGGTTTTGGTATTTTTTTTCTTCCCCTTTATAAAATGAAATAACCTTATTTCCCTTGTAATTTGGTAGGTACATGGTTGTGGTGGTGTGCTCCCCTCCCCCTAACCTGACCGTCACGGTCATGACGGCTGCGTCCGGCTCAAAGTGGATTCAGGGGAGACAGACAACAGCACAACAGCCAAGGGCTAATCTGAACAATGCACCCACCTAACCACAGTGCTGGTCAATGTCCACCTCAAGCCAAATCTGGAAGAAGCTAATGCCTGTAGTTGGTATGTAAATATGACTATAAGTCAACCATCTTACTCCATAAATAGTGGACAGCCCAGGGCCCGTTGAGCTCTCCTGCATGGCAGCGGGCTGCACACCAGGATACCCCCTTGAGTAGGGATGCTTCTCAAGGTTACTCCTTGAGGCTGAGAGAGTCCTTGCCACAACAGATGCTCGGTAAGTGGTTAACAGCATGCTAAACTTCGAAATCTTAAGTGATACAAAGGATTGATTGTGCACATATAATCCTTTAGATATAAACCACTGACCAAGTCTGGGACCAAGCCTGGATCCAGCCGCCCCTAAACTCCGCTCTGAGAAGGAGTTTAGAGTGGCAGGGGTCCTTTCTGGACCTCATGGCTCAACAGGAGGGTCTCCCTGACAGTTTTCTCTGACCCTGTCCTCTATGCAGTAAATAATCAGGTGTACATTGCCATCATATCTTGTTAAACGACTGTCGCACTTATTATCAAACTTTGTTAAATTGCTGCTTTATATCAAGAAATATATCGCTACTTCTGTCTTACGAGTGAAGTGTGTCACTCCATCTCTGACAACTGTGAAGCTGATGTCTGAGAAACCTTTCAGTGTTAGGGTGGGAAGTACTACTAAAAAACTTGAGAGGAAATTAATTACTTCCTTTTCAAAGATGAATGTGACTAGTATAAAATCTTTAGGAGCCACACTCTACTGTGCTACAAAAACCAAATAGTAACTCACTACATGAACACTATTTAGTGAGGACAATGGACGATACAAATAAATCTGTAAGGAAAAAAAGTATCTGTGATGCTGTAATTAAAAACATACTTACAAAACAGGTGAACTTAAGACACGTTAATTTTGATAATTTCCAGGTTTTGAATGTTTGACTTGCAGCTTGCTAAGTTTTTTTAATGATTTTTCAAATATTTTCCAATATTTAATAGCTATTTTTACAGGCATTCCATGACATATGACATATTGCTGATATAAAGATTTAAAAAACGAGTCAGATTCCATAACACTAACTCATTCAAAAATAAGAGATAAACAAAACCAGCATTTTATTTCCTTTTTGCTTTCAATCTTTCTGTTTTGTGTGGGGCCATGATTTACAGTTCTGCCTTTAATTGAAGGTTATACTCCGACACTTAGGTAATAAAATTTCTTGTAGTATGTAGCAAATCTGGAAGGACGAGGGTGAGGGCGAGTGCTTGCGTTCAGGAAACAAGTGCCAGTCTCTTAGAGCGTACCTCTGCTGCCGCATACAGTTTTAGTCATTTCATGATATTTGCTCTTTACGTATGCTGAGGGTTATTTCAGATTTGGTGGTGGGTTTTCTATTGTACATAATAACGGAATACATGATTGTAACTTATGTTAACAGACTTCCATTTTTGTTGGTTTTTTTTTTAATATGCTTTTCTTCACGGTGGAAGCAACTGGTGGGGGTGGCTGGTTTTGCTTCCTTGGACCAACAGTGCTAGCAGATTCATATATTGCTTTGTCAGACTTTTCACTCTTTACCACAGGACAATGCAGGACAACATATACACATGAATACCAGAACTATGTGGTCTCAACAGTTCTACTGTTGAAGTTTAAAAAAAAAAAAAAATCTGGTCCAAATAGATTGTATATGCCTGATTAAATACAAATTTATAACCTGTTCAACTCTGTCTTCTAAATTCTATAATTAAAAAATTTACCCAGTTGTAAACCCAAAGCATTGATTTCCTTCTTCAGAAACTTTAGGCCAACTCCTTTCATTCTTTTCCTAGTCTGGCAGCCAATTCTCATTGACTTTAATTGTGTGAAATCAGGATGCTGTAAAAGTTTCAGCTTTCTCCGGGTTTTGCTAGATTATTTTCCTTTTATTTCTTTCCATCTTCAACCTGTTCCATTTTTACCTCTTTTAAATTAATTAGATACAGATTTGGGGGCAAATTAGGAATTGTAAAAGGAAATCCATGGAGTAAAAGTGAATTATTTTTAGATACTCTATACAAAAGGGTTCTTTTGCATTCAAAGACTCTGAATGTGCCTTAGAATACAACAATTTTTTTCTCTTAGGGTAGCATATGAAGGATGATATTTCTTAAAATAAAATTTAAAAATGAGAAAATATTTGGAATTCTGTCATCTTGGTGACACTTGCAATGGAAATTACAAATTTTTTTACTTCATCTGAAATTTTCTTCAATTATGCTTGAAAAGATTTTTAAAGAGTGTATTTTTCTTTCTTTTTCCGTCTCCCCCTGACAACATGTGCTTAACATGTAAAACAATGAGTAATTACCTTTTTTCCTTAAACTCTGCTATAGTATTTCCTTGCCACTCTGGAGCACTTCACTGTGAGCACAGCATGCTACATACTGACATTAAACAATCAGCAACAAACACAAAGGCAGAAGAAGAATTTCGAATAGGTAGATTTTTTTTTTCTTTTCTTGAGTTGTTATTTTTCTTCTATTTTGTTTTGTTTCTTATGACACTAGTATATGTCTAGATAGAACTGGCATTTCTAAGTGAGAAAGAAAACAAATACACTCCTCTTTTGGGGGGAATAAAATGAAATAGCTTTATTTTTCATAAAGTGAAAAGATGTATATGAGAGTTCTCTCCGCTGACTTTTCAATAAGGCTGTTTGCAGAACTCAAAAGTCACATTTGTCTCCGGAGTACAGCAGCTACTTGCCATAGCTTTCTAAAGTGTATCTTCTACATTCAGCTACTCTGCTGCAAGTACTGGGCAGCTGGTTCCATTTGCAAACACAAATTTTGCCTTTTACCATACCACATCCACGCATTGTGAATCTAAGTTTAACTTCAAATCAAAATGAAGATGCTGCTACACTTTTTTTTTTTAAACAAATACAAGACTATGAATTTTGTATAAATTAGGCAATGCCATGTTTTATGAAACTGTGGATAATGTGAAATAAAAACCTTCAAGGGAAAAAGATGGCCATCTCTACTTAAGTAGGATATCAACGCCAAAATGTTTGGTGTGGTAAGCTATTAGAAACTTTGCCTTTAAACGCAGACAAATTTCTGTGACAGAAGTTTGTGCACATGTAAACATAAAAAGTATGTTAAATCTCTCAAATCTCTCTACACCATGTACTGTAAAGTTTTTTCTCTTGCTTTAATTTATACATGTGTCTGGAGTCAGGACGCGCTTCAGTTAATGTCAGTTGGGCACTGGTGTTTGCCATCATTGATGATTAGAATGAACAAGTCCCCTTCTTTAAACCCAGAGTGAAGGATGTTTCCTATTTTTTTGTGAATGCACACAAATTTACACAAAATGGAAGGAAAATGATGTTGTACAAAGAAAAAAACCCTCTAGGGGCTTGAACTCTTGGCATTTGTTAATTTGGTGATTTCATATATAGCCCCAACTGAGTGCCAAGCCCCTGACTTGTGCTGAAGAGGGTAGATAGAATTAACTAAACTGGGAGATGGTATTTTTAAAAGGATGACTGTATTGGTTACATTGAAATGGGAATGGTGACAACCACACAAGTAAAAATAAAACATATTAGTAATTATGAAAAGATAGTGTGTTTCAGTAGCTGGTTGTAGGTAGTTTCAGTTGTTGGTAGCTTCAGACTGCTGGAAAGGGCAACGCTGTAGGTCAGGAGCCTCTGGAGTACTTTGTTGTCAGGAATATGACGGGTGTTGAGGTTGTTTTCTTCTTTATCCCTCTAGCTTTGACTTGGGGTTGATTTTATGTTTCCTAACATGCTTTCATTGGTGTATAGCTCCAGGCTGTATCAGCATTTATTATATATAGTGCCTTTTATGTATGTTAGATACTCTTTATTTGTTCTTTGTTACCCTGAGAACTGGTTTTGTCCACTTCTGGGTCTTCTTTTTTAAAAAAATCCACAAACCCCAAAAGACCCCAAACAAACCTCCCTTGGTCATTAGTAAATGATTTATAGCTGTGGGACAAGACAGTACCTCATCTCTTAAGATCCCATGTCCATACTCCTCTCCCCTGCACGCTCTGTCTCTGTTTTTCAGGGCCTCCACTATTGCACCTGGCCTGTATTTCTCTGTCCTACATCATTATGTTAGTCAGAAAACCACAGTGGTACCATACAAAGAGGGTTTTTTTGAAAAGTTAAAATGCATGAGCTACAGGGCCTAGCCAACCAGAGCAATGGCTTTCGCAGATAAAGCAGGTCAAAGGAAGCTGCAGGCAGGTCAAGAGCAGGAGAGGCAGAGGGGGCCCGGCGAGCTTCGCCCCAGGCCTTGCACACCCAGCACAAAGCTCGCAGCCACGGCAGCACCATGTTACAGGGCTACGTGACTGCAGAGCAAAGGCTGAAATGGGCACTGCAAGTCCTGCAAGTCCATTCATCTTCCAGACCCAAATGCTTTTTAAAGGAAGCTCTTGGTGATCCTGTTGTGTCTGGTCGTTATACGGGTACTAGAGCAGTTGCTGAGATGATAATACGGGAAAACTTCCACCAGATGCTCCCATATAGCCCTGGTAAAGCCCTTTATGGGATCAAACACATAGAGAAAGCTCATAAAGCAGTGGCAATTGACACATTATTGATAGCTGATTAACTTCTCGGGCACCAGGATGTTGCTTTTAGAAGTGTGTACTTGTAATAAGTGCCTAAATTAATACAGGAATTGAGACTATTCTCCACTTTCCATATCACTACAGAAGAATGGCAGCCATCGTTCAGTACCCATTTCCAGACCTTCCTGATCAGGCAGATGAATCTGAGGCAAAAAAGAAGATAAAAGACTTGTCTGGTACTAAAGAGCAGCTGAAAACAATTCTTAAAAGAAATTTTCTTTCATGGTTTGCAGCAATATGCATTTGAAGTCAAAACCAATTGCAATAAACTCCCCCCCTATGTGTCTGCTCTTAAACACTTTGCATTTGATCAGAAAAACATCATCTTCCTACAAGTGCCCATAGGCACCCTTTATGGAGATTTCTATACTCACTTTAAATAATTTGTTCATAAATTATGAACTTGTTCGTGTAAAGATTACTTGAGAATGTAGTTTTGAACAACAGTGAATGGTATAGTAAGCAAGTTCCAATATTCAAGCTACAAAAGATGTAAGCGGGAACATTTAAGAGCAAGTACTAGATGGATGTGGGGAAGTTGAAAGGACATCTGACTTCTTACTGAATCTGAACATTATTTCACTTAAAAATCTGTAATTGAATTATGGAGAAAATACTTTCAGTGATGGAGAGATTAAAGATTTAGTCTAATGGGCAACCTTCTTCTCGTTGCAGTGGGAGCATAATTGTACTCTATATTACCTGCCTTCTATATATCTAGATTTAGACTTTAATTTAGGGATTTTCAACAAATGACTGTGGCAGGGTCACTGGGATCTTTGCAAAAATGTCCTGATAGCCTTGCAAAGTATTGCCCTCTGCTCAGGGGAAAATACGAATTCTAGTTTGCCTAGACAATAAGGAAAACCGAGGATGTTTCACATGCTTTCTATTTAGCTCCATTAACACATAGACTTATTAAGACACAGACAATAACACACAGCGGAAAGCATGTTATCTTACAAGATTCCTGACAAACTTGTGCTTGCTTGAATTGCCTGCCCTAGAATATCCAAGCTGAAATAGCCCAGTGTGGTTCTGTGGCTGCAACACTCCTTAGCTACTGGTGTGGCATGGTTTCTGGTTTTACTTCTGACTGCTTTCTCTACCTCCCACTAATTTCCTGTTCTTTTCCAAAATTTCTCCATTGTTTCCTCACTTCTTTCCTTGTTATTCCATATATGTCTCCTCTTTATATTTCTTAGGCGTTCATTTCTCTTCTGGACCCAAGAAGACTGTAACACTGTACTGACATACTTCAGACTGCCAACACAGTGAAAAATAGCTGGATGGGAGGCGGAACAGGCTTTTCCTCTTTTTTTGTGTCTTCTTTCTGTGATTGTCCAGGTATGCAGAAAACTGGTTACACAAGCTAATCTTATTCCCTGTCACGGAAAGTACATACATAAACTTTTGCAATCCTTGTATTGATTTTGCTGCTTTAATTGTTTGGCAGTAAAGAAGGAGTCACACATGACTACTTAGTTTTATAGTTCTGTAGTGGGAAAACTAAGAGAATTTCTTTCAATATTCAATAGTAACAGCAAAGTTAAGAATAAAGCCGTGATGCTTCTCTGGAGAATGGACAGCTGACAGTGAATTTTTGTTAAGGCTATTTTTTATTCTCACATTACTAATGAAATGCTGCAGCTTTTTTGTCCTTAAACATTAAATTGTTCATGTTACCAGAATCCTTTTGTTCAGCCAGGTGATGAGAAACTGTGTGAATAAATAAAGCACGAGGGCTGTACCAGATATTTTAATTCAGATACAGCAGGAGGATGCTGAGCAGCTGTTGATATTTGTCAGGTTGTGCATGGAGTTTTCTGGGCCTTAATCTTACAGCCACTAGCCTCCTCCATAAAGGGCTTTGTGCTCTGAAAATACAGAGATTGGGTGAAAGAAAATGGAATAATAAACCAGCAAATTGAGAAAGGTAGGGATGAACTTCCAGGAAATTCTAAGATGTTCCCTTAAGAGCTGTTTGCAGTTGCTGTCTTGAATCTCAGTTTGAGAGCTAACGTCCACTGATGCTCTCATTTAACAGTTCACCAAAAGGATGGTTCAAAGAGAAGAGACTGCATTTTCCGATCAGCAGGAGGGTTTAAGTTTTGTGAATATGCTAGCTACTTTCCCTATTCCACCTGAATTTGAAACTGAAGCTTAGTATCCTCTCAGTTAAATAAATAAATCCATAAATTAGATGAAGTTAAACATTTACCAAAAATCTGGTTATATCAGGTCTTGCACAGAACTGATCCAGTCTTGCTTTTTCCTCGTTCTGTACAGAAATCCTCATAAGCCACCTCTTCTAACTACTCAGTTGCTATTCAGTATGAGTAACACTTCTCTTAAAGCCAGAAGACTGAATGCTACTTTCATAATTCTTTTGGTAAAATCCTCATTTGAATGTCTTCAAATATTATATTTATTAATTAAAACTACTTAGTCTATCTAAAATAAAACTATTCTTTTAATGAGGAAATGCCATTTTACGTTTCAGCCAAGGTTTATATTTGTGAAACCAGTATTTCTAATAAAATACTTTTGAGTGAGTTTATGTGTCTGTGTTACAGTACTGGGACAATTTTATCTCATCTTAGAGAGCAGTTTAGTTTTCTTTATATGATGCTTGTTTATTTTCAGATATTGAGGTCAAGAAAAACCAATCATTTCAAATGGGAGTAACAGGAATGGATGGCGTTTTCAGAAACAGTATTGAGAAGATTTCCCGTAAAACAGATGCAGAGGAAGATCAGTCCTTCTAAGGACCTCATTCCCAATTTCACAATCTGAATGAAATGAAAAAATTCATTTTTTTATCTTTGAGTGACCTAATAGCAACAATAATGAAATAAGTCTAGCCAGGTGATTACAAAACTATGAGAATGTCAAGGAATATAAAGTTTTATTATTGTGGTCTTCAAGCAAATGAATGCTCAGTTTTGTCCGGCTATCAAAAATGTTTGTCTCAGAGGACTGGGGTAAGGAAGCATATTACTTAAAATCACAATGTTGTTATTACTTAGAATCACAATGTTATTATGTGAAGCATTGCCACCAATTGCGAAAGATGATGAGTTTTACAAACAATGTGTGTCCTGGTTTTGGCTGGGATAGAGTTAATTGTCTCCCTAGTAGCTGGCACAGCGCTGTGTTTTGGGTTTAGGATGAGAAGAATGTTGATAACACCCTGATGGTTTCAGTTGT
>JAVKLA010000057.1:12817683-12845934 GCA_034782735.1 Sagittarius serpentarius
TCTATTAAACTGTTCTTATCTCAACCCACGAGCTTTATTTTTTCCGATTCTCTCCCCCATCCCACTGGGTCGGGGGGGAGTGAGTGAGCGGCTGCGTGGGGCTGAGTTGCTGGCTGGGGTTAAACCACAACAACCAAGAACTCTCTCATGTATTCTCACTGTACAGAAACTGCAAACTGAATGCTGTTTCAAGGTTGCTGTTATATGACAAAGACTGCATACTTTTTTGGCTAAGTCACAGCCACGTGCTGCAATGATAAAGCATTGCAGTGTAAACACAGTGCATAATATAATTTCGCTAGCCTAGTTTATGTCAGGGCGTATATAGTTTTTCTAAAAAAAATTGATAAAGATCTTCGCTTATGCTGATTGTGCTTCAAACATCTTCATCCCATGGCTGACAGGGTTTCACCTGTGAAACTTGCTGCTGGGAAATTTATTTCTTTCAGCAAATGACAACATGTAACTGGTGAAGAAGAGAGAGGAGGAACTTTCTGTTTCTTTAGAGTACTGATCTGGAAAATGCTGATAGGAACAAAACTAAATCTTTTCTTGAGGACTTGTTTTGCTCTTTGAAAATAACTTTGCCTGCATTTTAAGCGGCTCAAGCAGCATTGGCTGAAAGGTATAATGTACAACGTGATTGCCACCTACTCTCTTGCATCTGTTTCTCTGCTCTGACAATTTTCTGTAGCTTCTTAAATAGTTTCTAAGTCATCATGCTTTTTCAAGTCAAGATGGGTTGTATTCTGTTTACAGACTAGTAACAGCATTAGTTGCAAGGTCATTTTAAAGGTCACATTCAAGGCCTTTTTTAAAAGATAGGTGTTAGCTTGCCATGAGCTTTGCACAAGATCTAGAGTTATACTTAAAATGGGGATAGCAAGAAAATGAAACTTGCAGCTCATTTTTCATTACATTTTGAGAAGCCTATTGCACAAATGTTATTTTGAGCTGATATAACATTGAGTTTGATCTTACAAAGACTCCAAATCTAATTTGTTTTTAAGGTTTCTAGGCTTCTGCTGCATCATCTGTCTTTCTAGCTAGTCCCTCTCTCTGTGGAGAGCATTGCTGCTAAATCATTTTGCAGCAGTAATTTGCTGTAATGTTAAGAAGCCAGAACATGGAGAGGAGATGGTCTCTGTGCTGCTTGTACTTGTGAAAGGTAGCATGTCAAAACACTTGCAGGAGTTTGGCAAAAGCAGAGCTGCAGGTCTTTTGCTTGTTATTAAGTGAACAGGAGATGACTGAATTTTTCATTGCAAGAAGAACAGCTTGCACAAATCAGGTCATTTTTGGAAGACATTGAACTCTGATTGCACCAGCTGCTAGTGTTGTGCAAATATTGCTGGATGATCAAAGTCTGTCCTGTAGCGTGTTCAGGGATCACTGTCTGCTCTTTGTGTTCTGATATGCCAGGAAGAGTCAGTTCATGCAGGTGGTGTTTTCTACTCTCAGGAGATTTCCACAAAGGGTCACCTTCAACTATTTATGCAACAAATCCTCTGTGTGCATGTAAGCAATTAGTGAATGGTAAGCTTGGAAAGCTTTTGGTGATCTCAGTGACTTCACAGAATCTGGTTTTGCAGTTCTGTAGGCTACCCAAATTAAGTTACTGAAGTTTTCTGATTCTTTTCAAACGTGCAGCACTTGGTTGTTCTTCCATTCTCATCCCAGTGGTGTTTGGGGACTGACTGAAGATTCTACAATAACTTGAGCACAACCTTCTTAAGGGGGCTCATGAGGAAAGGAATAACTTCCCTGATTGTTCTGCTTTGAAGTCTTTTGTTTCTATGGTGGTAGTTGCTGACAATAAAACTGAGATAGATAGTCTCTGATGTTTTCTTAGGTATGGGGAAGAGGAGGCACGCTTGGGAAAGTTGCCTTTGCTGGTTGTTTCTTAGCAAACGAGTTATTTCTGAATATAATTCAATAGAGAATTAAATTTCACCAAAGCAGAATAAATACTTTAATTAAACATTACCAGCTGTGTTATCTACACTACATTTTAGGAATTTTAAACCATGGCCAAAGGCTTGATAAGTGAACTAACAGAATATGTATTGCGCTGGCTCTCTATTTTTGTATGGTGCTTAGGCTTTAATGTACTAATAATCTTAACTTATATTTTAAGACATGTTTTTGTTGTCTTTCGTCCACTACTGTCTATTTCAGAGTAACCAGATGTGGGATAACGAACCTGAGTGCAGTCATACACACTTACTGGCTTTTGTTTCTCACTTCATGGCTGTCCATGAGAATTCTCCACTAGCTGGATATCTGCTGAAGGTTTTGCAACATGACAAGATTCCCACTTTTTATGATGAATGGGTGTGGAAACCCTCTGACTGTGGTAAAGAAATACTAACCTAACATGGTAATCTCCTAGTGAGGCACTCATATTTCATATTCTGTAGTAACAGACAGTAAAGAGGACTACTTATCTTGGGGATGAATGAAGCTTTTAGGCTCTCTGTTGCCCATACGGCCTAGAAGTAGTTTATATGTGCTCAGGTTAATAGTGATATCATTATACAGCCCTTCAATTTGAGTCAGATCTCTATTCACTCACTTCTGACCACGTATGAAACTGTGTCGCTGTTCTGTCTTCTCCACCACCCCTTACTTTCTTTAGTAATTAATCTACGCTGTAAGTTCTCTACTGCCTACTGTTTAAAACCAGATACTTGTGTTGGCCCTTAATCACTGCATAAAACAAGTTGAATGTAGGTAGCAAAATGAAATAGGGGTGGAAAATGTCTTTTTGTTTAGAATTAATTGAATTGGAAGAGGTCTTCAGTCAGTTTACTCCCTTAGAAGGACAACTCCTCATCAAACACTTGTGTGACGGTGCTAAAGAAGCAACTGCATTTTATTTCTAACTTTAAAAAACTAAGGAGAAATCCATGAAAGTGATTTTTGTTGTGCTATTTTTTTCCAAGATAATCCTAAACATGCATCCATCACTAGAATTAGGTGGAATATTCAAAAATCAAAGCATGAACTTGGTAAAATGCCAATTTGGGAATTGCTTCTAGTCTACTGTCACAATTTGGTGATGCAGAGAGAGCTCTAATGCCATAAGATAATATATTCCAAGGCTTAAATAGATTTGATATTAAATAATGACTAGTGTACGATATACCTGAAAATGTATTAAATTCTAGGGCTAGTTTTTAAAAAGCCACATTTAACAAAGTTTAATTGAAACTTTGAACAAATTAAGAACTCTTTAAAAGATGGATCAGCTTCTTTGAAGCCTACAAATTAGTCATGTTAGTCACAGTTTCCAAGAGTGACAAGCAAAATCTTTCTGCAATTCATGTAACTACCCACAACAGTGTTAATAATCATAACATAAAAGCAGAATTGCTTATTATGGAAAGGCTCTGTGACACTAGTGTTATGAGGCAACCTGCAGTAAGCCAGTTGCCTATAGTTATGTATGCTTTTGTGCTTCTTGCTGTGCAGTCGTCTCTGACGTAGATTTCCATCCAAATATGAGGTGAGCTGCTTGTTTTTAAACCCACTCCCATCAAGGCCTAGAGCTGCTAGTATTAATGCTGAAAAGTCTATCAGCAAAATATAAAGGGTTTTTTGACTTCTTAATTTAAACTTCAATGTGTATGTGTAAATGAACATTGTTAAAAACCCTTTGCAGTTCAAAGTCAAACTTTTTAATGTGCAGCACTTTTTGTTTGTTTGTTGTTTTTTTTCCCATTTAAATTACCCTACACATAGAATACAAAGCACACGAATAGATGTGATGTTAAGAAGTGAATAGAGGAGGAAGAGCTAATTCTGAGACAGTCTACTTGTTAAACTCCTATATCAAACACTGATTGTAAAGAAAGAAGGCTGAAATGTCGTATAACTTTGGAAGATTCTGGATCAGATCAGGTTTTGCTTGTTAAGAGTCCTAGATACTCAAGAGATGCAGATCTTTCCTCCCTCTTCTGAAGGTTCCATCCTCACACAAGTAAGTGAAATTCCCTGTTCCATTAAAAACTTATTATCTCTGATTCCTATGCCTTGGTTCCTCAGAGGCAGAAGACATGGAGCAAGTTTTGAAGTTACTTGTAGAACAGATCTTCTGATATTTTGGGAGAACTATATGAGACTCCACAAATGCAGAAAGCAGTGGTCAAAGTTAACATTTTTCTTGTTTAAGGACCCCCCAAAAAAATCCTTTAAAAAAACCCCAAACACAACACTTTGGAAAACAGGAAAATTCAAGGGAAATCATGAAAACAAATTTGTAGAATTTCAGTTGTGTCTTGCTCCAGATTAATAATTATAAATTACACTTGGCACTATTAAACCAACTTTTGCAATTGGTTTATTTTTTAATTTCCTAGTCTAATCATTCTTGTTAGGTAAAATTTATCAAAACTTTGTTTTTCTGAATCATAGAAATTTTGCCTTGTTACAGAAACAAGCTAACACTGAATTTTAGATCAGGATGGCCATTTTCAGCATTAGTTTATACCAAATATATTTTACTAGGCAGACGTACTTCTTGGGGCACTTTTTTACACGTTCAGAAATGTGTGATAAATATGCCTGTTGAGACAAATAAGATACAATTGGAAATGTTAATAAACAAAAAAATGACTCAAATTTTGAGACTTACTAATTTCCTTGATAATTATGTTTATATTGATATATTTTTTTAAGAGAATGCTAGCAGTGCAATATTAGTCACCAGACTTACTATAAGAAGCCACATCATGCCCAAAAATAAGAGGTGGAACTGGCTTCAGCTATGTTCGTGTTTTGGTTTAGATTAAAGTTATGTTTTTGTAGCAAATCTCCTGATTCTGTCTGCTGGCTGAGTTTGGCTCAATCATATTAAAAGCTTAAAGTGTGCAAAATGGATTGCTTTCAGATGAAACTGAACCAGATGATGTACTCAAAGACTTAACGTGGTGTTAATGGGTTATAGTCCACAGGACCAGATTGCAGCCAGTCTGAAGTAACATGCCTGAAATGCAGATAGTGTGGATGTCAATTCGTTGGCATCAACTGTTTTGCTCTCCAGAACTGCTTTGATTGTCCTGCAGTATTTACTAATGTAGGTATAGCTGGTTATCTATGGCATGATTTTACTTTCAGGCTGACCTTTTATATATACAGGCATCCACAAAATAATGCAAAATAGTGAATGACAGGAACGGATAGTTTAAGAAGCTGCATAGCAGAGAATTGGGTGATTTGGGAATATGGTAATGAAATATGGACTCTTCCACTTTAAGATTAGCAGAAGCTTTCAACTTGCTAGCACTTTAGTGAATTTTATGAAGGGAGTTTGATGGCCCCCATGAACACATTGTATTCATCTCTGCAATAATGAAATTGCAAAAAACTTTGGTACTAACTAGTGTTTTGAGGGGCAGAACGAATCAAAGGCTGAACAAGAATGGAAAGTGAAATTACTTGGATTTATCATCACAAACATCAATCCAGGACTATACTGAAAACCAAAGCACTTGCTTTTGTTGCACTTGTCTTTTTTCCTGTCTTTGAGTGAGCAAGGACAGTGCTGAGACTTCAGGAAGCCGCAACCCAGCTAACACAGGCATTTTATTTTCATTCTTTGTCTCGGACAGAAAAATTCATGGAGACTTAATATGACCGGTTAAGGTAAGACACTGAGTGAAAGGAAATGTGGCATGAAAGGGCACATGTTGCCAAGAGGAATGAAGAATGGCTATAGGAAGGAAAAAATAAAAAGAAAAAAGAAAAGAGAAAAAGGGTGTGGTATTTTGTTTAGTTCTGGGGTTTACCAATAGATTAATCCTGTTCAACATTAACAGCCTTTTCTTCCCATATAATGGCCAGACTGGTGTCAATTTGAAGAAAAGAAAATCAGCAACACTATTTAAACCCATATAAATATTGAAATAAATACAATGCTTTTGGAGCTAGGTAGTTTGGGTATTTACATGTACTTTACACATATGCAATTATATGCAATTTTGTATTGTTCATCTTCTCCACGGTCTCCTCAGACCATGTTTACCAATGCTTGACCGTTTAGTAAGGAGCTCGCCTTACTGTGTCCACATTCTATAGGGGGTTTATGCCTACAGAGAAAATTAGCATCAAGAGGAATTAATGTTACCTTTTATCCATGAACACCCAGTTTTTATTTAAGATGTGTTGCTCTTAATATTACGTGGAAGTATGTGCAGTATTTTAAAGTACAAATTTATTTACTCTCTACAGCTTTAAATGTTAGGGACTCCACGTGCAGTGCTTGGTTTCCTGCAGAGAGTTTGAAAGGCATCGTCTTGCGACGGAGAAATCTGCTGGACTGTAACTTCCATGTTACCAAAGCTGAACACGTATTTCAGCTTCAGTGTCATTACTACTGTAAACAAGGCTAGTGAAATCTGGTTATAAGCTGAAAAAATAATTTTTTATTTTCATTCAGTCATCCTTTTCTGTGAAGTTGCAAACAGGTGTGAGAATCACAGCCTTACTTCCCATGACACTAAATGAGCCAGGGTTCCTGGCTAGATCCTGTGTAGAGGAGAAATCCTATCTATCAGTGTACAGGAAAAAATCAGAAACCTGGTTTGCTTTTACTACAAAGAATAAAGATAGTAGGAGTTTATTTTTATTTTTATTATTAAATTTTCTAGATAGCAGAACGAGAGATTATTACTGAATACGTCATGAGGAGGAAATTTGGGTGATGTTATGCAGTGCCTGTATGATCCTTCTGGACCTTATCTGGACAGCTCTTCTAGAAATTTTTACTTACCTAACTCTTTTTTAATGAAGTACAACCTCTCTCAAGACAGTTAACTCTGTTTCCAGATCTAGCTACAGTTGAGAGTCGCTGGAGAAAGGTTAAAAAAGAAAGAAAAGTATTAATTATAAAGTAAATAAATAGTTAAAGTCCAGAAAATTTCCATCATTCAGTAATCTTTTATAAAAGATAAAGTAGGTTTTCCTGTCATTTTCACTAATAAAGGTTTATGTATATTTGACTGAGTAGCAGAAATATTCAAATAATATTCAACATTATTTTTTTTAAACCACCAAATGAATGATGCACCATCTAGCCTCATGTGGTCAAACAGAATTCAGTAATAGTGTTTGTGTTAATGAATCCAATTTCATTGTACTTGCAAATTTATAACTTCATAGTCATTAAATATTGTTGAGTTTTCTACACTGCTAAGTTAGGAAAATGCATTGCTCTGCATTTTGTCTGTTGTTCTCCCTTTTCATAAAAGCACTTTTTCGTATTTGTGATGAAGGGTACTTAAACTTGAGATTTCATCAAAACCACAGCTGAGCAAAATGGTGGCTTCTTCTGGGGGGTTAAATCCTGACTCAGTGGAAGTCAGATAAAAACGTCTCATTGACCTTAGTAGTATTAGGATTTCAGAGTTTTGAAATTTCCTAGGCTGGTCTTTCCAGGCTAAATACAGGCTGAAAAAAAGAAATATATGTGCACTTGTTCAGTCATGCAGACAGTCAAGAAATACGTTACACTCCCAGAGTCAGAGCACAACCTTGTAAAAGATTTCCTTCACGCAGATGCTATGGAGAGGTGTGAGACACGACAGACCGGGGCTCTCCTCAGTGGATCACAGTGAGACCATGAACTGGCATAATGGAGGTTGAGGTTCAAATCCAGCTTCTGCTTGAGGCACGCTTTCACCTTCCCACAGAGCCTGTTAACTTTCAGACCGTCCTGCTGTCTGGGCTGTTAGAATCATAGAATCATAGAATTGCCTAGATTGGAAAAGACCAGTAAGATCATCTAGTCCAATCGTTTAACCTAGCACTGACAAGTCCCCCACTAAACCACATACCTAAGCACTACATCTACACGACTTTTAAAAACATCCAGGGATGGGGACTCCACC
This sequence comes from Sagittarius serpentarius, assembly GCA_034782735.1. Classification (NCBI taxonomy): domain Eukaryota; kingdom Metazoa; phylum Chordata; class Aves; order Accipitriformes; family Sagittariidae; genus Sagittarius; species Sagittarius serpentarius. Next base: position 12,825,573 of record JAVKLA010000057.1, read on the forward strand.
ACTGCCCTGGGCAACCTGTTCCAATGCCTAATGAAAAGATTTCAAAAGAGGACCCTCTAGTCACTGGGGTTGCACCAAAGCTAGTTACACTGAAGAGCATAATTAAGTATATTGTATTTTTTTCAGAGCTACTTGGAAATCCCTAATGTGGCTTTGCACAAGGAAGCGTGAACATACTCTAAACCTTTGTTTAAGATGCCTTAATTTTGTGGGGGATACTCTGTCATTAATTGTAGCAGAAGTATGTCCCCCTTCTGTTCTTGTGGCTGACAAAACAAATTACAGTGTTTTGCTTGTACCTGTTTGCTATTCTGCCCACTGAATATTTTACTTCTTCCAGATGGACTTTCCCAGTTAAATGCCACAGTCCGAAACGACTTGCAGTAAAACATCCTTCTGGATGACAAGGGCTCAGGCTGCCTCGGGCAGGAAGGATTCAAATCTGATTTGCCACACTTCAATTTAGAAATTTTACTCAAAACCCTACAGGTCTGCAAGGATCACTTTTTCCTGTTCTGTGACTTGCGAAGGAAAGGATTGACCTAACTGACCTTATTCACCAGATAATTCATGCCTCAACCCTCTGACACCCCAGGGCCTTTTAGGATGTGTCTAGATGGTTCAGTACAGCACTGAGCACAGAGAAATAAACTCCCATTTGTAGAGGAAGAAATATAGCTGTATTGATGTGTCTACTTCTGTCCAAGCTATTTTTAAAACACCGCTGTCAAAGAAGAAAACTTTAAACATAATGTTACTCCTGGTTATATTGAGGTATCAGACAAGAAGTTTTTATCCAAAGCAGCATAGCCAAATTGAAAATATTGACCTTCCTGTCTTTGAGGAGCTCACTTTCCAGGTAGTATGAATTCAGAAAATAGTCTCGTAGTCCAAATTTTCCTTAAAAACACTTGAAACCCACAGTGACCAATGATGTTTTCTGTTCAGGGTTGGATAAGACCAATTGGTTAAGGGAGTCCAGATTTCTTCAATAAGTAAGACTGAAATATGAGATTTAATGTGGAATTGCCCATAAATCTTCTATTCTCAAACAGTCCAAGAGAGTAGACCAACTACTGTATTGCAGATAATGGCAAAAACCTCACTAACAAGTGTCAGACAAACATCCTTTAGTCTGTCCTAAAGGAAAATGTCTTGTCAGCTTTGAATCTAGTATTGGATTAATTCAGAGAAGTAGGGGGGTAGCGAGTCATAGTAAAAGACATTTTGTCAGGAATAATTTCTGATTAATTTTTTTTTTTAGTACATCTTTAAACCACATTGTAGTTGCATAGTAAAACTGTTGATGGAGGTGTATAGGACACCTTGCAGCAGTACTAAGCAGTGCAGAGCCTGAGCGGTGGCCATCTCCTGACAAAAAGCACTATGGTGAAGGTGATTCCTTTTCAGAAGTTTTGTGCTTTGTCTGATGGGTACCTTATAAGGGGACAAGGTACATGAGGAGGAAAGCACATGTTAAATCTAATGGTGCAAAGTTCTTCAAGCTGTTAAATGTTATGGGTTTTGGTTTTTTTTGTTGTTGTGATGAATGTTTGAAGTATCACCTTCATACAGAAGGCACTGAATATTTCGATAGCCAGAACTATTGCCTATCATTTCTCCCCTTTTCCTGTATTTCATGGAAGCTACGTAAACGGTGTAATTGCAAAGTGTAACCAATGCTCCGTTTTTTAGGTATTGACTTGAGAACAACATTGCTAGTTTTTACAAGTATTTAGTGTTTCATAACAGAAATTGCAGTCTGCTACCATCCCTGGGAAGAGTTAAGAAACTGCTTTACTTCTTAACACAGGGAGATGCAGACCACCCCACAAGTAACTTCTTTACAAATATTCTACACTCCATTGTGCGCTATTCTTTCCTTGCTTAATTACTAAAATATTACGAAATCTTAGGTTCAGTTTCCAGTATAGATGTTTCCGGTAAGCTCATTATTGTGGGTTGGCTGGTTGCAGTGCTGACAGATACGGAGCTTGTTGGCTCTGGGACAGAACAAAAGGAGCGTTGTTAGCCCGAACCATTCTCCTGACTGTGATGTGTTGTTTCCAGGGCAGAAACACTGGTTGGGAGATTGTTTTGAATTGTTTTATTATAATGGTGTCTTTCACAAGGAATTCATTATATGCAAGTAGAGCAATGATAATATGTGACAGTAGTGGCTGCTGCTATGCTGCTTCATTACATCTTGTTTACAGCAATGAACATGAATTGTGTTTGTGTGGTTGTTCTGTGAGGCATGAAACATTGGCTTTGGCAATGGGAACGGTCTGCATTTTTTAAAATAAAACTCAACAGTTTTGAGTGTCGTGAAGTTTCAAAGTTTTCTGGGGAGAAGAGAGCAGAAATGAAAGATTTTCTTGTTGATAGCTATAGGAAATCTGTGCTGAACAAGCGTGCACTGAGGCAGCAGGTAAGACACAGATGTTTACAGAATGTGAATTAACCTAAAGAAGACAAATGGCCTTGTGAACTGGACATCTGGCTCAGATTTAAGAGATCTGGGTTCAGTTCTGCCATGGATTTCCTTCAGCAAATTGTTTAATCTCTGTACTTTGGTACCTCATCTGTTAAACAAGGTAGAACAATCCTTTTGCCTGTTGCAGCTAATAGCTGTTTATGGCGGAGGTTGTTCCTTGCTCTCTCTTCCTACAGCAGTAAGCAGAATAAAGCCCTGGTCCCGGTGGGGCCCATCAGGTTCTGCTAGAATGCAAATGAGTGCAAATTTTAAAGCTGCGCAGAAAATAGCAATAATTAAGTGGTCTTTTTTTTTTTTTCATAATTTATTAGCAAACTATACTGCACTTTAGAAAAGGAAAGCTTGTGGCTGTGAGTAATTTATTAGAGGGGATAAAGGGGAAAAGACTAGCAGAAAAGATGGAGTATGCAGTCTTTTATGCTGAAGCTGTTTGAGAATTGAAATTCAGAGGGTGTTTTAATGGTGCAGTAAGGATATCTGAAATTTGGAGCTGATTAAGGCCCTGGACTTGGCATCTCTGCCTAATGGCGTAAAGAGCCAGCTAGGACAGAAAAACAGAGGCAGGGAAGCTGGACAGAGAAGAACGGACTATTGCACCCTGTTATCCCTGCTGGGTAGATCACGGGCCTGCTGGCAGACTCAGTTGAGAAACTGTTGAATAAAAAACCCAACACTCAAGAGGAAGGGAACTGTTTGTCTTACAGAGAGAAGCTTTGACACACTATTTATCATGAGAGGCAGGAGGCGTGGAAGAAGCTCAAGGCATAATTTTCTGCTTTTTTGACCTTTTTTTTTTTTTTGGACTATTTCTAAGCATTGTTGTTTATAAACTGCCACAACAAAACATTGGGATTCAATTTCAGAAGTCTTTATTGAAATTAGGAAGTCAAAACAGAATAAGGAAATTTGCTTAAAAGCAACTTCACAAAGTCTCATTTTCATTTACCAAGTAATGAAAACATTGAGAGGAAAAAAAATAAAAGGCAAAAAACTGCAGGACCATCTCTGTATGTAGTAGAAATCAGTGCTGAACCATTAGAACTGGGGAAGTACTACTGGTTTTATGAGAGCTGACGGTGCAATCTGAAGTGAAGAGAGCCTCTGCATTTCCACTTTTTCTGTGCCCTTTGGCAAATCCAGGCACTGCAGACTAATGGGATGTGGTAACCACCAGTAAAACTAAAGGAGCACAGTCTTTGTCACAGTCTTGGAGATACAGAATAATTGTAATAAGGTTTTGTCTCTGTAACCATCCATCTTTCTGGTAGAACATTGAAACCGTAAGTATGTTTTTAAGAAAATGTTATTGCAGTACAAATGAAGATGGGTAGATCCACTTTGTTACCTTCTACTTTGCCTTGTGTAATATTAGCTTCTAGCTTTTGTTTGGTGAGAGAGAAGGATCAAGATTTTTTTTTTTATTTAATAATTAACTTTTCCCTGTTGTTTATGCTTCAATTTAATTACATACGTATTGAGCAGAAGCAATACAGGAAGAGGATTAGGATTTGTTTAACAGGAATGGAGAAGACGCATGTTTTTTGCAAACATTTCCATGAGAAAAGAAAGATTTCTTCAGTTGCTAATAAAGGAACAGGAGTGTAGGGCAGAAGGTTTGGGGTTGATTTGTTTTAAAATTTTAATAAGTTTTTACTATTTTTAAATTTAAATATCTCAGCAACATAAGAAGAACTCCATCTGTCAATCTGGAATCAAAAAGAAAAAAGAGAAAATTTTAAAAAGAATCTTTAAAATGTAAGCAGTACAAGGCATTGCTGACTTTCTAGTTCTCTCTGTTCTAGAAGATAAAAAGTTAAGATTGAAAGTTTGTTCAGGAAGTTTATACTGTTAGAAACCATTTCACATACGGCAGTTGAGAGAAGAGGGGGGCATGGATGACTTCAGCATAGTAAATGACTTAGGCCAGTATCTCTGAAAAGCTTTCTGTCTGCACCAAATATTTTGAGCATGTAAACAGACAGGAAGAGAAAATATATGTACCCAATATATGTGTAACATACTATGCCTCAGGGGAGCTTTTATTCTCAGGCTGTGTTTTAGCCAACATAGATAACATCCATGTACAGCTGGAGAGATCGAACACTGGTTTGGCTGAAATGCCAGGCCCCTGCCCACATATACCGTGTCACTCTGTTAGCTGAACAGTATGCAGTATTTCATTAAAAAGTTTGTGGAGTACAGGCGAAGCACAGAAATGCCAAATTCTTACTAAAGCACAATAAATCCTGCTCTTTATCTCTTTTGTAATTCTAGTGAGAAATATTGTTAGTACTTACAGGATTTAGAAACCTCTCTGAAACCCTCTGTGGTGTAAGTCTCAGTTTCTCTGCCTGCCCACGTTCAGGGTGAGAAAGTCTGAGCAGGTTTCGAGATGACAGACCTAGCAAATGCAGGTAGGCAACGCTAACTGCCTGTGGAGCTAAATACATCCCTGGGAAACCCATCTCAACTGGGAATTTGGGCTCTCGGTTCAAGATTCAGACAGTAATCAAGAGCATCTACTCCTAACGCTGCCTAGGTCTCTAGTTCCTTGAGGTGGAAATCTCCTGCACGCTCAAACATGGATTTAGCTGCCTGCCCTGTTGAGGAGATAATGTTTGTCTTCCAGTTGAGTTCTCTTGCTGTATGACTTTAGACAGATAGCTGCCCAATTCTGCTTAAATCCCTAAAGAAGTCTGCAATGCAGGTCATTGTGTTGGTTCACACAAACAGATGCATCAGACAGTGGGGGCTAGAAAGCAGCAGAACAAAGTCCAGCGTCATTTTTCCCTAGCAGACCCTTCTTGTTCTGAAAGAATTTGACTCCCATACACCAGGAGAAGGGCTTCAGCATCAGGTTTATAGGATATCATAGACATGTAAATTCACGATCCTCCAGTTGAAGTTACAGTATCATACACTGAAGAAAGTAGGTCCCAAGTAAGGAGGGTTAGCCAAAGAAATACAGGTGTAAAATGCAACCAGGCATGAGGTTTGGATCTGAGTTTTTCTCTCTTCCAGGAGAAAAGCAAGTTGTCCTTGCCTGCTTGCCTCCTTTCCCTGTGACTTAAATTCCCAGCTGCACTTTTGCTCCGATTCAGCCAGAGACATTAAGAGTCTCTTCCATTTTTTCCTGCATGCATAACAGCCTTGTACTAAGCACATGCAGGACATGTAAGGTCAAATCACCTCCTGGGTGAGGAAAGCCCACGATCTAATTCTCCCTTAATATTTTTCCGGTATAGCAGTGGATTAAATATAGGAAGAGATCTCATTTGGAGGCAATGACCCTGCTTAATGGCTGAGCTAACCATGTTTACTTCAAATAAGTCTGGAGAAACTTTTTACACTTTCAGGTAAGTCAACCAGAAAAAAAAAAAAAAAGGCAGAGAAACCACTTCAAATGTTGCAATGACAAGCAAAAGGAGCTGCCCTTAATAAAGTGATGCATTATACCTTCTGGAAAAAATACCCTACTGATCTGTCATCAGAGCACAGCAACATGGCATTTCTTTCCTCTCTTTAAATTTTCAGGGGCAGAGCATCAGCTGTGAACATCAAAATTCGTTGAAGTGTAGCAGTTTAAAAGTAATCTAAAAGTTTGGCCCTTTATTAGAAGTATTGTTAGTGCTCTCTTTTTTGCAGTTATCTTTCAGAAAAGCTGGCAACTTGGGGTTAACATTCTGTCAAAAACCTATCATTTTCCCACTCCCACCATCCTCCTTTGCAGAAGCAGCCTGACTTGCTGTACAAATGTCATTAGTTCCACAGGGAGCTCCAGACCTTTGAATGTCGCAGAACAGTCTATTATTTAGTAGTGCTATAAGATAATCTTTTCAATTGCTGTTTTCTGGTGAGAATTCTCAAAGACGAACCTATAAAGAACAGATGCCAGTTTTCAGTCACTCAGGAATTTTGTCAGTTAAGTGACTTTTACATTTATCCACTGGGACTTTGATTTTCGGACACAGATATCAAGCTAACAAAACATGCTATCACTGACAGGCTTCATAAAGGTTTGTTTCTTTTTCCCTTTCTTTCCATATTTTACAATTCAAAAAACACCCAATACCTTCATCTGTCTATCATTTCTGGGAAAAGTGTTACCAAGAACTGTTTTAAATACATTCTTAACACAGAGCTGTAAGTAATTAAATATGTAAGCTGAAACAGAAGGATTTCAAAGTATAGTCACATTTCCTTTTCTCCTTAAATAATGCCATCTATGTGTGAGAGTTTTAAGTTTCATTCTGTCTGCAGCAAATGTTCCCTCTGCAGGATGTCAGTTATAATAACTTGCTGAGCTGAAGTTGCCTTTTTCAGACAATAAACGCTGGACATATGCATGCGTGTGCTGTTTTCCTCAAAGAAGTTCCCCAAAAGGCTGCATGAGAACTCAGAGGGGGTCAACGGGCACACTGTAGCATATCGTCATCTCTCTAGCTGCTACAATTTGGTGTTGCTGCTGCCCGTAACATGCTCTGTCAGTGTCCAGTATTCTCAGGGAAGCCAAAGAGGCAGCAGGGAAATGAAGAGCAGAAGCGGACTGTGCACTGTATCCTCATCACTTCTCATACCAGCACGACTTCTCGTAGCAATATGGATATTTACAGGGGTTAGCCATCAAAGGATACCATACATGTAATCTTCTCTATTGAGGGCCAGGAAACCAAGTTTTCTCCAGTGAAGACCTTTTTTTTTAATTCCAAATGGGAGTTTTAATAAATGGTCGAGCAAAGAAAGCACAGGAGAATGCTACACCTGTTATTAGGCTCAGTGTTTTCGATAGGACACAGTCTCCCTCAGTATGATTTACATTAAGTGATTGCATTTTTCTGAAGAATCTTAAATATTGCCACATAGGAAGTTACAATGCTTATTTAAGTGACCGTGATCCTACACAGAAAGATCAGCTACAGAAAATTATAATTTCAAGTAGTGAGGCCAGGTTATCATCCATCCTACTGGTTTCATTATTCTTTAGCTCTGTGTGATCTTGTTATTATAAGTGGAAGAGGATCTCTGTTCAAGATGTTTATTGCATTTGGGAAAAATAGAAGTCAATGCTTAATGCAGTTCATAAATCAAAAATGTTGTTAGTAATATATTCTCTTTTAAATCTAAGTATTGAAAAGTCCAGCTACTATTTTAAAAACAGAAGAAAAATATTACTTTAGTATTTCAATGATCTCATAACGAAAGTTAAAAAACAACGTACACTGATTTATTTTTATTATTTTCCTTAAGGAATTTAAGAGAATTATGGAAATTATTCCAGTCAAATACAGGAACTATTGATTTTGTTTGTTTGTTTGTTTAACTATGACAAAACAATTTTGCCAGATTAATTTCTGTAGTATGCTTCCAGTAAAAAGAAATAGTTGTATATTTTACTTCAAGCTCTCGAATGGCACTCTGCTGGATTGGGAATTAGTTTTTCTGATGTTATGTTGAATACATCAAATGAACCAATAATAAACCACTGTACCTATAATTTGACAAAACTAGAAAGCTCACTTTAAGTAAATTTATTGTCATACAAAGGTGGGTTTCTTCACTTGAGATGTCAGGAGATATATTGCTATATGAATCTCTGCTTCTTCACTTTGAAAATCACTTGGTTTCTACTGCTTTACATAGTGGCAATCAAAAAGCAATACTATATCTCAAATGCAAAACTGCCACGACAATGCATCACAAATTTAATCTAATTTAGTAATATATTTGTCCTGCTTATAGCCAAAATATACTTGCTGGAGTCAGCAGTTTCCACAAGTGGACAGACTTACAGTAATACATGAAGTTTGAATAAGCCTCGTAATATAAAGGCCCTGGTAGCTTTGATGCCTTCACTGAGCAGTGCGGACAGGGAGTGAATTATGCTGTCAGACTAGATTCTCTAGCAGGTCTACAGTGTCCTGGAAAGGTATATATTGTTTTAGGGTGCGGTGGGGGTGTGTGGTGTGAAATGGGAAGAGGAAATTCTCTTCCTTACAGCTGCTGACACAAAATTGCCTTAACTATTTTCTGGGCATTTTTTATCACACAGCTTATGCCCAGATACACTTCATATGTCCACTTGAAGATAAAGTTTCTTTAGAGATAATAGATCATCATTAAGTATATGAAAATCAGAAAAACTAAGAGTTAATGTGTGACAGTTCACAGCCTTGTGGTCTTAAAATGAGTTATTGTGGTGCATTCAGCAGGCTTGAACACAAGTTATGTTTTATTCAGCATGAAACAATCAATTTGAATGACAATGAAAACGCAGTGAAAACTTGTTGCCACTCATAAAGTGTCAGTTTGACTTTAAAATCATGCTATATGCTTTTAAAGAGCTAAATGACTATCAGTTTCATATGATCCTGATTGCGATTTTTTTCTTTTTTCTAGGAGTGAGCCGTTGTTAGCTTCATTCACTTCTGAGACTCTCACTAAACAGACAGTTGTTACTGAAGGATAGAGTAACAGGGAAGACAACCTCAAACATGCAACTCAACTTCTGTCTTTTCAGATTTACTAACGAGTATATTTTACCATATTTTATATTCTATCCCCTTTTAATTGTGGAGTTGCTGAAGACCATATTTGCTTCTGCACTGATTATTTTGTATGTCGCATTTTCCATTATCCCTCATTATTCCACTGTAACCTCTTATTTGTGCTTTCTTGTTTGTAATTGAGCATTTCTAGAGGCTGTACTTTGATTTTCTCAGAGTCACCAGGACATAATATGTTCAGTTGCTATTCTCGTATTTTACAAAATGTGTTCCTAAATTATTGTGCCTCAGATTACTTTTCACAGATGTCTGTAGAAGTAATTATCTCATATAGAAAGAGGCTTAGTTAATCAGACAGACTGGTTCTGTTTGAGTTTTACCATTAAGTTCATCCAGCTATCTACGTGTTTTGAAATTCTGAGCTACACAAAAACTGTGACATTAAAAAGGCTAAATACATATTACAACTGAGATGAAATCTGAAAAGAAAAAAAGGAATAAAAAAGAAAATTAAATTTTTCCTAAATCCCTATAAATAGAAAGCAAATTCCTGTATCACAAAAGTCCTTAATTTTGCCAAATTTTCTCTTTGGAGTGAGCTAGGGAGATTTTTCCCATGAACTATTCTGTTTGATTTGCAATAAAGTTGTAATTTACCACTGTACCTGGAGCCAAGAGGAGGTAGGTGATGTGTTCCAAACACAGAAATGGAAAAGTATTCTCCAAAGAAGGAATAGCAAAGTCACTTGAATAAATCAAAACTCTTGCGTCCAATACTCTTGAGAGAGGGACTCCATACTCCAATGTTCTTGTCCTGTGTTCTTGGATGTACAGGTTGTCAAAAAATCATTACCTTCTGCTTTAAAAGCTTTCTTTCCCCAGAGAAATATTTTGTAATGGAATTTTGTAATGAGTATTTGGTAGTGATATTTAAGATAACTCTTTATTTTCCAGATTTTTTTTCCTATAAAAATGTCCTGTGAATCCCGCCAGTCTTAAATAAATATCTAGAATGAAAGATTTTGGTTAAAAGCCTTCCAAGGCATTTTGAGTTTAAAAGGCATGATAACTTGGTACATATCCTAAAAAAATGATACTCAAAGCTCAGGAAGCCAATGTCTTCTAGTGTCAGTTGAGGTGAGAATCCTTTCTGAACCTCTATAGGCTCAGCTGTATATTAATTCCGTCAAGTTTTCCTATTTGTTCCTTGCTGAGGAGAAATTCTTCTGTTTGTAACGTCTTACCTGAATAGAATTCACAGTCGCTCTGGTGGCAAAATAAGAATACAACATAAGCCTGTTTGTGTTTCTATCCAGTCTTTCTCTTAATTCAACCTGTTAGTGATGCTTTTGGAAGATATAAGACAGTATGGGAAAATGCTGATGTTATAACTACTGTTACAAACTCTTTGCTTGCATGTAACATGCTGTTTGCAGACAGAATATTACACTGATGGTGTATCAGTCCATATGCAATACATGTACTGCACAGCATGTCATATGCTGCCTTTATTCTACACCTATCAATCGATAGGTTGACCCAAAAAGAAGTCAGTGACACAGTCTTGTCAGATAAAATCAGAATATTCTGGTTTACTGTTCCAAGAAAAGCTGGGAGAAGGTAAAACAAAAGTTCCACTACCTATCAAACTGGACCCGTAAAGGACTGACATCAACACTAACTGCCTCAGGCTCTGCATCTCCTTTCTCACCATCCACGTTGCCACTTTCTATGCAACAGCCTGTGAGGGCTCCATTGAGCGATCTCATGACTTCAGCAACATGACTTCACCCAACTTCCGTGTGAAAAATAAAAAACCCCACCCAACCAACAAGCAAAAAGCCATGGTTTTAATAGTTAAGACACTGGGTTTTTTCTTTTTTTTTTCCTTCCAATAATAATTCAAATAAATTCTGTAATATTTCTATTAATTGTCTTCCAGGGTATATTTGTTTTTTCTTTCCCATTTTTGTCCCACTAAGTCTTCTTGTCCATTGCAATTTAAAGCTAGTTTAAGTATGCCTATTCTAAACTGCATTCTGCAGTGAAAACATTCGCCTTCTACCCCACCCCACCCACAAGCATCTTTCTCCTCTTCTGCATTAGTACCTATTTCCAGAATTAAGCATATGATGGTTCATTTATAGCTCTCACACCCTTGAGACACAAGCAGGGGAAAGTATAATTGGCAGTGAGAATTTTGAAGTACCTTTATAGTTTAGGAACATGAGTCCAATTGAGCTTCAGGGACACTTTGGTTTCTTTAGTCATGGAATCATTTATAAATCAAAGTAATTTATGTGTTTGTAAGCTTATAAACAAAATCAGATTAAATGGTTCCTGCAGTAGCAAGGCACTTGGTTTGATGAACCAGGAGGACTTTTTGAGTCCTGTGTTCCTAAAATACAGAGACATAAATGAAGAAGTGAACATGATTAAATTAATACTCTCCACATCTTATCTTCAAATTGTTCTCAAGAATCTCTTCCAGACCCATTCTCCATAAGAAAGAAACACAATTCTCTGGGATTTGTTGGTCACGTGAAAAAAAAAAATCCCATAACAGTTTGCAGGAGGACCTTTAGATGCATGTCCTCTTTCTGGTTTTGATCTTAAATGACAGCCAAGCATAGATCCTTGAAGAAAGATCCCTGAAAAAAATACAAGACCAAAGTTTAAAAATAAATGGAATAAAAATGAAGCTAATAAATTAATAAAGAATCCTACAATAGCTACAGAAACAGAGTTGAAAAAACTACAAATAACAAAAATAGAATCTAAGTATGCATCTGTAATAGTCCCAACTGGAAGACCACTGTATTTGGAGGAGCTAGTGGTTCACCTAACCGGTAACCTGAGCAGGCGCAGGCATCCTGTGCTGTGCCACACTGTGCATGGCCTTCAGAGCCATGTTGTGCCGCGCACAATCGCTTGGCCGCAGGATGAACGTGGCTGGTTAATGGTAAGAGAGGAGGCTGCAGGCAGCTCCTGCTCGCTGGTGGCGACTGCACCTCCTGTGGGGTCTTGCCTTTGTCTAACAGCACAGCAACAACTTCTCATGCGAACATCCTTTCTGTTTGACAGTAGAAATGATGAGTAGAGCTGACTTAATGTAAGAAAATCCTATAGTAGCTCGAATGACCAAAATGGGGGAATCTCCTTCTTCCATGGATGGGCTCTGCACTGCATGCTGTGTGGATTGGGGGTCCGCTTAACGCTGCACAACTTGGCGTTCCCAGTACCTAAAGGGTCGTAAGGTTATCTATACTATTCTCTCTTTCTTCATAGTATTGGCTCTAACAAATAGCTTTTTAAATGATACTTTATGGAGTCTGGAAACTTTTCTTACTGGAATCATAATGGACCAGCACCTCCCAATGCGAAACAACATCCCATGCAGTATCTCAGAGGTGGTCATGCTTATGGACAGTAAATACAGATGTTTACATCCCCAAGCAGGCGAAATACCAGTTCTTTGCCATGCCGGTATCAAGTGTGTGGGCTTTCCATTATGTTTCTGAACAGGAAGAAAGACAAGCAATAAATTAATCTAATAAGAGTAACTATGTCCATACAAGGAAGTATCTTAGATGTCGTGTAGGGATTATTCATTTTGTAATGGACAGGACAAATACTTTTACATTTATGATAAAAAGGTATCATTGAACATGGTGAGGTGAATACCTCAAGGAAGTCCCTTAGCAACTTCCTGATAAGCATTTTTCTGCTGCATAGGACTAGAAATCTTAGTAGGTTGATCTGATGAGTCAGCTAATATATAGAAGTTTCTTCCTGTAATGGAAAGAAAGAATAAATTTGGATTCTTTAAGATTATTCATTATGTGAAAAGTTGTCTTATGTAGCTACAGGAGACAGAAATAGGGGTGCTGAAGAACTAGAGTGCCTTTGCAGTTACTTGCTAGAGGTTAAAGAGAAAAGTCCTCTGACAGATTGAGTAACATGGAGACACAGGATTTTTTTCAGAAAGCACTGCTGTGTACCAAAGCCATGACATCTACGGAATGGAAACCGTTGGATCACCTTTACTGGAATGATAACATGGCAGATCTTTGGGGGGGATTTTTTTTGTTCTCTAAATATAAAATTAGGAAGCATTGTAATCATAGATATTTCTGTTCCAAATTGAGGACTAGAGATACAGATCACAGGACTTCAAAATTTTTGGAGTCTTTAGGAGGACCAGATGAATTGAAAGGGAGAAACAGCAAACACATAAGTTTATCATTCACTGCAAAGTTGAATGAATATGACTAAATCTTAGAGTACTGTCTACCCAATACGTAGACATCAAGAAAAATTTCCTCTTGTAGAAGCTATGTGTATAGAATCATAGAATCATAGAACCGTAGAATCACAAAATTATTTAGGTTGGAAAAGACCTTTAAGATCATCAAGTCCAACCATAAACTAAACACTGCTGAGTCCAGCACTAAACCATGTCCCTAAGCACCACACCTACACGTCTTTTAAATACCTCCAGGGATGGTGATTCCACTACTTCCCTGGGCAGCCTGTTCCAGTGCTTGATAACCCTTTTGGTGAAGAAACTTTTCCTAATACGCAATCTAAGCCTCCCCTGGCACAACTTGAGGCCGCTTCCTCTCGTCCAATCACTTGCTACTTGGGAAAAGTATGTAACAGTTCCTCTACATTTCTAGCATGACCAAAAGTAGTCATCTTCCGGCCTCCTCCTTACAGATGCTCTTTTTCCCTGTTTGGCAGTACAATTCATCTTCTATGGTGATAACTCAGGCAAAGCCATTTAGACATTAGTGGTCGTGCTGGCACAGTCACAAAATGGAATAAATTGAAGCCTTCCAAGCTTTAAGCGGAAAAGTAAATCACGTTATCAGTAACGAGATGACAGAATAAAAATGATGATGTACCATCATTTGGAATATTGATTAAAGATTGGGGTGTTTCAAGACAGCTATGTCAGAAATGGAAAGATCAAGGGAAAGGCAATTAAAATGGTTAGAAATATCTCACTTTCAAAGGGATGCCAGCCTACAAGACTGTGATGCTTGTAATACTCTCAGGCTTGCTAGGGGCTAGAGATCACACAAACTAATCTGTAAAAGAACAGATGAATGACTGGCAACTAGCTGGCGTTAATTTTCATACCATCACAAGCAATCTTCAGTCAGGAGCTGATCTGGGTTCATTTCTCTTATATATAAGACCCCTGAGCCCAGGGTTTCGTGGCCCCAAAGCAACCATAGGCGTCTGCACATACACATGCAGAAAAATTGTGTGGTTTAGTTGACTGCAGTTGGAAATTTTCAGTTCTAATCAACTAGTGTTATTAGTCTTACGAACAAAGAACACTAAGGAAACATAGAGATTAAATGATATATGTAACAATTTATTCTGTCCAAAGAAGTAGTGTTACATGTGGGAAATATTCATAAATCAGTATTGATTACACTTCTGCTTCTGACTAATTAGCTCTACACACTTTCAGTTAAAATGTCATGAGTGTAACAGATAAAAGTGCCCTGCAGGAATTCAGGAATAACCTTTACTTTATTATGTTTCCTGTCCAATGATAATTTCTTTTTTTGGAGAAGTGAACCCTACTGCCTTAGGTGACAAAGCAACATTACCATACTCCATTTTGTAGCACACAGGCCATTATTCAAATGGAATTATTCAAATGGAGAAAAAAACCTTAATATTATTAAACATTAAAATATTACTGAGGTGCCCAGGTATGAAAAGTAGAGTAATGGGAAAAAATTAAAAGCAGGAAACCTTTACTCATAGTGAGCTGTGCCTGACCCAGCACATCTCTGATGGGTTTCTTTGATTAGGGAGAGAGGTTGATTTAAGATATCTGGCTGAATGAAACATTTCTCTTTCTGTTCGTTGTGAGATAAGGTTTTAGTGTCTTTACTGTCCCGTCTATGATTTGCTAGTTCACTTAATTAACTGTGACTGCTCTAGACTAGGCTTTGTAGTTACCATTCGAACTTGAGTGTTTGATTTTCATGGAAAAAATATGCATGTATTGATGTATTTGAGGCATAAATTTTAGAATCCCTTAAAGGATTCATTCTTTTTTTTTATAGGGATAAGGAACTCATCACTATGATGAAGAGAAAAGGGATGTATCACTGTTACCAAGAAGGGAAAAATTGCAGGCTAGAAGAAAAGAAGAAGGTAAATTATCATGGCTTAGAACAAGGAAAGAAAGAAAAGAAAAAGGATAGGGAATACACAGAAAATTCATTAAATGATAGGGAATAAAAAGTGGCTTTTCAGACGGCAGCTAGTAGAAGTAACTCTCATAGATAAAGCTAGGGAGGCTACGAAAAGGTGTGTAGTTTGAAACTCAGTTGGAACTAAGTGTTTACCTTGCATTTAATGAGGTGAATATTCTAAACTTAAAATACCTATGAGCACTGTAAAATCAGTTAGAATGAAAAGTGTAAACAGAAAAATATGAATTAAAACTGGTAACTTTTTAAGATGGGAGGACAGTTGCCTCTGTTCAGTGCTATTCCATGGATTCTAACAATAACTTGGCTGAGCGTTTGTAGAGGGACAAAGACAGGTGGCTTTGTTTTCATGATTCAAATGAGATAATTGATCCAGATTGTCTACTTTTAATATCAAAGCAAGAGCAAAAGAAAAGTATTGCTTTTAAGCATGAAAAAACAGTCAGTGTAGGACATACAGGAAAAGACTTGGACCATCTTCATAGTTAACCAGTTAGTTAACCAGATCAGCTCATGTGATGTCATGGCAAAAATGTCTGACATTATGTATGGATTTAGTGATGCAAAGTCATGAAGTCAGAGCTGCATGTTACCTTAGAGTGCCAGATAACAAGATGAAGAGGGGCTGGAGGTTGAAGTTAGCGAGCACAAATGGGAAAATATCATACAATTTTAACAAAAACTGACTTCAATAAGTGAAGCACTTTATCAAAGGGTGCATAAAGCCCTCCTGCCCTGTCCCTTCTTGAAGCTGTTAAATTGAGAAATTGTCGTCTCTCCAAATACACCATTTATTTCAGGCCTCATGCAGGAAACATTGGATGAATTTTATGCCTTGTGACAGAATCAGTGACACAGACATGTGTTCAATAGCTGTTCATATAGCCAATGCACTGAAAATACTTTTTTTGCACTTGGGAAATAATAGTTCAATTTAATGAGAGATGCTTAAAGCGATTGTTTAAAAATATTTTAACCAAATGGTGCAGTTTTCACGAAGACTGAAGTCTAAGGAAAGCTAACAACTGTCACTGAGACTGCATTTTCCCAGTGTCTTGTGAAAACGGTCCTTCAGACAACAAGTTATTCAAAAGAATTATACTGTTTCATAATTGTAAACTATGAAAACTACCACAGCATAGTCTTCGTAGTAGTTACAGTGGTTAACAACTAGTGGTTAGCAACCCGGAGAGAGGATGTACTTTTCTTTGTACTTCTCTTTTACTTAGATTAACGTATTGCATGCCTTATACTTAAAGCATAAATATTATTAAAGGTGATGCTGATTTCTTCATTCTCACCTTTGATAATATCTATTTTAAAGATGTAATGCCTCTGCTCCTAATCTCCGTAGATCAAATCTGTATTGGTATAGGAAAAATACATAATGTTTTTCTTAGTTCTAGATTGGTTAAAAGGATTCGATGTGTCAGAAGTCATATCGTCACTTCCCGTAACATGTTCCTGGTCAGGTTATCTGGATCACTGAAGAAACCAGGTTACTCAATTAAACAAAGGTATTTAATCATAAATTCTTATTTATTCTCCTAACTCAGTTTCTTTTCAGTAGAGTATCCAAACAGAAGTTCTGCGTTTAATAATTTTACAGATATAGACTGAAACAACCAGTTGAAGGTTATTTTTATGTTACTTTCAGTGGTTGTCACTGAAAGTTTTAATTCCTTTGGGAAAAAATGAGCCATTACTTTCCTCCCCTCTTGTGTATTGCATTATGCTACTCTGACATTATAGGAAAAACATTCAATTTTTCATATTACATACTCTTGAGAAGAGATGGGTTGAATTTTTGCAGGAAGTGAACAGCACCAACAATATAAAGTTTTTATTTTACTATGAAAGATTAGTCCAGTTTAGCAATTTTCATTAATATTGTGTGACTTCATGAGAAGGAGATCCTTAATCTGTTTGGAAGATAAAAAGTTTTTCCTACTTTCTCTCTTTCATTCATGATCATTGGACCCTCCCTTGACATGTAGAAAATTACAGTTTCTCATCAACTTACAGTTTTAGAACAATTGCATTTCATATGTTAGTAGACGTGGTCTGTCTGCAATCATGCCATAATGAGAATGATATGCATCATCAAGAAAACAATATATTTATTTTTTTCCTCAATAAAACCATCGATTTCAAAATGCTGTTTGATTTTCTCAGCATATAAATTTTAATATATGAGAATAACAGTTAACAGTATTGACTAGCATTTTTTTAGGTTTTGTTTTCTTGAGAATCCATATACCATTACAGTACAGTATTGATCTCTGCCTAATGCAAAATCAAGCAAATTGATTTCACAAACCACAAAATCTGTCATGATGTTAATATATTACTAATTGAAGAAGTGGTTAAATAAATGAACCTCACAGTAAACATGAGAGCTCAATACACTTAAAACCTAAAGGTATGGCAAAAGAAATTACACCAGCAAATTTATCTTTAATAAAGGGACTGCATTGTCCACATATATGAGCTCAGTCAGTGTAAAGAACAGTGTTGTCTCAATGTCAAAAATTCTCTCCCCCAAAGTGAGTGGAAATATGCAGAGAGTATTGTGCTGACATTCCTTAAGTTTGATCAGAAACAGCTGGAAACGTAGGTGATGGGGCCTATAAAATCCTACCAGCTTCTCGGATTACATGTAGAGGTACAACCTTACTTTCCCCTCCTGCTGTGTAACTCCGCTTTGCCACCAGGTCATGAGACTTCTCTTGCATAAGCACTGACCCTGCTTACTCACACCAATATCCAGGTAGCAATTGCCTTCCCTCCACCCCAGCTGATCCCATGAAATGAATCTCATGGGAATCAACATTAAAAAATATTTGATACAGAATGATGGGTTTACAGATTCCCCCCCGCCCTGTTCTAATCCGATATATTCTATTGAAAACTTCTTCTGAAGAATCCCACACTTTCTTTCCTGCCACATGCCAATATGTTAACTTATCTAATACTTGATCAGTATTGACAAGGTATGAGAACCTGAATAGGTTCTCATAGCTGCTTTAACATAAGAATGTGTAACTAACATGTAAAGCCTGTGATGGAGGAGGAGTAACTTGTGTCTTTCCTGGTCTCGCTGTTTGCATGCTATTTCTATTAGTTAGGCAAAAAATCAGAAAGTTTGTTTTTTAAAGATCCTGTAACCTTCATTGTTGCCTTGAGTGGCAGTGAAGAAGTTGACAGATTGCTGGTTCCTATTTGTAGTCAGCAAAACTCCTTTTATGTCTCGTTCTCTGCCAGAAAAGAAAAGGAAGCTACTCAGTCAAGAAGATATAGTACTCCATTCAGGAAATCAGAAAAAGAAGTTGAAGACAAAGGGAGCTGATTGCAGAAGTTCTTTACTCCCAAGGAAGTGAGTACTGGCAGAAGTAAGTTAGAGCTCAGAATAGTCAGGGCATGTGAAAGAGAATCACAGAAAGCACTACTTATATTGATAAAAACCCCTCTGCAATTCATGTCCATTTCTCTTGCTGCAAAAATTGATCTATTTTTGTCTTCCAAATACTGTGTGATTTTTTTTAATCAAACTCTCATTTAAATTTTTAAATTTCTTTCTCTTTTTTTTTCCCCTTTTGCTACCAAATGAAAAAAAAAAAATCTGGTAGCATCACTTTCATGCCTTCCTGACTTTTTCCATTTGTCTTTCCTTTTTGTGCCCTGTAACTTTTCAAATATCTTCCCTAACTTAGAAGCATTAGGTACTGTCAATATAACAGCTCTTCAGTAGACTCTTCATCACAGAAATACAACAGGGAACTTCAGTCCTTGATTAATAAAACCTGTTTCTATTCAGGACAGAAATTGGCAAGAAACAGTCTTCACATCCTAAGGAACTTTGGACAGATGTAGGAAGGTCCCCTCTAAATTTAGGAGGCGACATTAAAGTTGTTTGTAGAACTAAAGTGAAGAGAAGAAACATGAGCAAAGCGAGGTTAAAGGAATTTATGCACTTGTGTGTGTGGACTACCACTTGTATTAGGAAAAATTTCTTCACCGAAAGGGTTATGAAGAACTGGATCAGGCTGTCCAGGGAAGTGGTTGAGTCACCATCCCTGGAGGTATTTAAAAGACGTGTGGATGTGGTGTTTAGGGACATGGTTTAGTGGTGGACTTGGCAGTGTCAGGTTAACAGTTGGACTCGATGATCTTAAAGGTCTTTTCCAGCCTAAATGATTCTGTGATTCTATTCCCTGTCTGGTTGTGTGCACTGCTTGCTTCGCTGAGTTCTCTACTGAAGTGACCTTGCCAATTAAAAGGCATAAAATTTCTGTAAGTGACCAAGCCACTACATGACAGCAGCTTTGCCTCTTCAGCTCTTGCTCTAGCTAATTACCTCAGCCTCCTTGAGAAGCTGTCATAGCCAGGTAACCCAAATCTATTTATTTACCATTTTCTTCTTCCTTTCTCTCCTCCCCCTTCCATAGGCCTCAAACTTTTCTTGATGTATCTTGAACCTTAGCTACATTCCTGAATATAACACACGTTATTGCCATGACTGAATTACATGAAATGCATACAATTTCCAGAGAAAATAAGCCAAGTCTGAAACATCTGTAGATTAATACTGTTATCAATGTAATGTGCTATCATCTGTCTTCTGCTCAGATAGATCTATTACCTTTCTTTCATACACATGCTAATATTTAGATGTGTATAATATAAAATAATGTGAAATAAAGATTTAAAATATTGACCTGTTCAGGCTAAAACAGAGAAGATTCAGAAGGGATCTACAACAAAATCTCCAAATGTGTAAAAGGCTTTTTTAAAGCAGGAACATCTGTCTATTCACTGAATCTGTGGAATACAAAACAAACAGTAAACTGCTTAAATTGCATTAAGTAAGATTTAGTTTAGATATCAGAGAACCTTTTTGTAATTGTAAGATTAGGGAAGGAATGGAGTAGGTTGCCTGGGGAAGTTGTGAAATCTTATTCACAGGAGTCTTCAGAAACTGCATCTTAAGCATTTTTTCCTTGAGGAAAAGAGTGCACTAATGACATCCTGAAGTCCCTTCCAGTTCTGTTATTCATGTCCTATTTGGGGGGGGGGGGAGGGGGGTTAAGGGGGAGAGGGAAGGGGGGCTACAGGGGTGC
>JAVKLA010000057.1:12849618-12866444 GCA_034782735.1 Sagittarius serpentarius
TCTAAACACGACTGAGCAACAACTGAAACCATCAGGGTGTTATCAACATTCTTCTCCTCCTAAACCCAAAACACAGCGCTGTGCCAGCTACTAGGAAGACAATTAACTCTATCCCAGCCGAAACCAGGACAATAAATATACATATTTATATAAAACAACAACAACAACAACAAAATACAGACAGATGTTCCCACTTCAGTGGTTTCCTTCCAATACCTGAACTGGAGCTGTTGCAAACTTCTGTATCACACCTTCAGTGAAGGTCTGAAATGAGCAGATGTGGGTTTTTTTCCTTTCTGGGCCTTCCTTCAAGCATTTAAGGTAGGATTCATGTCATGTAGTATTAGTTGTTTAATATACAGATATCTGCTTCTAAGTGAATCAGTCTGAATTCACTTTATAGTCAAAGAGACAATTAAGTTGTCTTAGGTAATGTTACCTCTGGTCTGCTTTAACCATCCTCAATGAGGTGAGACAGTACATGCTCTGCCAGTGTTCATCTCTCGCCATTGCCTAGAGAGGGACCTCTGGTTAATTAATTGGACAAATCCTTCCTCTAACATTTGTTTTTGGTCCTTCTAAGCCAGTGAACTCCTGTCCAAAAATATGACAAACACCTGAAACAGAGTTTCACGAGCTTTCTTTATCTTTAAAATCTGTAAAGGTGATCCAAAATCTCCATGACTGAAGTTCTTGCACTTGACCATTATTAGTTGTTTAAATATTTTCTTTAAATGTAATATGATTGAAGGTTTTTTGTGAGGTCACAGAAACAAGGGCTGTATTTGGATATAAAAGTATTGCGAATAAAACACTGCTCCACACAGGAACCTGGAAATCTAGGAAAAAATAAACTAAATGTTAAATAGTGCTTAGCGAGCTAATTTTTCCCACACACAAATGCCAACCAGTTGATGTAACGATATTTTATTAAAAGTGAAAAAAAGAAAACCTCACCAAATAGATGTACCAGGCCGTACAAAACACTTCCCTTACCACCGTCTGCACTAGCGAGGCAACTGCTGCCCAGCTGCCTGCTTCCTCTCCTTGCAGCGATACCTGCCTGGGCCGGGAACTGTACATCTTTCAAGGCAACACAGGCTGATCCAGACCGACAGCGCTGCTGAGACAGGAGCTGCTTCCCCTCGGCTGCCTCTCCTCTGCTTGCTTCCCCAGAGCCTCCCACGACCTGATCCTCATCCCGCTCTGCGCCCGCCTTGACTAGCTGCTCGGCACTTGCTGCATTCCCACTAGCAGCTGCAGCTGACTGCTGCGGTGGTCCTAACCATCTTCCTTGTGCTTCTTTTGAGGTTACAATAAATGTATTATTTATGACTAACACAGTTTCTTGGAAACGGGAGTCTTAGCAGACCTGACTGTCTTGTAGCTCAAAGGAAACTAAATGCTAGTCTCTCTTCAGAGGTCACCCAAGACTTCTCAAAAAAGTCTCTGATCTGTTTTCTTTTTGCTCCAGACTCTCACTTTTCTATTCCTCAGAAGCTATTTCTTTATATTAGGAATGCCTCAGACATAAATACCTGCCCAGGTTTTCACACACTAAGACAATTACAATTTTTTTATGCTTTATGATATGCTTCCCTTTTTAATAGAAATGCCTCCAAATATAATGAAAAGAACATGTGTAAAATAATATTTCAGCCCTACCCGTTGGTCTCTTTCAGTTTATTTGCCTCTCTCCCCGATGGATATCACCAGAGCTGAATTTCTTGGACGTAAGGAAGAGTAGAGAAGGGGCATATGGGCAATCTGCTTTGCCTTCTGGGCTTTCATCACAGGGCTTACATTTTCTCGCTACTTTACTCAAGGTTAGAAAAATTCCTAGAAGAATCTCCAGGTAGATGGTAGCCATTTCAACCCAAAGTTATGGAACAGCAAACTTTCTTTTTTTTATTCTTTTTGCCCTGCTGCTGTTGCACGATGGCAGGAAGTATAACCTTCCCATTCAGCACAAACTGATATTTTCAGTGATCCTTGAAAAACAGGTGTTACTTTGGCTGAGACTGGGTGCATTTCTAAACCCACCAATGTGCAAACAGCTATTAACCTTTTTAAAATTGTGTTCCACACATAATGGTATTTCTCTTTGAATCAGATCATATCTTTAGAGGCTAAAGTTAGAAACTAAAAAAAAAAAAGTAAAAAGGAGCCATTACAGACCAAATTTTAAAACACCCAACAAATAAACAAACACAAGATTCAGTAGTTTGGAGGATATAGCAGGCTCCTGTTCTTTTTTACACGGTTTAACTACTGGAGAGGGGGTCAAAATAATAGTAACCATGGATTATACTAAATCTATATTTAGAATATATTTGGCTATATTTTACAAAGCAGAAGAGGCAGATGGTGTATGTCCCCTATGATCAGCCTTGTCTTTAATGACATTTACATGCCAGAATTGGGACGCTTTATAGGATCCACCAATGTTGTATTTTCAGATTGGTTGCCACCTTTTGCCCAGAAGGTGAATTCTGCCTGAAGATAAAACTTTGTACGCATGTATAATGAAAACAGTTTTGAACTATAGTTTCTTTCCAAATGTAGCACTGTGAAAATGCACAGTAATGAACATGGCAATGCAAACGTTAGGTAATAATTACGTCTTCGTTGTACATTTTAAGCTGTGCTACCAGGCTGTGGAAGGCAGCCCTTAAGACCTCTAAGCGCAGTGAGTAGAACCTTACATTCCACAGGATCTTACCTTCATTTGAAATCAACAAATCTGTTTTGACTGCCCTGTATTTTTCTTCAGGCTAATGCTTTTTTTCTTCAACAGCATAGCAGTCACTGCTGCATTGACTCAGTACAACTGTAGGAAAACCAGTCACATTTGGGTTGTAAAATAGCCAGATCAGACCTGATTGGGATATTGAATTATCTGAAGATTGTTCTGGATGACAAGAGAACAGTTTATCTTGTCATACAAAAAAAAAGCTTGATTTCTTTCCATCTCTGGGATCCTGTGCTGAGGGGAGAGTCACTGGCAACTTTGTGGGAGAAAAAATATTGTGTTCAAGGACAGTTTGCTTTTACCAGACAGGAGCTGGCAGAATGACTCACAAATTACAGTCATGATGATGCTTGCTGTCAACATATTTGACACTGCAGAGGACTTGACAGTGATTCTTTGAGAAAGATATGTCACCTAAGTGAACTTTCCTGAAGTAAAGGCATTTATATACATTCATATTTATGCATCTATGCCTGTATATGTCTTTTTTTTATATTAGTCCTTCTTGGAAAGCAGAGATTAATAAGACTAAAAGAAATAATTGTTACCCCCCGCCCCAGACATTTTGCTTAGCCCTTGAAAGCATCCTCAGTTAGGTTTCAGAGACCATGCCGAACCTTGAGAAATATCAAATTTTTGTTCAAGTATTGTTTCTTTATTACAGCTAATTACAGCCAAGCAGCGATCTTTCAGAACAGTCTTCCTGTGCTGTTTTTCTAAAACATTTTCTATTAGCTTTGTAAATTGACTGTGCGTCACAGCTACTTTTCCCAGAAATACAGTGAGAAAAATCTAGCCTCTGAAGAGTTAGAATAAGCCCTGATTTTTTATTCACTTCCAATCTTCAAACCTAGATCTAGAAATACAAGGACATATTCCACTTTAACCCTCCCCCCCAGTAGCTTAATGTATTTTCCTATTTAGAAGACACTAGCTGAACTATGTTAAACTAGCCCGTTCTGCTATACAAAATGTTGGGGATCTACATTATGTTCTTCCTAAACAGAATTAAAATGAATATTAATTTTTTACTTAAGATCTAAATCTTAGCAGTGTTTGAGGACATATATTGTGCCCTTCTCTTTCCCTCTCCCCAAAACCAAAAAGCTATGCATGATACCAGAAGCCATTCAAGGAGTACACTGAAGGGTTTATTTTGGCTCCCAGTTTCTGAGGTGAAAGAACTTGTGCAAATCTTGCTGGAAATACAGGTAAGGTGAAAAACATAGGAAAATATATATATGCTATTACTGCAAAAAACATGGTGATCCTACAATGTGCATAATAACAATTAGCATAAATTAATAAGTGTAATTGCATAAGAAAAAGAAAAATAGCCATCAGTTCTGACATTGGCAGAGTTTGGTTGAAATCAGCCTTTTGTACTAATTTACACAGAAGGTGATTTTTGATCAGAGTACCTTACAAGGCTTAGTAAATACAGCATGATCCTGTTTCTTCCCTTGCTCTTTCCTCTGCCTCCTCCTTTATTTTACTGTTGAATAGTCTACATTTCCCTGTTATTGCAAAAGGATACAGTGCTCATTTGAAATAGAAACATGTTTGGGCTAATTTGTTGGCTACCGATTTCAATATTGGTTTAATCTTGTAATTAGCACATTTTTTTCTAAGGGCTTGTTTAATACGCTCCCTTGGAAACAGGTAAACATGGTTAAAAGCTACAGCAAGCGGACAAAATTGATTAATTCTAATGTTTTAATGGATTGGCACAGTGAAAAGCTGCACTATATAAATTCATACGCTTTTCCTCTCCCTCAGACTTTAAACATACTTTGTTTACAATGTTTAAAATTCTGCCTGTGCCTCTCTTTGTCAGTAAGAGTCTATCAAAGCCACTCTAGAGGCATACACAGACAAAAGCAAAACAAAAAAACCTAAACGGTTTGTGCCATACAACAGGAGGACACAAACCCAGTCTTTTTTTACTTTATTCAACATTCATAGTGTGATCAAAATGATATAAAGAAAATGCTGCTAATGAAAAAGTGCTTCAGAACAACTGCCCAGAGTGTGCTTGATTTTTTGTCCCAAGCTGCTTTTTTATAGAGGACATAGGGTATGTGGGGTAGTTTATAACGTGTTAGCCTTTATTTTCATCTTGCACATGAGGTATCAAAAGTTTGGTATATTTAAATGTGTGGGTTTTGATGATATTGCAGTCATAGTGTCTATGAAAATGATGGAATGAATGAACCATTCACAGCTGAGTCATAGCTGACTCAGCTCAAGCCAGTGGCGTGTCTGCATTACCCTAATATTTGTTGCTCTTATCTTTATGCATGTAATTGCCCATTTAGATTGGGATGACATGAATGTCCCAGTTTTCCTGAAATCTGTTACTTCAAAACACTTCAGTAGTGTGATAAAATGAGTACTACCTACTGCATTTCCTCTTATTTTTGTTGTATCTTTCCTACTAGGAAAGAGTGTGTCTAAAATCTGTTGCCATCCATAGTTCATGCCTGGCATTATGAGAGGCTGGGAGGACGAGAAGGGCAGACATTCATAACAGTGAATTTAAACTCCTCCTTGTCAGAGAAGGACTACCCTTGGCATCAAAGTATTACCTCCAGAAGAAACACCACAGAAGATGGATCAGGTTGAGAGAGCTGTTAATCATTTTGCTGGCCTGTACAGAGTTCTCTTAACTCTCAAAATACTTAATTCCCTCTAAGCACTGTCAATATGATATAGTATCAACTACCCTAGCATTGCTGAAAGGGTAAAATCTAACATGGTTTTTCTAAGAAAATAATCTTGTAGCAGTGAGTCAACCCAATGGAATTCTCATTAAAAAAGCAAGTAAGCAATTTGTATTTGTGGAGGGCAAATACGTAATCATCAGAAAGGCGAGCTGTCTTTGTCATAGTCCAGAAAAGAAGAAAGCTGGATCTAGCGACATACAAGAACAGCTCTCAGGTAAAGGCAGTCCAATCATATTTTTTGTTGTACTAACCACTTCAGTTAAGAAACCAAAAACAGTGTCCTTTGGAGCAGAATATTTCAGTAAAACCTTTCAAAATAGTATTCCAGGAAGCACTGCCTAGAAGAAAAGAAGAATATTTCTTTTTCAAGGAAACTACAAAGAATCCACATTATTTTTCACTATCACAGCACTCCCCTGAAGAGTCCTGACATTTTAAGGAAGCATGCTCCATTCTTTCTTAAGCTTTTCTTCCTGGGCCTAATTCATAGCTTACTCCCCGAGTGACTGTCAACAAATCCTGCCATGATCAATACGGCCTTACTCAGGATTCAGTCAGTCTACCTAAACTGCTTTCCAAACAGTGCTCTGACAGCGACCCCATGACTTGCCTCCCTGTATGTTCATGGAACAACCCTAGAAGCATGTCCCTGGGCATAGGCAGAGGCTAAAGTGCCTGCCTAGGTAGACTAGCAGGCATACTATGCATTTTTTAATTCATTAGTATGGCACTAGGCAGTCTGAAAAATTAAATAAAATAAAATGAACATGTGCTGAAACAGCCATTATTTTTCTTATGCTGTCTTCAAATGATAACTTTTAAGTAAAAGAAATTTGTAGTGAATTAAATTGTTTTATTTGGGAAAAAACCTCACCATTTTCAGGGTTTCTTGGTTATTGTTGGGGGGGGTGTGTTAGTTTAGTGGTGGGTTTTTTTGTTGTTGGTGGTTTGTTGAGGTTTTTTTAATTTTCTCTTTCTCTATATTTAACCAGAATATTCCTTGACCTCAGTGACCTGTTGGCAAGTTTATCAAACCTGCTAAATCACCACAACCTTTTCTAATGAAACAATTTGTTTGGTCAGATATGTTCCAGCAATAT
Source organism: Sagittarius serpentarius (assembly GCA_034782735.1). Lineage (NCBI taxonomy): Eukaryota > Metazoa > Chordata > Aves > Accipitriformes > Sagittariidae > Sagittarius > Sagittarius serpentarius. The sequence continues at coordinate 12,856,197 of JAVKLA010000057.1, forward strand.
GGTTTTAACAATGTGACATTTAAAAATTGTTCACCCAAAAAACCCCTATCAAATGGAAAAAGAACATCATATCTTCTCGCTCACTCACCCCCTTTCTACCTTTGGTCATGTCTCGGTTGACACTATCACTGCATTGCCATCTGGTTCTGGTCTGAGTGGCTCAAACTCTGCAACCTGACATTAGTCAATACTGTTTTGAGACTGGGAACTTCTGCTAGCTCCATTTACAATAAAGAACTAAATCAGATGTCTGTCAGCAGTCTGAAAATCCACAGTCTAGCCATAATGACTCACCTACATGTGCATATGAGACTCTGGAATAAATCTTATGCAAACGCTATGACAAATTACTTCAGGGGACCATAGTTCCCTGACTGAGCTGAAAAAGAAGTTAGGCTCCGAAATACAATCAATTCGAGAGTCATGAATGTACGGGAATGTAATTGGTGTTCAAGTTAAATATGGAAGAATTGTTTCTTATGGCGAATGTTCAGTTCAATCTTCATAGTTTATTCCAGCCTTGGTCTCCTGAGATGAGACTTCCTTCAGAGCTTCCAAATGAGATGGAAATGACTTGCAATTTATTTAGAAGGTAACAAGTACCACTGACTTGGGTTGGTTTTGAACTGGAGCAGAGACACTGAAAATAGATACAATGATGTTCTATTAACAGCAATTTCCTGAAACAAAAGTATCTGCACTTCTTATATGTATATTATGTATATGTATATTGAATATATTTATTTATCTATGTGCTCTTGGGACTATACAATAAGGTTATGTATATTTCTGGGATTTGTGAAGTAAACTGTAATACATAATATCTAAACCTCAGCAAAATATTAAGCTGAGCTTTTTGCAGCAGAACTATATATTCTGTGCTGACTAGTATCAGCTGTAATAAAATAAATAAATAAAATAAATGAAATCTAGTAAGTTCTAAACAATGTCTGTTTTTCTAAACCGTTTGAAAGGTGGTGTCATCTATTAACCGCAAACCCCATGTTTTACCATGTCATTATCCCTCAGAAAAAAAGCAAAAGCAGAACCAATCAACCTTCTTTTTTTCCTGGGAGTCCACCAATATCCATGTCTGTCAGATCAATAGCTTCCCTTACTGGAAAAATGTAACAGAAAAGAAAATTGGCAAGCAGCTACCTCTTTTGACTGAGCAACTCAGTGAGCAGACTGTTAGGCATGCTTCCTTGAAAGCGGATATAGCCTTTATCCCGCAATTGGTTCTGCATGGACAGGTTCCACTTCTGTGTAGTGCTCTGCTGGAATTTCTGTTGCTTTCTAGGATTTTAGAGATAATGGGCTCAGCCAAGGCCCATGAATCTGCTATCAAAGTTGTAATTGCAGGATTGGGACTTTTATTGCTCTTACTTTCACCCTCTATGTCTACACGTACATAAACCTGCTTGAAATAGCTGTAAGCCAGGAAGCTTATCTGCTGTGCTTCAGCAGTTCAGCACAGACATTACTACAAGAGGCAAGCTGCAAAATTGGTTGGAATAACTTGGAAAACACTCAAGATGCTAAGACACAGTAAAACCTGTGATTCCATGTCCATATCATTAGTTGTGTCTGAGATGATAGTTAGCTACAAACTTGCTGGGACATTTTCCCACTGTTTTTTTCTTTTTTTTTCTTGAAAGAGATATTTCATGTTTAAACAAATGCAAGGATAGAAATTCCAGAAATCTTTCAAGAAGTAATAATACATAGCAGGTAGGCAACAGTGCAGTGAAGGCTCATTTTCAGTTTTAATGCTCAATAAGTAGCTCTCTAACAGATTTCCATTAAAAGATGTCTTTAAAAAGCTGATTGTGCTAAATGTATGATGGATAATATTCTCTATCTAAATAATTATTTTACAGATTATTTTTTCCCAATTAATTTTCATAAGGAAGATTCCACACCTATCCCTTCACAGGAGAAGGAAATAGATATGGATTTGCAAAAGACAGAAAAAAATTGTTTGCCATGCCTGTAATGATTTAGTCTCAGTTTCATCAAAAGCATAACATAAATACTTTCAATAGTGGAATTATAGAGCAAGGAATCATTACTTTAGGTCATAGTATTGGCCAGAGCTCAGGAACTCAAAACCTTTCACCTGCTTTTCTGCTACTTTTTTGTCCTTGTTTTGAAAAGACTCAGGCTGTAGTAAGGACTTACCTTTCACCCCGGTTCCATCATGCTTTCTTCATTATACTTCATTGCAGAGTAGGTCCAAAGAAGACTTGCGGTAATTTAAAGGGGAAAAAAAAAAAAAAAGAAAGTGGTGCCACGTTTTTGGATGACTCTTACGGTTACACAAATGCTGGTGCTTGTACTAAGTTAAAACAGCTCCTGTGCATTTACAGTTTGTGCCCTCAGCCAGGGACTCCAACAATGCATTTTAGCAGCCACAGACTAGTGAAAAACGGGGAAGTCAGAATTACAACTTTTTCTGCATGTACATCTTCTATGCAAAAAAGATATAGGGAGGCAAATACATTACTATGGCAGCTCTCCATCATCAAAGAATCCCCCTTGACTGAAATCCTACAGTGTCTGTTAAAATGGCTTTATGCCTTTAATATACTGAAGAATTAAGACCAATGTGAATCTGGAGATTTGGAACAGTAAAACCTTTCCAGATGGAAAAGCTTCTATGATTTATCAGCTTCTCTCAGGCAACAAACACTACTTTTTCAAGAAAAAAAACCACAAGTAAGGGAAAAGAACAGCAAAAGGGAAAAAACCCTAAACATTTTGTGTTCCGATTTTGCATTTAAATCTTCATTTCACATTTCATTTTGGGTATGTGATTTAAAGCTTCAGTTCAGTACAAGAGATCATTAGGGAGAAGGGCTTTTCTCAGAGGTGCTCAGAATGGTTTGATCATTGTTCAAATACAGATGAACTAAGAGTGCTTGCTTGCCCACAAAGAGAATATTTTGGCATTCACCCTGCTCTTAAAAAAACATAAAAGTAGAACCATTTGAACATAGGAATGTGTGCAGCAAGGGTAGCAAACAAGATGCTAGTTTGCATTGCTAGAAGTAGCTAATTTAGATTAGATGCATCTTTGAATAGTTTTGAATAGATTAAAATTTGAATTTTGAATTTGAAATTTGAAATTTCTTCTGTGGCATGAGCCTACACTCCACTCAGGATTGTAATACTGAAATGTACCCACAAATTAAATCTACCGGGAGTTAGTCCTGTGTGAATCATAGAAGTTATAGCATATATGTATGCATTTGTGTGTGTCTGTAAAATCTTACATTTCTATTTTGCACTGGGATTCTGTTGTGAATCAATGCATATTAAAATTTACATGTTTTGATGGATGCTTTGGACAAATGTTGAATTCAACTCATCTGATAGACTGAAGTTCAAGATACTGTTCTGTAGACAAAGAAAGAAATTCCACCATGTGTTCCTCTGTATTATTTAGCAGGGAGTTTCAAACTTCTTGGACTTAAAACATATTTAGAATAATTTAAACAATTTTAAGCAGTGCCGTGATTTGTGTCAGAAAAAACTAATACTGCAAACCTAAAGTATATTTCAGGGAAAGTATGTAAGTCACCAGAAAAATAGAAAAGAACTAAGCCCCTCTCATATTACTAGTTGTGGGTGAGTCACCATATGGGCGAGCTGTTGCTCACCTTCCCTACTGCTTCAGTAAAGCTTCGTTTTATAACACGTTGTTGGATTCCACCACTGGACGACACCACACTGAACACATCCTGGGTAGCTCTTACTAAGCTAGCTTTAGTTCAGGCAACAGTCATGCTAGAGAAGCAACCATCATAATGAAGACTGCGCCTTCAAAGACATCACAAGCCTCCAAACAAATCACCGCGCAACCTCAGGACCTTAGGCAGGTATTCAGTGGTTGCTACAGTTTTACTGCTATTCACACCCTAACTGCTAGGTTTGAGTTGACACAGGCAGCAGGTCGGTAAATACAGGTGTCTGTGTGTCCTGAATCACTCATATCTGACTATATTTTTGAAATAAATACTGAGCCTCTCGGAACCAAAAAGAGCCTGACTGAGAACATACACATATACTAAAAGACTTTCTCTTTCCATGATGTACTTACAGTTTACATGAAGGCAAATGCTGGGAGACAGTCATCTTCAAATCTAAACCCCTTATATTCTCTTGGTAGGGAATGTTATTTTACTTTGCTACAGTAATACATGCACTTAGGGGTAATCAGCTAGCAATGCATATATAACTTCATCACTTTCCATTCATGTTTAGACCACTGCTACAGTTACTGCCGAGGCTTGATTGTGATGGAAGAGTAACTTAGACATATCTGTGATAACTTTGCTCTAAAAGCTGGCTAAGCACTCAAATAACAATTCTGTAGTCACTTTAAAATCACTGAAACTAGAGTAGGTAGTTTAACATTAGCTTGGTTACATCGACACAGTGCTTCAGACAGGGTGGTGTAGGCATGTCCTTTATACATAGTTCATGATCACAACCACTCTTATTGATCTGATGAAAATGAGTTGAAAGCCTTGGGAAGAAGGAGCTGAATGTTTCCAAATGAAATATGGCCCCGTTAAAACTTTATGGATCAAAAGTGTTAAGTTTAAAGGGCTTTTAAGTATTTCTTTCCGGAGAAAGTACATACAGAAACAGTAGAAAAAATTAGGTATGTGATTTAGGTTATTAAAAAGGGGCTAGCAAGAGTCATAGAATATAAAAATATACTGCAAATCTCATGAATACACTGAAATAAACTATAAAAAAACATGACTATAGCTGTTCATGTCTCTCTCCTATAGTGTTAACAAATACGGATTGATGTATTCTATTTCTTGTGATAAAAACAACTACAGCGGCTGCAATGGTCAATCGTTAAAGGCACCATTTGTCAGGTTTGAATTCTAAGGGCCGGCTGCTTTTATATCTGACAGAGAAATTCTGCAGCTTTGGGAGAGAAATGAGGATGCATTCAGCAGGAGGAGCCGCAGCGTCAGAGGGGAGGTTGGTACCCAGTGGAAGTAAAATACACTTGTAGGCTGTGGTAACCGTTGTCTGGAAAGAGCAGTGGCAGCCGCGCTGGAGGTAGGTGAGAGGGAGAAATGAGCTGCAGTGGCCACAAAAAGCCTGAGCTGTGGAGAGTCTGACAGGCATTTTGTTTTTCGGGGGTTTTTTTTTGAGAGAGAGAAAAAGTGGGAAAAGTGAAATTAAATTTCAAATGTCTCTTTTCAAGGAAATTTGGATTTAGCAATGTTTGTTTTCCTCACAGGTGAGTGTTGCCAAAGGGAAAGAAAGGGGCAGAAGAAAAAGGACAGAAAACTGGCAGTATTACTGGCATCACCCATTCCTCTATGGTGGAGGTGTATCAATGGAGAAATGCAATCCTTTCAGCGGAGCAGTGGAACTTCAATGTGATTGTAGAGCAGGCAAAATGTAGTTAATAACTATGCCAGATGGAGCTTCATCTGCTGGGGATTCACTTTAGAAATGGAGACAATTTTGGTAAATATGGGCTCTGTCTTTTTAAACTGAAGATCTTGGGAAACACTAACATCCAGTTTTGATGTTTAGCCAGGAGAAACAGTTATCTTGAGGGATAAAGGTGACAGGAATGTTAACTTGAGCAGAGACAACAAGAGCTATTTGCATGTTAATCAAGTCAGCATTAACAAAGACTCCAAGTGCAGTGTACATCAGCTGAAGTTCTCACATAAACAAGAACAGGTTTCTGCCTCATGAATGCTTGAGTGCAGAGCCATACAAAACTAAATCTTTTTGAAATATAATCCTGGGCTATGGCATTGAAAAACAAGAGAGAGATGAGTTGTTAAGATGGATCCTACCCTTAGATATGATTGTGTTTCTGGGAGCAGGAACACTTTCCAAAAAAACCCAGTACAAAGTAAAACAGAGATAAATTACTGAAATTAGCTTTTCTTGACAATACAATATAGCAATAGATATTACTATGTTGACAGACACAGGCACCAGAAAATGGGAAAAAACCCCAGAAGTCATTAAACGACCAATAGGGTTGGATTCTTCGCTAGTTTCATACGGTCCCAAGAGTCATAAATCCACCACTGACTTCCACTCAAATGGCCTGGGAGGAGCTGTAGAGTAGGGGAGGTTTAGATTGGATATTAGGAAAAATTTCTTCACTGGAAAGATTATCAAGCACTGGAACAGGCTGCCCAGGGAAGTGGTTTAGTCACCATTCCTAGAGGTATTTGAAAGACTTGTAGATGTGGCGCGTAGGGACATGGTTTAGTGGTGGGCTTGGCAGTGTTGGGTTTACAGCTGGACTCTTATGATCTTAAAGGTCTTTTCCAACCTAGATAATTCTATGATTCTGTGATTCTACCTTGCTTGGTGTAACACACATACCAGTAGAACTAGAGCATACACATCCTTTCCTGCAGATGTTGTCATAAGAGTAGACCTACACTGTTAGTTTTGTTGGGACCCTTGGTTCCTTGCTGTTGTCAACACTGTACAAATGTCCCTCTGTTCCCAGGTTATCCTGGAAACACAACTCAGTGAAGCCCTGGGGATGGTTCACTCCCATGGTGCCACAGGCAATTGCTACAACCACCCTGCGCAGTGACGTATCATCTGAAATTTACTTACTTGGTGTGACAGGTATATGGGGTGGGTAGTGATTCCTGTTCTAAAAACCACAAATGAAGGCCCAAATCAGAGCCCAATCACTTCAAACTGGAACAAGGTGGACCCCGGTGAACAGGGCACTCGCTGCAACCTGCTGACATCAGGTCTGCACCTGACAGCTTGGTCATTATGTGCAGCGGCTTCTCCTTGGGCTGTAGCTTCCACAGAGCACTTAACATTACATTTGGTGTCCTTACAGGAGGAGTTATTGTTTTAACTCTTCATTGTTTTCTTTATTAATTTGTGAGAACAAGTCACATGTATTCATTAGTCACAAAGCCTCAAGTCAATCAGCACCACTGTGGTTTTCAACATCTTCTGGCCCTGTCAAAAACGCTACCAAAAAAAAAAGTTAGTTTTGTTACCCAGCTCATTCCAGATGAATCTGGGCAGTCTGAGATGCAGAGATGCAGCCAACTATCACCTGCCTGGTGACACTGATGTCCCCAGGCAGGCTACAGCCAGTGACAAATGACCACAAAGAGACTGCAGCAAGTACTGCTTCCTCATCTAATCACCTATCAATCTCTCACAGGCCTGTACCTTCAAATAGCCAGAAGCATCTTCATCCTACATGCCAGAGCATGCAAAGTATACTCTCATTTCCATGCCATATACAATATGACACTAGTGGTCTTCAGCTAAGCTTCACATTACTTCACAAACTTAAGAAAAATGCATGCAAAGCAGTAATTTTGTCATAAAGTCACAGGGATTACCACACAGGGCAATGATGTGCAGTATGGATGCACATCTGAATAAAGCAGCTGTGAAACACAAGCCACTTGCTGCCTCTCGGCCTCTAGACCAAGGCTCTGTCCTTGGGGCAGATTAGGGATGCAGACATGGTTTACCACTTGTAAGCATCTGTATCACCAAAAAAATGGTTATTTATCCATGTAGAATAGTCCCACTAATTTTCTATTGTTTGCTTTAGCAGATCGTGTTTATCTTTTTACTGAACTCTGCAAAAAGGGAGATCACTTGGTGGTGCCTAAACATTGATATACTTAGCAATTTAGCTAATTCTAATCCCTCTGAGTGGGGTTCTAGATGTACACATGAGGAGGTGGGCTTTCTTCATGGTCATAAAGAACTAGCTATTTCTGTTGCAGATAAAAACTAAAAGGGCAGATCAATGAAGAGAAAATAAAGTAAAAAGGAAAGAGACATCTGAACGTACAAGAACTTCTATTTAAAAAAATCAGAAATGAAAATGCTAAAGCGGTACATACATAGATAATGTTTTAGAACAATGTATCACAAAGAAATCCAGAGCTGCTGGAGCTCTACACAAGTCTATAGTACAGAAGAAAATGGTTCATCCATGATTGGTTTTATTTCTGAGGTGTGTATGGGAACCTGGAATCTTTAAAAAAAAGTAGGATAAAATTTACTTGGTGTGACAGGTAAAGCGGGTGGATAGCAATTCCTCTTCTACAAAACACTATCTGTAGTGATTGTCTGAATATACTTTGTATTTTTCTATTTGAAATATAATATTAATATTATTAGAATTTCCTATGACCTTTGAACTCCATATTTATTTAATAGTTTCTCTCTCTCTCTGTCTTTGCACATGCCTATGTATCCATATCTATGTCTCTATCTATATCTGTACTTATATAGAAATATCTGGAAGGAGACTTTCTTCAAAATGAAAACAATAACTAAAACCACGCCTATAATTACATTTTTTTAATACACATTTTAAATCCTGTTATTTTCCTATGATTGATCGTGGGAACTATGATAGTCCAGGTGTTTTGAAAGATACTACCAATAGTATGGGACTTCTGCATGGCTTCACTCATCTGAAAAACTGAGGAAGATATTAGCTCTCTTCCTTTTACTAAGACAAGTACCTAATTTTTTCATAAATACAAAGAGATATTAGGAGAAACGAGAATACATGCAAGTTGGTTCATGAGTTAGTCATTAAATATTTGCAGGCACATTAAGGTTTCAATACTTTGTACATGAACAAATATTCAGACAAGATATAGAAGTTAGTAAGAAATTTTTGCATAGTTCAAAAGATTTTTGATTAGTTATTGATAGCTATTGGTGACTGCCTAAAAGGAATATACAGTGCACCAAAACATGCTTACTTTGTCTCACCATGATAAAATTTAGTCCTTTAGAAAATATACGAATGTAATTTGGCTAAAGCGTAATCATGTGCAAATATTCCCATACATTAAGAAGAGGTAAGGATGGTCTGTAAGTTAGTATTCAGAAACATTAAATGTATATTTTAAGACAAATACAGTTAGTACTAAAGAAAAAAAGGTTTTTATTGACTGTGATAAATAATTCATGCTCCTGTATCTTTCTTCATTTCTTTTTAATTTCCTATTTCTCCCTGTACGTATCCAAAAATAGATTCTGCATCTTTTTGAAATATCCTGAACTTGTTAAAAAGGGAGCCCAGAGAACCAATGATGCACATGTCTGTAGGGAAACATAAAAAGGGTCTATTCTGGGGTACTGAGAGAAGTAGATGCCTTAGGGAAAAATGTATGCAGAAGGAGTTACAAATCTGAATGTTGCTAGTTTTCAGATTTAGGATGTTTTCAGTAAAAAAAAAAAAAACCTATGAAGTAAGTTTTCCCTTACAAGAAAAAAGGAGTTCAGATACCACTGGGATTTAGAGCCAGACTGGGACATAAACAGAGTTTCTAAAAGTATATTGCCAAGGCTAGGCCATATGCCACATTTTACTTCTTTACTTATTCACCAGAAAGTAGGAATTGTCTCTTTTTAAGCATTTCTTAATTCTCAGTGCTTCATCCAAAATGGCTTGTCAATATCTGCCATAGTGTGCCTTAGGTCTTGGGTATGAGCCAATAAGATTGGAGGTTTTTGTATATTCCCAGCCTGTACCCAGACAAAGCTGTCAAAGGCATATCCGTGTATAAAAAAGAAATGTATTCAGTGTCCTCCTTCCATTGTTTGCCCACAATATAGATATAAATATACTTTTAAATCTCTTGAAATGACACAGAATATAAACAGGAAACTGGAAGGACTCAGTAGGAAACTAGGAAGGATGAAACTCATGTGAAGCACTTTTGGGAGAAAAGATGGATTAGTGTATAGTAACATAGATGCCAGCTGATGGAAGGCTGTGTTGTAATGTTTTGTATCCTCACCCCAGATGTTTCTTAATTGACTATAGAAATACACCACTTACATTCACTCCCTGTCCTAACAGAGCTGGACGAATGGTGCTAAACCCAACTTTCTGAACCTTTTGAAGGTTTGCAAGTGGGTAACTCCCCTCTAGCGATCAGTTACTTCAAGCCATTCTGTTTTTCTGAGAGTGGTGAATTCACTCAGAAGAGCTCTTAAGTGCATAAAGGTAACTGTCGTGGTTTAATCCCAGCCAGCAACGAAGGACCACGCAGCCGCTCACTCACTCCCCCCACGGCAGGATGGGGGAGAGAATCGGAAGGGTAAAAGTGAGGAAACTCATGGATTGAGATAAAGACAGGTTAACAGGGAAAGCAAAAGCCGCGCACAGGAGCAAAGCAGAACAAGGCATTCATCCGCCCCTTCCCACGGGCGGGCGGGTGC